>OZ014493.1:11059089-11745917 GCA_963966045.1 Xestobium rufovillosum | reverse complement strand
TGTGTGTGTGTGTGTGTGTGTGTGTGTGTGTGTGTGTGTGTGTGGGCGTGTGCGCGCGTGCGTGTGTGTGTGTGTGTGAACAGTATTCCGATTTCCACAGGGTTTTCCCGAGGAAAGCAAAATTACATAGAAAAGGACACTTACGTTTGCATTTGGAAGTCGGCTAGCAATAATTTTTAAATTGAAACTGCGTTGTTGTTGTCGTGTTTTCGAGTTGTGTGAATTTGTTGTGAAAAGACATTAAAAATTACGATGGATTCGACGGATGAGGATTGTGACATTGAAAAACAAGCAGTAAAAGATAAAATAAAGAGTACTATAAAAACCGTTGCAAGAAACTTATTCCATTCTGAGGCAGAATCAAATTCTGGTCTGGGTGAAGACTCCTCGCATTTGCGAAAGTCTAATTGTACTACATCAGAAATAGTTTCTGTTGATGCTTCTGCATCTTCTGCGACACAGCCACAGACACAAATGTTGGGATGCATTCACATCCAAAATGGAACTGTTACTTTAACTGTGGAAATCGTCCTCCATCAAGCCTTCTACAGTTTCCAGTGTGCAGACTTTGGCACCTATCAAATTGCAACTTTCTCTGCAGCAGACCTTCAGCGAAATTCAACTCACAAAACGTGTGGTAAGTTCCAACAATAATTTAATTCTTCATTATGTGCGAATTTTACTCTCCAAAAGAAAAGAGAAAATGATGGTGCCACCTGTACCAATAGATTAATTTGTTTCTTAGCATTTTCCAAATTTAGTTTGTATGTACGAGGCAGGGCATTATTAGTTTAGTGGTGCAATTTAGGTACACTGAATTTGACCAAATTCTATTGACCTTTGTGTCTCCGTAACAATAGTTATCAAAAAGATTTTGAATTTAGGCAACTTGATTGGTTTTCGTTATACAGTGTTTCTTGAATTTCAACAAATTTCATTGGCCTTTGTCTCCGTTGTTGTTAATAGCTAGCTATCAAAAAGATTTTGAACTTTTTTCGTACAAACTCTTTTCCGCAGAACACGGTGGCGTGCACTTTTTTCTTAATTAAAAATTTTCGATAATGTGCTGTTCAACTTCTGTTATTATGGGACAACCTGCATGATTCTACGGCACTAAAAATTCAGTGGCATACCTCGGACAATACAGTTTTGGAAAGGTAAAGATGAAAGCAAATTATTACAGCAAATATTGCATACAGGGTGTTTCATAAGAAAAAACGATGTTCAATACGATATCTCCGGAAATATTAAATGAAGACAAACTTAAGTATTCCACTGTGTTGTACAGAAAAGAAATGTACGAATAAAATGAATGAACAATCTTTTCGGAAGCTATTTAAACAAAGGAGATTTGAAGTCAGAAGAAGTCAAATGCGAAAAACTCTGTGTAGCGAAAAGCAATCAAGTTCGCCAAGTTTTTTGCACCACTAAATCACACTCAAAAAATGAACCTGAGACACCTACATTGCTGTTTTCTACCATCGTTTGGCCTGTACCATCCATTTACCTCCAAATTATCGCACCCCATACATCATATGTGCTTTCTAACATAATTAAATTACATTTACAGCAGTGGTTCGAATATGAACAGTTTTTGTTTTTCATTTGCAGTTTTGAGTTATCGAACGGCGCCATGAGTTTTAAACCGACGAGAAAGTATCATCGATTGCTCTGCGTCTTGTTGTCTTCAAGGGGTACTCTTTGGTGTGGAAAATATCATTTCTTCTGCAAACCTGCGTGTGACCTCGCTTAATTACCGAGATGAACGAAGCGCTGCCAATTATTCTTCAACCGACTGTACTATATCCGAGACTATATCGACCACCCAACCTGTTCTGGTGAAGAAAACCAAACTGAAAAAGCATTGTTGCCTGTATTGCGGGAAATTGATCACTTGTTTTGGAAGCCATGTTAGAATGGTTCATAAAAATGAGACAGAATTGCGGAGATTTTTGGAAATGCCACCAAACAGCACCGAAAGAAATAATGCCATCCGAATGTTACGCTTGCTAGGTGATAAATTCTTTAATAACAAGGTAAACCCGAAGGATACAATATTTGTACGAAAACCTGTGGGTTCAGAGGATAAAGGTGTGTGTTGCCCGACATGTAGTGGCATGTTCATCCGACGAAATTTTTCTAGGCACGATAGGAAATGTCGTTCTAGAGACACGTGTGGTCCACAGGCGGTCAAGCAAGCTAAAATTAAGCAAAGGGTGGATCAGCGGGCATGCACTAGTACTAGTTTGAGCAATGAAACCACCAAGTCTCTTTCCAGCCACACTGAAGCTATGTTGCAAATCATGCGGGACGATTCAGTTACAGCTTTAATCCGAACCGAGGCGGTTTTATTAGAATTTGCACAGGACTTGGCCAATAAATAGTGATGATATTGCCGAAGCAAGAAATGCGAGACAAAACCTTCGCTTGTGCGGTAGATTACTTCAAGTAATGAAGGAGATTAATCCCGAAATTAACAGTATGGAGGAAGTAATCGTGGCTCGCAGGTATTCTTACCTAATCGACGGTGTACGGCAGGTTTGCCAAATGGAAAGCAAGCAAAGCAGTGATCGCAAGCCAGCCATTGCGCTACTTTACAATGGCATTCTCAGTAAGTTTGCTGCGATTTTAAAAATGCAGTATGTGAAAAAGGGCAGAGAGGAACATGAACGTCAAATCACTACCGTGGAGGATATCCTTGCTTATAATAAAAATAAATACATTAACTACATTTCCAAGAGCGCCTTTAGACTTTTAATAGAAAGAAGATTAGAAGGGAAAATAGTTCTCCCGTCACTAAGAGATACAGCTTTATATGGAGAGTACATCAGACACCAGGCACCAGGCTCAAAGTGCGTACATGGAATTAGAGGCGAAAGAATACAATTTCATCCCATGGAGAAGACTGAGAATCTGTGATGTTACAGCTTATGTTCTTCAATCGGTAGGTTCCAATCACACTTTTTGAAATACTTAATTTCTTATTTGTTACCGCCATTCCGTATTACTATATTTTTGAATGTTAATCGTTTTGTAAGTTCTAATAAGATCCAAATAAGCTAGTTTTTTCTAGTGTTGTCGTGTAGTAGGTTATAAGGCTGTTAAATAAGCCTGAAGACACAAGAAATTTTACAACGGCGACTTCATTTCTCGTAATTTATTTTATCTAAATGTTGCAGGCGACGTGTTGGAGAAATTTCTAAAATATTACTCAAGTCTTACGTCAATCGCGATAAACTGAGTAAAGAAGAAATTGAAGCTTTACAACCGGCCCAGTACATACTTACAAATAATTTACAAGTTATGCGTATTACCGGCAAAAGGGGAAGACAGCTTTCAATCTTGCTGACAACGTCTAAAATAAGGTAAAAAATTCATAACTTGCAAAAACTATACGGCAGTGTTCCAAAGTCAGTTTAAACTGGTAGTACCTACCAGAGACTTGAAGAGGGTACTTAGCTATTTTCATTTACGACTGAAGCACCCTGGTTACTCACAGCCTAAGCGTTTGTTTGTGGAAAAGATAAAACAAAGCAGCCGACCAATTGTGTAGTAAATAGGTGTCGTTGCGGAAACGAAATCTTGTGGAACATTCGTCTTGTCAGTTCTTTGATTTTATGCTGGATAGTGTAAAATAGGTACTGTGTTAAAAGATTGTTCACATTTTATGTTATAAAAGGACGTGTAGGTAACTATTTTAGTAAGCCTGTAGGAAGTTGCATTAGCGGTCGTCCAACATCTCATTTAATTTGAGCTCAAGTTCATAAGTATGCATGACTTTTTGAATGGTCTGTCTTGAAAAATAATGTAACAATGGGGTCGTTGCACTAAATAGAAAATCGATATAATTTTGATAGAAATAAGTAACTTGGTGTTTAATGGGCCTCTGGGTTACATTTACTTACTCACCAATGGCCCAAAATTTAAACAATGGCGATCTTAGCACGAAGCGCGCCTTCTGAGAATTAAACAGAAATATGTGCTGCCTCGGTTACGTCATTACCTTGAAAGCGCTTGCGATCGGTCCCCAGTGAAAGCTAGAGTTACGTGGAATTTAGAGTCGTTAAAGTAGGAAGCTTTATTTAATACTTGCGCCCATAATTTCCGTCTGCCCTTACTACGAGGCACTTTTAAATATATTTTGCTGGGATTCCTATCACTATTGTTCTTACAACTAGACACTAAGCACTTTTCGAAGACCATTATTTTAAAAAAGAACTCTATCTGTCAAACGACTCGACTGCCATGATTGTTTACGTTTGCACTAGCAAGCATACACAAACAACCGTTGTACTTTCCGGTTAATATCGGCACTCCTCGGCATTGCCGCAGATACGTCATCATTTAAAAGGCTTAAAGGGCCAGGGTCTTAACTTTGACGGTGGTTTAGAAGCCTAAAAAGTTCGCTGTGAGAAAAATAAAAAAATACGGGTCAAATATTTTACGAGAATCTTCGGGAAAATATGATTTTTAAAAATTGTGTAACGACCCCATTAACACGTTCGCTGCGGCACGGGTCACATAGACCCCGTACAGCACCAGCGTTGCATGCGGGCCTTTCCAAACGTTACTTTTCCTGCGGTGCGACTTTAAATAAACATAGTAATTTTTTAAATATTTTCATTTTGATTGAAGATATATAGTTCCCATAACATCTTCTACCTTCACAAGTCTTAAAATCATACGGGGTTTATATGACCCGTACCGCACATGAATACGATTTTCATACTTGTGTGCGATACGGGGTTTGAAGACGTGTCTGGACTTGTGCGCTAAACCGTCTGCGAATATGCGGTTTCAACTCATTTCTTGTCAGTACCGCGTACTAGTAAGTTCAGAAATATGAGTGGTCGTGCAAAACAGTTGGTAAATTTAGCCTTAGCTTTAGATAAGGACGTTAGTAGTTCGGAATTTGAAGAAGATTCCGATGACTCGATATTAGATAAAGACTTTATACCCCCAAGTGACGAATCCTCTGATGCTCCAGAAGATTTAAGCGATGAAGATATCGATGAGGTTGTAGAAGAAAACGAAGAAATAACGACCAGTGCTACCGCAACTTGGACTTCGGTAACTTGTTCCCAAAAATTATTATTTAACACAATTTGCCAAACAACTGAATCGTCAAATGCTCCTTTAAATGTATCGACTCCATTAGAGTTTTTCAAATTGTTTATTACCGATGATATAATTGACACGATGGTCGATGAAACAAATACGTATGCTGCATCGTTAGCAGAAAATCAAAATTTGCGAAAGAACTCCAGAATTAAACAATGGGAACCGACTACTTCTCATGAAATGTTGTCATTTTTTGCTGTACTTTTGGCAATGGGACTTGTGCATGTACCAAAAATTAATTTATATTGGGCGAAGGACTCACTGTACCATAATAAATTTATTTCATCAACTTTATCACGCGACCGATTTCTTTTGCTTCTCAAATGTTGGCACTTCACAAATAATTTGTTAGATAATAAACAAGATAGGCTTTTCAAGCTGCGCCCTCTTTTTGAGCCCTTGATTGAAAATTTCAAGAAGTATATGATCGCAGGCCAATCACTGGTGATGGATGAGTCAATGGTACCTTGGAGGGGTCGTTTGCTCTTCAGACAATATATTAAAAATAAAAGCCATAAATACGGAATTAAGCTATATAAGTTATGCACACCATCTGGTTATGTACTAAATCTAAAAATTTACACTGGAAAGGGCGATACATTACCTGGTATGGGTCACGCAGAAAGCATTGTACATTTGTTATTGCAAGAGTACTATGGAAATGGACACATACTCTACTGTGATAATTTCTACACAAGTTGTAAACTAGCCGAAAATCTGATAAGAGAAAAAACAAGGATATGCGGAACAGTAAGAAAAAACAGTAAAGGGCTGCCAAACGAACTGGTGAAAAAGAAAATGAAGAAAGGGGATATAGCAGGGAAACAGAAAGGGGAAATAAAATTTGTAAAATGGTTTGACAAAAGGGCCGTATTGATGATAACCACATGTGAAGAACACGATGACAAATTGCATGAAACTGGCAAAATCAGAAACGATGAACCAGTCAAAAAGCCTAAATGTGTAATTGATTATAACTTGGCCAAAAAAGGAGTCGATTTTAGGTAATTAGATTCAAAAAATATCATTTTTTGTATTTTGTTTAATTCTGTTAATTTTAGCGATCAGATGGCCTCTTACCAAAGTCCACTAAGGAAAGGGGTTAAATGGTATCGTAAGCTGGCTATAGAGTTGATTTTTGGTGCCGCTGTAGTCAATTCATGGATTCTGTATAATTCCAAATTTCCCGATAAACGCCTATCAATTTTGGACTTTCGAGACAAACTGGTAAAATCTTTGACTAGTACATTAGCTCCCCGGCCCAGAACTCCAAAACGAATTCATACCCTAACGGAAGCCGGGCCAGACAATAGAAAACGAAGGAAGTGTGGGGGGTGTTACCAGGCACTGAGGGAAAAGATGTCCAGCAGGGAAGCGGACAATAAAGTCAAAAAAGTATACACATTTTGTGAAGAATGTGAAGGAAAGCCGGCCTATTGTCTGGCTTGTTTCAACGCTGCCCACGAAAAGCATGGCAACTGAACCATTTTTGTACGAAAAATTGTTTTACTTTATTAATACAAGTGTCCTTTTTTTTATTTTTCAAAAATAAAGCTTTATTTTAGTTCAGAATCTTTGGAAATATTGTAACATGTATAAAAATAGTTTTCCGCCGTTAAATGCTATACGGGACATTTAAGCCCCGTGCTATTACAGCCAATTATAGATCCTGCTTACTAGAAAGCACCACCCATAATGCAATCCCTTCCATTATGACGTTAACTCTAGTAGCCAATGAAATCTGACGGCTATTGTACGGGACTTATAGACCCCGAACCGCACAGTGAGAAAAACTGATACGGGGTTCATATGGCCCGTACCGCAGTTCAAAAAAGTATTTAGAATACGCCACCGCAGCGAACGTGTTAAATTTGAAGTCATATAAGGGGATGTGGAATGCCATTATTGCACGTATCATATTGACCTTTTTCCTATTTTTCCTTATTGTTTTTACTAAGTGATCCCTAAACAGCACGCCAATGTGTTTGACGAATATATTAATTTTATAATAACAAACAACGCTACCTGCAAAGAAGTCTTTGTCTACCTGCGCCCCGCTCGCCGACGACCGTGTGGGCTTCACAACAAAATCAGTTGTTGCGTAAGAACGCTGAGCTCATTCTTCAAGTCTTTGGTACCTGCCTGCCTCGGAGACCGTGCTACATTAGATTAGAGTAACACTTCTCTTGACCTGGCAGGGCAGCTTTAAATTTTATATAGAGGTATTTCCAGTCAATGCAAGTGTCACATGTTCGTGTAACTTGCGGTGGGCGGTGGAATTTCGCCAAAAAATAGCGCAATTTGTGATTCTCAAATAGGACGCTGCACTTCCCCGTTTGTTACTGATTTCAATGATGTACCTACCATAAATGTATATACATGTAGTTTAGGAACACCTTAAATTCATGCTTTTTTAATACGCAGTGCAGTTGTTTGTGTCTTTCAGACCATCGTTGAAGCTATTTAATGTAGACATTTCTGTTGCTAAATGACAAGTAGGCAACATGCACATCTTAATTCAATATTCAAAACGGAATTCCTTTTGACAAAGATCACAACTAATTTAATTATTTCGAGGACATTATGATTTGACCGAAAATGTAGTATCTACCGCAAATTCGAAGGGGAAGATTTCTCGGGTGTTTTAAAAATAATGTAGACTTACATCACTACAATCGTTAGCGAACGAGGTAATCAAAAATTACTGTAAAAAATCCATTGAGCTTTTTCAAAGCCAAAAGTTGTACGCATTTTGGTGAAACCGAAAGTCGCTCGAAATTATACCCCATTGCTTCCTTTGTTTGGAGAACGTGATTCCATAAAAATTATTGTTTCAATTTCCAAGAGAAAAGCTAATATAATTTCCAAGGGAAAAGCTAATATGTACATATTATTTAACAGCTATTGGGAAAAACTGGGAACGTTCGTTTTTGTCAATTACTCATACTACCTTCTGCCTATTTCAGATAACCCTGCCTTGTCTATCACAAAGTAATTTTTTTCTTTGCAGGCATATAGACAAATACAACGAATTGAGAGCTGTAGCTGCAGTGAGGACGGACAATAAATTCTTGTTTGCATTTTCACGCACTTCGGGACACTTAAACGCATCGGCAGTAATTAGGGATTATGCTTTATATTGCGGTGCGGAACAACCAGACTCTGCTGAGAAAGCAAGTTGCAACTTTAAGTCAATTAATATCCATGGACGAAAATGATATGCAACAAATTGCAGATTTCATGGGGCATGATGTCCAGGTTCATAAGGCAGTATATAGAACGCCAACCACGATGTTGCAGATTACCAAACTAAGTAAGATATTTATGGCGATGTCACAAAGTAATTTGAATATTAAGTGGGCATAGCAGTCAAGAACAACTACATAGGAGGCCCCTCTCACGAAAAATGTGAAACAGGCGCCTGTTTCACATTTTTCGTGAGAGGGGCCTCCTATGTAGTTGTTCTTGACTGCTATGCCCATTTAATACTCCTTACTTTATATTCGTCTTTGCAGTCGCAATCAAATTTAACAAAGTAATTTGCACAAATATCGAGGAAAAACCATTGATGAAACAGAAGTTGTTATGAACGATGAAATTTGCGAAGCGGAGAGTACAGAAAACTACTTAGGGGGAATGGATGACTCAGACGAAAGTGATAATCAGGAAGGTGATGCAAATCTGGCAATCGAAGATATCACAGAACCACCTGGAGTTTCTGACAACGAGACAGTTTCATCCACTCGTGGTGCAATTACCTGCAAGATAAAATCACCCATCCGGCGAATACTTCGGTCGAGACGTAAAGCTCCTTTTCGGTATACTCCTTCTAATTCCACCATTGACAGTTCAGATACGTCTAATCAACGAAGCGGCTTTCCTAAATTGATACATCATACAGTTCCTGCAAAGTCAGACAAGTCTAGAGAATCTCCAAAGTCTTTGACTCCCAAATATCACCGAAGCCGTGTTGGTCCTAAAATAAGGAAAAGTAATATTTTGTGAACACCGAAGAAACCTAAAGCACCTTCGACATCTTCAGCTTCAGTTTCACCTAGAAAATACCAAACAATGTGTCAAATTTTAGACCCTCGCCTTCCAAAACGTCGTGTTAAGTTAACCTGGACGAAAGAAGAAAAGCAGTTCGTGAAAGAAAAATTTAAGGAATGTTTCCGGTTTGACGAATGTTATCCAACTAAATATCAGTGCGAGAAAGTGGCAAGGCAGTACAGAAAAGAGCTTCGAGGGAGAAATGGACAGGCTGTAAATGTGTGGATTAGAGAAGAAAAGAAACGGATTGCTAAAAAACAATTACTTGATTGAATTACTCAAGAAATGGTTACAATGCAGTTCTCAGCTCTCGTTGGCAACGTAAGTACTGTTATATAGACTATTTCACTGTTTTCTGTAAAGAACTGTGCAAATTATTTTAACAGGCAGTTTCGTAATTATACTTTTTTAATTGTTTTAGATTCTATGGGCAGTGAAATTGGAATAGAGGCATGCAGTGGCCACCAGCAAATAAAAGGTGAAGCTCCTTCCGGAGAAGAGTAGTACTGCGAAAAAAGCCTTGGGACCGCTGAAGGAATCAGAGACGAGAACCAGTTACAGTCCGATTTTTTTTGAATAATTTGTATTACGCCATGAGCATGAGACACCCTGTATAACATATTCCAATTCGCATTCTCCTATATTTATTCATTTATATATCTACAGGGTGCGTCGCCTATGGGTATTTCTTCTGACAAGACGCTAGCCATACCAATTGTACTTTGGCTCCCTGACTTCCGCACGCGGAAACTTTTTAAAACAGAACCGCATTTTAAACGGAGACCTTAGCTGGCCTCTCGCACCAGACACACGCATTTTTTGCAAAAAAGATAATGTAAAAACGCGAGAGAAACAACTAACCTATATGGGAGGCGATCCCACCCGGGCTGAGCATACCAAATTACCAGTTCTATGCGAAACCTCCCTACCTACCGTCGCCGCTGGATGCAGTTTTGACTAACGAAGTACTTAAACCTAAGTATAACGTATAACTATAATGTAATGTTGTGGTGCATACGGGAGTCCGGGAGCCAAAGTACAACTGGTATGGCTACCCGCCTATTTTCTTCTGTTGCAGCTTCTTTGTACATTTTAGAGAAAAATGTGATGTGGAAGACCCACCCTGATTTTTTGAATTTCGCTTATACCTGGTGGGGATTTAGTGTGTAATCGGCCCATATCTCTGGAAATCAAAATGAAATTTTGCACGAATGTGGGGAACAACATGAAGCATTTCCCAAAATTATTTAGGTATACACAGGATGTTTACATTCTGAGTACCAGATGAAAGTTCTATTTCTTTTAATGGAAGCCCCACGTGTATTTGCATAATACGGATTCGCCATAAAATTCCATGAAAATTGATATACTACATGATGTAGTTTTGACTAAGGAATGTTAAGATATTGACATTTTTGTAGCATTATGGACCCAAATTTATGACGCTACTGACCCATACTAACCAAAGCCACCTAAAATTTCTTTATTGAAATAGGTTCACACACTGCTGTATTTTTGAAATTGGTAAATACTTTTATCATAATACTTGAGATAATACAGGGTGGTTGAATTATGCAAAACATTTTTCTCAAACATTTCAAATTGAACACCATGTATATTATTTGTAAAATTGATGGTCATTTTGCTAAGCTTTTTATTGATGTGAAAATTGCCAAGTCTACCAGTAAAAGTTTCGGCAGAATTTACGATTGAATTATAAAAATGTAGAGTTTCGTTATTAGTTTACTTTATTTTTTCGATCTCCCCTATTTTGTCACCCAAAACTCAAAAAAAGGTCTGCATTTTGTTTCTATAGAATATTTAGCAAATGAAGTTTACATGAACACAAGAAATCCCATTGCAAGATTATTTATTATAAATATGTAATATTTTCTTCCATGGCACTCCTTGTTTGAAAATTATACCTGACTTTAAAAAGACATTATACATTTACGAATATAACCATCAAGAAACAATTTTACAATAAGATTTTTTGTCTTTATATTGATACCAATTTGTAAAATTTCATTTTGATATCTTAGGAAGTACCGGAGATATGAACCGACTACACACTATCCCCACCCGGTATACAGGTTAACCCACATAGGAGGGCCATTATTGGCATCTTGAACTATCGCATCTCAGTAAGGGAGTAAGCGATACAAATTCTGATTGCATATTTGAAATCTATACATAATAGGGTGGAGTGAAAAAAAATTTTTTTATTCCTTTGATGTAATAGTTACAAAAATTTTCCTTTAGGGTCACATATTATACATACCAATTTTTATTTCAATCGCTTTATATTTAGTGGGTCCGCCAAACCCACTAATGTTAGAAGAGAAGTTGAAAATTGCAACTTTTTGGAATTTTTATATAGCTGCATTCTTTGCGTGTAAATGTTACTAATAGCAAAAATTAGTCGTATAACCAATACTACTAAAAGTGGTAACTGCGATCAATCATTTAGACGGTCCGCCACGGCCTTAAATTTAACATTTTATTACTTTGTTTAATTGCTTTCAATCGAGCCCCATACTTAGTTCGTGCCTGTCATACGTGAAGAAGTGGGAGTGAGTAGCCGCTTGGACTGTTGCTATGCTCCTATTTCGATTAGTACCGATTAGCTTACCGCTTTGTAAAGGTCTTGTATGTTTTATGTCCTGCTGTTACGTAGCGAAGTGTAGTGTTACCTAGAGTTAGTGTTTCTTAAGTAAACGAAATGGCTAGTGCCGTAAAAACTCGAACCAAAACTTCATGTCCAATCTTTGGACCAGGCAAAGTCTTTGATGAACGCGTTTTACCCACATTTTTCGATGACATGAAGTACTATATCAACGTGCGTGATGTTAATTCGAAGGAACCAAACGAAATTTCTCAAACTGTAGTAACCAATGTTCAAAATATATGGAAAAAGGCTTCAATTCCAATTGTAACTTTTAATCGTGCTAATCAAATGCTAAAAGACTACCACAAGAAATATATGAGCTTGAAAAAATCCAGTCATCGAAAAGATTTATTCGAACGTAAAGCAGAACTCTTTATAAGTGAGGCAAAGAAGAAGCTTTTTGATTTAGCCAGCTGCAAATGTGCTGATTTTTCTGCTTGTCATTGTGGAAAAAATGAAAAAATTCCTCACATCGAACAGATGTGCCAGAAAAATGGTTATTGGCAGTATTGACCAGAAAACTACGAGAAAATTATTGACAAAAGAACAATGAAAAGTAAAAAAAAAAGCGGTTCAAAAAACAACAGAAAATTCGATGTCTCTTACACCAGAAGACCACAACGATGTTGTGGAAGTTTTCTCTGATCCTGATGATGCTGATTTCGAGAAGAGTATCGACTTACCAAAAAGTTGTCTTAGAGAAAAAACAGAGCATGCATTATCAATTTCGAAAGAAACTGCCAACCTATCGGAGAAAGTCCCTTCAACTTCAAATGTACAAATGAGAACAACTTTATCAACTCTTGCTAGGGAATGCGATAGGGCGTCAGTATCTGATCGTGCTGCAGCCAAAATAGCGACAGCGGTTTTAACAGATTTAAAATTAATATCGACAAAGAATACAAGTAATATAATTGATAGATACAAAATTCGAAGAGAGCAAGAAAAATTTAGAGATTCACTACAAAAAGAAGGAAATTCGCCGGTTTTAAAATCAGTTTACTTTGATGGGCGGAAGGACCGGACGTTAAAGATGGAAAAAATTGACGGCAGGGTTCATAAAAGAAGTATTGTCGAAGAACATTTAGTTCTCATTGAAGAACCTCTTTCCAAATATATAGGGCGCGTCGTTCCCGATTCAAGCAGTGCAAAGAAATGTGCAGAAAGTATTCTACATTATTTGATAGATAAATTTGATTTATCGGGGCTTATGGCTTTAGGATGTGATGGCACTGCTACCAATACTGGTGTAAAAGGTGGAATAATTCGTATAATCGAGTCGACACTAGGACGATCACTTCACTGGTTTGTGTGCCAGTTACACGGAAACGAGCTTCCTTTGACAGACTTGTTTCAGAATTTAGATGGACGAACTACAGGCCCAAACAGCTTTACTGGTCCAATTGGCATTTTATTGCAGAAATGTGAAACCTTTCCCCTAACTAAATACAAATCAATTAAAATAGAATTAGATTTACCTTCTTTGGTTTTTAAAGATCTAAGTACTGACCAAAGATATCTGTTAGAAATATGCCATGCAGTTGTCAACGGCGTATGCCCAACTGATTTAGTCAATAGATCTCTTGGACAGCTAAATCACGCTCGCTGGTTAACATTTGCAACATTAAGATTATATGTCGGAACTGAAAATCCTTCACAGAATTTAGCAATCCTGACGCAATATGTTGTGAAAGTTTACTCACCAGTTTGGTTCACTATAAAGAAAAACAATTTATGCTCTGATGGTGCACAAAATCTTTGGAAGCTCGTGTTAGTAATTTCAATCGATGCCGTCTTAGCACTGGTCGGAGGAATTACAAAACAATTATCATCGGTTCTTGCTCTTATCAATCGCAGCGTATGCTTTCCGCTAATGACTCGTCTGTAATCTTGAAAGACCCCCAACAAATAATCCAAAGGCATTCGAACTGCATAGGTCTTATCAGTATGGAATGTTGGAATTGGAGTATCGTCGCGGGGATAATTCCACCCTGCCATGTCGTAGGGGATGCATTCGCCAGGGCTGTAGGTTATGTAGGTGCGTAGAGCTAGTTGTTCCGGGGTCTCTAATTTTATCCACTTCTTTTCCATTCAATTCGTAAGTTATAGATTCAAATAGATAAGCCCCCGAATTATTCGAAAGCGTCACTTCGCCCGCACCTTCCCCGGTAGTTTTTAATTTTGCTTCTATATGTAAAACTGCTTCATTCAATGACACGAACACATCCTCTTGATTGATTGATATTAAAATTTCATCCGAATTGTCGAAAGATTTGGTCTGGGGGTGATACGTATGTATTTCTTCCCGAACGATAGTCATCAAAATTTGGATCGTTGAATATTTCTAGTTTGCTTGACATGGTGCCCCAGAGACCGAAGAAACCTGATACTTTCTAAAGTTAGAGCTACTCTGTTGCGCCGTCGTCGTTGTTGTTGTTCTTGAACTGTGTCTGCTAAGACTGAATCTTTACAAAATTGATTGGTTGATTGTCCTGATCGAGCAGTGTAAGCGTAATATTGTCTATACTGTTTTTGTTCACGAGCGGTAAATAAATGTGATTGGTCGGTTAAATATTTATACTATATCCTGGAGCGACTGACGGACTGAATTCGTATATGGTGTGAGCCTGGGTGGCACCGTAGTAGGCACCACTAGTAATATTGCACTCTACTCTGATGGTTACAACCTTGATTATATTCACAGGTAAGTCGGACTCGTGCAGAACATCGGGCTTTAGTTTATGCCTGGAGAATCCCAATATCGGGCCGATGCTGTCTTCACGGTCGAAATTAACGGGAAAGGCGCTTTTCAGCTGACACTTCAACGTATTGTTGTTCGCGGACAGAGACATAATTTTCTAATTTTCCTAGTATGTGGTGTGTTCGTCGGCGAGAATGACTGAATGCAAATATTTTTCGATGTCGAATATTTCATAGGACCCCGTCGGAATTTTAACATACACTTCGGCGTTCTTATTGGTTTTCGTGTTTTTAATTGTGTAATAGAATTTATTACCCCCCGCATCAATGTTAGGTATAGAGTTGTAGGTATGAAATCCTATAAGAGCCAGCGAATTTTCGAATCTGGGGCTAAGTTCAATCGGTGGATAGAAATTCACAGACAACTGATTGCTTAGTCCCCTGAGGGTGAACATCTGAGACATGACTGACAGAAAAACTCTTTGATACACAATATTATTTATTTGTCAAAAATTCTAAGCACAAATGCCCACAGTTAACGCTTCCATAGTTTTGATATCTGTTGTAATTGTATAATATTTTGCATCCGCGAAAATAATTAAGTAGCTCAAGCGGGGGTTTGAGATCTCCAAAACTGTCAAAGTACTTCACAACTCCGTCCCGCTTCTTGTAAGCCATCCAGTGTGTTCCTCTTCCAGATTCGCTGTCCAAATTAACTACTGCAGACTCGTTGCGTTTGAAGGTAGCCGGCATAGCGTCACGCATAAACACCCCTCTGAAGTGTGGAATTTTCATTTGTTTTGCGTACTTTACGATATCTGAGTCCGTCAGAGGTTGGCGGCGATTATTGATTCCTACCGGCATTTTGATCAATTTTTTTCGCTCTTGAGAAAGAGGCCCATGCCTCTTCGGTACGGTTTTAAGTATAGACCGCTCCCCTTTTTACCCAATGGAATTGCTTCTATAGTTTTGTTATGCCGAGATAATTCGTCGAATTTCTTGGTTGCTTGTTTCGACTCGTTAACAACCTTCGCAATGCCTGCAGCGCCTCCAGATAGAGCTCCCAATGCTGAAAGTCCCGCGAAGATGGCCGGCAAGAGAGGTAAAAAGCCACCAGATTTCGGGATAATTATAACTCGAGGTGTTCGGACTTTCTTCTTACCTCCAGCTTTACGTACTGCTTTCCGCGCCGCTTCTAAAGCTAATTTAACGGTATCATTAACATTTGGCACTCTAGCATCTTTTATCGCTTACTTAGATGCTTCTATCATTCGTCTTAAAGCGACTTTCTTTTTCTTGGCCTTTAATATTTTTTTTTGTTTTCGTTGTTTCAAACTCATTCCTAGTTTACGTTTAACTTTCATCGCGTTCGTGACTTCCCAAGTTGTAGCCTTTTCACCGAATTTTGAATCTTTCGCCTTCACTTGGTCCCACGCTTTATACTCTAGAATTCTGTCGGCTTTGTGACGTTCCTCAAGATAAGATAATAAGCTACGTCGTGATCTTTACACGCTGCGTCTAAGGGATAAATACCGGTATCTCCGCATTGAAGTCTTTTTCTCAATTTAGTACCGGGACCACAATACTGATAACCGGGCACGTGAAGCTCGAACGGAAGCTTATTTATAAGTGTTTAAAACAACCGGATTAGGTTAACATAGATACTGAACCGATCACGAAGATATGTTCTGTATATATATATAGTGATGTCGATGCTATTAATGATTATTTTCTTGATTCAGTTAAAAGTTTTCCTAGTGGTGATATTGATGCTACGGTGGATTTTTATTCCAGTAATTACAAAACGCTTTTTCCCAATAAACTACATTTTACGTTGGTGGATGCGGATCTTGTCTCTGATATTATATATTCGTTAAAAAGTAAAGCAGTTGGCGCTGACAATATTTCGATTGGGATGCTCCTTTTGTGCCTTCCCCGTGCCTTGCCTTACATAGTACATATAATTAATTCTTGTTTAACGTGTGGCGTTATGCCCAAAATTTGGAAAATATCGCATGTTACTCCATTGGCAAAAGTTACTCAGCCCAAGCAGTTACAGGATTTAAGACCTATTAGTATTTTACCAGTGCTGTCCAAGGTGCTGGAGAGGGTGGTGCATATTCAAATTCTTGGTCATGTAAATGAATATAATATAATTCCGTCATATCAATCAGGGTTCAGGAAAAACTTTAGCTGTTCTACAGCGTTAACTTATGTCGTTGATGAAATTTTGACATCCATGGACGAAAACAAATTAACTGCTCTAGTTCTTTTGGATTACAGTAAGGCGTTTGACTGTTTAAATCACAAGATCTTATTATCAATTTTCTCTTACATTGGTTTCGGACGAGATGTTATAGATTTCTTTAGGAGTTACTTATCGGATAGGACGCAAATTGTTAAAATTAATCAACTATACTCCCTTGAAGGCACCTTGGATCGTGGGGTTCCGCAGGGCTCTATCCTCGGCCCTCTTCTCTTCTCAATTTATACTTCCAATCTGTACTCCTGCTTGCGGTATTCTGAAGTTCATTGCTATGCGGATGATACACAAATTATAAATTCCTTTCTACCAAAAGATATTTTACAGGCCAATGACAATATTAACAAAGATCTATCATTATTAGTTAAAGCTTCTCTTGATCATAATCTAATAATTAATCCTTCCAAATCTCAACTGATGGTATTTGGTAGACCTTTGACATGTAAAAATTTTAGAGATATATTGCAAATTGAAATTGATGGTATTACATTACAGTATGTTGATGAAGCAAAGAGTCTTGGTGTTACAATCGATACTGAATTGAGATTCAAAACACATATAAAAAATTGTGTGAAAAGGGCCATTTGTAATTTGAAACTCATTTATGCAAGTAAAGACGTGTTACAAAAACCAAGTATTCGCCTTTTATGTGATTCATTGGTTCTGTCTCATTTTGCATATTGTGATACAGTGTATGGCTTCTGCATCGATTGTGATACTTCTAGAAAGATACAAGTGGTACAAAATTCGTGTGCCAGGTTAATTTGTGGCGTGCGTAGAAGAGATCACATATCCCCCAAAATTAAGGAATTAGGCTGGTTAAATATGGAGGACAGGCGCCTTCTGCATGTTTGTATATTTTATCACTCAATTATTACCACTCGCTGTCCTCCATATCTTTATAATAAGATTCGGTATAGAACTGACGTGCACAATATTAATGTTCGAAGAAAATCATTGATTACCCCTCCTTTCCATGTTTCTGCCAGTTTTGAAAGATCGCTCTCGTTCAATATTGCGAAAGTCTATAATAAATTGACTAGAGCATGCAGAATCCTGCCAGTCTCTGCATTTCGTAAGAGCATAACACAACTTATTCTCAATAAATGTTAAATTAAAGTTCCGGTATAGTACATAATTATACCGTTTATTAATGACTGTGAAAGTGTGTTCTCTCACTAGCTTGATTGCAGTATAGTATTCGTCGTCTTTTCTCCCCTCTTTCCTCTTTGTTGTTTTTCTTTACTTTTCCTTATTCTTTCTTATTTTCGATTTCTTCTTTTTCTCCCCTTCTTATGTACCATCGCTACTTTACTCAACCTTGGCGTAAGTTTAAATTTAGATTTTTCGGGTTAAGTGGAAGAACAGCGTCGGCTGAACTTCACCCTTTGTGGCACTCAAATTTTAAGATTTAAAATTTTAAGTTTTTGTTACACGATATCGATTTGTGTTTTTTAAGTTTTAAGTTTTTTTTGTATACAACATCGATTTTTTTTGTGTGTCACAATAAAGACCTCTTATTATTATTATTATTATATAGACGCGTACGTGTAATGTTCGACCAGTTAATAGAAATGCGTATAATTAAGCAAACCACTTCGCTGCCAATAAGAAATCTCGATGATGTTGCCGGATTAGTGTTACCATAGTCAAAAGAATGTTTTCTGCATGCGCAAAATAGGCATTGCGTTGAATCACCGGATCTATGAGCTTTAAATATTCTTTGTCCATAAATCTGGAAAATTTAATGAGCTTCCAAAGATTTAGTGCACCATCAGAGCATAAATTGTTTTTCTTTATAGTGAACCAAACTGGTGCGCAAATTTTCACAACATATTGCGTCAGGATTACTAAATTCTGTGAAGAATTTTCAGTTCCGACATATAATCTTAATAAACGGTTTGCAAATGTTAACCAGCGAGCGTGATTTAGCTTTCCAGAAGATATATTGACTAAATCAGTTGGGCATACGCCGTTGACAACTGCATGACAGATTTCTAACAGATATCTTTGGTCAGTACCAAAGTGAATAAGAGAAGTGTCTCCACTTGATAGCTGTTGCAGCAGAAGAGCGGGCTACGCAACTGTAATACTGGCATTGGTGCCGTGTGCAGCAAACTGGGCCATTCGTTCGGGCGTACCGCTTGGCCATATATGCAATAATACATTGTTTTAGCGTTCAGGAAGTACTCTGGTTAAAGTGAATAAAGGGGCGTAAATGCTGTATCCCAAAATATAATTTCGTACGGAAAAACAGCATTTTTCTCCATTTCAAAACAAGCAAAATTAGCAGCTAAATGGCCTCGGGCAATTGCTCGATAGGGCTCCGTTTTTGAAAAACATTTTGATTCGAAGGAAATAAATAGAAACAAAATTTAATTAAAGCGGGTACTGCAAAACAAAATTGGTGCTATAATTACTCAAGAGGAAGTAATAATTGATTCTGTTATTTATTTTACCTGGCTGGATTATTTGTAAAATCTGTCATCCATTACCAATTGTATTACATGCGTATCTTAGCTTGAAAACAACCAGTTGGACCCCGAAAATATTTCAGACGAAGTCACTCTAACAAGGGGAACACTAACTTGTGCATCCCAGTTCTTACATATTGTTTATTAAGAAAACTAGAACGTTTTTTTTCCAAGCATATTGATACCAGAGATGCTTACGACCTAACTATATGATTTCTTAAGTAACTTTAGTAGGTACTTTAAAATATGAATGTAAATCCCACGAATCAGTATGTGTTGGCGTCATTGCGTCATAATTACATATTGTTAAGAATGCAATTTTATTCTAAGCAGCAAAATGCAGGCCTCAAAAACAGAACCGAGAAAATAAGAAATTGTCAAGATTATATTCAAAAAAAATATGACTTTTTAACAGCTGCTGAATTTACTTTACGTCCTGACTTTAAATAATTGAAATACAGTGAATCCTATGTGAATATTGACGTATAATTTGACCGCTTTTTGTTGAAACCGAGGAATTCCTATAATTTTACATAAGTGGTTAACCTGTCTATGTTGACCACCGTCAAACGAGTATCTTTTTCACTATAAATCCATTTTTTGGTAATGTAATGAAATCAATGCATCATACACAATACATTCGACATCGGTATAATCGCGCGGACGCTCGGCCCAGTTCCCCCACTCCAGTCGCCTAGAAACATTACATTTGCGTAGCTCAGTATCCACACGGAGTGGAGGCACTTCTCTTATTCACTTTGGTCAGTACTTAGATTTTTAAAATCCAAAGAAGCTAAATCTACTAATTCTATTTCAATTGATTTGTATTTAGTTAGCGGAAAGGACATTTCTGCAATAAAACGCTAATTGGTCCAGTAAAGCTGTTTGGGCCTGTAGTTCGTCCATCTAAATTCTGAAACAAGTGCCTCGAAGGAAGCTAGTTTCCGTGTAACTGGCACACAAACCAGTGAAGTGATCGTCCTAGTGTCGACTCGAATATACGAATTATTCCACCTTTTGCACCAGTATTTGTAGCGGTGCCATCACATCCTAAAGCCATAAGCCCCGATAAATCAAATTTATCCATCAAATAATGTAGAATACTTTCTGCACATTTCTTTGCACTGCTTGAATCGGGAACGACGTGCCCTATATATTTGGAAAGAGGTTCTTCAATGAGAACTAAATGTTCTTCGACAATACTTCTTTTATGAACCCTGCCGTCAATTTCCATCTTTAACGTCCGGTGTTTCCGCCCATCAAAGTAAACTGATTTTAAAACCGGCGATTTTCATTCTTTTTGTAGTGAATCTCCAAATTTTTCTCGTTCTCTTCGAATTTTGTATCTATCAATTACATTACTTGTATTCTTTGTCGATATTAATTTTAAATTTGTTAAAACCGCTGTCGCTATTTTGGCTGCAGCACGATCTTATACTGACGCCCTATCGCATTCCCTAGCAAGATTTGATAAAGTTGTTCTCATTTGTACATTTGAAGTTGAAAGGACTTCCTCCGATAGGTTGGTAGTTTCTTTCGAAGTTGATGCTGCCTGCTATTTTTTTTCTCTAAGGCAACTTTTTAGTAAGTCTATAGACTCTTCTCGAAATCATCATCATCAGGATCAGAGAAAACTTCCACAACATCGTTGTGGTCTTCTGATGTAAGAGAAATCGAATTTTCTGTTGTTTTTTGAACCGCTTTTCTTTTACTTTTCGTTGTTCTTTTGCCAATAATTTTCTGGTCAATACTGCCAATAACCATTTTTCTGACAGTTCTCTGAACTTCTATAAAAGCTTGTTCGATGTGAGGAATTTTTTCATTTCGTTAAAGTTTGGTTCCTTCGAATTAACATTAGGCATAAGTTCATCACTCACGTTGATATAGTACTTCATAACATCGAAAAATGTGGGTAAAACGCGTTCATCAAAGTCTTTGCCTGGTCCAAAGATTGGACATGAAGTTTCGGTTCGAGTTTTTACGTCACTAGCCATTTCGTTTACTTAAGAAACACTAATTCTAGGTAACACTACACTTCGCTACGTAAACAGCAGGACATAAAACATACAAGACCTTTACAAAGCGGTAAGCTAATCGGTACTAATCGAAATAGGAGCATAGCAACAGTCCAAGCGTCTACTCACTCCCACTCCTTCACGTATGACAGGCACGAACTAAGTATGGGGCTCGATTGAAAGCAATTAAACAAAGTAATAAAACTTTAAATTTAAGGCCGTGGCGGACCCTCTAAATCAGTGGTTCCCAAAGTTTTTTTGTCACGCCTCCCTACTGTCTAAAATAAAAATACCACGCCCCCCCGTTGGCACAAGGTAAAACATGTTTTACAAAAACAACCTTTATTGTTAATCAAATGTTTTATTTAAAAATAATATTTTCACAATTGAGAACAAGAAAAACAAAATTGTGACACAGTCAATGTGATGGATGAGTTTGCATATTTTTGACAAGATTTCCAATTCTGGGTTGAATAGAAGAAAGTGTACAACGTAGATCACTAGCAATGTCGAGTTTGCTTCTGTACTTCGTTTTTATAGCTACAACTGCTAAAAACGCCTTTTCGCACAAATAGGTACTTGAAAAGGGTAAAAACATTTTCAATGTTTCTTCTGCTATGTTGGGATAAACTTTGAGATAAATAATGGCTTATCCATCTTCTCAAAATCATATTTGGCGCCAGAATCACTTTTGATTTCCAAAGCTTGCTCTTAAAGTATTTCTGGCAACACGTCTATGTCAACGTGAAAAGGATCAGTCGCCAATCGATATCACACGAGTTAGGGAAGTAGCGCTTAAATTCATCTTTGAGGTGCTGCAAGTGGTTCGATATTTCGGTCTTAATATAGGTTTCATCGAAAACCACCTTAAAGCCCGCTTCTTCTGTGATTGCAGATAATTTAGGAAAGCAGGAGTTATTGGATTCTAAAATTTTTCGTTTCCAAAGTTGCAACTTCTCAGTGAAGGCTGTGATTGCATCCCTATGATAAATTATGTTCGAATCTCCACCTTGTAATTTCAAGTTCAATGAGTTCAACGATTCGAACATATCCGATAGGTACGCAAATACCACTTGCACCCTTGGCTTTCTGAATTCAAGAAGTAACTCACTTTCATTTCGAGTTTCCAAAAACTGAATGACTTCATCTCGAAGCTCATACAATCTTGCCAGCATATTTCGTTTCGAGAGCCAGCGCACTTCTGTGTAAAATAACAATGTTTTATGTTCTGTACCCAAATCTTCACAAAGAGCCGTAAAAAGTCGAGTGTTCAACGCACTTTTTTAACGTAATTGACAATTTTAATGCATAATTTTAAGACAGCGTTGAGTTCGTTAGAAAGTGTCTTAGCTGCCAGGGCTTAACGGTGTATACAACAATGAATAGCAATTACATTAGGATTCTTGTTTCTGACAAACTATACGAATCCTGAGCGAGTTCCAAGCATTGACGGAGCACCGTCTGTGCATACGCCAATTAACTTTTGCCACGACAATTCATGTTTGCCAAAGAATTCAGAAATTGCTGTCATTATATCTATTGCTTTTGAAGTAGTCGGTAACTCTGTGGAAAACAGCAATTCGTATTGGATACTTTGATTGTTTCCTTTTGCATGTATCGAACGAAAACTAACAGTTGTGCTATATCGGTACTCTCGTCTAACTGTATTGCATAAAATTTTGATTCTTTTACGGCCTCCATTACCTGTTCTTTCATGTCTTCAGCCATATCATCAATGCGACGTTTCACGGTGTTGTCAGAGAGAGGTATTTGTGAAAATTTTTGTTTACATTCTTGTCCAAGAACAATATCAGCTGCTTTCAACAGGCACGGTTTGACGAGTGATTCTCCGACATTATGACTTTTTTTGCCTTTGCGATGAGTAGCGATAGTTCATACGATGCTTCAAGAACTTTTTCAGATGATTGCGCAAAAGAACCAGTACTATCCAATTTCATGCGTTTCAAACTTGCAGATTTTGAAGCAAAAAACTCCTTCGGCTTGCCTTTTAACGCGATATGTTTTGTGGACAAATGTCGGTCCAAACGAGAAGGTCTCATGGCATCATTGCTCAATACTTCGTAACAAATAACACACTGCGGATGTTCCATATCATTCTTTTGTATAGGAACAAAACCATATTTGATATAGTCATCATTATATTTACGTTTTTTCGCCGAACTCATGACGAAACAATATAAATAACCTAACAGGCCGTTTTTTAATTTTTGTATCAAAGTACGCGTGGTTGCGAGGAGCGCGCTAACGATACTGGAGTGTGGCGGAAACGGAAAGGATTTCTGTTTCTCGCTCGCGCTCCCCTTTACATGTTATCGCGCCTCCCTCTCCCTAGTGGGGCGCGCCCTCCATTTTGAAAACCAATGCTCTAAATGATTGATCGCAGGTACCACTTTTAGTAGTATTGTTTATACCACTAATCTTAGTATAATTTTTGCTATTAGTAACATTTACACGCAAAGAATGCAGCTATATAAAAATTCCAAAAGTTGCAATTATCAACTTCTCTTCTAACATTAGTGGGTTTGGTGGACCCACTAAATATATAGCGATTGAAATAAAAATTGGTATGTATAATATGTAACTATTACATCAAAGGAATAAAAAAAAATTTTTCACTCCACCCCATTATCTATAGATTTCAAATATGCAATCAGAATTTGTATCGCTTACTCCCTTACTGAGATGCGATAGTTCAAGATACCAATAGTGGCCCTCCTATGTGGGTTAACCTGTATACCGGGTGGGGATAGTGTGTAAACGGTTCATATCTCTGGTACTTCCTAAGATATCAAAATGAAATTTTACAAATTGGTATCAATATAAAAACAATAAAAAATCTTATTGTAAAATTGTTTCTTGATGGTTATATTCGTAAATGTATAATGTCTTTTTAAAGTCGGGTATAATTTTCAAACAAGGAGTGCCATGGAAGAAAATATTATTTATAAAAACTGGTGCGTGGAGTCCCTACGCGCAGATGAAGTGAAACTTCACACTATGGTATTCAAAAGCGGAGGTTATTTTAATTGATTTTAAACAGTAATACTTTTTTATAAGTTAAACTAGTTAAACTAGTTCTTGTACTTACTAACGCAACCGTCTCCGAAGTCCACTATGAAGTTTCACTTCAAAAATGGGGATTAAAGGTGTTAGTGACTTGAGAATTAGTGGTAGCGTAACGTCTTTGTTAGAGATTTGAGAATTCGTGGTAGCGTAACGTCTTCTATGACTCGTATTCCCCAACCATAGTAGCGTTAAACGTTTAACGCAACCGTCTCCGCAGTCGACTAAGAAGTTTCACTTCAATAAATAATCTTGCAATGGAATTTCTTGTGTTCATGTAAACTTCATTTGCTAAATATTCTACAGAAACAAAATGCAGACCTTTTTTTGAGTTTTGGGTGACAAAATAGGGGAGATCGAAAAAATAATGTAAAATAATAACGAAACTCTACATTTTTATAATTCAATCGTAAATTCTGCAGAAACTTTTACTGGTAGACTTGGCAATTTTCACATCAATAAAAAGCTTAGTAAAATGACCATCAATTTTACAAATAATATACATGGTGTTCAATTTGAAATATTTGAGAAAAATTATGTTTTGCATAATTCAACCACCCTGTATTATCTCAAGTATTATGATAAATGTATTTACCAATTTCAAAAATGCAGCAGTGTGTGAACCTATTTCAATAAAGAAATTTTAGGTGGCTTTGGTTAGTATGGGTCAGTAGCGTCATAAATTTGGGTCCATAATGCTACAAAAATGTCAATATCTTAACATTCCTTAGTCAAAACTACATCATGTAGTATATCAATTTTCATGGAATTTTATGGGGAATCCGTATTATGCAAATACACATGGGGCTTCCATTTAACGAAAAAGAACTTTCATCTGGTACTCAGAATGTAAACATCCTGTATATACCTAAATAATTTTGGGAAATGCTTCATGTTGTTCCCCACATTCGTGCAAAATTTCATTTTGATTTCCAGAGATATGAGCCGATTACACACTAAATCCCCACCAGGTATAAGCGAAATTCAAAAAATCAGGGTGGGTCTTCCATATCACATTTTTCTCCAAAATGTACAAAGAAGCTGCAACAGAAGAAAATAAGTGGCTAGCCATACCAATTGTACTTTGACTCCCGGACTTCCGTATGCACCACAACATTACATTATAGTTATACGTTATACTTAGGTTTAAGTACTTCGTTAGTCAAAATTGCATCCAGCGGCGACGGTAGGTAGGGAGGTATCGCATAGAACTGGTAATTTGGTATGCTCAGTCTCTGATTCCTTCTGCGGTTCCAAGGCTTTTTTCGCAGTACTACTCTTCTCCCGAAAGAGCTTCACCTTTTCTTTGCTGGTGGCCACTGCATGCCTCTATTTCAATTTCACTGCCCATAGAATCTAAAAAAATTGAAAAAAGTATAATTACGAAACTGCCTGTTAAAATAATTTGCACAGTTCTTTACAGGAAACAGTGAAATAGTCTATATAACAGTACTTAAGTTGCCAACGAGAGCTGAGAACTGCATTGTAACCATTTCTTGAGTAATTCAATCAAGTAATTGTTTTTTTAGCCATCCGTTTCTTTTCTTCTCTAATCCACACATTTACAGCCTGTCCATTTCTCCCTCGAAGCTCTTTTCTGTACTGCCTTGCCACTTTCTCGCACTGATATTTAGTTGGATAACATTCATCAAACCGGAAACATTCCTTAAATTATTCTTTCACGAACTGCTTTTCTTCTTTCGTCCAGGTTAACTTAACACGACGTTTTGGAAGGCGAGGGTCTAAAATTTGACAGATTGTTTGGTATTTTCTAGGTGAAACTGAAGCTGAAGATGTCGAAGGTGCTTTAGGTTTCTTCGGTGTACACAAAATATTACTTTTCCTTATTTTAGGATCAACACGGCTTCGGTGATATTTGGGAGTCAAAGACTTTGGAGATCCTCTAGACTTGTCTGACTTTGCAGGAACTGTATGATGTATCAATTTAGGAAGGCAGCTTCGTTGATTAGACGTATCTGAACTGTCAATGGTGGAATTAGAAGGAGTATACCGAAAAGGAGCTTTACGTCTCGACCGAAGTATTCGCCGGATGGGTGATTTTATCTTGCAGGTAATTGCACCACGAGTGGATGAAACTGTCTCGTTGTCAGAAACTCCAGGTGGTTCTGTAATATCTTCGATTGCCAGATTTGCATCACCTTCTTGATTATCACTTTCGTCTGAGTCATCCATTCCCCCTAAGTAGTTTTCTGTACTCTCCGCTTCGCAAATTTCATCGTTCGTAACAACTTCTATTTCATCAATGATTTTTCCTCGATATTTGTGCAAATTACTTTGTGACATAGCCATAAATATCTTACTTAGTTTGGTAATCTGCAACATCGTGGTTGGCGTTCTATATACTGCCTTATGAACCTGGACATCATGCCCCATGAAATCTGCAATTTGTTGCATATCATTTTCGTCCATGGATATTAATTGACTTAAAGTTGCAACTTGCTTTCTCAGCAGAGTACCCCTTAGAGCGTCTGGTTGTTCCGCACCGCAATATAAAGCATAATCCCTAATTACTGCCGATGCGTTTAAGTGTCCCGAAGTGCGTGAAAATGTAAACAAGAATTTATTGTCCGTCCTCACTGCAGCTTCAGCTCTCAATTCGTTGTATTTGTCTATATGCCTTCAAAGAAAAAATTACTTTGTAATAGACAAGGCAGGGTTATCTGAAATAGGCAGAAGGTAGTATGAGTAATTGACAAAAACAAAAGTAGAAGTAATGCTACTTTCTCTGCCTGGGGGCATGAAAGTTTTGGAGGCTACAATGGACATTTAATGACGTAACAATTATTTTTAATGATCTTTAATTATGAATATTGCTAATTGACGAAAGCACTTTAGATTTTTGTATATGATTATTCCAAAAGCAAGTAATGAATTATTAATGATACTGTTTTCCCTAAATTGTAGAAACAAGATTTCAAATTTTGATAAGGACATATTGCTTCGATAAAAAGAATTAAAACCTGCATAATATTTTTATATCCTCGACACGCAGAAAGAGACTTAATTCCGGAGATTTGTACCACTGCGTAGCCATTTTCTGAAGGTTCTTGATAACATGCTGCAGATTTTCAAAGTAATTTCAATAAAAGATGTATTTTTTAGTTTTCCTAAAAGAATGGGTATTAATATTCAATAAAATGCGGTATTACGTTAAACACTTACGTGTACTCTTTATACTTGGGACAGTTTGAGTTTTAGCGATAAGTCAAATCTTCGAAAGCCAATTTTTATGCTGGAGCCGCTGATGAAAAAAGTCGAGAGATGCTGCGAAAATCCCCTCGTACGTCGGAAACGAAGTTTCATAGGCCTCGGAATATGCACAGTTCTTTGCTATGAGGATCTGTTCTATTTTTAAAAGAAAAAAGGGACGATTTAATAAAATAATTTGGTTATATTAAATATTTACCTTCAATAGAGCACCTGGGATGAATTTGATTACCTGCGGACCGAGTAGGCATATCGTAATCATTTATGTAGATAAAAAATCTTCGAAAACCATCGTTTATGTTTGTGACTTCACGAAAGAAAGACGGAGAGATGCTGCGAAAATCCCCTCGTACATCGTAAACGAAGTTTCATAGGTCTTGGAATACACACACAGTGTTTTGCTGAGGATCTGTTCTATTTTTAAAAGAAAAACGGATGATTTAATAAATTAATTTGATTACCTTAAATATTTACCTTCAATAGAGCACCTTGGATGAATTTGATTACCTGCGGACCGAGTAGGCATATCGTAATCATTTATGTAGATAAAAAATCTTCGAAAACCATCGTTTATGTTTGTGACTTCATGAAAGAAAGACGTAATTCCAGATGTGTTTGTGGAATCACCTCGGAGCTTCCAAAAATTGCAGAACGCCTATCACAGATCATTTCCTAATATTTTTTTGTTTTAATAAATTAGCTTGACTATATCTTTTTTATTTACCTGTAATAGTATGCATCTTAGATAGGAATAACTTTTAGGATACCTCCTCTAGTGCCACACCCAAGATTTCAGATTTTTCATTTTTTTCTTCAAATAATGTAGTTTTTTTTCTGAAATATTTATAGAAGCTAAAATAACACACTTTGGGCATATTACAAAAGTTTACCTGCAAGATATTGTACTGGAACGGTTAAATAATTTTCAAAATACGTTGTAACTTCACTTTATATAAGTTTCCACGTTTTTCTTGTCAATTTTTCACTTCAGGGACGTAAGTAACAGATTATGCATTATTTTAAATGTTCATAACTAATAAGTTTAATTGTTAAAATAAATAAATAACATACGTGTAACTAAACATGCACCACCATATTTACGAAACATGTCAACTAACTAGAACAGGAATTGCTGTCAGTGGTCAAAAGTTGAACTTCCAAGTCTGAATAATAGAATAATAGTCTCATGAATGTTCTGTAGATGGCAGCACCGGTAACGTTTCACACAATAAAATATAAAAAATTGGGTTGAAAGCAATGCAAATTTATATAAAATGTATTTAGAGACTTGTAACAATATAATTTTAAAAAACCTCATCTGACTATGCAATATTTCTTGTATTTTCCTGTAAATTCACGTAGGGCCACTTTGTCGGCCTGGGGGGAGATACATTTTCGTATATGGAATTTTTTCATGGGGCTTAACGCAGACAAAAGTCTGTCCTGTTAATTACGCCCTAATTAATTTTGAAGTATCTATACTCTCACTTGACATAAACAAGGTAATATTAAGATTTTTACTTGGAAATCAGTATCTACTTTTAACCAGGAATATGGGATTTTGCCAAACAGCTTTCACTACGTTTCTTTCCGAATAGAAATTAATTAAAAACCCCACAGATCTATGGCAGATTAATATCTCGTCCGTAAGGAATAAAATATGATTCAATTTACATAAGACTCTCAAGAAAATATAAGAAAACTACATATTTAATGCTTAATAATAATATTGTAAAAGTGAAGAATTCTTATTTTTGATATACATATTTTAAGGAAATTATTATGGACGTAGGTAGGTATGATGAAATCGGAGTAAAAAATTATTGGGGACAAAAAGAAACAGACATTTGTGATTGATATTATTAAGGATAGAATTGTTATCACAATTATTGATGTACTTATAGTGTCAGAGTAAAGCAGAAAAGTTCAGCTTTAAACACAGAAAGATTATGAAACTGCTGAATCCAATAGAGTTATGGTTTCACTTAAATACGTCAAATGAAATACGATCACATCAGAATCGGATACAGGAACCGATGATTTGTTCATTGATATGCACGGAAATAATATTTTCGTCTAATTTCGACTCTGAACTTATGCTTTTATAAAATATTATCAAAATGCAAGTTATTTTCGGTACACAGCTTTATTAATACAGAATTTGAGCAGAATCGTAGAGAAGTAAATATTTGCAAAAATATCGTTAAGTATTTCAGTTATATGATTTAATGTAATGGCAAACACTTTGAAGGGAATGGTAATAGATTTGGTTTTGGTGTAAAAACGAAAAAAACGGTATTTATTTATTTATTTAATTTCCCACAGACCCTGAAATTCAAGAAATATTAAAAACAGGCTACAAAAAAAAGAGTAGTTATAAAATTTGAATAGAATTGAACAACACGTTTTTTATTAGTTTATACATATTTTGATAAATACTTTTTTATCTTTTCTTAATATTGGCCGTTACTTTAGGTAAATCCGTTTGATTTTTTTTATGTTTCATAATCACATTTCTGATTCTCTATAATACCCTTTTTCTTATATTTGATAAACATTTCTGCTTTTTATACATATTTCATATGAATGACAATTTATTTTATGCATTCTTATTTTAGAAAAAAATACATCGAAAAGATAGTTCTGGGTTTACAACATGAAATATTGATAAACAGTTTTCTTAATATTTTCCTTTACTTTACTTTAGGTAAATCCGTTTGATTTTTTATGTTTCAAAAACACATTTCTGATTCTCTACTAAGACTGACTAAAAAAGCACAAACATGCACAAGTAGTTTATAGGGGATTGAGTTTTGTCTATATTTACAATAAATTTAAATAATTTCGATAACAGAAAAAGTTTCATGCCCTACAACAAGAATTTTTTCATGGGGCTTAACGCAAACAAAAGTCTGAGTTTGACATAAACAATTCACAAACTATTTTCTCAAATAGAACATCACACATATTTTTTTTTTGCGACAAAAAGAAACATACATTTGTGATTAATATTATTAAGGATAGAATTGTTTTCTTTGTAAATTACTCTGCATATTTCAAGTGATTCTTATTAGTGAATCCTCCGAAAGCATTTAGTATATGTGATGTGTTTACATTTTAAAATTCTTTAAGCTCTTTCAGATAAAGTTTTCACAGTACATACGTTTTTTGTACCTGATAAAAACTTGTCTTTGCTATTTTTCTGTATATTTAACAAAACACTTTTGGATGTTTCAGATTCATAATTAAGTACATTTTAATTTTCTGTAGCAAGCTTTTCTATATTTTCCTAAATATTCTTTGCATGTTCTCGATATTTTTCTTTACTTTTTAAACCATCTTTTAGATCTTTTTTTTTTACTATTATCGACATTTTTCTTTATATTTTTCATAAAACATTTTCGATTTTTATATTTTATAATCTAATCACATTTCCTATGGCAACTTTTTTGTATTTCATGAATACTTTTTGTCTTTCTACGAAATTTTTCTTTACAGCTTAGATTAGATTATTCTCTTACTATTATTTCTTTTATTTGTGACTATCATATTATCTTGTCACCCTTAAGAAATTCAATTGTTTCTGTTTTAATAAATTAGAATAACTTTAAGCTTCTTTGTACAGGTTTTAAATAATATTTTTCTGCGAAGATAGGTAAAAAGTATTTTCTATACTTATACATATTTCTAAATTGAAAAGAATTAAAAACAGTAGCAACTAAGAATTTTTTACATTCCTTGATATCTTTGCACCCAGCGGAAGCATTAAACACTTCTGTTTTTTATATTTCATATGAATGACAATTTATTTTATGCATTCTTATTTTATAAAAATACATCGAAAAGATAGTTCTGGGTTTACAACATGAAATATTGATAAACAGTTTTCTTAATATTGACCGTTACTTTAGGTAAATCCGTTTGATTTTTTATGTTTTAAAAATACATTTCTGATTCTCCATAATACCTTTTTTATATTCTTTAAAATTCAGGGTAAAATAAGTGAACAAGAGAAATTTACGTACATAAAGACTAAAATTGCTATGGCAAATTCCAACATTACTAGAGTAATGACATATTTTGCTTATAAATAAGCCTTCATGGTTTATAAATATACTCCGTTTAGGCGAATTTCACTTACAGTGTTTGAAACATTTAAAGTTAATAGTTGCATTATAATAATATAAAGAAGTCGTGGTGTTTAGGTAAGTTCTGCTTATTTTGTTTTGTTTCTAAGCCTTTCAAATCTAATTTATGATTTTCCTTTTAAAGGGTCGAAATAAAAATGTTTGCAAGTGATGGTGAAGAAAGTGATGGGTCCGACAGAGACGCTGAAATGGAAATGATTGCAACTGATGGCGAGGAAAGTGATAGTGATAGTGTGTCGGAGATGTCATACACACCGGATCCAAATTATGTGGCTAGCGACATGTACACTCCGGAGAGTCCTGAGCCCCTTAATTTGAACGAAGTGAGGGACAGGTACACTCCTCAGAGTCCTGAGCTCCTTAATTTGAACGAAGTGAGGGACAGGTACACTCCGGAGAGTCCCGAACCCCTTAATTTGGACGAATTACCAGAGGTGTCCGATGACGAAGAGGTGTTCTCGGACGACGATACCATCCCTTTTGACTTCACTGACGATGAGGAAGTCGACAGGGAAGAATAGTAACTTACTTACAATTTGTTTGAAGATTGTCTAACTTTTTCTCTTTTTTTGTAGAAGTAGAAGCTTAATTTAGTTTTTAAGGAAAATAGTACTTATTAGCAGTATTGTGTTTTTTAAAATGGAATCGTTTTATATGTAACATAAGCTAAAATGTTAAGGAAAAATAGTATTAATATAAATGTAAATAAAATAGTAGTTTAAATGTAAAATTTTACTTTCACAGGCTCTTAAGTTTCTTAAGCGTTCAGTTTCTTAAATCTGCGGTTATTTTGTATACATTAAATACCTGATAAACTCATTTAAATTTTTATACATATTTCTTATTAACTACCATTTTGATTTTTTTTTAATTTGTAATATTTAATAAATACTTATTGTCTGTCGTTGATATTTTCCTTTACTTTGTTAAACACTCTTGATTTTTGTATTTGAATACCAATGAAATACTAACAATAATAGGAACATTTAACTTTATTTTTAAAAAAGAGGCATAACAACAGAAAAATAAAAGTATTTTATTCGAATCTATTATGTATAACCATTATATATAATGGTACCCAGGCGAAGGCGAGGAAATCTCTCGGGGACGTATAAATTACACGAAAATAAAGAAAAAATGTACAAAATAAATTTAAAAAACATACATATGATGAAAATAATCAACAAACTCTAAATTAAAAGTAAAAATATACAATGATAATAATAATAATAATTAAAATGTGTACACAATAAAGTAAAATGTACAATAAAATATACAATAATTTAAAAGAAATACACACCAATCATCAAATAAAAAACACTCTCTAAGTTCATAGTCTCCACCTGTCCGAACCAAATCTAAGCAGAAAGCTGTAATTGTTAGTTTCATCAGTGTCTATTGTTAAGAATCTCCTGGTTTTCTATAAACAAAAAACTTTTTAATGACAAAAGTCATTTTCCGCAAAACTTACATTTTTCGATAAAAGACATTTTCCTCAAAACTTACATTTTTTTTAGGGTTTTAGGTACTTTCGTACCCTCCGTCGCCATCATTATTTTTTTCGGTTATTTCCACAAGCTGCTTCAGTAACTGCCCTGCTTCTTGCGGCAATAGGGTATTACGATCGCCTTCGGTAACTACTTGAAACCAGCTTAAATTAAATTCTCCGCTCAGCCGATCGTTGAAGAATTGTTCTAGAGAAGGATCTCTAACTAGGAACCATACTGGATCATCGTGTTGTCTCCATCCATTAAGTACTACACATATTATCAGTTCACCGTTTTCTCCTTTCTCATATCTCATCAAGTAATGGTTTACAACCATTTTGTTAATAGATACAGAGAGAAGTAGGCGCAAACGAAAACTGTTAGTAAGGAACCATGAAGGCTTATTTATAAGCAAAATATGTCATTACTCTAGTAATGCTGGAATTTGCCATAGCAATTTTAGTCTTTATGTACGTAAATTTCTCTTGTTCACTTATTTTACCCTGAATTTTAAAGAATATAAAAAAGGTATTATGGAGAATCAGAAATGTATTTTTAAAACATAAAAAATCAAACGGATTTACCTAAAGTAACGGTCAATATTAAGAAAACTGTTTATCAATATTTCATGTTGTAAACCCAGAACTATCTTTTCGATGTATTTTTATAAAATAAGAATGCATAAAATAAATTGTCATTCATATGAAATATAAAAAACAGAAGTGTTTAATGCTTCCGCTGGGTGCAAAGATATCAAGGAATGTAAAAAATTCTTAGTTGCAATCGAAAATGTTTTATGAAAAATATAAAGAAAAATGTCGATAATAGTAAAAAAAAAAAAAAGATCTAAAAGATGGTTATAATCTAATCACATTTCCTATGGCAACTTTTTTGTATTTCATGAATACTTTTTGTCTTTCTACGAAATTTTTCTTTACAGCTTAGATTAGATTATTCTCTTACTATTATTTCTTTTATTTGTGACTAGCATATTATCTTGTCACCCTTAAGAAATTCAATTGTTTCTGTTTTAATAAATTAGAATAACTTTAAGCTTCTTTGTACAGGTTTTAAATAATATTTTTCTGCGAAGATAGGTAAAAAGTATTTTCTATACTTATACATATTTCTAAATTGAAAAGAATTAAAAACAGTAGCAACTAAGAATTTTTTACATTCCTTGATATCTTTGCACCCAGCGGAAGCATTAAACACTTCTGTTTTTTATATTTCATATGAATGACAATTTATTTTATGCATTCTTATTTTATAAAAATACATCGAAAAGATAGTTCTGGGTTTACAACATGAAATATTGATAAACAGTTTTCTTAATATTGACCGTTACTTTAGGTAAATCCGTTTGATTTTTTATGTTTTAAAAATACATTTCTGATTCTCCATAATACCTTTTTTATATTCTTTAAAATTCAGGGTAAAATAAGTGAACAAGAGAAATTTACGTACATAAAGACTAAACTTGCTATGGCAAATTCCAGCATTACTAGAGTAATGACATATTTTGCTTATAAATAAGCCTTCATGGTTCCTTACTAACAGTTTTCGTTTGCGCCTACTTCTCTCTGTATCTATTAACAAAATGGTTGTAAACCATTACTTGATGAGATATGAGAAAGGAGAAAACGGTGAACTGATAATATGTGTAGTACTTAATGGATGGAGACAACACGATGATCCAGTATGGTTCCTAGTTAGAGATCCTTCTCTAGAACAATTCTTCAACGATCGGCTGAGCGGAGAATTTAATTTAAGCTGGTTTCAAGTAGTTACCGAAGGCGATCGTAATACCCTATTGCCGCAAGAAGCAGGGCAGTTACTGAAGCAGCTTGTGGAAATAACCGAAAAAAATAATGATGGCGACGGAGGGTACGAAAGTACCTAAAACCCTAAAAAAAATGTAAGTTTTGAGGAAAATGTCTTTTATCGAAAAATGTAAGTTTTGCGGAAAATGACTTTTGTCATTAAAAAGTTTTTTGTTTATAGAAAACCAGGAGATTCTTAACAATAGACACTGATGAAACTAACAATTACAGCTTTCTGCTTAGATTTGGTTCGGACAGGTGGAGACTATGAACTTAGAGAGTGTTTTTTATTTGATGATTGGTGTGTATTTCTTTTAAATTATTGTATATTTTATTGTACATTTTACTTTATTGTGTACACATTTTAATTATTATTATTATTATCATTGTATATTTTTACTTTTAATTTAGAGTTTGTTGATTATTTTCATCATATGTATGTTTTTTAAATTTATTTTGTACATTTTTTCTTTATTTTCGTGTAATTTATACGTCCCCGAGAGATTTCCTCGCCTTCGCCTGGGTACCATTATATATAATGGTTATACATAATAGATTCGAATAAAATACTTTTATTTTTCTGTTGTTATGCCTCTTTTTTAAAAATAAAGTTAAATGTTCCTATTATTGTTAGTATTTCATTGGTATTCAAATACAAAAATCAAGAGTGTTTAACAAAGTAAAGGAAAATATCAACGACAGACAATAAGTATTTATTAAATATTACAAATTAAAAAAAAATCAAAATGGTAGTTAATAAGAAATATGTATAAAAATTTAAATGAGTTTATCAGGTATTTAATGTATACAAAATAACCGCAGATTTAAGAAACTGAACGCTTAAGAAACTTAAGAGCCTGTGAAAGTAAAATTTTACATTTAAACTACTATTTTATTTACATTTATATTAATACTATTTTTCCTTAACATTTTAGCTTATGTTACATATAAAACGATTCCATTTTAAAAAACACAATACTGCTAATAAGTACTATTTTCCTTAAAAACTAAATTAAGCTTCTACCTCTACAAAAAAAGAGAAAAAGTTAGACAATCTTCAAACAAATTGTAAGTAAGTTACTATTCTTCCCTGTCGACTTCCTCATCGTCAGTGAAGTCAAAAGGGATGGTATCGTCGTCCGAGAACACCTCTTCGTCATCGGACACCTCTGGTAATTCGTCCAAATTAAGGGGTTCGGGACTCTCCGGAGTGTACCTGTCCCTCACTTCGTTCAAATTAAGGAGCTCAGGACTCTGAGGAGTGTACCTGTCCCTCACTTCGTTCAAATTAAGGGGCTCAGGACTCTCCGGAGTGTACATGTCGCTAGCCACATAATTTGGATCCGGTGTGTATGACATCTCCGACACACTATCACTATCACTTTCCTCGCCATCAGTTGCAATCATTTCCATTTCAGCGTCTCTGTCGGACCCATCACTTTCTTCACCATCACTTGCAAACATTTTTATTTCGACCCTTTAAAAGGAAAATCATAAATTAGATTTGAAAGGCTTAGAAACAAAACAAAATAAGCAGAACTTACCTAAACACCACGACTTCTTTATATTATTATAATGCAACTATTAACTTTAAATGTTTCAAACACTGTAAGTGAAATTCGCCTAAACGGAGTATATTTATAAACCATGAAGGCTTATTTATAAGCAAAATATGTCATTACTCTAGTAATGTTGGAATTTGCCATAGCAATTTTAGTCTTTATGTACGTAAATTTCTCTTGTTCACTTATTTTACCCTGAATTTTAAAGAATATAAAAAAGGTATTATGGAGAATCAGAAATGTATTTTTAAAACATAAAAAATCAAACGGATTTACCTAAAGTAACGGTCAATATTAAGAAAACTGTTTATCAATATTTCATGTTGTAAACCCAGAACTATCTTTTCGATGTATTTTTATAAAATAAGAATGCATAAAATAAATTGTCATTCATATGAAATATAAAAAACAGAAGTGTTTAATGCTTCCGCTGGGTGCAAAGATATCAAGGAATGTAAAAAATTCTTAGTTGCTACTGTTTTTAATTCTTTTCAATTTAGAAATATGTATAAGTATAGAAAATACTTTTTACCTATCTTCGCAGAAAAATATTATTTAAAACCTGTACAAAGAAGCTTAAAGTTATTCTAATTTATTAAAACAGAAACAATTGAATTTCTTAAGGGTGACAAGATAATATGATAGTCACAAATAAAAGAAATAATAGTAAGAGAATAATCTAATCTAAGCTGTAAAGAAAAATTTCGTAGAAAGACAAAAAGTATTCATGAAATACAAAAAAGTTGCCATAGGAAATGTGATTAGATTATAAAATATAAAAATCGAAAATGTTTTATGAAAAATATAAAGAAAAATGTCGATAATAGTAAAAAAAAAAGATCTAAAAGATGGTTTAAAAAGTAAAGAAAAATATCGAGAACATGCAAAGAATATTTAGGAAAATATAGAAAAGCTTGCTACAGAAAATTAAAATGTACTTAATTATGAATCTGAAACATCCAAAAGTGTTTTGTTAAATATACAGAAAAATAGCAAAGACAAGTTTTTATCAGGTACAAAAAACGTATGTACTGTGAAAACTTTATCTGAAAGAGCTTAAAGAATTTTAAAATGTAAACACATCACATATACTAAATGCTTTCGGAGGATTCACTAATAAGAATCACTTGAAATATGCAGAGTAATTTACAAAGAAAACAATTCTATCCTTAATAATATTAATCACAAATGTATGTTTCTTTTTGTCGCAAAAAAAAAATATGTGTGATGTTCTATTTGAGAAAATAGTTTGTGAATTGTTTATGTCAAACTCAGACTTTTGTTTGCGTTAAGCCCCATGAAAAAATTCTTGTTGTAGGGCATGAAACTTTTTCTGTTATCGAAATTATTTAAATTTATTGTAAATATAGACAAAACTCAATCCCCTATAAACTACTTGTGCATGTTTGTGCTTTTTTAGTCAGTCTTAGTAGAGAATCAGAAATGTGTTTTTGAAACATAAAAAATCAAACGGATTTACCTAAAGTAAAGTAAAGGAAAATATTAAGAAAACTGTTTATCAATATTTCATGTTGTAAACCCAGAACTATCTTTTCGATGTATTTTTTTCTAAAATAAGAATGCATAAAATAAATTGTCATTCATATGAAATATGTATAAAAAGCAGAAATGTTTATCAAATATAAGAAAAAGGGTATTATAGAGAATCAGAAATGTGATTATGAAACATAAAAAAAATCAAACGGATTTACCTAAAGTAACGGCCAATATTAAGAAAAGATAAAAAAGTATTTATCAAAATATGTATAAACTAATAAAAAACGTGTTGTTCAATTCTATTCAAATTTTATAACTACTCTTTTTTTTGTAGCCTGTTTTTAATATTTCTTGAATTTCAGGGTCTGTGGGAAATTAAATAAATAAATAAATACCGTTTTTTTCGTTTTTACACCAAAACCAAATCTATTACCATTCCCTTCAAAGTGTTTGCCATTACATTAAATCATATAACTGAAATACTTAACGATATTTTTGCAAATATTTACTTCTCTACGATTCTGCTCAAATTCTGTATTAATAAAGCTGTGTACCGAAAATAACTTGCATTTTGATAATATTTTATAAAAGCATAAGTTCAGAGTCGAAATTAGACGAAAATATTATTTCCGTGCATATCAATGAACAAATCATCGGTTCCTGTATCCGATTCTGATGTGATCGTATTTCATTTGACGTATTTAAGTGAAACCATAACTCTATTGGATTCAGCAGTTTCATAATCTTTCTGTGTTTAAAGCTGAACTTTTCTGCTTTACTCTGACACTATAAGTACATCAATAATTGTGATAACAATTCTATCCTTAATAATATCAATCACAAATGTCTGTTTCTTTTTGTCCCCAATAATTTTTTACTCCGATTTCATCATACCTACCTACGTCCATAATAATTTCCTTAAAATATGTATATCAAAAATAAGAATTCTTCACTTTTACAATATTATTATTATTATTAAGCATTAAATATGTAGTTTTCTTATATTTTCTTGAGAGTCTTATGTAAATTGAATCATATTTTATTCCTTACGGACGAGATATTAATCTGCCATAGATCTGTGGGGTTTTTAATTAATTTCTATTCGGAAAGAAACGTAGTGAAAGCTGTTTGGCAAAATCCCATATTCCTGGTTAAAAGTAGATACTGATTTCCAAGTAAAAATCTTAATATTACCTTGTTTATGTCAAGTGAGAGTATAGATACTTCAAAATTAATTAGGGCGTAATTAACAGGACAGACTTTTGTCTGCGTTAAGCCCCATGAAAAAATTCCATATACGAAAATGTATCTCCCCCCAGGCCGACAAAGTGGCCCTACGTGAATTTACAGGAAAATACAAGAAATATTGCATAGTCAGATGAGGTTTTTTAAAATTATATTGTTACAAGTCTCTAAATACATTTTATATAAATTTGCATTGCTTTCAACCCAATTTTTTATATTTTATTGTGTGAAACGTTACCGGTGCTGCCATCTACAGAACATTCATGAGACTATTATTCTATTATTCAGACTTGGAAGTTCAACTTTTGACCACTGACAGCAATTCCTGTTCTAGTTAGTTGACATGTTTCGTAAATATGGTGGTGCATGTTTAGTTACACGTATGTTATTTATTTATTTTAACAATTAAACTTATTAGTTATGAACATTTAAAATAATGCATAATCTGTTACTTACGTCCCTGAAGTGAAAAATTGACAAGAAAAACGTGGAAACTTATATAAAGTGAAGTTACAACGTATTTTGAAAATTATTTAACCGTTCCAGTACAATATCTTGCAGGTAAACTTTTGTAATATGCCCAAAGTGTGTTATTTTAGCTTCTATAAATATTTCAGAAAAAAAAACTACATTATTTGAAGAAAAAAATGAAAAATCTGAAATCTTGGGTGTGGCACTAGAGGAGGTATCCTAAAAGTTATTCCTATCTAAGATGCATACTATTACAGGTAAATAAAAAAGATATAGTCAAGCTAATTTATTAAAACAAAAAAATATTAGGAAATGATCTGTGATAGGCGTTCTGCAATTTTTGGAAGCTCCGAGGTGATTCCACAAACACATCTGGAATTACGTCTTTCTTTCATGAAGTCACAAACATAAACGATGGTTTTCGAAGATTTTTTATCTACATAAATGATTACGATATGCCTACTTGGTCCGCAGGTAATCAAATTCATCCAAGGTGCTCTATTGAAGGTAAATATTTAAGGTAATCAAATTAATTTATTAAATCATCCGTTTTTCTTTTAAAAATAGAACAGATCCTCAGCAAAACACTGTGTGTGTATTCCAAGACCTATGAAACTTCGTTTACGATGTACGAGGGGATTTTCGCAGCATCTCTCCGTCTTTCTTTCGTGAAGTCACAAACATAAACGATGGTTTTCGAAGATTTTTTATCTACATAAATGATTACGATATGCCTACTCGGTCCGCAGGTAATCAAATTCATCCCAGGTGCTCTATTGAAGGTAAATATTTAATATAACCAAATTATTTTATTAAATCGTCCCTTTTTTCTTTTAAAAATAGAACAGATCCTCATAGCAAAGAACTGTGCATATTCCGAGGCCTATGAAACTTCGTTTCCGACGTACGAGGGGATTTTCGCAGCATCTCTCGACTTTTTTCATCAGCGGCTCCAGCATAAAAATTGGCTTTCGAAGATTTGACTTATCGCTAAAACTCAAACTGTCCCAAGTATAAAGAGTACACGTAAGTGTTTAACGTAATACCGCATTTTATTGAATATTAATACCCATTCTTTTAGGAAAACTAAAAAATACATCTTTTATTGAAATTACTTTGAAAATCTGCAGCATGTTATCAAGAACCTTCAGAAAATGGCTACGCAGTGGTACAAATCTCCGGAATTAAGTCTCTTTCTGCGTGTCGAGGATATAAAAATATTATGCAGGTTTTATTTCTTTTTATCGAAGCAATATGTCCTTATCAAAATTTGAAATCTTGTTTCTACAATTTAGGGAAAACAGTATCATTAATAATTCATTACTTGCTTTTGGAATAATCATATACAAAAATCTAAAGTGCTTTCGTCAATTAGCAATATTCATAATTAAAGATCATTAAAAATAATTGTTACGTCATTAAATGTCCATTGTAGCCTCCAAAACTTTCATGCCCCCAGGCAGAGAAAGTAGCATTACTTCTACTAACAAACGTTCCCAGTTTTTCCCAATAGCTATTAAATAATATGTACATATTAGCTTTTCCCTTGGAAATTATATTAGCTTTTCTCTTGGAAATTGAAACAATAATCTTTACGGAAGTTGGGTTTGTTCATTTGCAAGTACCTGTACACGAAACGTTTAGCAGTCATTATCTCGAAAATGAAATGTCGTAGGCTGCATTTGATTTTTATGGAATCACGTTCTCTAAACAATGAAAGCAATGGGGTATAATTTCGAGCGACTTTCGGTTTCACCAAAATGCGTACAACTTTTGGCTTTGAAACAGCTCAATGCATTTTTTACAGTAATTTTTGATTACCTCGTTCGCTAACGATTGTAGTGATGTAAGTCTACATTATTTTTAAAACACCCGAGAAATCTTCCCCTTCGAATTTGCGGTAGATACTACATTTTCGGTCAAATCATAATGTCCTCGAAATATATTTCATATTGAAAGTTTTCTGCATTCCACTGACTTATCGATTGGAACTGAAATTCTGAACCTGAGGCTAAAGGAGGTACGCAAGGAAAATAACTCGAAGAGTCGCCTCTACTGCAAGATCTTCTAATAAAATATACATCGAACAGAGAATGCAGGAGAAGGAACCTGACCCCGAGGTACATAAGCATCAGGATTAATCGCCAGCAGTCGTTTAGAAGCAAAAAGTTTTTAAAGTTCTTGACTAGGAGTATATTGTGCAAGGAAATTAAGAGAGCTTATTTGAAGGTAGGCCATATTAAGCAGAAGTTGTTTCTGTTATACAATAGATTGGTTAGACTAGTTTCACACTATGAATTAGATAACTTTATGACATACGCACATAGAGCCACGGAGGTTGTTAGAGATAGAAAGATTAATGTTTGTAATCGGAAACTTGAGACTGGCTTTACTCGTGTGACTGATGCTATTTCGACCCAAGAAATTTCACGGACTGTTGAAGATACTTTTTATCCAAATTCAATTAACTATTCCGATACGGCTTTCACAGAGTCCGAGATGGAGGTCCTTGGTTTAGGTTGTTCTTTTCTCCCTCCCCCGGCTTTTAAGCAATTTAAGTACAATTTAAAATATTTGCCAGCGGAGATTAATAGTCAAAAGTTCCGACAAAGACAAATGCGACAATAATGCTTAGCAAAGTTAATTCAAATAACTTATGCTCCAACAGAGAAATGTAAATGAAAATAAATAGGTTTAAATCTGAATGTCTCATTAGCGTGTACGTTTATGATGTGTTGCTTCATTCTGATTACTTTCTAATATTTCCAGCTATTTTTATATTTTATCTTCGTAAATTGAAAACTGCAGGAAAAAGTATGATTGTTTTCTCGGCATCACCTACGTGAAAAATTAACACTTTTTTTTTAATTAGAAAAAGATGGATAGGTAAAAAACGTTGGAAATTTGGAATTCCTTTTTTGTTAATAAAGACGAAGTAAAAGCTTCCTGCAACATGTGCAAACAGTTATTACCATATAAAACTTCAACAACTAATTTACGAAACCATATGCAAAGAAAACATCCGCTGGTACGCCTAAAATAATTTATCACTACAGCACATACCTATCGTAGAAAGCAGATCTCAATCTCCTCAACCTCAACCTTCGACTTCTGCTGCATCCACCTTTGGTGTTACTTCGCCATCAAGACCCGACCGGTCTGGGGCGTCACAAACCACAAAGAAAAGCAAAACATTAAGAAGCCAACCAACAATTTTGAAATATACGCCCAGAAAACTAGGAATTCGTGAAAAATCTGATATTGATAAAGCTCTGCTCAAATTATTTACCGATGATCTCCAGCCGTTTTCTATAGTCGAAGATAAAGGATTTTGCAACTTCATCAAAATGCTAAATCCATCAGCTTCCAAGCCGAAAAACAGTAAGTGTACAATATAGTACCAAAGAAACGTTATCAACTGTTCAGAGCGTGTCATTTACAACATACTGTTGGTCTTCTATTAATACTGAAAGCTTCATGGCAACAACGGTACATTTTATTACAGACGATTTCCAAACACAATCCAAATTGCTGGAAAGTAGCCGTTTTGAGTGAGCTCGCAAAAGCGAGAATTTAGCAAAAGAACTTCAGAGAATTATTGTAGAATGGGGATTGGATTCAAAAATTTTGGTAGTTGTATCAGATAATGCGCCTAACATCAGAAAGCCAATCAGGGACGATTTGAAGCTACGATACTTAGGTTGTTATGCGCACACAATAAACTTAATAGCCAACGATGGACTCGATGTAAGTATTACAAAACGCGATTATTGGAAAAGTGAAAACAATCGTTGCCCATTTTAAACGAGGTGCTCAATCCAATGCAAAATTTACCGACGTTCAAAAACAAACTAGGAGGGAGCCGAAGAAACTACTCTTAAGCCCGTTATTGCCAGGCGCTTTTTAGGCCGCTGAATCATTTTAGGCCGCCGAAATTCATGCCGCTGAATTTTGCATTTAGGCGGGGTGTAGTTGCCAGGAAAGGTATAATTAGGCCGCTAAAATTGATGTGTCAGTATTTTGACGTACGTCAGTATTTTAGCTTGTATTTTTGTTTGAGCGTAAAAATATAGAAAATAATAATAATCATGATTCTATCAATAGTTCAGAAACAATTAGTAATTAATAAGTTAATTTTAATGATGAAGGTGGACGATAAAGCTAAATTTTAATATTTACTGATTACTGTCATTTTGACAGTAAATGTCAATACTACTTTCTGCCGCCTAAAAAATGAACACGCTCATTTAAAAATTAAGCAGCTGAAAAAATGGTTTAGGCGCAGTAACCGCATAAAATCAGAAAATTTCAGCGGCCTAAAACGATTCAGCCGCCTAAAAAGCGCCTGGCAATAACGGGCTTAAGACAAGCTGGAACTCGACTTTTCACATGCTAGAACGGTTTTTCGAACTTGAAGAGGCTTTAAGATCTACAATGGCCCTCATTGACACAGACTTGCCTATTATTGTTGGAGAAGAATGGAGATTGATTGGCGAAACTGTGGAAGTATTAAGACGTTTAGAACATGTTACCAAAGTTATGAGCGGAGATAAGTACATATGTCACAGCTTCATTAGTCATTATTATAACAAATGGTTTGAATGAAATTTACCCAAATATGCAAAAACAAAAATTTTATTCTTTAATGCAAAATGTTATAACCAAATTCTTGTATGGAATCACACAAAGACTTGAAGATGTTGAAAAATATAATATCTTGATAACGTCAACAATTTTAGATCCGCGTTTCAAAAATGTTGGTTTTGTTGTGGATGCAACACAGGAAAAAGCTAAAAATAATTTAATTGGTTTGGTTGCAAATAAAATATCAATTAATACTGAAAATGAATTAACTCCACTGTCAGAAGATGAAGCTCCTAAAATTGAAAGTAATAAAGAGTACATCGTTTGGGAAGCTTTTAACAACAAAGCTGCCGCGCACCAACCCTCTGGAACCAGACAGTCAAAAAGCTATCATTGAAGTACAAAGATATTCAGAAGAATCTCTGATAAATAGAAATGAATGCCCAATGAAGTGGTGGAGGCAACATGTGTTTAATTATCCACACCTCAGCAAAGTGGTCAGAGAAAAATTTGGTACCGTGGCAACTTCCGTTCCTTGCGAACGAGTTTTTTCTAAAACGGGAAATACTTAGTATTCGCCGAAATCGACTGAAAAGCAATCAAGTTCGGCAAAAAATGTTTGTTCGGAACAACAGTGACTAGATTTATGATGTGAATGTAGAACTACATGCAAGTATTTGCAAGTATTTGCAAGTATTTTCATTTCCTTTTTAAGATTTCAATTTGTTTTCTATTTTGTTATGAATAAATATTTTCTTTTATTTACATGGGCTTATTCACTGCTGAGTAGCTATAGAATTAGGTGAGCAGCCAGACAATTAAAGTTCACTAATTTGGAAGCAAATGCAAAGGAGAAAAGTAGCAAAGTAGGTAAAATATTACCAACACGACCGATTGTGCTAGTCCCGTTTGTCAGCGCCCGAAGCCGCAGTATATCATTACGATCACAGGTGGGCAGGCAGCTCACAGCGACCGATGGACGCATGATTCCAAGTTAGCAGTTACAGAAAGTCGCTGTATAAAATAAATATTGGTAGCAGTGACAAAGTAGCAGATGCTACTTCGCAACCCATCTCTAAAAAATTCTACTTATACATATACAAAGTGATAGTCTGAAATACTCAATGTCCATCGACCTAGGATATATTCCGAGATTGTATGCTCTTCTGAAGATCTACAAATCTGATGGCTAGATAGATTCCTATCCGACCTGTTGTTGGTTTTGTTGGAGTTCCGGCGTATCGCCTCACAACTTTCCTTAAGGCGATCCTATCGACCATCCTTGGTGAGTCTTGTTCATAAATAGTTTGGAGTTGGTAAATAAGATTAGAGATATCCCTATTAATGATGTTGCTTTTCCTTCTTTAGATTTTACAAACTGGTATATAAATGTCCCGATTAATGAGGTGTTACAGTGTAACAGTCTGCTTTCGATGCCTAGGAGTTTTGTTGGTTGTATATCCCCAGGGCGTTTGTTTGCTATAATAGTTGGGGATGTTTCGGAGGGTGTCGGTGGCCTTCGTCGCGTGTGGCGGAAAGAGCTCTGTATGCGCGATTGGTAGTTAGTTTAGTTGAGCTTAGAAGTTTGAGTGGCTCGTACCCGTGTCGTTTCGGCATAGGAATGTTGCTATTTGTGACACTCTAGCAGAGGTGCGTTGTTCCACTGCCTCCTCTACCTAACGGGCCATGAAGTTAAAAAGGCAACACTGCATTTTTCTCAACGGGTGGGCTGGCTACCGGCTTTATATACTTACGCATTTAGGCTTTATATTTGCTAGGAATATGGGCTTAGTTCGCATCTAAGTTTATACGTGATGAATTTCAGTATTTTTATTCATGTAATTATTGAATAGAACAGGATAAGGTGCATACTGAAATAAAAAACATACCTACAAATGTAGCACAAAATATAATTGCTTATTGTTGTAAGTACATAGGTAATACAATAAAATATGAAACATTGAATACCCCAGATACGCGTGGCTATGATCAATTATAATTAAGAAACTTCAAACAATAAACTAAGTACCTGTATGTATTTACCGACAAAAAGTCAACGAAACAATACGAAACCATTCGAAATAGTTTAGGTTAGGTAAGTATCAAGGTATCCACACAGAAAAAAAAATTATTAAAAAATTATTTATTGAACGTCGAGAGTTTTCTTTTTTTTGCTAAGTTTATTGAACGACTACTATTATTTTTGTTTTTGGTGTAATTATTTAAAACAATATTGCTCAGTATTAAAGCTGCTTTTAGATAAATCTGCCTATTAGGCGTTCCGCACTCGCACGCGCCATCAAAATTTATAAAAAACGAATCACTTTCTAAACTTGCGATTGCTAACGATGACAGCAAATTCTGATGGTCTTTCTGGCATAAAAATTTGGATGTTAAGTCTCTATCATTTATAATGTATTGGAAAATTGCACATAAATGAACATAAATATATTTTATTTCGTCCGTAGGTATGCAAAGTCCACCTCTTTGGAGAAAATCAAAATAATCGTCACCAATGCCAATTCCGACACTTTTAATACCCAATATTTTGCAATTAGGACATTTAATATTTTTATGAAATGAATGGGCTATATAACCACAGATATAAATTTGTGTTGATTCATCCAGTGTATATGACTGTAAGTAGTTTGTCTTAAAAATAAATCTGAAATCTGATATGTGAGGAACATTAACATTGCCATTGGAAAACGAAATATTTGACTTCAAATTTATTAATATATTCTTGTCTAATTTCAACACATTTTGAAGTCTTATTTTTTGCTCTGACTCCAGAATTTGTGTGAAGGATACGTTATAATTACACCCAGAAAGATGTCTGTAACGTCCAAATCTTTTTTCTAGATTATCAGTTTGAAACTTTCCAGGGAGAATATAATCTATTTTGAACTTAGAGAAAGAGTATTCGGTTAGCTCAATTAAAACATGAGTGCTTCGTCTGATAGCTTCGTAAGTATCCTTAGTTAAGCTTACTCCATTAGAATCAGAAAACCACGTATCAAGCCAGCTGATAAATTTTCGTAAAAATTCTATTTTGAAGTCAGTAAGTGAATAAATAGCTGTACACCAATCGTTTCGTTTTATTGTGCCCTTTATGGTATTTTTGACATTTACAACACACCACCACCTTTTTATAATTTGCAAAAATTCGGATGTGCCTTCGTAAATTTCGCAACTTTTTAATGCTGCAATTGTGGAGTCATCAAATACATTTTCTGTTAAAATTACCTTTTGACGCTCAATATTATTTGGATATAATGTTTTGTTATTTAATTTATACGCCCTTTTAGTAATTTGGTTCATCTCAAGTTGATGAAAATTTCTAATGTCTCCAAAACGAGCTTCATTTTTTTCCAACAAATTTTCAAACTTTGGGTAAATAAACGTTTTTTGAAAGTCCTTCAAATTCAGCCAATTATTTTTTATGTTTTTGAAAATGTGAACAAAATCGTAAAAGAAAAAGATTTTGTCGTCTGTATATTTTGGATTCTGGATAAAAGTTGTAAGTGTAAACTGCTTAAACATGTTCTGATTTATTCGATTATTATCTGTTATAACGCAAAGAATCTTAAAACCCTGATGCTGAATGAAAGTGATAGCTTCCAAAACTAAATTCTTAAGCTCTGTACCTGACAAATTGGTAACTGGAACTAACCGAATAACCTCTTTGTAATGTCCAAATGCAGCAGAAATCATAAAAGTTTGGACAGTTTTTGCAAGTTCATTGCTGTTGTTGTCAGCATATCCCAAAATATTTTTTGATTTATATTGCAAACCTGATTTTAGATATATTTCATCAACCAGCAAACATACTACTTTCTTTCTCCCTTTCAGTCAGTGTCGAGGCTAACTGAGTAAGAAAATGCTGATTTGCATCTTCATTGCTAGGCGATACATTGAAGGATGAAGAAATTTGTTGCAAATGACGTTTCGTAGGGAGATTCAGAAAATCTCTTAAATATTTATAAGCTAACGACGAATGACTGTAAATAACTAATGAAAAAAGCAATGTTGAAACATTATACCTTTTTTTCTTTTGCATTAATAATTGAAGTTGATCCAGAATTAATTCAAGCGTGGACTTATTCTTTTCATCTGTATTTTCCTCAAAATTGTTCAAAGCAATCAAAATATTATCATATGCTTTCTGAATAAAAAACACACTGTTTAATGGCATCACGGGCCTGTGGGCGTAGTGGGAAAGTATATTTTCTAACTGGGACCACCTTGATAACTTACCACCATTTAAAATCCATTTCAAGTCACCACTGTTCAACTCTTTGTCTTCAATATACACAGTCACTTGAAAATCTCTTGTTACACTTACACTCGATAATACCTTCACGTCACTTACCTTTTCAATGCTTTCACTATCAATATTTAATAAATAAAAACAAACAGAATTTTCTAAAATTCTGCGTGTCCAGTTTCCCAATGAAACATGTTTTAGCGCAGGAGATGTAAGGTCACTAAAATTCTTGATAATATCACTATCAATAAATTCTTCTACAGCGTTATTATGCCTTTGTATAATTTCTTCTCTTCTGTTTGCGGGATCTCGTCTTTGAACCTTTTTTGGAGTGGACATATACTTCGGTTGATTTTCAAAAATACTCGGAAACGCACCATCTCTTAATTTTGGATATGTCAACAGCAGTTCTTTTAAGTCTCCATTTTTATCTTTATAGCGCTCAGTTCTCTGGATATCCTCTTTATGAAAATGTTTCCAGCAAACAACCGAGGAAGTCGTTACTGTGTAATTCTCTCTGTGTATTTTTCGTAGCCACAATGTTCTAATTTCAGCGTCTTTGGGGAAGCTAAAAGTGGTTTGATGTCCTTCTTGCTTTATGATGCTATCATAATTTGTCTTGCACCCAGGTACACAACATTTACGTGGCATCTGTAAAAATATTTACCTGTTGTAAGTATAAAGTATTATCGCCGATGACAGGGAATGCGAATTATTACAATTCAGGTGTGCCTCTTTTTATATTTCAGTATCAAATCAATTACCAAGCACATACATTATATAAACATAGTTTTTATATACTTACATTGGTTATAGCACCGCTGATTTCCTAATATATAATAAAAACACCCAACAAAACACAAAATTCAAGCACTTCTAGCAAATGCTAAACGCCAAATGCTGTGATAACGGTAAAGTGCATAATATGGAGGTTATGTAGGACCAGCCTACCTGCTATGTTGCCAAGTTTACTACTTCATGGCCCGTTAGGTAGAGGAGGCAGTGGTTGTTCGATAATTACTTATATTTTCGATTATAACCTTTTATTTGTTTGTTTACTCTAGGGTCGTTTCGTTTGGTTAGAGGATCGTTTCGTTACGTTTGATTATAACGGCCAAGCGCAAAACGTTGGTTACTAGTTCGAAGGTGAAATAGAAGTCATCTTGAGCTTCGCTGCGTTATCCCCTTACCCGTACAGCCATTGTTCATGGTTGAAGGCGGCCATTTTGGCATCACTACCAGATTGCTACCAATAGAGATACCCGGGCACCTAGTTGGAGCCTAGAGCGAATAAGAAGGCGAGAGAGACTAAACAAAGACGAGCACGTTTAGCAGGCCAGATAAATCTTTTGTTATTTGATATTTTCATATTTGCGATAGAAGCATAAGCTTACTGCGTAATTATGCGTTTGTTGTAAAGTAATATCACAGTTTAGTTTTGCGTTTGGTTGTTTTTGTGTGGTATCTACAGATACGACGTTATTTATTTATTTTTTTTTATATTTTGGCCGGTGTTATTGCGGAAGTTTTTATTAAAACCTTACAAATAAGAATAGACATTTGAAGAGTTACTTTATTTATTTTTGTAAAACTTGTTTTGTTCTTTCGGCTACTCTTTTAGTAATCAATTTTTGTTTCTAAGCCAAAATCACTATTATTTTGAATTATATTAGAAAAATACTTGTGTCAGTAACAAGTAGTGGAAAAATTTGTAGAGTCGTACTTGACTTGTGCGTTTTGAGGCCCTGTGCATTGGCCCTTTATTTATTTTAAATCCAATTCAAGTGGTTTATATATTGTTTGATTTATAGAGAAATATTTGAACTTATTATTGCATTGACTGTTTACGATTGTTTACTTAACTAATAAGTGACAAGTTTATTTAACTACTGTTTATTTCTTTTTATATACAGGGTGTCCAGTTAATATTCCCTCGGACGATTGTACAAAAACTGCTAAGTTTATCAAAAAACTTTCTCAATGAAACTTTTAATGTTTCATCTCTACTGTAACGTAAAATTATTTTCAATTATACAGTGAGTCACTAAAACGAGTTACACAAAAAAGTATAATTTTTTTAAATGGAACAACCTATATTTGCTTATTGCAAGTGAATCTCCAGAGAGTCCTGTATTACGTCCTAAAATGGTTTGTCCAATAGGATACAGCGTTGCCAAATTATGATTTTTTTTGTGATTTTTTGCGAATTTCAAACATTTTTTAAACTGCCATATCTAAGGAACTTCTGAATATTTTATTAAAAAAATTTGGAATAGTATTTAATAATGATGTAGTTACTCAAAAACATTTTTGAAATGAATGATTATTATACAGAATGTTCAAAATACTTGTTTACATTTCATGATTTTTAATTACATTTTTTTCAATTTTTTTAAATGGAATGCCTATGGCTTTTTCAGGTAGATGAATAGAGCATTCAATTCCCCACATTTTGATATCATACACTTTACTTTTATTTCAAACGGTTTTTGAGATATGAGTGTTTCAAATAAATTGTTTTTGTAAATAAATTATACTTTTTATTTTAGCATTAAAATCTAGTGTCTTTGGTCTTTTGTTTTCCTTTCGTTTTTCACTTTGTGACATTTCTGTAAGGTACTTAGTTTAAGATTATTGTGATTAAGTTGAATTAATAATTTAAAAAATATGAGTTATAATTATTGCCAACAAGATTTGATTTCTATGGTGTATGTTATTGGGGAATGCGATGGAAACTGTTTATTGGCATCAAGAGTGTATTGTCAAAAATATCCCGATAGAAGAGGTCCTGATGTGAGGTCGTTAGAAAATTTGAAAGAACGTTTTGAACGTACTGGAAGTGTTGCATATGAAAAGAGAACGAGACGACGAAACGTCTTAAGTGAAGAAAATGAGCTGGCCATAACTTTAGCGGTAATCGAAAATCCTACAACAAGTGTTAGGAAGTTAAGTAGGGATTTAGAGATCGGTAAATCTAGTGTTTCCGCATGTCTTCGAAAAAATAAGTTTCACCCCTATCGAGTACAGCTGCATCAAGAACTTTTGGATGTGGATTTTAATCGTAGATTAAATTTTTGCCGGTGGGCTCTAAACCAAATTGGAGAAAATGAAGAATTTTTCAAATTCGTGTTGTTCACCGATGAATCAACGTTTCATCGCAATGGATTTGTGAACAGGCACAACTTCCATTATTACGATTTAGAAAACCCTCATGTTATACAGACAAATCATTACCAGCACAACTGGAGTTTAAATGTTTGGGGAGGAATTGTTCATGATTATGTTATTGGCCCTCACTTTTTTGAGGGAAATGTGAATGGAGCAGTCTTCTTGGATTTTATGCAAAATATGTTTCCACAAATGATTGAGCATATTCCTGATTATATTAGGAATAATATGTGGTTACAACTTGATGGTGCACCACCACATTTTAGTAGAAATGTTCGTCAGACCATTAGTAACCAGTTTCCTGAAAGGTGGATAGGAAGAGGAGGTCTGATATAATCAATAAACTGTTAAATTATATCTAATTTATTATTTTATTAAATTACGTTAGGTCTTATTGCATGGCCGCCTAGGTCGCCTGACCTGACTACAATGGATTTCTTCCTTTGGGGATTCGTGAAGTCAGACGTTTATAAAGTAGAACCAACGACTCGAGAAGATATGATGGAAAGGATTCGTCAGTGTTTTAATCTTATAAATGTTGATATGCTGCAGAATGTAAGACGTTCATTTATCAGGAGACTTCAGTGCTGCGTGAATCAGAATGGTGGACATTTTGAGCAATTGTTAGGGTAGCTAAATATCATGAAAACAATTTGTGTGTTTGTCATCATTGTTAGTTCTTTGATAATCAACTTTAACCAGGTGTAAGAATATTATGTCAAAAACAATTCTTGATAGTAGAAATTTACATATGAAATTACATTACCACAGATACACATTCATAAATGAAATCAACTGAATATTTTGATTAACAAAATCAAATTTGCTGCATAAGGTCCAAATGCATTTCGTTACAGGGATATCGTAATATTGATTAAATTAAATTATAATACAAAAACAAACACAAAACAAAAGACAAAAGTCACTAGATTTTAATGTTAAAATTAAAAGTAACGTATTTACAAAAACAATTTATTTGAAACACTCACATCTCAAAAACCGTTTGAAATAAAAGTAAAGTGTATGATATCAAAATGTGGGGAATTGAATGCTCTATTCATCTACCTGAAAAAGCCATAGGCATTCCATTTAAAAAAATTGAAAAAAATGTAATTAAAAATGATGAAATGTAAACAAGTATTTTGAACATCCTGTATAATAATCATTCATTTCAAAAATGTTTTTGAGTAACTACATCATTACTAAATACTATTCCAAATTTTTATAATAAAATATTCAGAAGTTCCTTAGATATGGCAGTTTAAAAAATGTTTGAAGTTCGCAAAAAAATCACAAAAAAATCATAATTTGGCAACGCTGTATCCTATTGGAAAAACCATTTTAGGACGTAATACAGGACTCGCAGGAGATTCACTTGCAATAAGCAAATATAGGTTGTTCCATTTAAAAAAATTATACTTTTTTGTGTAACTCGTTTTAGTGTATAATTGAAAATAATTTTACGTTACAGTAGAGATGAAACATTAAAAGTTTCATTAAGAAAGTTTTTTGATAAACTTAGCCGTTTTTGTACAATCGTCCGAGGGAATATTAACTGGACACCCTGTATATATGTTTGACAGATTCGTGGTTTGATTATTTTATGTGACATCTTGTACCCTTTCGCAGTTTTGGTATTTCAGTGTGTTCGTCGTCCAGGTAAATTGCGTGGCGCCCGTTTCACCATCTTTTTAACCCTCCCCCACCCTTCTGAGCTGGTTTAGCACTGGATGACACTGAAGAACACAGTCGTCGTTAGACCGAGATTGTTGAACATATTTAATTTCCTTAATTTTAACTAGTAGGCGCCACAACAGATTGTAAAAAGTTGACTGCAGAGTAGTAATTTAGTTGACCACCACGTTTCCGACATGGACAGCCTTTTGAGGACGGCGTTGGAACATTTTCAGTTCTTTGGAGAAAAAACTATAGCTGCAGTGTAAATATATGAATCTCCTATTTTAAATGATTGTCAACCTACACTGTGTTTAATGAAGAGAATTTCTAAATTAATTGAAATAATGAGTAGCAGAACACCTGTCAGCAAACCATTGAAATTGGGCTCCGAAGAAGAGCAAGTAAGATTTTGTGAAGGGTGTATACAAATAGTTAATCCACATATTTTTTACAGTTCATTTTCATTTTTTTTTAATATTTAACTGAGTGGCAAAGCCGAGGAATTTTATTTCTTATCTGATAATACTTACATGGGCTTTATAATTTCATTGAAAGCAACATTAGACATGCTAAAGTTTTTAACTTCTGAATGCTAGTACCAGTACCTCATGACTGCAAGATTAAATCAAAATGTATTGGAAGTAATTATCACTTCAAATTTTGTTTTGCATGTGCATGCACTACTGCTGCTTTTTTGTCTTACTCTTGCAGTATCAGAAAAGTCTATTGTGAAAGCCTATTAAGTAGCATAATTTGAATGTAGCTTATTTTCAGAGATTTTTTGGCATGATGCGCGGTGCTTGCGGGGCAAACGATCATCCCGATTCAAGAATTCATTCTGTTGTATAAACTATGTAATTAGTGCTTACTAGCTTGTTAAGCCACCAAGGGGTAGTAATTTAGAAGGAGGGAAAATGCTAACCACTCTTGTAAATATAAATGATATCAGTGAGGTTAGCACAAAAGACTTCAAGTGTATTATTTAATTTAATACAAATTTTAGAAAGTGTGTTTCTGGAGGAATTAGATAACAGCGAAATTTTCAGAAACACCTTACTTTGTATTGCATCAAAATTAGAAAGGAAACGAGCACAACTGGTTGGTTGTGATCTGCACAAGGAATTTCTTACAGAAGCCATAGTGCGCTTTTATTTTATTTCGCGGATGCACTTCGTATGTAAACGTGCTAATTCTATTCAGAGAGTGCATTGTTTTTGGAGATTGCAGTATGTGTCTTTGTGAAAGTTTCCCGTTGTTTTTTCGTCGTCCGTCTGGATGACCGGCTGACGCGGGACTCTTGATGCTGGAAGGCGGGACCGATGTAAATACCTTTTCCTTTCCTTTGCTTGGGATCGCTTAGGCGGTATTGGGGCGTAACGGAGCATTGATTTTTCTATCTTTTTCGGGATTTGTAGCAAATATTTTCTATCATACGTGTCGTGGCTAGGTGCTAATTTCCGTTGCGTAAGCGAGTTGTTTTCCGCTTGCTACTGTCTCGAAATCGCGCGCGTGTGTTGCTTGCTCGGCGGTTTTGCAATTGTTTGCCCTCGATTGCACTGCCGTCCGACCTGCTCTACTTCCGATTGAAATTTTCCTAAGTTTCAATCGTGTGAGGTCGTTAACATCTCCGTGCTCCGTGGTCCGCTCTGCTGCTGTCTTCGTGATCTCTCGCGATCTCGTGTCTCCTGTTCCTGTGCCCGTCTTCTCGGCCGCGAATGTCGCGTCTGCCGTGCATCTACGATGTCCGGCGGTGAGGGAAATGCCCCGTCCCGACGGCGGTGGCGCCCGAACTTTCGACGCCTGACTCGTTGCCTGGGAGCTGCATGGAGATGTATCGCCGAAGATCCCGCCGCCTCTTCATCTGCCGATGTGCCGGCGTCCATCCATCTCGACGCCGTGCCCTCTTCTTCTGTTTCCCTGGACCCGCAAGCGGCTCTCTATAAGAACCTGGAGAACGCGATGCAACTTGCGAGGCTGGAAGAGTCTCACTTCCTAATAGTTGCGATGCGGGTGCTGGTCCGGAGCCAACATCCGTCCGGACGCTCTATCATGTTCCCTGTCCCGGCTGCGCACGACGGGAGGATGGTCTTCGATTTCCAGAAGCCATTCCCCGAGTGCTATTCTACCATCCGTCACTGATGATCTCTCCTGCACTATCTCCTTGTCCCATTGTTTCCTCTCGTCTCCCGCTCCTCTGCCTTCCCTCTTATGTCGGTCCTTGCCCCAGATAGAGGACCTCGTCCACTCTTTCCTGTTTGTCTTTTTTACCTTCTTGACCGTGGTTTCGCATCCCGCAGCGAAACCACAACTACTGACTTAGGTCAGTCCCCTTGTGTCGCTCTAGATTAATTTCCCTGTATTTTCTAGGCCTGGGAGTTGTTCCCCTGGTCTCTAGAGCGCAAAAATAGAACCGCAACCACATCTTTGCGAGTGCGGGAAGTCGTAGACGTAGACGTAGACCAAACTACATCGAAAACAGGCTAAACTTTAAAAACAGGCTAAACTTTAAAAATTTTAATGATGCCCACACTGACTTTGAACACGATAAGATTTTGTAAGCTGATTTCAACAGTTACTTAAAATTTACAAATAAAAGTACCTAAATTTTATAATTTTTGTTATTTTGATACTATACGCACTCTAGCCTGTGCCTTTTGAGAACTAATGTTATAGTGTTCTTGGTTTTACATGCTACCCTATCTACCATAGTTTGATGTATTGACAAAAAAAGTTCTTTCGGTACCTACGTGTAGATCTTAATGATACAAAATGTCTTAACTCTTCCACATATTGTACCTACATACAATATGTTTTAGTTTTAAGTCTTAAAATATGTACATAGTTAGGTACTATTAATGTGATCATGTACTGAGTTTACTTCTGTCTGTCTGTATTGATGCCAATACCAATAAATAAATATTTTTGTTTTTTATTAAGTATTTCAGCTGATGCTATACCCTCAAACAGTGTGCCACACTCATAAAAATTACATCGAGTTAAATGCATCTGTTCACATATTCCCGCTAAACCGCATGGATTTAACTCAATGTTATTCGGCAACCGGTGCGTGCGTGTGGGTGGGCACTAAAATTTCCACACGGGTTGCATTCAGAGCAGTCTTCGATTTGAGGTCTCTGTATCCGCATCGGCACTGTTTATTTGTGGATATTAGGACTATGTTTTGTGATTCTATAGTCCTATATCATTTTACTTACTGTCGGCCATTGATAGGATAATGCTTGGATGCTTTCACCACTGGCAGAATACAAAGAATTCAGAATTCTTGTCCAAGATACATTTTTGGATTTAAAAAGTACGAACACATTTCTCATAAACTTATTGATATCCGATGGCTAAATGTTAGAAATCGATTTAAATTTCAGTCTGCTTGATTGTTTCATAATATTTATTACCTCTAAATCATTTAAGCGGCATGTATTTCAGCATCTACTTTCGGAACAGGTAAATAAATGAGGAAGAGGGAAAGCAGTTTTTTTTCTTTTACGTGACTCGTTCGCAGGCATACTTATATGGTTAAGAGGCACAACTCAATATTTTATTTGTTTCGTTTCTCGTGTAGGTACTTACCTAAATTTAATTACTTTACTTACTTTGTTTTATTTTATTTTTAGGCAGAATTTTCTTTAAATGCTCTCATTTTTACCCATGGTACGGTGGTAGATTGAGAGCCAGATTTGTCGGGCTACTTGAACCGTATACTGAGGTTTCCACATGTTGTTTTGTTATATTTTAATTATTTTGTTTAGGTTCGACAAATGAGGAAAGAAATCATTTATTATTATTATTAAGTTAGAAAGATTGCTGCAAGAAAAGAATAAAATATCGCAAAATTTAGCGTCAAACATTGCAGTGTGAGAGACGAATATAAATTATTATTGTCGAGACCATTATTGGTCCTGCAAGTAGTTACCGTTCTGATTGGAGAACATTAAATTCGCGCTTAAACCTACCCTAAATAGAAACTGTCGTTTACTGTTTGTGTAGATGACAGGAGCGTTTTTTAGATTCATTCATCAGGTATGGCTGCATTGTTGGAGAACTCAATTATGAGAAGATTACAGACGGATGTTTTGAAGAAAGTTGCACGAAAAATTTGTCGCAGAAAGTCAACGGTAGGAATGTGCGTAGGAGGGAATACCATTCAGCAAGGACGGAGGATTTGAAAAGCTGCCGGAGAGTTTACATGAGATAGATTGATTATTATGTTAGGAACGAACGATATCTTAAAAAAGTGCGCTCTCCGAGACAAACGAAAACATACCTCAAATGGTTATTTAGAGACGTAAAGAAGAAAGGGTGGAAGGACATGATAATTTTGACAGTGTCACCATTAAAAAACAAAGTAAATCAAGCGCGGACGTTGAACAATCACATAAAAGACTTGTATGCATATTTAAAAATCAAGTGTATATGTTACTGTGAACGATCGAAATTGGTGAATGTCAAGAATCACCGGTGGTTAATGCCAACATGCACCAAATGCGTAGGTGAGAGTCCGAACGATTATTACTACTATATGATATTTTGGACATTCAGCCTTATGCTGTATCACTTACGTTAAATATAACGTACTGTTATTTTCGCTATTATGTTATTTTCTCGAAACCGGTATGCTTTATCACAGTTAACGTTACTGCTCGTAACGTGTGACGTCACTACCTTATGTTATTTGTGAACTTAACGTACCAGATTTAACTTCCACATTTAACATGACGTTTACAATTTAACATACGTCGTTTAGATTGTTTGACCGAATTAAGTAAATTTTGTTCCTTTCATATTTTGATTATTTTGACAAAACTGCTTCGTCCAAACAATGGAATTTCAGAATATTTTGGGTTTGGCGCTATTTGAGCAACTGGAAATTGCAAATGAAAGGTGAGATTCTCTTTCTTTGTTATGAGTAAAAGTAAAAAATGAGGTTATAAAATTACTTTATGTAGAGACCAAGAGGATACAGAGAAGAATGTTACGTGACAGCAGTGATCCTTTCCAGTAGCCAGAAAATGCATTCCAGAAATATTTCCGGTTATCCAGGGATTCTTTGAGGCATTTATTTGTTGTTTTGGGGATACATTTGCATGAGGGCCAAAGGATAAATGCCTTGCCACTTGAAATGAAGGTAAGTCAACAAATAAACAAATTTAGCATTAAAGTGAGTAAGTGCTTGTACCTTTACGTATGAATATTTTTAGATTTTAAGTTCACTTACATTTTTTGCATCGGGCAGTTATCAAAGATGCGCCGGTCAAAATTTTCTTCATGCTATTGAACCATCCCGGATGAGCAGAATTATTTCAGAAGTAACAGATTCGACGGTCAATAATCTGATGCAGGGATATGTAAAATTTCCTCAGACAGAAATGGAACGAAATGCTGTAAAAGAAAGGTAGGGTCTCGCACAACAACTTCATAGAATCTTATTTGCTTTTATTGTAGATTTTATGAAATTCCCGGAATTATTGGAGCATTAGATTGTACACAAATTGCCATTGTTGCACCGAAAACTGAAGATCCTGGTCGTCCGGGTATTGCATATTATAATCGCAAAGGATTTTACAGCATAAATGTACAGATGGTAAATAATAGGTACTAATGACATATATCGTTTATATATTTTTTATTTTCATGCAGATATGTGATGCAAATCTAAAAATTTTAAATTGCAATGCTCGCTTTCCGAGTGCTACACATGTTCTGTCATATGGAGTTTGAGTGTAGTTAAAAGGAGTCTGGAGGAAAATTACGTAGCGGACCAATTAAATTCATCTTGGTTAATTGGTTAGTAGTATTTGCAGCAATTAAACTTTATCTATTTCTGTTAAATTCTGCAGGCGATTCAGGCTACCCACTGCAGCCATGGCTTTTAACTCCCATTGAAGATGCGGAACCAAATTCACCGGAAGGAAGGTACACAAGGCAACACATTTTAGCTAGGAATGTAATTGAAAGATGCTTCGGAGTATTAAAACAAAGATTTCGATGTCTTTTGAAACATAGAGTTCTTCACTATACCCCTCAAAGGGCAGCCAAAATTGTGATGTCTTGTGTTATCTTACATAACCTAATCATCGAACATGGAGCACTATTACCACATGATGATGTCGAATTGGACGAGGGTGCAGAAGGTGCTCAAATTAATCAAGGGCTGGGACAAGGTTTCATGTATTAAGCAGTGTTTAAAAAATTATGCTTAGTGCATATTTTTAGGGCATAATTAATAATAATAATAATAATAGTCCTTTATTGTAACGAAATTAGACATAGTTTATAACAGGTGTAGCAGTTTATAGGATCGTTACAAAAGGGCGAAGTTCAGTCCGAGAGGCAAGTAGAACTTGCCTTTCCTCCTGCTCTTCCACTTAGCCCTTATAAGTTAAATTAAATTAAGAATGAGGTGAGAAATAGTGATGAGTAACAAAATAAATGATGCGTACTTGAGCGAGAAAACAAAAGATTAAAAAAAGAGATATACATAAATAACTAAAAAAGAAAAGAACTCATCCTCCCTGAGATGCGAGCAGGATGCCACGCAAGTGCGAAGCGAATGCCGGTAAAGACATCATCCTCATGGCTTGAGGTAGGTTATTATATGTATTGACTATATCATAAGAAAATGACCTCTTGAACATCTGAGTTCGATGGGCTGGTATACTGAAATTATTCTTAGATCGTATGTTACAACTGTGCACATTAAACCTATGACTTAGCTTTCTGTATAAATATGCTGGCGTTTTTGAAGTAATTATTTTGTGATAGAGCGTGGCAGAATGCAGAGTGCGTCGGCTCGTCATATCTAGCCATTTTATTTCAAGCAATTTATGTGAAATATGTTGATGTTTCCTAATACCATAAATTAATCTGAGACACGAGTTTTGCATTTTTTGGATACGATATGCATCCGCCAGAGTGATACATGGCCCATATACACAATCAGCAAAATTAAACTGAGAAAGAACTAGGGCATCACAAAGAACAATTTTAGAGGTTTGATTTAAGTAATGTCTGTTATTAAATATTAGCTTTAAATTCAGATAAGCTCGTTGGATAATCTTCGTGATGTGAAAGTTAAACCTCAAATCTTTATCGATATGTAAGCCCAGGCTCCTTGCACAGTCACTAAATGCCAATGCCACCGAGCCGATACGAACCGACACACTCCCCCGCACCCGCTCAACCAACCCGCGCTTCCCAAACAGCAGAACCACAGACTTGACCGGGTTGATCATGAGGCCATGAGTCTCAGACACCTTCACAAGACTATCGACATCCTCTCCAATAGCATTACTTGCTTCCAGAGCTTTGTCAGGTTCGAAGTGACATAGCAATTGTGTATCATCTGCATAAAGATGGTAACTGCAGTTCCTTACCGACCTGTGGAAATCGCAAGTGTAAATGATATACAGAAGTGGTCCCAAGATAGAACCTTGAGGAACCCCACATAACGACCGCAGAACGTCAGACTTCTTGTTATTAAGTAAAACATAGTGATTTCTAGTAGACAGATATGACTCAAGCATTCGAACTGGCAAGGCATCAAAGCCGACATATTTTAAAATTGAAACCATAATGTCATGATCTATAGTATCAAATGCTCTAGAATAATCAAGCATGACTAGAAGCGATAGTTTATTTTTGTCCACTGATTCAAAGATGTCATCTGTGATATTTAGGAGAGCAGTCGTACAACTGTGGTGGGGTCTAAATCCAGACTGATTCTCAAAAATGACGTTATGTGCCTCCAAGAAGTCTCGCATCTGAAGTTCCATTACTTTCTCAAGAAGTTTTGAGAAGATGGGCAAGATACTAATAGGACGAAGGTCCTTGAATTCGACCGGTGGAAAAACTTTGGGGACAGGAATAACACTTGCAGACTTCCACAGGTCAGGGAACACACCACTCCTTAGACAGAAGTTGACTATATACGTGACAAATGGTATAATAAAAGGGCAACATAGTTTTATCATATGGATACTAATTCCATCGCAACCAACTGATTTTGTTTTAATCTTATTAATAATTTTTGAAATCTGAATATCCGTACAGGGTTTAAAATTAAATTTGTAGTTATTGAAATTTTCAGAAAATAAATTCGAGGAATAGTATTGAAGTACCCTATGTTTATCACGTACATGTAGCCTAGGAAAATTAAAGAAAACGTCGCCAATCCTATCAGCGTCATTCAAACCAGCGGGAATCTCTCGAGGCCTTCGCGACTGCAAAACATTACACCTCCTCAAAGTCTGCCAAATGGAGTTGGGATTACTACGTATTTGGTATTCAATGAAAGCTTTTTTCTCTTTGCTAACCGCAAAGGTGGCAAAGTTTCTGAGCATTTTGTAGTAATTCCAGTGTGAAGGATTTTTAGTTCTTTTAAATTTAGTTAAAGCCTTGTCACGAAGGGACATGATAAATTTGATGTTTTCAGTTAACCAGGGTGCATATGGTTTAGATATCCTAACAGTGCGAATGGGAGCATGTATATTAAACAGATGAATTAGGGAATCCGTCAGAAATTCAACCATATTATTAACATTATTTAAGTCATATAAAACATTCCAAGGTATAGCTCGGAGACTTGATAAGAAATTGTCGTATTGAAATGTTTTAAAACTTCTATATTTATAAAGGAACTGTGAAGTTCCTGGAGCATGAAGCGGCAAAGTACAGTAGACAAGAAAGTGATCGGATACGCCGTGAGCGCCAACTATACCACTGTCAACAACATCCAACTGAGTAGGAATCACTATCCAATCAATAAGCGTCGATGACAGTGAATCAATCCTTGTAGGTTCAGATATTACCTGTCCAAGACCCAAGGAGTCCAACAAGGATATAAGTGATAAAACTTTAGATTCATTTTGTTTGAGGAAATCCAAGTTGACATCCCCGAGAAATAGAACAATGTCATGTGTAGGTACGATAAGCGATAAGACCCCCTCCAGCTCATCCGAAAACTTTCGAAATGGAAACTCCCACCTCCTGTACACCGACCCCAGAGCAACACGCAGACCACCCACCCCAATCTCAACCCAGACGCTTTCCATGGCACGACCGCCTCCCAAATTGTGGCACCTTACAAAAGCCAAGTCATTCCTAATATAAATTCCCACGCCCCCGCCCCACGTAGATGTCTCACGATCCGATCGAACAAACGAGTATCCCTCAACGTGCACAAGTTCACTCGGTATACTAGCTGATAGCCAGGTTTCAGTCACAGCCAAGACATCGTACTCGCAAATCAGTTGTGTGAATCGGTCGAAACTACTGGTTAATGAATGAACATTTAAATGCGCAATCTTTAAATTAATCATATTTTAATATAGAAAATATGGACACAAGTACCTAAGAAAGAAAAAAAACCAATAAAAAAAACAAAAAACAAAAGGCAAAAATGAGCTGCGCAAATACAAAGACAAAACATCCGAAAAATAAATATTTCCAAAAATAGGCAACCAGAGACGAAAAATATATATATTTACTACCAAACCTAAAAAAGGAATCAAGAAAAGAAACATTTTTTTATAATTATATCTCCAAACTGAACATAGTAAGCAACATAAACTTAAGGATTTTAAATTAATTGACATCATTAAGCTTGTTAAGCGAATCAATCACAAAGACTCTTGAATTTTCGCTCTGGCGCATGAATATCTTCCCGTTTCCTGTCCATAAAAACTTAACGCCTTTCTCCTTCTTGAACCTTCTGCACGCCGCGTAGAGCACTCTGTTTGACTTAGTCAGAGACTCATTTAAATAAATCTGATTATCGACCTTGTTAGCACTTAGCCATTGAGAACACACGTCACTCGCCTTCAGGTTTCTTCTCACTTTACGTGCCTTAAGTACCTCCTCCTTTCTGATTCTTGAAACAAATTTTATTATGGTGCCTCGCGGTCTGGCGTCATCCGCCAATCGTCCCAATCTGTGGCAATTCGGGAGATAAGTGGCGCGTCACAAACGTCAGATTTTCATTCCAAACAAAACAAAGCCACGTGCTTTCTGACGTTTTAACCTAACCTCTGAAATATAATTATAATTACATATAGTTGTTTTCAAGTTTTTACGCGTAAGCCCAACACACAAATTGAAAATAAACTGTTTTCACTGCAAAACGTCTATAATTATATTGCAAAAACTAGTTTAAGACGTTGTAAATAATATCGATAAACGTCAAATGGCACGTGCTTTTGTTTTGTTTGGAATGAAAATCTGACGTATGACGGAGGCACTTAGGTCCCGAATTGTCAATGTAATCCTCGGCAAAGGGAACGTTAAGAGCCTGAAATAGATGAGCTACTGTTGTAAGAATACGTTCATTCGCCAGTTCTGGGATTCCAAAAACTTCCACACAGTTAAGCCGACTGTACTGTTCTTGTTGATTGAGTTCAGTTCTAAGTAGACCATTTTCTCTTTCTAATTGTTGACACTTAACCGAGACAGCATCTATCTGCTCGAAACAATTAGTCACTCTTTCATTCAATGTCTTGACAATATCATTCGTTTCTGTAATTTTATCGTGAGCCAGATTGAGCGATTTACCCAGCTCGACGTGAACATTTTTTATTTCCTTCATAATGTCTAGCGGCGAAGGCTGATCGGCGCACCGCGTGCATCGGTAATTTTCAGGTAACACGGACGATTCCAAGCACTCTTGATGACATACTCTGGTACATGACTTCTCGATGCATTTTACAGACTTTCTCTGATTTGTTATTTTTGAATTACACTCGCCGCAAACGCTCGACATGTTCAAAGTTCCAGAAAAAAAAAAAAAAAAATTTACATGAATGAAGTAGAACAGAGGCAGAAGTTATTCGCAGGTATTTTACTGGCGAAGAAGATTAAACTATTGAAGAAAACTCTGTTCCCGTATTTTCATATCAATAAAGAATGCAATTGCTATTTTCTTTTTAGTTTCCTGTTTGGTATTATTATTTATGATGGGTGTCCCTATAAAAGCGCACAGTTTGATTTTCGCGGCATTTTCATTTTGTCCACAGTGCAGCACTCAAAATTTCACATCTGTCACCATTGCATTTATTACTTATGGAATGCTGCACCAACGAACAAGTTTGAGCGAAATGGTGCAGTGGCGTAACGCAAAACCAAAAGGCCACCTCGCGAAATCAAGTGTTTTGCCACTTGATTCTATGACGGGTCCCACGAAAATTAGAATTATGGTTTCGGCACTGCCATATTCCTGCTTATTTCAAAGAATAATCATTGTATCAAAATAGAGCCGGTAATTTTGTGGATTCCAATTTAATTACCTCATTAATTTTTACATTATGTTAGTTATGTGTTTTTTTCTTTCGTCAATTGGGCCCCCTCAAATGGCGGGGGTGTACTTTACGCCACTGAAATGGTGCCACCATTTTTTGAATCAATTACGTGTTTTATAAAAAAATTAAATCATACACCCATTGAAGCTGTCCTACCTTTTATCTATATGAAAATAACCATATTTTTGTACATTTTATATTTATAATAATAAATAAACAAAAAAAATAGTTTAGTTAATAGTAAACGACAGGATAATTGTTTTTATTTTGGTGCGGAAAAGCATTCGAAAATTTTGAGCGAAGTAATCGCTGCTAAGGAACAGCCAAGTACACCGTTGGACTACCTACGTTTGAAACGTTTTGGTTTTAAAAGTAATGGAAAATAATAAGTTAATTGCACCTCTCAAACCAGGATAAACAAATATTCGCTATTATGTTACAAATGAGGACATATTCGATATTCGGCACTGTTTATTTGTGGATATTAAGACAACCTACGTTATGTGATTCATTAGTCCTATCTCATTTTACTTACTGTGCGCTATTGATAGGACCCTTCATGGATGCTTTCATCACAGGCTGAATACAAAGAATTCAGAATCCTTGTCAGAGATACATACATAAACTTATAGATATTCGATGGCTAAATGTTAGAAATCGATTTAAATTTCAGTCTGCTTGTTTGTTTCATAATATTATTACTTCTAAATCATTTAGGCGGCATGTATTTCAGCATCTGCTTTCGGAACAGGTAAACAAATGAGGAGGAGAGTAAGCAGTTTTTCTTTTACGCGATTCGTATGCAGGCATACTTAGTTATCCATGGTTAAAAGGCACAACCCCAAGCAGTCATCGTTTTGATTGGAGAAAATTAAATTCGCGCTTAAACCTAACCTAAATAGAAATTGTAGTTTACTGTTTGTGTAGATGACAGGAGCGTTTTTATAGTTTCATTCATCAGGTATTGTTGGAGGACTCGATTTTGAGAAGATTACAGGCTGATGTTTCGAAGAAAGTTGCACGAAAAACTTGTCGTGGAAAGTTAGCGGTAAGAATGTGCGTAGGAGGGAATACCATTCAGCAAAGACGGAGGAATTTAAATGCTGCCGGAGTTTACAGGAGATAGATTGATTATTATGTTAGGATCGAACGATATTTTGAAGAAAAAAGTGTGGTCTCCGAGATAAACGAAAAAATGCCTCAAATGGTTAATTAGAGACGTAAAAAAGAAGGGGTGGAAGGACATAATAATTTTGACAGTGCCACCATTAAAAAACAAAATAAATCAAGTGCGGGCATTAAAGGTTCGAAATTGGTGAATGTCAACATGCACCAAATGCATCGGTTGAAACGTTTTGATGTTTTAAAAGTAATGGAAAATAATAAGTTAATTGTACCTCTCAAACCAGGAGAAACAAATATTCGTTATTATGTTACAAATGAGGACATATTCGATTTCAGGTCTCTGTATCCGCATCGGCACTGTTCATTTGTGGATATTAAGACAATGTTATTTGATTATTTAATTTAATTTATTGAAAAGTTTTTCTTTCGCCCTGTCGAGGTTAAGGCTATTTCTGATATAATATTGACTATTAGTAGTAATTCTGTGGGTCTTGATGGGTTAGCTTTGACAATGATAAAGTACTGTTGTCCTTAAATTTTACCTTATATCACTCATCTTGTTAATTCTTGTTTGATTGATGGTGTTGTACCTGATTTGTGGAAGTCGTCATATGTGGTTCCGTTGCCCAAGACAAAGGATAGTACTGATATGAAGGATTTGAGACCAATTAGTGTTTTGCCTGTGCTTTCCAAGGTGCTGGAGAGAGTAGTACACGACCAGATGTTACAACATCTTACGGCTTACAATATTTTACCACCATTTCAATCTGGTTTTAGAAAAAAATTCAGCTGTGTTAGCGCACTGTCAAATATTGTGGATGACATACTAAGCGCGTCTGATGATGGCAAACTGACTGCTTTGGTTTTATTAGATTATTCTAAGGCATTCGATTGCACAAAACATCGTATTCTGCTGTCTATACTTCGTTATGTGGGGTTTGGTGAGGAAGCATTTGCCCTCTTCGAGAACTACTTATGTAATCAATTCAAGAATCAATCGTACCCCTAACCACATAAAATTTGAAATACTATATACGCATTTCGGCAGCTAAGCTGCCATCTTCAGTAGCAGGGAAGAACCTATAGTAATAAAAATAGCAATAACAACATTAATGAAAAAAAAAAACAATTATATATATGACAATAATAATAACAACAATAATGATGATGTGAAACAATGATAGTGACAATAACAATAATATAGGTCAGGTATTCTCTGCTCACCACTCCGAAAGAATCGAAGTGCACACGGTCAGCTCTCAAGCTAGAATGAACTCCGCACGGAGAAAATCCCCAATATATACTTAAAGTGACGTAGCACTGACGTTACTTGTGACATCAACATTAATCGCACTAGGATATAAAATTCAATATCCGGGCATACGCTCATTTTGGTATAAAAATGAGCGTATGCCCAGATATTGAATTTTCTATCCTAGTGTGATTAATGTTGATGTCACAAGTAACGTGACGTAGCACTGTTGATGTCACAAGTAACGTGACGTAGCACTGACGTTACTTGTGACATCAACATTAATCACACTAGGATAGAAAATTCAATATCCGGGCATACGCTCATTTTGGTATAGGCTATAGGCTATAGGCTGTCGTGAAAGTTATCAACACGAATTTGAACATGCGCAGTATGGGGTATGCCTCTACTCAGCTGATCTGTTATGATGTCCGTGTGTATGACTGATAGTCAACGGTATGGCGTTGTGTCCGACGTTGTATTTTTAAGTATTTACCACATTAAATTTTCCATTGATAGAATGGCTACTTCAGTGAACCGAGACCAGTTTCTCGGCAGTTTTAATAGTTTACTTCATAGTAAACGACAGGATAATTGTTTTTATTTCGGTGCGGAAAATTTTGAGTGAAGTAATCCCTGCCAAGGAAAAGCCAAGTTCACCGTTGGACTACCGACGTTTGAAACGTTTTGATGTTTTAAAAGTACTGAAAAATAATAAGTTAATTGTACCTCTCAAACCAGGAGAAACAAATATTCGCTATTATGCTACAAATGAGGACATATTCGATATACTTCGATTTCAGGTCTCTGTATCCGCATCGGCACTGTTTATTTGCAGTGACGGCTCGTCAGGGACGGCAGGGTCGGCCCGGCCGTACCAAACAATTCCATAAAAATTACTATTTTTGTCAAATAACTATAGTTTTACCTTTTACGTTTACCCTTATTTTTGAAAACCTGACGTCCAAGGTACTTTACAATTTAACTTTTTCGTACGGAAGAACTGGGCTATTGCGTGAATATCACAGTCTAAACTACAGAATATTACCGATGTGTCTGACGTCAGCATAGGAAATCTACTGGTCCCCGCGAACAGTTCCAGTTCGGCAGGCCGATGCTGCTTTGAAAATCACGAATTAAGTGAAGCCCTACGGCCCCATATTTTCGCTGGTTATAAACGCTGTGTTTGTTAGGAAGTGCTGGCGTAGCTTGTTACACACAACCTCGGCCGAAGTTTATCTGGCCAGGCTTGCGGTCGCGACTTGCATAATAGGAACTGCCCCGTCTTGCAGATAATTTCATTTATTTATTTTCAGTTTGCATTGTTTTTGAAACCATCAGTCCAATTAAAATAATTTATATGATTATATGCTTCTACTTAAAATGAGTATTTGGATTTGCAGATATTGCGTAAGACTAGACTAGATACTAGGCAGCTATTAATATTTGTTAAAAACAAAAACTAAAAATTAGAGATATAATAGGCATGCAGTTTCAGTGTCGAGTTTAATTTAATACCGTAACTGTTTTTGGCCTTTGAGGTTGACTTATAAGAATTCATTGTAATAAAATGCTGCATTAACCAATAAACTAATACGTGCTAGTAATATGAAAAATACGCGGATTTAATCAACATGAATTGTGTATTAATTTCCTTCTTTTCGCCCACCTTTATAAAAAAAATTAAAATAAAAAATGCATATGAGGGAACAATCATTATTTTAGCATTTGAATATTGTTGTGGTCTCGGCCATTGCCGTCTTGATATCAAGACGGCAATGTCTCGGCTTAACCAAGTTGCAAAGCTAGGCATGGCCAGCCGATCCAGAGAACTAAAGAGTAGGGGCGAGAAAGCGATCATATGATTTTACACTTGCTTTGCTATTGCGAAAGAAGATACTCTCTTTGTCTAGTCAACGCACAACACGTAACGGACGACAGACTAGGTACTAGTCTCTAGCCTGTCGTCCGTCCATGATAATCAATAAATTATTAATCAACGGTTGTGTTTAGTTAATTTAATAATTATTGCAATGGAGAGCGAGAACGTAAAGGTAAGTGTCCATTTGAGAGTAACTAGCGAGAGTTACTCTCGAGAGCTACTCGCAAGTGTATGTCCACTTGAGAGTAATTTTCAAAAACTTTGCTCTCTCGGGTGTCTCGGAGAGTTACTGCCTGGAGAGAACTCTCGGATCCGTGTCCACTGGCTAGTTGTAGGTGCATTTGCGAAAACCGAATTTATAATGGACAACAAGCTCGCGGCTCTTATAATTGCATCTACAATATTAAAAAGAAAAAGGGCACGCCGAAGGAAAAAGAAATGCTGGATAAAGCCGTGGATTCAACGTAGGTCAGAATTAGGCGCTTGTTCTACAAGCTGTAGTATAGTACCGCCCCTTTAAATAATAGCCGAATTAAATTAAACCAAATGTTCAAATTGCTGTCCGTTAACGGCGAGGCAATACCCTAATCTAGAGACAAACGCTTGTTGAATATTGTGTAACATATGCAGTTGTTTTTACCACTCATTGCTAGAGCCGTATCAACGACTGCTCGAATAATGGCACTTCCAATTGAATACATTTTGGTAAATATCACCGTTATTTATCATCCGATTTTGAAAAATTTTTATTTATTGTATTCAGCAAAAAAAATGCGATCAAATGAGGTATCAGAAGGGGTACTTTGAATTTTTAAAGTTGGGGTTGTTAGCGATTAGGGGTTGAAAAGTGGGGGGTTGAAAATTACATTAGTAAATGATAATTTAAAAATAAAAATCGACGTGTCCGAGCATTTGTTTGAAATATTTTTCTCAACGATTTTATAGAATTTATCCGTTACTTTCGAGAAGCACTGTATAAAGAGTTAATTGGTCCGAAAGTTTTTAAAAAGGATACGAAATTTCGCAATGCTATTTCTGTTTACGAAAGCTTAATGGTGACACTGCGAGTATTTTAGTTCTCCTTTCGCGATTGCGATATTCTTTATCCTTTGCAATCCGTGGTACTGGACCGTTCGAACAACTACTCCTCGGGCAAATACTCCGCCAGGCCATTAAATTATAGAACCAAATCCAGATTTTCTGCACTACGAGATTTGGTTCTGCAATTCAATGCCTGGCGGGGTATTTGCCTGAGGAGTAATTGTTCGAACGGTGCAGTACCACTGATTACTCCCAGATAATTACTCAAAGTAATTGTCACTTGCTGATAGCTGTCCATAGCGCGGCAGCATATACAGCAAGTTAAATTGCATGGTTTGAGTGTGTGGGGGAAAGCACCGTCCTGATGAGTCCCAGAAGGACGAAACCAGTTGATCTGCGGTTTTCCATACACATTCAAAACATGCAATATTTAAACAAATTTATCTCTTGTGTTCCATAAAATAGAATTTTCTTCATACATGCTAATGAGGTTAAAAATTTCTTCCTTTTTCCATTTTTGCGCCATAATCACTAGCTGAGAGTACTCTCAAAATTCGAACGCGATTCGTTTTCCGAGAGCAGCTATCCGAGAGTGAAATAACTGCGTGTCGACTTGAGAGCAGGCCACCACATGTTCACTCTCGGCGAGTAAGCCGGAGCTCTCCGATTTTTACTCTCAGAAGCGTGTCGACTTGCGAGAAATACTCTCAAGAGCAACTCTCGAGAGTTTTTCTCGCAAGTGGACACTTACCTTAAGGGATGTGGTAAGCAACAACGCTGATTTAGTTAATATTTTATTAATACATAAATTCAATCAGTTAACTTATGACGACAAAGTTATCGTCAAGCACGTGCCTATTCCGCGACCGCCAATGATTAATCTGGTACAAGCAAAAGCGGGTCATAATTGCGCATTTTCTAAAACATTATACGACAAATTCGTCTGGTTAACTGGCTCCGAGATTCCCAACACACGCATTACACTTTAAAATTTAAATTGTTCGGTAAACAAAATATTGTAAATGCGTTAGACAGCGCTCACCACGAATTTATAAAAAAATACAACGAAACTCCGGGAAAATCGTAAAATGTTGACACATTTAATAAAACATGATTATTTTTCTATCTACACAAGACGACACAATGAGTTCAGATAATAAAGGTAATTTTAAAGAATTAGCTACATTTGCCGCGACTTTGGATGAAAGTTTTAATAAATTTATAGATCCCTCGTCTGTTTTTACCGGGCTATCAAAAACAATTCAAAACGATTTAATCGATTCGGTGACAAAAATTGTAATGCAAAGAATTTCTAACGAAATTAATATGAATGAACTTCTACCAAAAAGTTAAAGAAGAAAATATTAACTACATTAATAGTGCTTCCTGGCGAATAGACGAAACTACGGATATCACCTGTTTCTCTCAAATGTCTCGTTATTTTTCGTTTTGTTCGTGATGGTAAAGTGTCAGACCGGTTTCTCCGTTTTTTAAATGTCGGCGACGGTCGAACAGCCAACGACATTTTTAATGTGTTACTGCAAAATTTCAGGTGTTTTAATATTGAAACAAAATTCATCGGACAAACTTATGACGGGGCTGCGGTGATGGCGGAAGAACTTAACAGATTACAACAAAAAGTTAAATCAATTGCTTCACAATCACTCTTTACGCACTGTTACGCCCATAAATTAAATTTAGTATTGCACAAGATTCATGCAAAAAAAATAAAGAATGTAGTCTTTTTTTCAAACGTGTCAGGATTTTCGGCTTTTTTTCACGAAATCGACTAAGCGCACCAACCTCCTAGACAAAATTTGTAAAAAAAGACTTCCTACTAACGCAGAAACCCGATGGAACTTCAAATCTCGCGTTGTCAATACTTTGTATGATAATAGAACTAATTTAATTGAAGTTTTCGATAGCATAATAATTGAAAATGTGGAAAAATGGGATGATATTTCAATATGGGGATCTACCGGCCTAAAACAGTGGTTAACTGATTTTGATTTTTGCTTTTTACTTTTAATTTAATTTTTCCTCATACCGATCTCATTTTTTCAAATAATCCAAAATAAATTATCTGACATAACGTATTGCAACGAAAGAATCATGTCACTTTTATCCACGTTGAAGAAAATCCGAAATGAGGATAATTATTTCACAAACATATATTCTGAAATTGAAAATATCACAGACGTAGTGTCCCCCTCTGCTAAACGGCGTAAACCCGATGTAAACAATGATGATTCGTTATCTAAAAAACGGTTATTTATCGAAATTTTGGAATTGCTAATAAATCAAGTTGAAATTCGTTATAAAGACATTTCATCCCTTAAATTTTTGGAATTAATTAACTGCACTAAATTCCACACGTTCAGCCGTAACTTTCCAGAAAAACAATTTAAATCTTTAAGTAACAATTACGGAGTTTTCTTTAACTATGATAAATTAAAAAGGGAATTGCAAGTTTTGTATTCCGATAAATTAATTTTTGGCGGTTCTCCAACTATTAATGATATGACCGAATTCATTTATAAAAACGAGATTATTACCGATGTCTCGGAAGTATATAAATTCTTCTGTTTAATTTTGTCTCTTCCGCCAACGTCAGCATCAGTAGAAAGAAGCTTTTCGGCATTAAAACGAATTAAATCGGACAGCAGAAATACCATGGGCCAACCACGATTAAATAACTTGTCGGTTTTGGCAATTGAACGGGGACTAGTTAAAGAGCTGATGAAAGACGGCAGTTTTTATGGTAAAATTATAGATGATTTCGCGACAAAGAAATCCCGTCGCATTGATTTAATTTATAAAAATAATTGAAATCAATGCGAGTATTGAATATGGAATATTAATTTTGCTTTGTTTTTATTGCTTTTGTTTTTGTTTTTTTTATACAGACTGTTTTTATGTTTGAGAATTTATTTGCTTGTTTTTTATTGTATATTATTTATAGGCATATTTTCTTTTTGTTCGAGAGTTTGCACTTATCAGATATTTTTACGGAGTGAAGTTTTTTTTGCTCCCAAATGTTTTTTAAAGAGTTTATTTTTGTTTCTATTTATAAGAATGAGAATTTAATTTTCGTTTTTCCTGCAGTCCTGTAACCTACCCTTCCCATTCCCCATGGCAAGAATGCTCTAGACCTCCCAGCGGATCTTGCTGGATGACTTTTTTATACTTTGTAACTTGCACTCGTGCTTGTGTTACTCTACAAAAATGTTGTTTAATTGGCGCAGTTGTGAACCTACACGTTTGCAATCGCAATTAACAATAAATGAAGTCGACTAACTAGAGCTTCACATTATATACTTACATCTTACATGAATACGCGTGTCTGCGTTTTTAAGAAAAAAACATTACCTAATTTTTTCTTCAAGAATATTTAACACACACAGTAGATGGATCAAGAACTTTGACGTAAAAATTCACTATGAATTCTTAATTCATAGTGAAGAATATTTAAGTATTTTTTGAGAATTTCTGTTATTTTTTGTATTCAACAAGTGGGAAATAAAAACTAAAAGTAACTATAATAAGTGGCGTGGAAAAATCCCTCGAAAATTCGTGACCTTGAAAATCGACAAAAATTTCGCCTGCGCCGCTATTACTGGAGGGGCTGCCGCCCCCCGGACCCCCCGCAGGAGACGCCTGCTTGGCCGACTCATTTTCTTAGAGCACGAGCCGTCACTGTTTATTTGTGGATATTAAGTCTATGTCATGTGATTCTTTAGTCCGATCTCATTTTACTTACTGTGCTCCATTGATAGGACCCTGCTTGGATGCTTTCACCACAGGCTGAATACAAAGAATTCAGAATTCTTTTCTGAGATACATTTTTGGAATTAAAAAGTACGAACACATTTCTCATAAACTTATTGATATCCGATGGCTAAATGTTAGAAATCGATTTAAATTTCAGTCTGCTTGTTTGTTTCATAATACTATTACTTCTAAATCATTTAGGCAGCATGTATTTCAGCATCTGCTTTCGGAACAGGTAAATAAATGAGGAGGAGGGTAAGCCGGTTTTTTTATGTGGCTTGTACGCAGGCATACTTAGTTATGTACGGTTAAGAGGCACAACTCAAAAATAATTGATTAGTTTCGTTTCTCGTGTAGGTACTTACTTAAATTTAATTATTCTGCTTACTTTGTTTTATTTTATTTGTATGCAGAATTTTCTTTAAATACTCTCATTTTCACCCAGGGTACGGCGGTAGATTGAAAGCCAGATTTGTCGGGCTGCTTGCTTCCACATGTTGTTTTGTTATATTTTAATTATTTTGTTTATGTTCGACACATGAGGAAATAAATCATTTATTATTATTAAGTTAAAAATATTGCTGCAAGGAAAGAATAAAGTATCTCAAAATTTAGCGCCACACATTGCAGTGTGACGGAAGAATATAAAATATTATTGTCGAGACTATTATTGGTTCTGCAAGCAGTTACCGCTTTGATTGGAGAAAATTAAATTCGCGCTTAAACCTAACCTAAATAGAAACTGTCGTTTACTGTTTGTGTAGATGACAGGCGCGTTTTTTGTTTCATTGATCAGGTATGGCTGCATTGTTGGAGGACTCGTTTTTGAGAAGATTACAGATGGATGTTTTGAAGAAAGTTGCACGAAAAACTTGTCGCAGAAAATTAGCGGTAGGAATGTGCGTAGGAGGGAATACCATTCAGCAAGGACGGAGGATTTTAAAAGCTGCCGGAGAGTTTACAGGAGAGATTGATTATTATTGTTAGGAACGAACGATATTTTGGAGAAAAAAGTGCGGTCTCCGAGACCTCAAATTGTTAATTAGAGACGTAAAGAAGAAAGGGTGGAAGGACATAATAATTTTGACAGTGCCACCACTAGAAAACAAAATAAATCAAGTGCGGGCATTAAACGATCGAAATTGGTGAATGTCAACATGCACCAAATGCATCGGTTAGAGTCCGAATGATTATTACTATTATATGGTAATTTGGACATTCACCAGTGTATGTCGGCATTAACCTATAGGCTGTGGTGAAAGTTATGAACACGAATTTGAACATGCGCAGTATGCCTCCACTCAGCAGATCTGTAATCAGGGCGGGATCTCACGCAGCCGCGTGTCTACACTGCAACGTCACTCAGTGAGTGTGAGTGCGACATTGAACCTTATGGCTTATAGCGGTTCCCCGGCCTGGCCGGAGCCGGAGTTTAGTTTCATAATTAGCAAGGGCGCCGGCGTGTTTTGTTTTAAAGATGAGGTGGGCCATGTGTTGCTGTGACTCGGACAACCAAGCGAAAACTTTATTATACGACCGCGAAGCAAATTTTACGTAATGTAGATTTATAAATTCGCATCCGGTCTGCCGAATACTGTCTTACCGTCGTAGTCATAACAACCACCCCACCAGGTAGCACGTGCCATACCAGAAGACTGTTTAATCCAGTCCAATCTTGTCTACTGTCTAGCTACTTTGGTACAATTATGAACTAAGTGATAGAGCATACTAAATTGTCACTTAATTACAAGTTTTTATTTAACTTGCAATGTATGTTAGTTTGTTTAGGTCAAATCTTGCAAGCTGAATTAGAACCACTTCATGACATCCGATTGAGCTAAAATTTTGCATACACCTTTAGTTCTTGTGACAATACAATATGCAATACCCAATTAGTGATGGGCGAACTCGAGTGCAAGAATCGAAAAGTTCTCGATTCTCAAAAGTTCTCGGTGTTCTCGAGAACTGTTTTAGTTATTGGTCTCGAATGCACGAGTTCTCGCTCAGTGAGAAGAGACGAGATAAACAAATTTATTGAGAACACGAGAACTGAAATGGAATCGAAAATACGGCGCGAGATTGGCAGCGGTATCAATAATATCAAGTATCAACTAGAACCAAATAGACAGTTGTAGTTCTTAGTTAGGTTAATTGTTATTTCCGATGGTATAGTTTGAATTTCTGGAAACCCAAACAAGTAGAAACTTTAAGATCATTTTGGAATTGCGAATTACGGTTAATACCTATGAGTGCTACTACTGGTTAAAAAAGAAACGAAATAAGTATTAATACACAATAATATGTAACTAAAATAAATTTCTAAAATTTAAAGTATAAACAAAGAACTAGATAAGTTCTAAGAGAAAAACGAACAATGTGCGCTTTTGCTAGTACCCTTTTTACGAAAAAATTCCACACTATCGTTTCATTTTTAATGTGATAACCGATACCTAATCCAGAAAAATCGCAAACCCATTTCATTTTTATTTTAATTAGAAATGTACATAATTTTTTGATTTTAATTTTATTTCTGCTAGTACTACGAGCACGACTCTAATATTACTTTAATGAGAAGAGTTATGTAACTTGTAAGTCTTTTTAGAAGTTTCCAATAATAAATTTTACATTGGCACCATCGAATGAATAATTGTTCATTCAACGAATCTACTAAGAAATGCATTCAGAGACGTTACCGCCATAAAACTAACAGATGCAGGCTATAAAAAATGAAAAAAGATGCCTACGCATGCCGATTGAATTAGGTATTAGGCGAACGCTGCTCGCCGCTGCTACCCTTTGAACGTGGTCCAATGCTGCAGTACCGAGACCGAGAGAGTATCAGATTCCGAGTCTCGCAGCTCCCGTATGAGGTACAATATTTTTGTGTTGTACTCGGGTCTCGGGAAAGTTCTCGATTCTCAAAAGTTCTCGGATACGGAGTTCTCGATTCATTAAAGTATTCGATTCTGCCCATCGCTATACCCAATAGTGTAATACGATCAAAATGGCCGTCGCCACAAGATGGCGGATGATGTATTTTTGTCAACCCCCTTAATATGGGTATCAAATGAAAGGGCTTGAAAAGTAGAAAACGATAAAGGTAGTGACATCACACTAAATTCAATATGGCCGCCGTTCCAAGATGGCGGATTATATTTTCTTTTCAACCCCCTTAATATGGGTATCAAATGAAAGGGCTTGAAGAGTAGAAAACGATAAAGTTAGTGACATCACACTAAATTCAATATGGCCACATCTCCAAGATGACGGATTAATTTTCTTGCTTTCTGATGGCTGCTGCACTCATGGTGAACAGCATAGACACGAAATTGTGTATACGCATTCAATTATGATAGCCCGTTTTAAAATCTGGCATAACTCGGATAGTGCACCTTGGCTGGCTTTACACCATGACTTATGTAATTTGGCGAGATGGGCGTCATTAGCATTGGCTTGCAACCTGTTTAGGAGAAGGAAAGCTCCAAAATTAAACCCGGAACTGTGTTTCGTTAGGCACAAGCTGAAATAAGTTGCGCATAGATCCAAACTAGGTGAGGCCGTGCCGAGGACTGAGTAGCATCAGGGTGAACGTACCACCTCAGGGAACCAGAGCGAACCCTGTTGTATATTAGCTCTTACCCTTCTAAACGAAGCTCTGGGAGGGTCGACAGATATTTCTTCGGTACTCTTGGGAACAAAATGGGAAAAAATGAAACATCAACACAAACAAAGAGAAGGTTAGAGAAAGCGAAGTTAAAACGACAAGAGAAACTTACCACCGAAAGCGATGACGCAAAACGTCAACGACTAAGCAAAAAGCGTGATCAGATGAATAGTGAAACACTCACTCAACGACAGTTGCGGCTTGACAAGGCTAAGCAATGCATGCAACGATTTAGAGCAACAGAATCACAAGAAGAACACGATGCACGTGTTGAAAATGTGCGTCAATACATGTCTGTAATACGAGTAGCCGAATCTACTGAACAGCGAGAGGCTCGTTTGAACACTGCACGCGAACTTATGTCTCAAGCAAGAGCAGACGAAACTGCTGAACAGCGAGAGGCTCGTTAAGCTCAGTACGAGAGCATAAAGCGGCCTATTCACATCCGATTTTGTACGGCGGATTTGGCGGATTTGTCCGCCGGACATGTCCGGTGGACGAATCCGCATATGAGTAGGTGTGCGCTCGGCGGATTTGTTCTGCTCGTCGTCCGTCGTGCAAGATGACGAGCAGCGACACGAGCCGAGCAAATCTGCATGTCTGTAGTTCGCATAGTCACGAACTTGTACGTGCCTGCTAAGTCAATATGTCGTTCGCTGACAATAAAGGGTTTTGGACAAGTTTTATTGCTTTGTACAAATCAAAGCCTTGCCTATGGAAAGTGAAAAGTCAAGCCTATTCCAACAAGCAACTGCGCAACGAAGCTTATGCTGAATTGGTAGAGAAATGTAAAGATATTAATCCCGAGGTAGACGTAAAATATGTGAGGAAGAAAATAGACTCATTGCGCGCTGGATTTCGTCGTGAATTGCGCGAAATCAGGAAGAACAAGAGAACGGGTAGCGGTGCTGATGAAGTGTACGAGCCTACTCTGTGGTACTTCAACCTTCTCGTGTTCACTGAAGACCAAGAAGAAGTTCGGGCAGGAACATCTTCATTGGCATACCAGGATTCAGAGACAGATGAACAGGATGTGGGCAATGATACAACGGTAAGTTACATAGTTCCATTTTTATTTTTTAATATGCACATAAAAACGCGTCCAAAGTAAGGATACGAGTAAAACTGCAGTTAATGATTTCCGACGGCGATTGCAGCTTCTTGAAATGGTACCCGCCCTTCGTTGCAATAGTAATCAGTCATTGCTTTCCTTACATTCTTAGCAGTATCGTTGGGGTAGGTTCTACGGTGTTGTAAGCCAAGTAATTGACGAAGTTCTTCACGCCAGTCGCCAGGTTGAACACTGTGGTCACTGTTTTCGCGATCAACGGAACGGCTAGTCATATAGTTAGAACTTTTTTTCCGCAAAAAATTATGGAGTACGCAGCATGCTAATACTATTTTATCGATTGTTTGTAAATTAGTTACAGTAATGGTGATCAACAGTATTCTAAAGCGACATACCAATATTCCAAAAACGTTTTCAACTACTCTTCTTGCCCGACATAAACGGTAATTGAAAACTTTTTGATCATGAGTAATGTCTTTTAGTGAATATGGCTTCATAAGATTTTCGGCTAAAGTAAATGCGTTATCCCCGATAAAAACATACGGTAATTGAACTGCTGATTTGGAAAGACCACTAGGAGGAGGTATATGAAGTGCGTCATTTTCAAGTTTGTCATAAAAGTCCGTCTCTTGAAGAACACCGCCATCCGATATTCGGCCATTGATTCCGGTATATACATATGTAAATTCATAATTGGCATTTACAATGGCGAATAAAACCGTACTGTAAAATCCTTTGTAATTGTAATAAAAGGATCCGCTCTTGGGCGGTTTTTTGATCGCGATGTGTTTCCCATCCATGCCTCCCAAGCAGTGTTCGAAGTTCCACATTTGGCTGAATCCATTTGCAATTTCCAACCAATCCGCAGTGCATGATGGAAACTGTAACAAATTGTCTTGTCAAACGTTAACTACTGCTACCTATAGTACAATAAGTTTTTTAAACTTCTCAGGACGAACTACATCTACCACCCACACCAAGCAGCAGCTCGTCTCAGCGCAGCGAGAATGCTAGGAAACCCATTCCTAAGCGCAATGGGAGTAGTCTAGCGCAGAAGAAAGCAAGATTTCTCGAAGTCGCCATTCCTGCACTCACGGCACCAACAACACCAACATCTCGCTTTGAGCCGTTTGGCAAGGGTGTTGCTCTAGATCTCGAAACCATGAATGCAGACCAGACCATTATCGCACAAAAAATAATTTCGGATGTGGTTTTCTACGGCAAATTGGGGAAACTTACAGAAAATGCCACATTCAACCTGCCACCACCACCACAACCACTACCACCTGCACGACCATCATATTCAGCTGGTATACAACAAGAACCATACTATTTGCAACCAGCTGGAAATACGTACTATGGCCATAGCTTCACACCCACTCAACCTCCATCTACTCAGCTAGCATCCACCCAGTCTCAACCCGCGCACCATGATGCTACACCTTCTGATTTGTCTGAATTTGTAATTTTTGAACCAAATAAATGAGAACTTACCTTCATGTATTCGTGTTTTAATGCTACAAATATTGCAGCACAGGTTTCAGGTATAATCTTCCCAAGGAGCTGAGGTGATACTGCACAAGTGAATTTCAAGTCCGCGGCGGTCCTTCCGGTGGCTAAAGAGCGGAGCGTGGCTATTAGGCGTTCTCTTGCGCTGACTGCTTCTCTCATGTGAGTGTTTTTCCTTTCTATTGCAGGTCGAACGTAATGCAACAGCCTTTCAAAGGATTCACTATCCATACGCAAGTAATTGTATAAATCACCAGGTTCCCGCAGTTCAAGTTCTTTGATGAGATTCATATGTGAAAACACTCGTCTTTTTAATAACCACTACTGTGACGACACTCGTTTCTTTCTTCTGTCATCAAATAGTGCTACAAATCCTCCAAGTATGGCAATGTTCTTCTCCATGTCGCCACACACAGTACACTACAGTCACCAGGTTCCTTTGACACTGCAGATCTGCGCGTTTGTGAATACTTGCGGTGGATTTGACTGGCGTACATATGCGACTGTGTGTAGCAACCATAGATCTGTCTACCGGACGAATCCGCCGTACAAAATCGCATGTGAATAGACACCTTAACTATCAAGTTCGAACAGCAGAAAAATCGCAGACATTTGAAAAAACCATAAATACATTCTGTGACCAGGTGTGCGAGGTCTGTACTAAAAGGCGTTATCCAAATCAAGTCACGAATTACAAAATAAATTTAAGTCGTGCTTCGTACCTACCTGGAGAATTTTAGCAAATCAACTATATTGCTGTCATCGTTGCAATAAACACCTTACTTGCAAGAAAACTTTACTGGAATAATTTGGATCCTGGTGACATACCTGATGTGATAAAGCAATCGACACAACCGGAACAGCGCTTACTGTCAAGAATTATACCATTTGTAAAAATTGTTAAATATGATGGGCTATTTGGGCAATATGGTTTTAGAGGGCAAACTGTACTTTTTGCACAAGACATATTTGAATTTACAGAAAGTCTATCTAATATTTTACCTAGATCTACAGACAGTATAGGCATGGTTGTCATTACAGAACATCTGGAAAATCTAAATATATACTGTATCACGTCCGCGTTTATATGATGCATTGAGGTGGCTTATAAATAACGATCCTCTGATGCTGCTTAGAATTTCACTTAAATATGCCCTTTGATGCTAAATATTTAGAATAAGTTTCCATATAGGTACTTATTCAATGATAAAAATTATACCAACGCGCCACATGGCGTTATCGGTAATGCAGTTTTCATTTTTTCCTTTCTTTTGTTGTCAAACTAAACATAACCTTATTTTTTTTCTCCAATAACACATTCACTGTTTATGATCTGGTTTCAAGTATTGCATATAATTGCATTTACCTTTCTGTTTGAATATTTTCATAAAATTATTACGATAATTTATATGTGCATGTTTTTTTAAATAAAAAGTGTTGCTCTTTCAACTAATAAGTGCAAAAAATTCAAACAATGAGTAGAAGACGCTGTGCTCAGTATGAAATAAAAATCATAATAATGTATATTACACTTTGAATAATTAGAACAGTGTAAAATATCGCTATAACAAGAAATATTCGAGTTTTACCAAAGAATATAAGCGTGATTTGCATAATGTCTTAAGCGGATTGATGATCAGGTAATGGTTTAATTTTGAAATAGTTTTAGATTAAAGTTTATTTACCATTTAAGAAATGCTTTCTGGCGCCTATCATAAATTGAAATGTTTAATATAACTTGCATCTATTCAACTTTTTTTTTGTTTTTGCACTCAACATTATGAGTAGCAGTCATTTTGTGCCGAAATCCGAAAGGTAAATATTTTGGTTTGTTTTTACGAGTTTTTGTGTAGTGTTATGTGTCCGGTAAACAACAGATTAATTGTTCCCACGCTGATGATGGAACCCGCTATCAGTGTAAAGTCAGCGTTTTTGTATATCTCTCTTCAAGAGAAATCCAAACTGTTATCACACACTTCTGCATAGAATGTCATAGCTATAAGTTGTATTTTTAGATTTAGTGAATAAATAATAATTTTAATTGTTTTAAAAACGGATATTTCGGACGGGATAACATAATTGGCGCAGTCGGTAGGATAGTCGTGGAAATTACATCGAGTACTTTTCCTTTGTTTCAACAATTTAACGGCTATCCTGAAAAGTGACCTACAACGCGTAGTGCCAGGCGGAACTTTTAACTGTTTTGAACTCTTTGGTGCGCATTCTTCAAACTTCAAGAGTGCCCGTATAAAGCCATCAGTGTCTGTGGCATACCCAAAAGAAGTCAAACAGAAGAAGGCGACGCGAAATTAGACACTCAACATTGGTCTGATTTGAGAAGTACCCAGAAGGAAGAAAACAATCGCTGTTCAGAATCCTGATCGATACTTCATAATTAAGAAATTCCCAGCATGAAAGTCCTTTTTGTAATGTAAGTACAGATTTCATGTCAATTGAAAACTTAACAAATACTTTAGCGTCTTTAAAAATTAACACGCTTTATACTGATTTACCCGAACTTCCTGCCTCACCTACAGAAATGGCGCAAGCAGAGAATTCTTTTAAATCTGAATACTTAAACTGTGTTCCGAAATTCGACGGAAACCCGAATGAATTAAATAGATTTTTGTCCACAAGTGAAGGTATAATAAATGCTTTTTATGACGTGAACAACCCCGGTAATTTTACGAATCAATATATTTTAAACTCAATTATTAATAAGTTAGAAGGTAATGCTAAACTAGTTGTAAACATCCAGCACGTATCAAACTGGAATGAATTAAAATTAGTTTTATATAGGAACTTTGCAGATCAAAGAGATGAGTCCTGTTTAAATAGGGATCTAGTCTTATTAAAACAAAATGTAAATGAAAAACCGCAACAATTCTACGATAGATGTTTGCAATTGTTGAATTTACTTTGTTCATATGTAGATATTCACGCCAATAGCGAAGGCGAGAAACAATTAAAACGGGATCTATATTCCAATTTAACTTTAAAAACGTTCTTATCAGGTCTTAAGGAACCATTAGGAACAACAATTAGATGTATGCGGCCCGCAAACTTGAGCGACGCATTACATTTTGTAATTCAAGAAGAAAACGTTAATTACTACCAAAACCCACAAAAACAATTTCCTACCCGAAACATCCAAACTAATTATCATTCAAATAAAATCCCAAATAGAAATCCTTTCCAGCAACAACCATTCAATAATAATTATCAACCTCCAAGATTTCAACCGAATTTTTCACCGAATTTTCGACCAAGTTATCAACAAAATTTTCAGCAACAAAGACCCCAAAATTTTCCTAGCCAACCTATAAATATAAATCCAAGACAACCAATTACCCCGCAGAAGTTTCCTACTAACTCACAAGTATTTGGCACCCCCAGACCAAACGCTTTTAGACCAAATCAAAATACCCCGAAACCGATAAATCAAGGTCCAACTCCAATGTCTATTTCGACTAGACAGACCAACCAAAATTATTTCCGAAAACAACCATACCAACCTCAAAATAAATACCGAGTAGAAGAACTGTACAATTTAGAAACTGACGAACAAAAATACCAGCCGTCATATTCTCACGAAAATTCAGATCAAAATTATTACTACCCTGAACAAACTGAAGGTGACGAACACATTTCAGAAAACAATTTCCAAGACGAGGAAAATCCCCAGGATTTTATCCCGGAGACACCGCCAAACGAAGAAACATAACGGAGATTTCTTTCCACAACGTAAATTCGAATGACCTACCTTATATTAATTTTCCGGAATACAAAATTAAACTTTTAATTGATACCGGATCCACAAAATCCTTTATCCACCCAGAAATTGCAAATAAATTATTTTCTAATACAATTCAAGATGATCCTTTCACAGTATCCACAGTTTTTCAAACATCAACTCACGAATTCAGTTGTGAAATTCCCCCTTCCAATATTTTCAAAATTCCCAATAAAGATTTAAAACTAAAATTCTATCTTTTCAAATTTCATGACATATTTGACGGATTAATAGGTCTTGACAACTTAAAAATTCTTAAGGCACATTTAGATTTTAACAAAAACATTTTGATTACCCCTCATACGAAAATTAATTTGCTATACCAACCGGTAAGAATGAATTTAAATAATGTTACAGTACAATCACGCACTTTACAAGTAATAGAAATTAATTCATCCATTCCAAATGGCGAAATTGTAATCCCATACACAAAAATTGAAAATTGTGAAATTCCAGAATCCTTAACAGTAGCGAAAAATGGTAAAGCTATAACAACTATTCTAAACAGCGAAATGCACCCTGTAACGATAAACCTTTCAGAACCAATTCAAGTAGACGAATATGTAGACCCTAAAACTATTGAAATTAATAATTTAAATTGTGACACAGTATTTGATACTGATCAGAAAAAACCTTTACTCGACGTGACTAAATTACGAACTGGACACCTTAATTCGGAAGAAAAGGCAGCCATTTACAAAATTTGTAAGGAATATTCAGACATTTTTTATCATGAAGGAACTCCCCTAACCTTTACTAACCAAATTAAACACCGCATAAAGACTTCAGACGAAATTCCTGTTTACACGAAAAATTACAGATATCCATTTGCACATAAAAAGGAAATCCAAAACCAAATTCGATCCATGCTTGACCAAAAAATTATCCAACCTAGTAATTCCCCCTGGTCATCCCCAATTTGGGTGGTACCAAAAAAACTAGATGCAACCGGCAAACAAAAATGGCGTGTTGTAGTAGACTATCGAAAATTAAATGACAAGACTATAAGCGACAGATACCCTCTACCTAACATTCATGACCTTTTAGACAAATTGGGCAAGTGTCATTATTTTACTACCCTCGATCTGACTTCCGGCTTTCATCAGATCGAAATGTGTGAACAAGACGTAGAAAAAACGGCGTTTAACGTCGAGAATGGTCATTATGAGTATCTCAGAATGCCATTCGGGCTAAAAAACGCTCCAGCCACCTTTCAAAGGGTGATGGACAATGTTTTGCGTGGAATCCAAAACGAACAGTGTCTTGTGTATATGGACGACATAATAATTTTTTCAACTTCTCTTCAAGAACACGTGTCGACTAAAAAACGTTTTTCAAAAATTGCGAGATACAAATTTTAAAATTGAATTAAACAAATCAGAATTTTTAAGGAAGGAAGTAAGCTACCTTGGACATATTGTAACAGCAGATGGTATAAAACCAAACCCTGAAAAAATACGAGTAATAAAAAATTATCCAATTCCGAACACCACAAAACAACTTAAGGGATTCTTAGGCTTAATGGGTTACTATAGAAAATTTATTAAAAATTACGCGGACATTACTAAACCTCTAACCAAATGCCTCAAAAAGGGAGCAAAGATTATACATAATCAAGAATTTAAAGATACTTTCGAATTTTGCAAAAAATTACTGACTAATTCACCTATCTTACAATATCCTGACTTCGACAAACCTTTTAATTTAACGACAGACGCAAGTAACGTAGCAATTGGCGCTATTTTATCACAAGGACCTATCGGACAAGATCTTCCAATAGCATATGGATCACGAACACTGAGCGATTGTGAACAAAATTATTCAACGATCGAAAAGGAACTCTTAGCCATAGTTTGGGCAATAAAATATTTTAGACCGTATCTTTTTGACACTGAATTTACCATTATCACGGACCATAAACCATTACAGTGGTTATTCTCTTTGAAGGACCCGACCTCAAAATTAACACGTTGGAGATTAAAATTAGAAGAGTTCAATTACAAAATTCAATATAAAAAGGGAAAATTAAACGCGAACGCTGACGCACTTTCGCGTATAAAAATCGAAACTCATACGAAGCAATTTCTAGACTACATGGAGGAACTTAATGAAAATTTCCCTAGTACCTCACGAGATCTTCGGAACCAAAATTTAGACCAAATATCCACTTTTGCAAATCCAGACACAGATTCAGAAGAAACCCTATCATCACCAGAAACATTAAAAGAAATCAAAAAATCAGCTAATGGTGATCAAACGGTACATACTAACAATTCCGAAAATCCAATAGTCGAAATTCCCATTTCCGAACAACCTCTAAACCACGGAAAAAATCAAATCGTTGTAAGTACTGTATATCATAGTCCTGCAGAACCAATTGTTCAAAAATTATTTGACAAACAAAGAATTCACGTTCAACTTTCCGAAAACAATTTAGAAAAGGACATAATTACATTTATTAAAGAGTATATAGTACCAAAGGTTTATTATCATTTTTATTTTGAACAACCAGAAATTTATGAACGTTTTAGTGAAGTAATTACAAGAAATTTTAAGTGGCCATCTTATAAATTCAAAAAATGTAATACTATGCTAGAAGATATTTTTGACAAGACTGAAATGTTAGAAATTCTAAAATTATATCACGAAGGAAAGACGAATCATCGAGGAATCGAGGAAACAGATCAAAAGATTAGAAAGAAATATTACTGGCCAAAAATGCGTAAAAGTATCCAATCGTATATTAACGAATGTGAAATTTGTCAAATTAGTAAGTACGAACGAAATCCAGTAAAACTAAAATTCAATATCACTCAAACCCCGTCGAAACCATTCGAAATCTTACATATTGATACATTCAAAATTGAAACAGGCAAATTTTTGACTATCATAGATACATTTTCCAAGTATGCTCAAGCGTACCCACTAACATCTTTAAATGGTATCGAAATAGTAGATAAATTACTGATGTACTTTAATCATCACGGAATTCCAGATCAAATAATTAGCGATAAAGGCACCGAATTCAAAAATACAGTAATCGAAGATTTATTAAAATTACATAAGGTCAAAATTCATTTCACAAATACAGAACACCCACAATCAAACAGTCCTATAGAAAGATTTCACTCGACAATCGCAGAACATATCCGATTATTAAATAATCGAGGATTTAAGGACGATTCAATTTCAACCAAAATGTTGTATGCCGTTTTAGCGTACAATAACTCAATACATTCAGTCACGAGCCAGAAACCGATGGACATAATTAATGGACATCTTAATAATAATAATCCTTTAGCTTTAGATGTAGATAAGCAGTTATTTAATGATTATATGCAGAAACATAGGGAAAGAACCAAAATTGTATATTCAAAATTAAACGACGAACTTTTAGGTAAAAAGGGTAACTTAATTCAAAAATTAAATTTAAATAGAGAAGAACCAGATATGTTCGAACCAACTCAAAAGGTTTACCCGAAGGAGAATAAAACGAAAAAACATGAATCGAAGGCGAAACATGTCGTAGAAATTAGTAAAGCTGATGAACAAAGAAAATCAATATTTCATAAAAATTCAAAAGGCAAATTAGTAAAAATTAGTATGGACAATGTTAAACGGCCTCTTAAACAAACATATAAATTCAATCAATAACTCTTTACAGATTACACGTCGCCCTCGCAGTGCAAGAAAATGTTATTTTTACTGACCTGTCCAGCAACCCTGGTATATTACCAACAAAATTAGGAACAGCTAAAATTCGAGAATATTTTAGAACATTTATTCATTACTACGATCTCAATCCAATAATCGAAGAAACTAATAAATTACATATTCAGGCGAGCAACTTAAAATCAAATATTTCAAGAAGAGCAGCATTAACACTGGATACACTAAATTATGTAAGAATTTTAGATCTAATTGAAGGAAAAGTAGAGAGCAAAATTAAGGAAATATTACCACATCCTAGTCGATTCAAAAGAGGAATTATAGATGGTTTAGGCTCGATATTTAAGGCAATAACTGGCAACTTAGATGCTAGTGATGGAGAAAGATATGACAGAATAATTCAACAATTACAGAATAATCAGAAAAATTTAAAAGACTCCATCTTAAAGCAAAATTCACTATCAATCAAACTAATTGAAAATTTTAATAAAACCGTATTAAGCATATCACGTCACGAAAAGCTTATACGAGGACAAATATCTAGAATCGAACAAGCATTTAAGGAGGAAACAGCTTTTAATCAATTCCAAATTACGAAGAACATTTTGGATCAATTAATAAATGTTTACGAAATTATAAACTCAGTACTCCAAGATATCGAAACTTCAATAACCTTTTCCAAATTAAATACACTTCATTCCAGTATTATTAGTAAAAGCGATTTGTACCGCGAACTATCAAAACTTTCACAGGAATTAAATCCAGAGCAACTACCATTAAAAATCACAATTGAAAATACCCTTCTTTTAGAAAATTTAATAGATGTCGAATGTTATATTTTAAATAACAAAATCAATTTCCTATTACATCTTCCAATTTTATATCCATCAAATTTTAATTATTACCATTTACATCCGATTCCTGTTTTCCGAGGGAATCAATATAAAGTGATTATTCCAAATCAAAATTTTGTTCTTGTAAATGAACTGTACTTTGCATTCACAAATGAAGCATGCGAGAAGATACAACCTATGTACTACGTATGCCCGCCGAAGAGAATTCAAGAAATACAAGTTAACAACCCTTGTGAAGTTCAACTTCTGCAAATGAAAAATAGTTCAAGCTGTCATTCAATTAATGTCAAAATTTCTAAGCCTCTGTTACAATCAATTACACAAACAAACCGATGGATAGCAGTTTTTCCAAAACAAACAACGATTAGTTCAAAATGCCCTCATGGAGAAGAAATCAGAAACCTATTTGGAACGTTTTTGATACAAATCCCACAAAATTGTGAAATTTCAACAAATTCGGAAACCATAAAAAATAAACAATACGTCCTAGTAGAAGCTCAACCGCTATTACTTCCAGACATCGAGGCTAGCCCTAATAATGAAGAAAATTTAAATTTAACTTTACATTTGGACAACCTTAATCTCGACGAATTACAACAAATTAAAAATCAAATTAAAGAAAACATTCCTCAAGTGGACAAGTCAAATATTGTGTCTTCGTACCCAAGTGTTTGGACAATATTATTATATTCTATTATAGTTATTGCTATAGTTATCCTGTGCTGCAAGAAAAAATTATGGGCAAGGAGGTCATCAAGAAAAACTGAAGAAGGAGTCGAAATGCCGCGTTGGATTTGACCAAAGTTCAACTTTAGTGACCTTAAGTTGAATCTGCGAAGGGAGGTGTTATGTGTCCGGTAAACAACAGATTAATTGTTCCCACGCTGATGATGGAACCCGCTATCAGTGTAAAGTCAGCGTTTTTGTATATCTCTCTTCAAGAGAAATCCAAACTGTTATCACACACTTCTGCATAGAATGTCATAGCTATAAGTTGTATTTTTAGATTTAGTGAATAAATAATAATTTTAATTGTTTTAAAAACGGATATTTCGGACGGGAAAACATAATTGTAGCTACCTTTTTGTACTGGAGTTGTTAAAAACACCTAAATACTAGGCGTATTCATTCGTATGCTAACCAGCGAACAGCCTTTTGGTAATGAAAACACATTCAATTATCTAGATTGAAGACGTTGGTACCTGGTGTTTAGGTATTTGGTAGTAACCTATTGTTACTCTTATTAGTCCAATTTTATTCCATGTTTTAGCTTGGTAGAATAAACTGTGAAAGGAACAAATAAAAGTTTTCGCTGGCCGCGTGATTGTTATTATTCAATAAATTCCTTTGGAAATTACGAACCAACTACATCTTGGCGACCAACTTGGTACAAAGGAACAACAAAATTAATAGTAACAATGCCCGGAGGGAAACAAGCAGCCGAAAGCGAAGTCGGTACGTACAGTTTACGTTCACGACCTGTGTACGAGGGAGTTCCGGAAAGTTCTGGACAAGCCCGAAGAACACCAATTCTAAGGCCACCGACATTTCCATCCGCACCTGAACCGCAGGACGATTTTGAGTATGCAGGTAACACCGTTACACCTGCTGCAAGGCTTGGTAGAAGCAATCAGATGTCTAAGTCGGTACCACTGTTGCCGAATTTGAATAAAATTCGTGGATTACCACCACAAGGGGCAGTACCCAGGAATTTCTACACGCACTATCCACCTCCGCATATACAACCAGCAGGAAGTATTATATAATACTAGTGCAAATCAACAACAAAATGTATTGTTTAATTTACCGATACCACCTATATCAAACGATTTTAAAATGAACCCAATACATGGTGGTATGCCCCATTATATACCACCTGCTAATATAAATAATTGCAGCAACGTTGCCAGTGCCGCAGGTAGCCATTCACAAGCAGATCAACAAAACAATTTAACAGAGATTGCAGCGGAAACGATGCAACAATTAGGGGTCAATAATGATAAAGCCACAAATAACGACTTTAGAAAATTAAATGGTTACCTGCATGAAGTTAAAGCCAATAGTCGAATACCCAACTTTGGCGACGATGGCTCACTTCATCCAATTGACTTTTTAAATCAACTGGAACAAGAGTATACAATTCTGGGAATACAGTTTGACGAATTTAAATATGTAATAATTGACAAATTTCAAAATAACGCGAGAATATGGAGTCAGGCTTTTTTGAGAGATTTTAGGAGTTTTCATGAATTTAAAGTATCGTTTATACAGCAGTTTTGGTCAGAATCAAGACAGATGAAGTTAAAATTGCAAGCAGCCAGATATACGGAGAAATCTGGCTTTATAACTAAACATTTTATGACATATGTGGCAATGGCTAGACATTTAGACCTAGCGTATTCTGAACAATTATTAGCAGCAACGATAGCGCGTCATTATCCGCCGAATGTGTCTTCGGTTTTGATAGGTACAGTTAGTTTGAAGGAAGCTTTGGAAAAATTAAGACAAGCTGATTATTATTTTCGACGAGACGAGCCGTATCCTACGGAATCGAGTGACGTCAAACTCGTGGACCGGACTTATGATCATTCCGAGGGTCATTCGAGGAAAAATGACGCTCCGAATTTCAATTTGCGACATAATAATTTCCGATTCCGCGATAAATCAAATTCAAATAACAAGGTTAAGGTTTCCGTGATACAGTCTGAAATTCAGGAAGAAAGAGCAGAAGGGGATTTCTCGAGAAACGAAGGAGACTCCCACAATTAGGTCCACTTGTGGGAGAGATAGATACCGGGAGTGAGATTTGTTGTATGAGCGAAGACGTTTGGTTGCAACTGGCACCCTCACATGAATTAATACCAGCGTTCTCATGTACCGGTGTTCGGGTCACCGGCGATTTTAAGGTAAAACAAAGAAGGGTTAAAATGCAGTTGTGCCTGGTATTTTCGATATGTAATTGTGAAGTATTGCATGAATTTTTACTGATCCCTGACCTGGTATATCCATTAATATTAGGGGCTGATTTTCTGCGGAAGTTTCAAGCAAAAATTGATCTTGGGGGTAAAAGTATTATCTTTAAATACAGGGAAAACTGGATAGAAGTAATCGAATTGAAACCAATTCATGAATTTTCTGCCCCAGAGAGTGTTGAATTAAAACCTATAAAAACAAAACATGTCATGTTCACTGATTCAGAGGAATGGTTTCGTGGCCAAGCTTCAGAATCAGACATTAATTTCGTTGTTCAAAATAGTGACTTAACGGAGGATCACAAAGAAACATACATATTTCAATTTATTGAAGAAATATCAAGCTGTGTTTTCTGATCGTACAGGTCGTACGAAGGAGTACGAACATGTTATTAAAATTGTCAATAGAAAACCTTTTTGTCTAAAACAGTATCCCGTTCCAATTGCGCACCGCGATGCCGTTCAGAAACAATTAGATTTGATGGAGAAGTTGGGTGTAATTCAGCGTACCGCAACCCCGTACGTATCTCCCATAGTGAGCACGGTTAAAAAGAATAATACTATCCGAATATGTTTGGATTCTCGTCACTTAAATTCCGTTATGCAAAACAAACATGATACTTCTAAATGGTGAATGCAATACCGGTTTTCGGTATACCGAAAAACCGGTATACCGTGCGTATTTTTGGTACCGGTATTGATAAGAAAAATACCGGTATTTCGGTATTTCGGTATTTTTATGTCAGGCTGTACCTACGCAGTCGAGTTTCGCCGGCCGGCGAAGCGGATCGCAAGCCGCAACTCGCAGTCACCAGTTTGTATTCATTCGCGTTCGCCGTGCATATAATGTGAATATGCATACGATTTGTTTTAGGTGGGGTCGTGTTTATATTTTAAAATTTTAATTATTTTGTTAATGTTTACGTAAACTGGAACTGGTAAGTCGTAAAAAATTTTAGTTTCTTTAATGAATAAGCAATATACTACAATCATTTTGCAGGGATTGTGTTTTAGTTTAGACGCAAAAATTAATCTGCACCTGCACGTAGCACGTACCTAATGGATAAAATAACATTTACCGACCATAAAAAATCTACTGACAAATCTTCAGTATGGTACTAATTTTTGTATGCTGAGAGAGAAATGCTGGGTAAATGTAAGCAATGTTCAAAAACCATCAAAGTTGGCGGTGGTTCGACTAGCGGGCTACATACGCACCTTAAAACCCATAATGTTAATATATTGAAAAGGAGACAATCTGTGCCTGTCTCGAGCTCTGCATCATCATCATCATTATCCAACACTACTGGTCAGCTTACATTTACACCAAATAAAGAAAAATCTAAAGTTACTGCATATTTTTCAAGCAAGAGAGACGAGTCTTTGCCTGCAGTGTTCGCACGAATGACTGCTCTTCATGGTTTAGCCTTTGCTGTGTTCTGTAATTCGGTTGATTTGAGAAAGGCTCTTATCGCACGTGGCTATGAAGTTCCTCAATCTCCAAATACTATAACAAAAATGGTCGTTGATTATTGCAAAAAACTTCGCAGTTCTCTAGTTAAAGAATTTTGCAGTATGAAAACCAATGGCAAAAAATTCAGTTTAACATTCGACGAATGGACGAGTATTAGGAACAGGCGTTATTTAAACATTAATGCCCACAGTCATAAGAGCAATGAATTTTGGAATCTCGGTTTAACACATGTATCTGATACAATGCCGGCGGAAAAATGTATTGAAATAATAGAAAATAAACTAAAAGATTATGAGCTTTCATTTGAAAAAGATATAGTTTGCATAACTACTGATGGTGCATCAGTAATGCAGAAAGTTGGGAAATTAGTTTCTGCAAGTCAGCAGTTATGTTACGCACACGGTATTCATTTGGCCGTAATTGACATACTGTACCAGAAGAAAGTTATTAAAACTTTTGAAGAAGGGGGGAACGGGAATCAGGATCATGAGAATACTAGCGATAGCGCCAATGAAAGTGATGTTTCTGATTACGATTGTAACGAAAGAAGTTATCTTGTTTCAGTTGCTGAGACCGATGATAGTTATCCTACTCTTACTCCGACTGTTTTTCATAAAGAGTTGCGTCTGGATTTGGTTATTGCAAAAATTCGAAAAGTAGTTAAAATATTTCGTCGATCTCCAACAAAAAATGCAGTTTTGCAAAAATATATAGTTCCAGAATATAATAAAAACCTTATGCTACTAATAGATACAAAAACGCGCTGGAATAGTTTGCTGCTCATGCTGGAACGATTCCTCAAGCTGAAAACCTGCATTCAAAAGGCACTTATCGATGTGAAATCTGGGATAAGTTTTTCAGAAGATGAATTTGATTTGATCTCGCAGGTAATATCACTTCTTCTTCCAGTGAAACTTGCTGTTGATGCATTATGCCGTCACGATTCGAATCTTCTAACTGCTAATGCGACGATAGAATTTATGCTGAAAACAGTTTCCGAGCAAAATTCTGCTCTTGCCAAAGACTTATCTGCAGCATTGAACACCCGGGTAAAAGAACGGCGAACTGAGATGGAAAAAGTTGTTTTATACCTACATAACCCTAAAGATGCGGATGATGAAAATAATATAAGTAAAGCTGCAGTTACAAAAATACTATTTTCTTTGGTACATAGGCTAAAAGAAACGGAAGCTGTTTTATCTGATACTGATGTTGATGGGGATGTGGAAATTGTTGAATCTGATGGAGACTCTAATTATGAAGTGTCATCGAGAAGTGGAAATGATGAAAATAAGGAGGATCAAAATAAAACGATTTCAATGAAATTAAAACTACAAGAAGCTATTAATAAAAAAATGTCAGTGCCAACGCCTGCCAATTCGGACTGTCCTAAAAATCTTTTAAAGGTTTTGAAACAAGAGATCGTTTTGTTTGAAAATGGAGGAGGGAGGGGAAGATATTTACAGTTAGCTTACGACTATCTCATGACTATACAGCCAACCAGTGTGAGGGCAGAAAGAGCGTTTTCTGCAGCAGGCAATATTTGCACCAAAATCAGGTCACGACTCAATGACGACACCATTGACGTACTTTGTTTTTTAAAGTCCTATTTTCTGCAAGAAAAACTCCAAGAATAAAATTTTAGTTTAATATTTTATTTATATTTGCAAAAGCATAAGTTATTTTGTTTCAAGAGTTTGTGGTTTGTGTTTTTCATTTTCATTTATTTTATTTAAGTTGATATCGAGAATTTACTTGTATTTTTTATTTTGTAAAGAGGTTATTTGTGTTTATAGAAGAACAATAAATTGTTTTGTTTTTGATTTTTTGAATGTATGACTTTTTTGTGGTAAATAGACCATTTTAAGGTAATACCGGTATAATACCGGTATCCCGGTATTTTATTTTGAAAATACCGAAATACCGGTTTTGAAATTTTGGTCCGGTATTGCATTCACTACTTCTAAACCTATAGATGAAATTTTACATTCGTTAAGGAACGCAGTTTATATGTCTTCAATAGGCATTACGCATGGCTATTGGCAAATACCGTTAGCGAGAGAATCTCAGAAATGTACCGGTTTCCGATTTAATGGGAAAACTTATTGTTTTAAGGTGTTACCGTTTGGTCTGTCAACGAGTGTGAGCACTTTTACGAGATGCATGGGCCAGATATTGGGCCAGGAGTTCGAATCCTTCACCACAGTCTACGTGGATGATATACTAATCACCTCCGCCAGCATAACCGAGCATTTCCAACATTTGGAAAAAGTGCTTTTGCGTTTGAAAGATGCGGGTTTCACGTTGCGTTTGCAAAAATGTTGCTTTTTCCGAAAAGAGATGCCCTTCTTGGGATACATCATTAATGCCAGTGGCGTTCGTCCGGATCCACGGCGGACGCAAGCGTATTAACGAAAGAGAAGCATTTGCGGTAGTTTGGGCGTTATCAAAATTTAGAATTTATCTACTAGGTCGTCCTTTCACTATTTATACTGACAACAGTTCTGTTACAAACCTGAAAACCTGCCGATTACTGTCGAATCGAATTGCGCGTTACGCTTTGGCTATACAAGAATACAATTTTGAATTAATACATGTACCGGGTAGACAAAATATCATTGCCGATGTCCTTTTCCGTTATGCGGCTACAAGACCACCCACACCGAGCGAGAAATTGTTTAAAATACTTCCGATCCGCAAATTAAAGATTTTACCAAATTATTGAAGAATTTAAGTCAACTTCAAGTTGAAGATAAAAAACTGGGAGACATAGTCGCGAAATTGCCTTCCGATCAGGACCTCCAACTTCGATTCCTACTTCATAACAGTTTGTTCTACCTAAGGCGAAGTAATGAAGAATTTCATGTTCTATGTCAAGGATCAAGATTTAAGAGACTGTGGTTAAATAATCAATTCAAGAATCAATCGTACCCCTAACCACATAAATTTTGAAATACTATATACGCATTTCGGCAGTTAAGCTGCCATCTTCAGTAGCAGGGAAAAACCTATAGTAATAAAAATAGCAAAAACAACATTAATGCAAAAAAAAAACAACAATTATATATGACAATAATACAAGGGTGCAGGGGTCAAGGTCTTCTTTATTGCAGTTTACTGTAGTTATTTGCTAGCCCATATAAGCCATGGACCTTCGAGGTTATTTGGTAATATGGGATTCATTTTCTATTTTTGTTTCATTCAAGTCAATTATCCTGAAGATAGGATATTTTAATTGAAACTGCAGTAAAGATGGCAATGGCAACCTTTTTGTACATTTGTGATAGTGAAAATAAGAATAGAGTGGTATAAAAATGAGCGTATGCCCGGATATTGAATTTTCTATCCCAGTGTGATTAATGTTGATGTCACAAGTAACGTCAGTGCTACGTCACTTTAAGTATATATTGGGGATTGTCTCCGTGCGGAGTTCATTCTAGCTTGAGAGATGATCGAGTGCACTTCGATTCTTTCGGAGTGGTGAGCAGAAAATATCTGACCTATATTATTGTTATTGTCACTATCATTGTTTCACATCATCATTGTTGTTGTTATTATTATTGTCATATATATAATTGTTTTTTTTGCATTAATGTTGTTTTTGCTATTTTTATTACTATAGGTTTTTCCCTGCTACTGAAGATGGCAGCTTAGCTGCCGAAATGCGTATATAGTATTTCAAAATTTATGTGGTTAGGGGTACGATTGATTCTTGAATTTATGTTCTATGTATTCCTAAGGCTTTGCGGGAATCTTTTGCGGAAGCTTACCACGTAGCCATCGATCATTTTGGGGGCTATAAAATCTGGTCCGCTATAAAACAAGAAGTTTGGTGGACAAATATGTATCGTGATGTGAAAGTCGTTGTGCGACGTTGCGAAATTTGCAAAAAAAGTAAAGCAGGGGTGATGCCGAACCCACCCATAACATCCAATTGTACCGAAGACAAAAGGTGAACTGGTTTCGTTGGATTTATTCGGTCCGCTGCCCAAAGGTCGCGGAGGAGTGACTTATGTTTGTGTCGTTTTAGACATCTCTACCAAATATGTTAAATTATACTCCCTTAAGAAAGCCACCACCCGAGCCATTTTAAACAGGCTTACCATTGATTATTTTCCTAAAATGGGAACTCCACAAAGGATTCTGTCATAATTTGGAATAAAACTTCACATTTTTAAATTTAGCGGGCTAACTTGTAACGGGGGCGTTACTGTTCTTTTTCACTTTTTGTTTTGTTAGTTTAATTTTCCCTCTTTCGCTGATAAGCCTGGTTGAACACTTTGCGCAGCTGTCGACATGCTGTCCAGTATGCATCGACTCGTTGTAAGCGAAGGTGTGGGTGTGTGTGTGTGTGTGTGTGTGCGTGCGTGTAAAGGGTACAAGTCAGATATTCGTTTAAGTCTTTGAGTATTGTCCTCAAAATTTTCTGCAATAAAAAAATTTACGTAAGTAATTCTCATTGTAATATATTCTTTGGGGGTTGTATAAGTCAATATACTGCATTGCCCGTTAAGGGTGGGGAATTTGAGCACTAAAATCGGGATATGCAGATTCATTTTTATTCCTACACCATTCTGAAATTAAAGTAGATAGGGCGTTAAATAAAAAATATTGATCAATAAAGGATCAACTTGGAGACTCAAATTATTGAAAAATCCGCCATAAATTCGACACCTTTTTTTACTATTCGTACACATATTTATCGTAATTAGAAAGTAGGGTTGTCTAAGTTAATTATTATTCCTTATTCATTTTCGACCAAAAATGTCTTAATACGTTACGTGTTAAAATGAAAATTATATTGTAATCTCTCCATCTTCTGCATATTTAGCCGAGATACACAGTAAACTGTACATTTAACAGTAATAGTAGTGTGGCCATTGCAATGCAGATGGCGCTGCACTTCAGTTTATTCTCATATTTCTAAATAGGAAATAATAATTTAAAGATTTATTCGGTTGCCGCTAAAGCAAAAAACCTTGAAAATTCCAAAGTGTAGAGGTTCCGTCTGAAGAGGTTGCAGCTGTGATAGAAACCAATCATAAAAGATTGGGACTATATTTTGCATAATCCTAATCACACTTTTGGGCGATGGGTAGCAGCACTTTATAGACTAACAGTTGATAAATCCCAGCCTTAGTATTTACCCTACATTGCAAGTTATTATTTTGCATTACGAATTGGTATGTCGTAATGCAACATACGATTCTCAGATAATAATAATAATAATAAACCGACTTCATTCCCAAAATAATATATAACATGTAATTTAATTTAGTTATGGGTTACACAAACCCGAATGTGGCAAAAGTGGTTTTTGCTTCAGGTTGTTACATTTATGAAAGTTCTCAGACCTGACACACGCATTTCAAACAGACCCCTTAGCTGTCCTCGCACCAGACACACATTTTTTGCAAAAAAATGTGAAAACGTGAAAATAGAAACTAAGTGATAGGGGAGCCGATCCCACCCGCCCGGAGAATACCAAACTACCAGTTCTATGCAATATCTACCGACGCTGCTGGTTGCATTTGCAACTAACGAGGTAGGTACTTGAACAGCTGATCCCATAGGTAGGTTAACAAACATACTATGAACTAATAAGAGCAATCTGCCAAATTTTGGACTTACTCATTTGGCGTTATGTGTTGAGCAAAAGGTGGACAATTTTAACATGATTGTGTGGCCTCCGTACGTACGCTACGCCACTGGAGAAACATTTAACCTACTTACGTCTCAAGTAATAACGCAAGCCTGCACATAGTTTTCGTGTGTAACGTAATGATAAGTAGAACGCTTGCCTTACACTATTGTATTATAATTAGAACATGCACTGTAAATATACAGGTGAGTCACTAAGGCGAAATCGGCCTATAACAAGAGTACAGTTCAAAATGGAAGAAACTTTTTCAAATAAAAGTTTTTCAAAAATAAGTGCTTAATGAGATAAAAATATTTTCAAATATGGCGGACTTCCGGTTATACCGGAAATGGACACTAACTGTGTTATTTTACATGGAACACCCTGTATTCGTTTGCATTTTTGGATTTCGCATGAAAAATAAATGTCAGTTTGTTAATCAAACATTGGGTCTCAGTCGAACCGCTATGGAGTTTTTTAATTTTTTTTGAAAATTTTGACGTTTGCAGTAGTTGGCGCCATTTTGAATATCTTCGAAACGAAAGCACTTAGAGGAATGCGGTTTCGACAGTTCGTTTCTGGAAATAACAGCCTATCAGACACAAGTATAACATGGAATCATAACTTTTTAATTAAATGAAATTTATCCATGCCAATATTTACTAATTCAAACAGGAATAACTCTTTTTTTTTAAATGGAATGCTACATTGGTTCTCACCTCATAAGACGCAAAATTAAATTTCCTTTCTGACGATGTATGGTTGTTGGCATCCGTCACCAGCAGTTTTTAAGAAATTTGCGTTTTTCTGGAAATTTTAAATAATATCGTGTTATTGCGTTAACAATAGTTGGCGTTCAGCGATTTTGTTTTGTTTTGCCAACGAAATGTCATTTCTATTAAATTATTGTTGAGTAAGAGTGCAATTTGAGTTCAATTAGTGAGAGTATTGATTTCAATTTCAATAAATATCACAATTAAGAAAACTGAAAATGTTCACTCAAGAATTAATTGCTATGGTGTGAAGCAGAAGGAAATTCGTTACTTGCCTCAAGAATGTATGCGCAACGTTTTCCCGAGCATAGACATCCAAATGTAGCGGCATTCGTAAAATTAAAAGAGAGGTTTGAACGAACTGGTTGTGTAAGATACGAGAAGAAAGAACGTGTAAAATCAGTGACACACATGAGGAAAATCAAGTTTTAGTAGCTGCTACTGTTGTCCGAGATCCTCATTTAAGTACCAGAGAAATTAGTCGCGAGTTAGAAATAAGCCAAACTTCTGTATCTCGAATACTGCGCAAAAATAAATTTCACCCGTACCACGTTCAGTTGGTTCAGGAACTAGATCAAAATGACTTCAACAATCGGTTGCAGTTTTGTGAGTGGGCTTTACGTAAACTTCAGGAGCGAAATGACTTTTTCGATCATGTTCTCTTTACGGACAAAACTTCGTTTCATAAGAACGGTTTTGTTTCAAGATACAACTGCCTGACTTTTTCTTGTGGGGGTACGTAAAGCAGTTAGTTTACAGGGAACCTCCAACTACTCGAGAAAATATGATGGAACGAGTTCGCGATGCATTTCAAAGTATCAATGAAGATATGTTGATAAATGTGAACAATTCTTTGTTGAAACGATTGCGTGTTTGTCCTGTTTGTTATCGTGAGGATGGCGGTTATGTCGAACATTTAATCTAATTACATTAATTTATTTTTGTTGCTGTTATTATCTAATGATCTTTAAAGTTTTGCGTCTTATGAGGTGAGAACCAATGTAGCATTCCATTAAAAAAAAAAAGAGTTATTCCTGTTTGAATTAGTAAATATTGGCATGGATAAATTTCATTTAATTAAAAAGTTATGATTCCATGTTATACTTGTGTGTGATAGGCCGTTACTTCCAGAGACGAACTGTCCAAACCGCATTCCTCTAAGTGCTTTCGTTTCGAAGATATTCAAAATGGCGAAAACTACTGCAAACGTCAAAATTTTAAAAAAAAATTAAAAAACTCCATAGCGGTTCGACTGAGACCCAATGTTTGATTAACAAACTGACATTTATTTTTCATGAGAAATCCAAAAATGCTAACGAATACAGGGTGTTCCATTTAAAATAACACAGTTAGTGTCCATTTCCGGTATAACCGGAAGTCCGCCATATTTGAAAATATTTTTATCTCACTAAGCACTTATTTTTGAAAAACTTTTATTTGAAAAAGTTTCTTCCATTTTGAACTTTACTCTTGTTATAGGCCGATTTCGCCTTAGTGACTCACCCTGTATATTCATTCATCAACACAATGTAACATACAGACCTAATAAACGACTTAGTAGTCTACGTATTCTTCTTCGTTTTCTCCTGCCAGATGAACACGATATTATATTATGGTAACCATCCGACGTACCATAATTGGTGACTCCCCGACGTGATGAAAGGCCAACCCTCATAAGTGGTGACCTACAACGAAGGAAACTGCCGTCCTGATGTTCGCAATTTGCTGACCGCCGCCTGCCCGCCTCCAGAACCCACGAACTCAAGTAAGCAACGAATTTATTTTATCTTACTAATGGGCACTCCGCTTTCGAAGGAGGTCAGAGAGGAGGTCATCATAGCACAGACCGCTAGCGGCGACGCGTCAGCCCGGCAGACGACAGCAAGCGATTGGTCCAGGACAGATATCCTGCTTACGATTGTGGTAATTTTCCTGGCGTTTTCATTCCTGGGACGACTCGCGAAGTGGTACCACCGTTTCCTACGGATGAAAATAAAGAGAGCCGCTACCAGGCTGTCCAGATCTGACGCTTGAATAACACGGTCCACAACATGCCACCACCCGCCGCCACTCCCGCTGCCGCAGAACGTGTAGGGATACGAATCCCGCCCTTCTGGCAGTCCGATCTCGAGATCTGGTTCGCTCAGTTCGAGCACCAGTTCTCCCTCGCCGGCCTCGACAAGGATGAGACGAGATTTACCTACGTCGCCGGACATCTGGAGCCCAAGTATGCCGCAGAGGTACGTGGCATATTGCTTAACCCTCCCGCTAATAACAAGTATTTCAAGCTCAAAACCGAGCTCATTGCGAGGCTGTGTGCGTCGCAAGAGCAGAAAACGCGCCAGCTTTTAGAGCAGGAGGAGATTGGTGACCGCAAACCGTCTCAGTTCCTGAGGCACCTCCGTGCCCTAGCCGGAACTACCGTGCCCGACGCCATGATCCGTACCCTCTGGCTGGGAAGCCTTCCAGCCCACATGCAGCCGATAATGGCTACACAAAAGCACGCAGACCTGGATGAAGCCGCCGAACTAGCCGACGCTATCGACGACGCCGTACCCCGCAGCACTTCATCCACTCACAGAGTTTCATCTCTGCACGACATGGTGAGGGAACTATCTAATACCGTCTCCGCCATGCAACTCAACACAAACGACACTGCCGCACCCCGTTTTCCCCGTTCCACAGCACGTGCAGCGTCTTTCTCACGCTCACGATCCCCAGCATTCTCTAGACGCTCCCGATCTCGCTCTTCTCCAAGGAACGGAAGCACAGTTTGTTAGTACCACCGCACTTTCGGTACCAGCGCGAAGCAGTGCCGCCCCCCGTGCAATGTCCAGTCTTCGGGAACGTAACGGCAACCGATGACACGGCCAAGAAGAAGTCCTGCCGCCTTTTCGTCTTCGATAGTGTTTTATATGCATACTTTTAATGCCGAGAATATACTAGCGCGGAAAATAACGTCCACAAAAGATACAAGTTTTTCTTAACTCAAAAAACAATAACACTTCTTATTGACTATATACAGTGTTTATAAACATACACTACACCTCCCCTCTTAATTAATAAATTAATAAATTTCGAACAATAACTAAAAAAAATACTTTTTCCAAAACAACTTCTGGTACATATCTATCAGGTGGATGAAGTTGACTTCTCCGCCTTAAATTCCTATCAACAGTTACATTATTTGTATCATTTAGAGCTGATCTAGGAATGATTCTTTGGGAATTTAATTGTTTATCAGTTTCACCTTTATGGACTAATAATTTCAGTTGATTAACATGTCTTTTCCAAATTTGTTCACCCTCTGATTCTTTAACTTCATATGTTCTTCTACCAATTACTTCTACAACAACCCCTGCGCACCATCTAGGTTTATTATTTCTAAAATCTCTTATCCACACAGGATCATTAACTTTAAATTTAGCATCTCTATTTCCCCTGTAACTTTTTATTTGTTTTTCTTGTTTATTTTCCACTAACGCTAACGTAGAAGGAATAATTAAATCTAATTTTGATCTCACCCTATGACCTAATAACAGTTTTGATGGCATTTCATTGGTTGTCGTATGAGGCGTATTACGATACTGAAATAAAAATCGGTTTATAATTAAATTAAGATCATTAATACCATCGTGTTTTCCTTTATAAAGAGCTCTCTTCATAATTTTCACCGCACTTTCAGCCAACCCGTTAGTGGCTGGATGATATGGCGCTCCCGTCAGATGTACTATACCTGAGCATTTCAAAAAATTTTGGAACTCATCTGACGTGAATGCCGTAGCATTATCAGAACACAATTGTCGCGGTAATCCGAACCTCGCAAAAGTTTCGCGTAAAGCCTTTATTGCAGCTTCGGTTGATGTTGTCGGTACCCTGAAACACTCTATCCACTTACTTGTTGCATCCTCAATAACTATGAAATTATTATTATTAAAACACGGACCAAAAAAATCAATATGAATACGTGTCCATGGTTCAGATGGCCATGACCACGGTATTAAATTTGCAACTGGTGGATCGCTTGAAATAACTGAACAAGTACTGTACGACTTAGCTTGGTGTTCTATTTCTTCATCGATGGACGGCCACCATACGTAAGAACGCGCCAAAGCTTTCATTTTGACTATGCCAATATGAGCAGAGTGCAGCTCATTCAAAATTTCTTGAACTAACTTTCTTGGAATAACTATTCGATAACCGCGCATTAAACAATTTTGTTCTACCGTGAATTCATTTTTGTATCGATAAAATGCCTTAATTTCACGTGTTAGAGTATCTGATTTACGAGGCCAACCATTTTGAACATAAAACAAAATTTTTGACAAAACCGGGTCTTTAGCCGTTTTACGTTTAATTGTTTGAAAATCCAAAACAGATTGATTTTCTGCGACAAAAATGTAGATATGAAAAATCATTTGTATCTTCCAGAAAATAATGTTTTAAAGGTAATCTAGAAAAATAATCGGCTACATTTTTATCTGTAGGTACGTATTTAATTTCATAATTAAACGCCGACAGAATATGCGCCCAACGCTGCAAACGATTAGCTGCAAAAATAGGTATTCCCTTCTTCGAACCAAAAATTGACAGTAACGGTTTATGATCCGTATACAAATGAAACTTTTTACCGTAGAGGTATTGAAAAAATTTTTTAACGCCGAAAATAATAGCAAGTGCTTCTTTCTCTACCTGCGAATATTTTATTTCCGCAGAATTTAATAAAGCAGAAGCAAAAGCAATAGGTTTTTCTGTTTTATCGTCATAAATGTGACTAATTACTGCTCCTAGTCCAACACTTGATGCATCTACAGTTAATTTTATTTCACATTCAGGATTAAAATGTGCCAACACTTTTGACGAACTTATGATTTCCTTAATACGTGAAAAACTGTTTTTACATTCTGTTGACCAAACCCATTTTTCATTCTTTCTCAACAATTTGTATAACGGTTCCAAAATGGTTGATCCATTCGGTATAAATTTACAATAAAAGTTGACCATACCAAGAAATGACTTCAATTCTGTTGTTGTTCTAGGTCTGGGAACTTGTTTAATTGCCTGTATACGTTCATTAGTCTGATGCAACCCCTCTCTATCAATTCTATGACCCAAATATGTAACAGAGTCTTGAAAAAATTTGCATTTTTCCTTTCTTACTTTCAGACCACATTCCTGTAACTTTTCAAAAACGGTAGTTAAATGTTTGAAATGCTCTTGATCGTTTTTACCAGTCACAAGAATATCGTCTAAAAAACAAACAACACCTGGTAAAATAAATAACTGCTCCATAATATTTTGGAATATCGCCGGAGCACTTTTTATCCCATAGGGCAATCTTGTATAAGCAAATAACCCTTTATGCGTTGTTATTGTACATAATTTTTGTGATTCATCAGTCAATACAATTTGCTGGTAAGCTTCCGATAAATCAATCTTTGAAAATTTCTGACCACCCGACAGCTGTGAAAAAAGATATTCAATTCTGGGTAAAGGATATATTTTATCTTCCAAACATTGATTTAGCGTAACTTTAAAATCACCACATATGCGTATATTTCCATTTTGCTTTAAAACGGGTACAATGGGTGTTGCCCAATCTGAAAATTCAACTGGAACCAAAATATTATTTTTAATCAATCTATCAATCTCATCTTCAATTTTAGTTTTTAAAGCAAAAGGGACTGAACGCGCTTTACAAAATTTAGGTTTACTTCCCTCTTTACATTTCAAAGATACTTTAAATTTATTAAAAGTACCCAATTTTTCGTCAAGGACGTCTCTAAATCTAACAAAAATGTCTTGCATATTTATTTGTGTCTGTTTCTTGGCGTAATTTATTTTTCTGATACCCAAATTTAACATTTGCAAGCCATTCCTACCAATAAGTGGAGGGCCTCCATTTTCAATAACATAAGTTTTTAATTGGTACATTTTGTTTTCATAATAAACATTTAACATGAGGTACCCTAAAGGTTGGAATGATATTCCTACATAATCTCTCAAGGACATGTCATTGGGAAACAATTCTTTATTCTTAAAGTGTTTCCCATACAAGGACTGAGAAATCGCGGAATGTGCGAAACCAGAGTCGGCTTCAAAACTTAATGGAACCCCTTCAGCAAGTAATTTTACATAAGTTGGCTTAACATTTCCACGAGTATCAAAATCGTTCAAATTAAATATGGAATGAGCATCAATATCGTTCAAATTGATTACAGAATCCGTACAAAGATCATTTTCCGCCATAAAATTTTGCGCACTTCTACGTTTGCATACCGGAGCCAAATGACCCACTGCACCACACTTGTGACATTTGAAATTTTTATACCGACACTCTCTTGCATCATGACCTTTTCGACCACACACACAACACTTTGCCTGCTTACTCTGCGAACCGCTTGCTACCTGAATTAACTCTTGTTTTTGGGTGCTTGATGATCCAGTTTTTCGTTGATGTTTTTGACGATTAAAATGTACCTCAACTTCGGATCTACTTTTGTGTTCTCGTAGGGCTGACTCTTTCGCTAATGCTATTTTCACCACCTTCTTCAAGGTTACGTTTGCATTTGATGCGTCCTCCTCAAATAATCGGTCCATTATAGCACTCTCATTTATTCCGATGACAAATACGTCACGCATTAGAACCTCAAGTTCAGCACCATATTTACAATTTACCACTAAACTCTTCACTTTCGCGGCCCATTGTGCCACGGATTCACCAGGTTCTCTTTTCGCGTTTAAGAATTTTTCACGTTCGGAGAAATACGATTTTACCGGGCTGAAATGTTCATTGATGATTTTAATCAAATCTTTAAATGATTGTTTTTCAGGCAAATCAGGAAAACAAATGTCTCTCACTAAAATGTAAGTTTCCTCAGTTAAGGAATTAATTAGCATCGCACGTTTTCGATTTTCATCTGTTATAGCATTTGCTATAAAAAACTGATTAAGCCTTTCTGTGAAAACCGAGAAGTCCGAAAATTTATGGTTAAATTTATCCAAAGAACCAAAAAGACCACTCTGATTATGATTTCCGGAATCCTGATTACTTTGCGACATTTTTACTCATTACGATGGGCACTCAATGTTAATTTACACACTTTTACCTCGTCGCCAATGTTTTATATGCATACTTTTAATGCCGAGAATATACTAGCTCGGAAAATAACGTCCACAAAAGATACAAGTTTTTCTTAACTCAAAAAACAATAACACTTCTTATTGACTATATACAGTGTTTATACACATACACTACAGATAGAGATTCCGGAGCACAGTTTTTGGTTGATACCGGATCAGAACTCTGTGTTTATCCTCGAAACATCTCTTGTTCACCTCGCATCAAGACGAGCTACCTTCTTCAGGCAGCAAACGGCACACCCATTCACACATATGGTTTCGTCACGCTAGATCTCAATCTAGGCCTCCGAAGATCTTTCCCTTGGAGATTCGTCATTGCCGACGTATCCAAGCCCATTATCGGAGCGGATTTTCTTCACCACTACAATCTGGTGGTTGACATAAAAAATCAATGCCTACTAGATCCCCTAACTCGCATTTCTGCACGTGCTTATAAATGCAACGACAACCATACATGTATCCAAACCGTTTCTGGCACCTCGCCTCAGCACCCTCTTCTGCTGAAGTTTCCAGAAATTGCCAAACCCATGGGACTTCCTCACAAACCGACGCACTCAACAAAGCATCATATCCACACAATTCCGGGACAGCCTGTATACTGCCAACCACGCAGGTTGCCCCCCGACAAATTGAGAACTGCAAGAAAAGAATTCGAGACAATGGTACAACTTGGAACTGCACGCCCTTCGGAAAGCAGTTGGTCTTCTCCACTTCACATGGTACCCAAACACGGTGACGAGTGGAGTCCCTGTGGTGACTATCGAGCTCTAAACGCCCGAACCATCCCCGACCACTACCCAGTACCGCATATCGAAGATTTCGCCCAATCTCTTCAAGGAAAGACTTACTTTTCCACTATCGATCTGGTCCGAGCTTACAACCAGATTCCCGTAGCTGAAGAGGATATACCCAAAACGGCGATAACTACCCCTTTCGGTCTTTTCGAATTCCCGTACATGTCATTTGGCCTACGCAACGCCGGCCAAACTTCATCGACGCTTCATCGACGAAGTTCTCAGAGGATTACATTTCTGCTACGCGTACATCGACGACATACTAGTAGCATCATCCTCAGCGGAAGAGCACGACGCACATCTCTCATAGATATTCCAGTATCTCAAACAGTATAACATTCTAATCAATCCTCAGAAGTGTGTTTTCAATTCCAAATCTGTCACATTCTTGGGTTACCAAGTCTCCGAAACTGGGACACGACCACTTCCGGCAAAAGTAGATGCCATCCGCAGCTACCCCCGCCCACAAACAGTGAAGCAACTCAGGCAATTTCTGGGAATGATAAACTTCTATCGTCGTTTTACTCCCAATGCCGCTACACTTCAAGCTCCACTTAACGACCTCTTACACGGCAACACCAAAGGCAAGACACAACTCGTCTGGAACCCCGCCTCGGCAGCCGCTTTCGACGCCTGTAAAGAGAGTCTAGCCAGTGCAACGCTTCTTGCACATCCAAACCCCCTAGCAACGCTCGCAATCATCAGTGACGCCTCTGACACGTCCATTGGCGCCGCCCTGCAACAGCGTATTCACGATGATTGGCAACCCCTCGCTTTCTTCTCCAAAAAGCTATCACCCGCCGAGAGGAAGTACGCCGCTTACGACAGAGAATTACTCGCAATTTAACGAGCCGTCAAGCATTTCCAGCACATGATCGAAGGTCGTGATTTCGTCATTTTCACAGATCACAAACCAATCACCTTCGCTTTCCGTCAAAAGCCCGAAAAATGCTCACCCCGACAATTTCGATACCTCGATTTCATTTCACAATTCTCTACTGACATCCGTCACATTTCCGGCAAAACCAATCTCGTAGCTGATGCACTCTCTCGCTATTCACGGACTTTCGCACCCCGGCATTAAAGCGACGACCAAATGCATAGCACAACGCTATGTCTGGCCCTCCATCCGAGCCGACTGCAGAAAATGGACGCAAGCATGTATACAATGCCAGAGATCGAAGATTCACGGACACATCGCCAGCCCACTTGCAACATTTCCCGTAACATCCGCAAGATTCGAACATGTCCACATCGACATAGTCGGACCGCTGCCCATCTCAGAAGGTAAACGTTACTGCCTAACCTGTACCGACAGATTTTCCAGATGGCCAGAAGCTTTTCCGACCGACAACATCGAGGCAGAAACCATAGCTAGGACGTTCTACGAGGGTTGGATAACAGGATTTGGTACACCCCTGCGCGTAACTACAGACCAAGGTCGACAATTCGAGTCACACCTTTTCAAGCATCTCAGTTACGTAACAGGCACCAACCGCCTCAGAACTACGTCATATCACCCTCAAGCGAATGGTATGATCGAACGCTTCCACCGGCAACTCAAAGCCGCCATTAAATGCCACGAAACCGACCGATGGACACAAGTTTTACCCACCGTCTTAATGGGAATACGAGCCGCCTGGCGAGATGATCTGAAGTCAACAGCAGCAGAACAGCTCTACGGAGAACCCCTCCGACTCCCGTGTGAATTCATCACACAGCAACAATTCAAGCCATCCAGCGACCCCACAGAGTTCATCAAGGACCTCAGAAGCCATTTTAATGCCCTGCGTCCTACTTCGGGGACACGCCACACAAATAATTCAAAAACTTTTATGTTTAGAGACCTTGCTACGGCAGACCATGTTTTCCTCCGCCGAGATTCCGTACGGGCTCCGCTGCAGCAACCCTATGGAAGGTCCCTATCCTGTCGTGCGACGCCGTGACAAAACCTACACTGTCACAATCCGAGGTAAAGACGTAACCGTTTCCGTCGACCGTCTTAAGCCCGCATACGTCTTGAACGACGCCGACTACACCAGCACACCCCTTGCAGATCAAGAACCGCTACACGTTCACGACCAGCCGACGCCTCCAGCAGCCGTCCCATTGACGACTCGCTCTGGCCGCCAAGTTCGATTTCCAGAACGTTATCGTTAACCACTCCAAGGGGGCTCATGTGGCCTCCGTACCTACGCTACGCCACTGGAGAAACATTTAACCTACTTGCGTCTCAAGTAATAACGCAAGCCTGCACATAGTTTTCGTGTGTAACGTAATGATAAGTAGAACGCTTGCCTTGCACTATTGTATTATAACTAGAACATGCACTGTAAATATATATTCATTCATCAACACAATTAATGTAACATACAGACCTAATAAACGACTTAGTAGTCTACGTATTCTTCTTCGTTTTCTCCTGCCAGATGAACACGATATTATATGGTAACCATCCAACGTACCATAATTGTTTTAAGAAGTTGTTATTTTGTGATTGGCCATTAATATTGTTGTTTGTGTTCAATGTTATTTATGTTAGTATCTATTGTTATTACATTTAAGTTCGTTAATGGTGAATTTGACTACTTTCAAACATGCCAGTCTTAAGACTCGTTTTTACTTCCATGTTCCGTATAAGGAAACGGAAGTATTGTATTACCGACAAAAATTCGTGTCCCAGATAAGGTCAGATTCGTATTGTACTAACAGGTTTTTTTCCAGGAAAAAAACGGAAAAAGTGGAAACTTTCGGAAAAATATATTTCAACATTTTCTATCTATTCTGTGTATATGTTAACATTCCCACGTTTATTTTTATTTAGTTATTCAATAAATATAGTGATCGTTACGTTTTCTATTACATTTTACATGTTATTACGTGAACGTGACTATTCTATAGCAGCTGCAGTCTGTGGGTCTGGGCGGGTAATCCCCTAATTCAGTTTCAGCAGTTTGTTGTTTCTGTCATTATGTGACTTGTGACTTGTCAATGTAATCGATCTGCTCTGTTGGGACTTGGGACTATTCATAACAAGGTAGGTGCTTTTTCTGTGTATTACTTAATCTATTAGGTATATTGAGTATAATTATTGGTTTTACGTATTGAATGAAGGGGAGATAAAAGTGTTTGTTAGGTAGGTTAGGTACCTATGTGCGTAGAATTGTAAGATAAAATATTTCAAAAATACAAATAGCGCTAGTATTTTACCAAATTTGTTTGTTATTGCAGCAAAAACTATCAATATGGTTCGTCCAACATCCGACATTTGGAAACTGTTTGATATCACGAAGGTTGGAAATAAAACACAAGCAGTTGCAGTTTGCAGATTTTGCTGCTTTAAATATGCTTTCCCAAATGCAACGCGAATGACGAAAACATCTCGATGCAGTGTAGGAAGTGCCCTTTGGACATCAAGAAAAAATATTGCCCCCAAACTACAAATACTAATAATCCAGATCCAGAGGCGGCGTCAACGTTGGGACCACATAAATCTAATGAAGAAATAAGATCTGCAGAATCAAAATTACGTTCTCATGGTGACGAAGGGGAAGTGATTGAAATGGTTGACTTGGAGTTGGCTGCAGGTAGTAAACAACAATTTTCGTTTTATTCAGAGTCAAAGTCGACGTCGTCGACATCGACATCTTTAGCTAAACCGGCTAAACGTAAAAAAATTGTTGGGCAGCAAACTTTGTCTAATTTTATAGATGAATTTTAGTAATATTTGTGAAATTTATGGCAAATGAAACACTATGTAAAAATATTATCGACGTTTCGCCTCTGGTTAGAGGCTTTATCAAGATTATATATTTTTAAAAGTTTACAAATTGTGACAAAATTTTTTCTTAATAAAAATGTAAATAACATTTTTACATTTTTATTAAGAAAAAATTTTGTCACAATTTGTAAACTTTTAAAAATATATAATCTTGATAAAGCCTCTAACCAGAGGCGAAACGTCGATAATATTTTTACATAGTGTTTCATTTGCCATAAATTTCACAAATATTACTAAAATTATTAAAAAAAATGGCACAAATAATTATACAATTTATAGATGAAATAAGTAAAAATGAATCTTCCAAAATTGACGAAGCTATTGCTAGAGCTCTGTACGCTTCTGGAGCTCCACTGTCATTCCTCAAAAATAAGTATTGGGAGCATGCGTTTAAACTTTTCAGGCCATCTTATTCATTGCCCAGTACATTTATATTTTCAACCACATTATTAAATGCAGAATACGAACGGGTGCAAACAATTTCCCGGCAAAAAATTGAAGAATCAGTCAGTTTGTCATTGTTAACCGACGGGTGGACAAATGCACGAGGGGAAGGAATTATCAACATTATAAATTTTGGTATATTTTGTGCCAGTTATATTTTAAGATTTCAATTTTTTGTGAAATGCTGGCATATCATATAATTAAAACACTGGATAAATCGACGTTTCGCCCCCGTTCGGGGGCTTTATCAAGATTTATTGGTATAAATATAAAATACAAATTTGTCAGTAAAAATTTCTGACAAATTTTCTTGCCCTATCCATATTATTATAAGTGGATGATACTCGCAACCGCTCTTATTTTTTCCTTTTTAACGTGTGAGAATTTGACTGTTTAAAAATATGCCTTAGAAAGCTTCATTCGTTTAATAACTTTCGTGTCTCTTTTGCTGTTTTCGAAAAATCAATAGTTTTCGAAAAACAAAAAAACTTCATCACGCACTGAAAGAATTAAATTTCCAATTAAAAGTAGTAGGCGGCTGTCAAGTTGCTTAAGTCGCTTTCTGAAGTTAATTATTTTTTTTTCGAAAACTTGATTCTACGAAAACGGCAAAACAGACACGAAAGTTTTTAAATGAATAAAGCTTTCTAAGGCATATTTTTAAACAATCAAATTCTTACAAGTTAAAAAGTTAAAAAGGAAAAAATTAAGAGGGGTTGCGCGTTTCATCCACTTATAACAATATGGATAGGTCAAGAAAATATTCGAAAAAAGCCTTTTTAACATTAGAAACCTTCTACCAAATTTAATTTCCTTGACTTTTCAGATTTTGAGACAATAAATAAAAACTTAATTTCCACTTCCCACTTTGGAAGAGCGTCACTCCTAAGGGAGGGACATATGATGATTTGTTTATATCAAACACCTCCCTTTAATTTTCAACAAGGAATCGCCTCTTAAATTTTTTCGCACTTATTTGGATACACTCTGTATAACGAGTGTAACAAACTTCGAGGGTAGACAGCATACTTAAAAATATTGTAAAAATCCCTAACGGACATAGCCCAAAAATGGAAATTAAATGAGATACAAGGTGTTGAAATTTCTTAAGAAAATGTAATATCTGCTTCTGTCGTTTCTTCAACTCTTTTGTTCTATTCTTGCGTATTTACAAGCCACTTCGATATTAACAACGCTTTACTGTTACAAAAGATGGTTGACAATTTCGTTTTCAAAAACGCGGACTACGCACCATGTTACACAAAATTATTTTTCTCTGAAACTATTCTTTGTGCGGAAAAAATTAAAGAGATTTTTTCTTGTAAATAAAACAAGGATTATAATATTTTGCAACATACCTGTGTAAGCGAGTAGCGTAGGTAACATAGTTTCGGTAATAAATGTGGTCTCCCCACCTCGTAGTGACGCCAATGGTGAGAGTACAAAATTCATAAATTAGTTAAAAATTTCAAATGAATAGCTCTGGTAGTTTTCTAGATATAAAAAAAACTCATTTTTTTAAGAAATTTCAACAACCTGTATCTTGCTTAGTCGGCATTTTTGGACATATGTTGATTAGGTATTTTCGCATTATTTTTAAGTATTCTGTCTACTCTCGAAGTTTATTGCACTCGTTATAGATCATCCTGTATAATGATCTTTTTATGTGCTCTATAGCTTAACTGGGTCTTCTGCATTTTACCTGGCTTCATTTTTAGAACCCTTTTATATCGCACGATGCATTCAAGACATACCGCGAGGATGTTTACCATTATCAAAACACAAAATTAAATGGTTGGAGAAGGGAAGATACAACAGAAAAAAAGCCATTTATACTTTGTCATACGATGATACTGTTGAATATCAAACGATAATTTGCAAAACTGAAGTTGTTCAAATGTCCAGATTTAGGTTTAGTCTACAGTTAGGCAAAGTTTAGAATGTCAGAAAGTGGCCTCTAATTTGAGTACAATAATTGCTTGATGGATATGCAACCAGCATTACTCTAAGAGAGAATTAGTCCGCCCATTTCTATGTAGAATCTAAGTACAAAGGCATCGGTACCCACCCCCAAAACCAGTTCGAACCAAGAAGAAACCCCTATTGGCCAAAAACCCGATGCATTTCTTTAACTACCCCACGCCAATTTTCGGTTCTTTCAGATATGGATATGTGACCATAAAACCCCACCCCGTTTTCGAATATACCCCTTAACGGGGGGGGGGAGAAAAGATTTCTGACTGGTCCTGTAAAGACCCTCCCAATTTTCCCAGAAGTTTATAAATATTATTGCCTCAGTCCGAGAGGAGAGCAGAGATGCTCTTTTTAGTACAATCGTACTAGATTCAGTACATCGAATGCCAGTCTAGTACGTTAGTACACCAAAGCCTATTTTAGTACAATTTTGCGATTTGTACCCAAAACTGAAAAACGACCGCTGCCGCTTGTAACCAACTGCAATGCCAAGTTTTGTTTCTGTTTCTAACATAACACCTAGATGTCGTAGCGATTTGGCGAACGAATGTGTAGTACGTACAGTTACAGTGGCGAGCCGAGTGAGAGTCGCGTTCGCCTGTATTGAACTAGTCGCGCACGTGCATCGTTATACTCTACCTCATTCAACGGTTAAAGTACAGAATCAGATTCTTTCCTTGTCTTTCCTCAGTCTGCTTGTGTGCTACCCTTGTTTGACGCAACAATAACAGTTACTGTTTCACCAACCACTGTCGCCGTGTGCAGTGTGTTATATTTCTTGATTAAGGCGCTATGAGTTTAAAAAGTAGGAATGCATAAACGAATATTTTCTTGGTTATAAATTCAAACAATTGCATGTACTACGCAGTTGGCTAACCAGGGTAACCCGAAAATCACTACCACAACAGACTGCCGATGTCGAACCCGTTCCCTCTTCAAGTACAGCACAAAGTTCTGATCTTGATAACCTTGTTGTGGAAATTTAGAAGAACCACCGTCGCCGAAGAAGAAAAAAATATACTCAAAAGTTTCGGGCAGCATGGCAAGATAATTACCAATGGCTGGTCAATAAAGAGGGCAAAAACTTTTGTAACGTTTGCAATGTGTTTATTAGTGGCGCCGGTTTTGAAACGCCACGAAAAATCTTCAGTTCACGTCAAGGCAGCAGAAGCCGCAAAATCTACTCCAAAATTGCTTCGATATTCAAGCAAGATAAAAACCAATTTTTAAGTACCGCCATTAAAAAGGCAGAAATGCGTTGGTGTGCTTTCCTCTGTGAGAAAAATTTACCACTGAACCTAATCGGTGATTTAATAGATGTTTCGAGGGCAATATACAGCGATTCACTTGTCGCAAAATCCTTAAAGATGCACAGGAAGAAGGCTACTAGTATCATTAACCAAAAGCTAGGACCTTCAGCCGAGAAGATTATTATGGAAGATTTGAAGTACAATTTCTTTTTCTTGATTATCGATGAATCAACCTATATAAGCAGCAAAAAAAGTCTCGTCGTAATAGCTAGGTACTACAAATCTCATAAGGTGTCGGATGTGTTTGTAAAGCTTACGGAAGTGGAAGACGCCAGTGCTGAAGGTCTTTTTAACATATTGAAAAACATAATAATATTTTGTATATTTGTAATATTTTGTATGGGTCTAATAATACAAAATTCCTTACGAGAACATTATTGGTTTCGGGGCCGATAATGCGAGCACAATGATGAGTGCTTACAGAGGTGTTCAAGCAAGATTGCGGGAAATTTGTCCCAACGTGGTTATACAAAGCTGTAGTTGCCACTCTTTCCATCTTTGTGCATCGGCAGCTGCAAAGAAATTGCCTTCAAATTTGGAACAGTTTACGCGGGACATTTATTCCTGTTTTGCTCATAGCAGCAAAAGGCTCAGCGAATTAAAGGAATGCCAGATATTTGTTAAAGAAAAACCCCATCAAATGTTGTATCCAAGTCAAACGAGATGGCTGTCGCGTCAGGGTAACACTAACAACGTTTGTACTTTTTTACTTATTATTCTTACTTGTTACTTATTTCAGCTTGTTGTGGATACCCTAAACCTGTTTTTCCAACGAGCAGCATTAGAGGATCGCCTTCCAGCCGATATCTCAATGTTAGACATGTTACGCAACCCGACAACAAAAGCTTATTTGCTTTTCCTCTCACATACATTGCGTTTAGTGACAAAATGCAACTTAGAATTTCAAAGCGAAAATTCAAAAGTACCATTTTTGTTGGAAAGGATCACAACCATGTACAAACTATTTCTTAAGGCTTTTATCAAGCATGACACTTTAACAAAATACTCTCCAATAGAAGTAAGCATAAATAATCCCCACAATCACAACGGTCTTTGTTTACTGCGGGCCACAAGTAACCACCCTATTAGCTGCTAGTGAAATGCAGCAATTTAAATTGCTATGTCTACATTTCTATGTTGAAATCTGTAGGCAAATCAAATATCAAATCCCGGTTTGACATGAACAACAAATATCTTATTTTTGCAGCAAATTTGACTTCTAAATGTGCGTTATCTGGTGAAATTCTGTCGCTTACGGCAGCACAGACCCTTTTTCGCCATGTAAAGATTAATTTATCTGAAATTGACACAGAATGATCTCAGTACAAGCTGAATTTAAAAAATATGTTGGAAGCGACCTTTCAGACTTTTGGGAAATAATGAATACCACCAAAAATGACTGCGGGGAATTGATGTTCAAGAACTTGATGGTACTAGTAAAAATTGTGTTGTCATTGCCGCATGCGTCAGTAGCTGCCGAGAGAATATTTTCACAGCAGGCAATAATAAAAAAACAAAATCAGAAACAGATTGTCAGTAACATCTTGTTACAACATTATGCACGTGAAGCAAACCGTATCTTTTGCGGATTCAACATTAAAATGGGATATCGGCAAAGTAGACGCTAAGCAGATCGTTTTTGACGAATCTGAATCAGATACAGATGCTGACTAATGTTTCTACTATTTTTGTTTTTTAATTTTTAAGAAAAAAATGTGTATGTTTACGTTGATACATCGTCGACGTAATCGTTATTTGTTCCACCTCCATTTTTTCCGGTTTTGGTATTATTATGGGTTCCAAATGTTCAGTATGTGCTTGTTCCACCTGACCGGTAAATTTAATCAACTTTACAAGAAAAATAGGGTTTTTTAAAAAAATGTTTGTACCACCTCCAAAACTTTATTATTATTTCTACTGCATTTTGTTCCATGCATAACACAATATCCGCCTTGATACATATCCCACCTAAGTTGATGAAATTTTGAGAACCCAATGTTCTACCTCCAGTCCCAGCCCCACAAAGTTTTGTAACACGCAAGCATTATAATCTGGACAAAATTAAGTTGCATTTGTTCCATGTTGTCTCTTTTTAAAACGGAATGTCCTATGTCCACATTATTTATTCTTGATTTGGTGCGGCAAATTCTTCCATATCATAAATGCAGTCGCCTTGTGATATATAATAAATTAATTGATTCACACTATGGCAGATCAAACACAATTGAGAATTCCTAAAGCAATCACTGAGTATAAGTAAGTATAAGAAAAATGTATGAACTGTATTTGGAATATCTTCCAAAAGAACGAACACCAGTTAAGTTTTCTACAAATTCAAAGATTTTTAATACAGAATTTGATAGAAAATTTGATAGAAATAATCATAGTGACAAAGTGGCTGTTTGTTATAACGTTTGATTTGGAAAACGTTCTTGCCTTCCCAAAATGTAACGTAATAAACAAGGCATTTTATAAGAAAAAACTTAGCTGCTATAATTTAACTGCCTACTGTAACGTAAATTACAGCATATTGTTTACAAAAAAATCCGCTCTTCGACTTGACGAATTTTTTTGTAAATAATGTTTTAGTTTACGTTACAGTAGGCAGTTAAATTATAGCAGCTAAGTTTTTTCTTATAAAATGCCTTGCTTATTACGTTACATTTTGGGAAGGCAAGAACGTTTTCCAAATCAAACGTTATAACAAACAGCCTCTTTGTCACTATGATAGGAATTCCTTCGATGACGAATTCCAACTAATTAAAATTGCATCTGGCAGAAGTCAGAAAAAAGAACTTTCTGTGGGAATCAGCGATGATAAAAAGGAACATTAATTTAATAAAATCCCTTATGGTCTACACGGAAGGAGCTGATTCGGATTTTTTACAGCTCTTCTAGGGATTAAAGAAATAAAAACCAAATTTAAGACTAAAATTGAAAAGGGACCCAAAAGGGCAAAGGGAAAGAAAAAACTTGCTTTTACTTAAACTCACTGAATTTCAATTAAATTGTATCAATCTTGTATTATTACCCAAGTATATAGCTACTTAAAATAAAAAATACCTAAATATTTTCTGTTCTTTATTTTGGTGTTTGGGATCTTTTACCATCAATCATAACCAATTTTTCGAAAACCACAAGCATAACATGCATTTTTAACGGCATACTTTTATGCAGTTGGGACATATCCAACGGCAATGTTAATAAATTACGAAAATGCATGCGTTTTGGTCCACGTGCAAAACTCTTTTATTTTATTCTGAAAAATATAATTATGCTGGAGTTTAAAAATGCTCAACACAAATAACCTTTTAATGTACTACTTCAATAGAAAAAAGTTTGAGAACTTTACGTCAATAGAAACTGATTTCTTATAAATTACATTTCAATTCCACCTCCTGAAAAAATAGGTTTATCTACGTGGAACAAATAACGATTACGTCGACGACATACATTGACATTTTATATTCAAAAAAAGCATTCGTTTTGTGCCTTTATTTACGCGAATGGACAGTGAATCAATAATGGACCGCAGCTCGCCTGAAAGGTTAGTATTATACCCATTTTGCATATTTGTATGTTTTATTTTGCTAGTATTAATAAAGAAATAGGCAATGCATTAGTAGTTATAAAATAACCTAAAAATTTATATTCTTTCAGTTTGTTTGGTGATATTAGTGATATCGAAGATCCAACTTATGTATCCGATGATTCTTATATTGTTGATTGATTATAATATTGCAGATCCATCTGGCACCTTATTTGGGGACAATAGAATTCCTGAAAGTAACAATTTAGTCGACGAGGTTGAAACTGCTGAAATAATTAGTAAGTGAACATATCTAGTGTTGTTTGTTTAATAAGTGTCTCGCAGTACAAAAAATCTGGACTTAGTTCTATAATTCAATGCCTGGCTGAGTACTTGCCCGAGGAGTAGTTGTTCGAACTGTCCAGTACCTCAAACATTATCTAGTGTTCTCTCAGAAAATTATCTGTAAGAACTTAATTTCATGTTTTTACAGACATGCCACTACTAGTAAAAAACAACTCGGAAACGTACAAGAAATCCCGATGGTTGGAAACATAATGTGCGAAAAAGATGTAGACAAGCTGGATTAAAGTACATAGCTAGTAAAGGTAAACAACACAAATCAAAAACAGTAAAAAGTCACTGCAACTTCAGAATGAAGTGTGAAATAAAAATCAACTTTGAGGATCAAAGTAGTTTACATCGAAATATCTGGAGGTTAAGTGATCAGGAAAAAGCGCATTTTTATGGTAAATTTATCGAGCGTGCAATAAAAAGCAGATGTAGAGCAAGACTATTACCACAACCAGAAAAAAGTTACAAAAAGTATACGGTTAAGTATTTCTTGCAAATAAACGGTGAAAAAATTAATGTATGTAAAACTTTTTTTTAACACGTTGACTGCCGCGCCAATTTTCGAAAAAGTGTCACTGGGCCATGGAACTTTTTTATTGGTAATGGACAAATTAAAGTATCAAATTAATAGGCATTGTTGAATTTCTTCATATTTCCTTAATTTTTTAATTTTTTAGGTTTTATTTCCATGTGCCAAAAAAATACACGCGGCGTAGTAGTAAAAAATCATTTTCTCATGCCTCGCGTATGCATACGAATACAGATTATGCAGGTTCAGACTTGCATAAAAATCATCCTTATTTACTATTCCATTCTTTCGATGAAAGCGGCCTATTCACATCCGATTTTGTACGGCGGATTTGTCCGCCGGACATGTCCGGTGGACGAATCCGCATATGAGTAGGTGTGGGCTCGGCGGATTTGTTCTGCTCGTCGTCCGTCGTGCAAGATGACGAGCAGCGACACGAGCCGAGCAAATCTGCATGTCTGTAGTTCGCATAGTCACGAACTTGTACGTGCCTGCTAAGTCAATATGTCGGTCGCTGACAATAAAGGGTTTTGGACAAGTTTTATTGCTTTGTACAAATCAAAGCCTTGCCTATGGAAAGTGAAAAGTCAAGCCTATTCCAACAAGCAACTGCGCAACGAAGCTTATGCTGAATTGGTAGAGAAATGTAAAGATATTAATCCAGAGGCAGACGTAAAATATGTGAGGAAGAAAATAGACTCATTGCGCGCTGGATTTCGTCGTGAATTGCGCGAAATCAGGAAGAGCAAGAGAACGGGTAGCGGTGCTGATGAAGTGTACGAGCCTACTCTGTGGTACTTCAACCTTCTCGTGTTCACTGAAGACCAAGAAGAAGTCGGGCAGGAACATCTTCATTGGCATACCAGGATTCAGAGACAGATGAACAGGATGTGGGCAATGATACAACGGTAAGTTACATAGTTCCATTTTTATTTTTTAATATGCACATAAAAACGCGTCCAAAGTAAGGATACGAGTAAAACTGCAGTTAATGATTTCCGACGGCGATTGCAGCTTCTTGAAATGGTACCCGCCCTTCGTTGCAATAGTAATCAGTCATTGCTTTCCTTACATTCTTAGCAGTATCGTTGGGGTAGGTTCTACGGTGTTGTAAGCCAAGTAATTGACGAAGTTCTTCACGCCAGTCGCCAGGTTGAACACTGTGGTCACTGTTTTCGCGATCAACGGAACGGCTAGTCATATAGTTAGAACTTTTTTTCCGCAAAAAATTATGGAGTACGCAGCATGCTAATACTATTTTATCGATTGTTTGTAAATTAGTTACAATAATGGTGTTCAACAGTATTCTAAAGCGACATGCCAATATTCCAAAAACGTTTTAAACTACTCTTCTTGCCCGACATAAACGGTAATTGAAAACTTTTTGATCATGAGTAATGTCTTTTAGTGAATATGGCTTCATAAGATTTTCGGCTAAAGTAACTGCGTCATCCCCGATAAAAACATACGGTAATTGAACTGCTGATTTGGAAAGACCACTAGGAGGAAGTATATGAAGTGTGTCACTTTCAAGTTTGTCATAAAAGTCCGTCTCTTGAAGAACACCGCCATCCGATATTCGGCCATTGATTCCGGTATATACATATGTAAATTCATAATTGGCATTTACAATGGCGAATGAAACCGTACTGTAAAATCCTTTGTAATTGTAATAAAAGGATCCGCTCTTGGGCGGTTTCTTGATAGCGAAGTGTTTCCCATCCATGGCTCCCAAGCAGTGTTCGAAGTTCCACATTTGGCTGAATCCATTTGCAATTTCCAACCAATCCGCAGTGCATGATGGAAACTGTAACAAATTGTCTTGTCAAACGTTAACTACTGCTTCCTATAGTGCAATAAGTTTTTTAAACTTCTCAGGACGAACTACATCTACCACCCACACCAAGCAGCAGCTCCTCTCAGCGCAGCGAGAATGCTAGGAAACCCATTCCTAAGCGCAATGAGAGTAGTCTAGCGCAGAACAATGCAAGATTTCTCGAAGTAGCTATTCCTGCACTCACGGCATCAACAACACCAACATCTCGCTTTGAGCCGTTTGGCAAGAGTGTTGCTCTAGATCTCGAAACCATGAATGCAGACCAGACCATTATCGCACAAAAAATAATTTCGGATGTGGTTTTCTACGGCAAATTGGGGAAACTTACAGAAAATGCCACATTCAACCTGCCACCACCACCACAACCACTACCACCTGCACGACCATCATATTCAGCTGGTATACAACAAGAACCATACTATTTGCAACCAGCTGGAAATACGTACTATGGCCATAGCTTCACACCCACTCAACTTCCATCTACTCAGCTAGCATCCACCCAGTCTCAACCCGTGCACCATGAGCTAAACCTTCTGATTTGTTTGAATTTGTAATTTTTGGACCAAATAAATGAGAACTTACCTTCATGTATTCGTGTTTTAATGCTGCAAATATTGCAGCACAGGTTTCAGGTATAATCTTCCCAAGGAGCTGAGGTGATACTGCACAAGTGAATTTCAAGTCCGCGGCGGTCCTTCCGGTGGCTAAATAGCGGAGCGTGGCTATTAGGCGTTCTCTTGCGCTGCTTCTCTCATGTGAGTGTTTTTCCTTTCTATTGCAGGTCGAACGTAATGCAACAGCCTTTCAAAGGATCCACTATCCATACGCAAGTAATTGTATAAATCACCAGGTTTCCGCAGTTCAAGTTCTTTGATGAGATTCATATGTGAAAACACTCGTCTTTTTAATAACCACTGCTTTGACCACACTCGTTTCTTTCTTCTGTCATCAAATAATGCTGCAAATCCTGCAAGTATGGCAATTTTCTTCTCCATGTCGCCACACACAGTACACTAGTCACCAGGTTCCTTTGACACTGCAGATCTGCGCGTTTGTGAATACTTGCGGTGGATTTGACTGGCGTACATATGCGCCTGTGTGTAGCTACCGGACGAATCCGCCGTACAAAATCGCATGTGAATAGGGCCTTTTAGTCTAGTGAAACAGGAGTTGTTGAGCGCGCCTTTATTTTTATAATTTCGGAGTCAGGTTATATGTGTGTAACTCTACGCTGCAGTCACCAGGTTCCTTTGACACTGCAGATCTGCGCGTTTGTGAATACTTGCTGTGGATTTGACTGGCGTACATATGCGCCTGTGTGTAGCAACCATAGATGTCTACCGGACGAATCCGCCGTACAAAATTACGAAAGCTCCCTGGTGTCACTAGATTTTTATTTTTTAATCTCAATATATTGCCTTTTTTCTCAACATATTGACTTCTTTCTCAATATATTGACATTTCGCTGGTATATTAGGTTTTCTCAATATATTGACTTTATTCTCAATATGTTGACTTTATTCTCGATATATTGACTTTATTCTCGATATATTGACTTTTTTCTCGATATATTGACTTTATTCGCAATATATTGACTTTATTCTCAATATATTGACTTTTTTCTCAATATATTGACTTTTTTCTCGACATATGCAATCGCGCTTCGTTCCGTTAAGATGTGCTTACGTCATGATTGTTGCAATTTATTAATTTATATTACTGCTAACAATACAGCAATAATAATAATTTATATTAATACTTATAAAGTGATTCTGGACAGTTGGCCGTTGCCTATATGTACGCGTTTAAGTGATCTAACGTGCGTTTCATCGACTTCTATCTATTTGATTCTTTACCTGCTTGTGGGTGAGTATAAAATGTTATAATAAAATTTCCCTCCACTAATTTGATTTCCAAAGATTATAACAATTAGCAGTGGACTTAAAGTAGCACTTCAAGTAAAAATTTAGATTATTTAAAACATTACCATGATTCCATTGTTTACTGGGTGAAATTGAGTTTTCAGACAATTTTCAAATTTAAATGCCTGCTAATTTCCGTTATTCCACAGTGAACGCCGCACCTATCGAATATTGTTTCCCAATCATATACCTACACAGTACACAATAAAAAAAACAAATAAAATTGTGTATCTAAAGCCTCTTGTACAGACCTACATACATTTGCTTACATACAAAAATGTTTACGAACATTTGTCCACAAGCAAAATCAAAACAAATGTATACAGAAAGTTTTTAATGCATTTCTTTGTCGGATTTGAGAACTTCGAGCGTGACCACACATACATGCAACATGCGCCATTGCTGTACCACGCATAGCAACGACTACCCGAAAATGCGTCCAGACTTACTTGTTTGTGAGTGCAAAAACACATGTTTTCCATGCCCGATGGAAAACAAAAAACACGTTGGCATTTATTGTTTTATTTAATGTTTTAAGCAAATGTTTCTACACAGCTTTTATACTGTTTTTATACATTTGTTTGAATGTTTGCGGGCAGATGTATGTAGGTCTGTAGGTTGTACAAGGTTTAAGCATAACAGTAAGTTTGTAATTTATTCTTTTCATAGCAATTCTAATTTTATTTACGCTCGGATCCATCTGGCAACCCTGTTAAAACAGTTCAATTCGTCGCGTTATGCCGGCTCCACACATTGGCACCAACATTGGGACCAACGTTGTAGCACAGTTTCGTGAAAGTATCTACACATTGGTACCAACTCTCAGTTGCCATCGAGTAAAGCCAACGTTCGCATGACTACGCCAGAAGGAAGGACTGATATGGAAATGGCCTTAGGCGCATTTGTTGCATTAAGTGCCTACAAAACTAATAAACTCTTTAATTTGACCAAATTGTTTGTGATGCCATTGTTAATACGCGCTACCTTCTGCTCGCTTGCAACATTCAAATTACTGATCTGTGATTCAAGCGGCCAACGTGTGGACGACTACATGAAGTTAACGCCAATCTCTTTGATGTTTTGTCAAAAAACCGACAAGCGACGGATAGCTACCAACCTTGGAACTAACGTTGGCGCCAAGTCAGTTTTATCGGTACACACGTTGGACGAACTCTATTGGCTCCAATGTTGGTTCCAATGTGTGGAGCCGGCATTAGGGTGCGAGTATTACTTAAGCAGACGGCCACAGCATACGGAACAAATTTCACCAATGAATAGCAAGTGGGCGGTGCAACAGTGTTATAAATGAAGAAATAATTAAATTTGATTTCTTATAACGTGATTTCCCTATCTGACCGGGCACCGGACACACAAAACCTAAACCGAACAGATTATGAGCCGTGAAACTTAAAAACAAATTAGTAGTCAACCCAAAAATGGCAACAAACTAGGTTTGATCCACGGATATCTGGATCGTACATCATACAACCAACGCATCAGCCATTCGACTACGGAGGGAAGTTGCCCGACGTCCTTCGAACACAGTAGAAATAGTTAACAACTCCTTAGGCCTCCGCCCACTTGCTGTTCATTGGAGAATTTTGCTCCGTATGTTGAGAAGCATCTAGAGACCAAGCTTCACGGAGGCTTTCGATCCCACGAAGCACGAATGCGCACAAACGGATGATGACTAGCTCGGCTGCAGTTGTTAACTATTTCTACTTAGTTGGAAGAGCTCAGGCGAATTATCCCCGTGCTCGAATGGCGAATGCGTTGGCTATGTGATCGAAATATCCATGGATCTAAACTAGTTTGCTGCCATTTTTTGCATTAACTCCGAATTTATTTTTGAACTTTTAAGGTTCATAATGTGTTCGGTTTCGTGTGTCCAGGTGTCCAGTCAGATAGAGGAATCACATTAAAAACAATTTTAATTGTCAACACCTTAGGTGGGCCCCAGAGCGCATGCGCAGGATCGAAAGCCTCCATGCAATTTGGTCTGCAAACGTTAGTCGTATGTTGTGGCTTGTGGCAGTCGGTTAAATTAATACTCGCCGTTGGGGTCCCAAGCTCGCAAGATCGCATGCGCATATGTATGCTAGTATGCATCGTCGCACTGTTTGAGGGATTAACTATTCAAACAAATATGTTGTCGCTGTATTTTATAAATTATAAATACAATAGTATTATTATTAAACAAAGGTATACGAAATGGAAATCAAATCGGTCATTTTGACATAATATACTCGTATGTGACCCTCTTGTGTAATTGCAACATTCTTGACTTTAGAGAAACCACAAGAACATGTCGGAGCTAGAAGATTTTTTAAGGCGACAGAATGTACCAGAGGAAGTGATTCAAAATATGAAGACACAACAGGTTTGTATACATCAAAATTTGTATTCATTATCAGTATCTATCCAGTAATAATTATTAGCCGGGCGGTCTGCCGCTTGTCGCTTGGAAGCAATACTCGGCGAATTTGTACAAATTTGCTGGCCTCGCGCCATTATTCTGATGGTATTTTTGCCGGGATGCATATTAGCAAGCATGTAGGTACAGCATGGTGAGAAAGTTCGGAATAAAATTCATAATTTCCTTATTTAATAATGTTAAGAAAATCGCTAGGACATGTAAAATTTTTATTTTAAAATGCCTACAAATTTTTATGTCAGCATTGAATTGACTTTGAGCAATGACGTCATCACAATTTTTTTTAAATTGCAACCCCCACTTTTTCTTCTACTTGAACGGTAACATAACAAAATCACCATATCACCAACCATTTGGCCTCAGAGTACAGTGTAACAGAAGCGCCAGCTGGAGAATTTCCATGGTTTGCTGGCAAACAAATTTGGTGACCTTGCGCCATTATTATGGTGGTATTTTTGCCGGGATGCATATTGCATACATTACATGTTATGTAGATAAGAATGCATATCAAGATTATCCTAATGGTACCTATAAGTATACACTTATACAGTGAGCTCAAAAAGGTTGGAATACATTCATTTAAAATTCAGGCAATTGTTTTACGGAGAAACCCTCGGACCCGTCAATTGTTATTTTTAGGCGCGCATTTTTTAAACTAATTTTCATGTCTACAGGGTGACCCAAAAAAAAGTTATCACGTGACACTTGGTTTTTTAAATGAAACCGCAATTTTTTTTATTTCATTTTTGGATTCTACGTAAAATTCTAATTCTATTTCATGTATCATACATACATACCTAACAATATTGACGATCTTAAAGCCCGAATAAGGTAATAAATTAGAACTATAGAACCTTGAGTAGTACATAATGTTTTGCAAGAATTCCAAAATCTTGTGGGATATTGCCAGGTTGTTGGTGATGGTCAATTCCAACATTTTTTATTAAAATAAATTTTCGCAAGTTTGCCGTTTAGTAATTTATTATTTTAGGATTAAATATATTTTAAGATTTCTTAAATGAAACTGATTTTTATTAACTTAATTTAGACATAATGTATGATACATGAAATATTAGATATTACGTAGAATCCAAAAATGAAATAAAAAAATGGGGGTTTCATTTAAAAAAACTAAGTGTAACGTGATAACTTTTTTTTGGGTCATCCTGTAGACATGAAAATTATTTAAAAAATGCACGCCTAAAAATAAAAATTGACGGGTCCGAGGGTTTCTCCGTAAAAAATAAGTATGCCTGAATTTTAAATGAATTTATTCCAACCTTTATGAGTTCACTGTATAAACTGTGATATAAGCATTATTTTAGTGGCAAACTGGCAGAGAATGAGTTCCTTATTAGGTATGTTTGTTACACAATTGGATAAGCTGGATTGTTCTCTCGCTTACATGATGTGTTATTTAATGGAATAAGAATAAGTGTATTTTAAAAATAGACGTCAAAAATTTGAAGTTGGTTGAAATACCACCCAAATAATGGCGGCTATAGCACTTGGGATACAAAATCGTTTTTACCCAAATGTCTAATCGGCGCTTCTTCTGTTATGCTATTCTGAGATTTGGCACTAACCGGCACGAATGTAAACACTTTGTACGGTGCGATCAATAACATCTGGATTGATTTGTTTCACTTATTATTATTAATTTATTCTAACTAGTGATTTTATTCATTTTGGCAAAAATTCAGTTAATAAGGAATTTTAACGACAACCACAAGGTATTCTTTGCTATGATACTTTGGCTTGCTTAGAAACGAATTGAAAATGTCAATAAATTTTAAAACGGCAAGTTGATTAAAATACCACCGACCGCAGCACACTGAGCAGAAAAAATATTTTCGGTAAAAAGGCTTCTGTTGCCTATTATTCTGAGGTATGGCGATAACATTGTTATGCGCACCTTAACCGTTGATTTACAATCAACGCCTTAACAACGCCTAACCTGAGAAATTTGGTAATTTTCTTTTTCAGATAACTGAAGAAGTAATAAATTTGATGAATGACGAGGAATTGATAAAATTTGTACCAACTTACGGGCACCGGAAGTTGTTGCGTGAGTTTTGTTTAAAACAAGCACCAAGTACATCAAAAATTCAGGACGCTTCCAAACAATCATTACTGCAAAAAATTAGAAGCCAAATTTTTCGAGGTATAAAAAATGATGAGGAACCTGTTGAACAAACTATGAAGACAATGAAATATAACTCGGAAAAGTCGACCAAAACTATTGAAATGGGGTGGCTACATGAGGCTGAGCAGAAAATCCAGCAAGTACGTGGTAAAAGAGGTGGGGGAACTAGAAAACTGGTAGTAGAAAAATCCGCGATGAAAAAACAACTGATTGAAGCAGCACAAAAAGTTTTTTTTCCTAACGGAGTATCTCCTAAAGGAAATATTGAGGATTTCGAATTTAATTTGCTCGATTTCAAACACAATGAATATCCACCTGATATTTCTATTTCTGAGATTTTGAATAAGACGAAAGTTAAAGTTCTTCGTTTTTATTTAAAATCTGCATTGAAGAAAGAAATTGGTAAGTGTAACATATTTAAGTTTGAATGTTTGAAATCGAATTTCTGTGGATATTGCAATATGTAGAGTTGTGCTTGCTTTGCTCCTGTGTCAGTTTTGTTGTCAGGACAAAAAATATTATGTATTTGTTATTTTTGATCTGCAGAACAACCGATGGAAAATGAATTGCCCAATGAAGAACTTCAGCCTGTACCACCTACTATTACGAGATTCTATTCAAATTTTCACTTGGATGATCTTCAATTGGAAATGGAAAAGGTAACATATCATTTTGTATTGATGGTTTTGTAAACATTTATTATTGTGCACAATTTTCTTATCGTAACTCATAAATAATGCTTTACCAACACGTTAGTTTATTTAATTAGTATGTTAGGAATTATTTTTTTTAAAACAGCAGCAACGTGTAATAAATACATGACAAATATTGAAGCAAAATTCAGAGCAACGGTTGTAAGACAGATAAAGTTAATCAGAGGTGAAGATACCTGCCATACGAGGTGAGAATTTTTTGAAAATGCTATGGCGTTCATTAGAAATTTTGTGTGAAAATGTATTTGAATTGATTATTCAACCACATGGATGCTAATTCTGTATATTGAAGTAATTATTAATAGGCATTTTAACATAATTTTGTCACAAAATAAATAATTTTTCGCAAATGTCAGAAATATTCGCCCGCTTCCTTTATTAAAGTCAAATACATATTTTTAGCGAGAATACTGCAACTAGGGGTATTATCAGATACAGTTTTATGTGATCGGTCCGTTTTAGAGAAATAGGGATTTTTCATTGAACAAGAAACAAGACTACGAGTCCGAAGGACAAGTAGTATTGCCGAGTAACGTTCAGGCCCCACAATCGCTTATGGCGTTGGTCGTTACATTGTTTCTCGCTAATTCTTGAGTAAACCAGAGGTGTCGCTGTAATAAATTGTGTGCGTGTCCTTCGTTACCGTCGATACAGTTGCGAATGACATAAGTTTGACTTTTGAAGTCAGAAATTTCAAAAATTTTAAACTGTAATTGTGCGTTTGGTGGTAGAATTTGAAAAATTAAGTATTTTTTGCGTATTCAGAAATTCAAGGTAAGTGTACCAATTGATAGTTTATAAAAATATTCACAGAATTGGGATTTTTATGTGTAGTTGTTTGCAAGAAAAATGAAGTGCATGGTCAAAATCAAGAGCTCAAAACCTTTCAATTTTTGGACAAGTTATAGGTATTTAACAGTAGGAAGAATTAGAAGTTTATTGTTTCATTTTATGGTCGGTTTATATTCAATCTCCCAGATTTAAGAAGGAAAGATTCTGCGGCAGAAATACTCGATTTGGTTGCAATCTATACTGTAGGTACATAATAAATTATTGTTTATTACTATCTATTGTCTGTTGGCAATTTTGAATGTTGATTGTCAAAATAATATAAGTACTTCACTTCATTGTCACATTTTCTTGCTTTTCTTGATTTGATTTTAATTTTGCTTGAGACGGCTCCAAACATTACATTTTAAATTTCATTCGACTTCTGGAGGTTCCTAAACTATTTTTTTACCAGAATTTATTTTACCATTTTCTCCAAATAAAACTAATAATTTACATTAATTTATGATGACAATTAATAAAATTGATTGCAAATTGAATAAAACTCTAAGTTTTTATTTGCAATTGAAATTTAAATGGCTTTAATTGTTAACAAAATATATGTTTATGTAGCTCCTCTTTGTAAATAGGTTATTGAGATTTTTATGTATTTAGTTATTTTCAAATAAAGCACACATTTATGTCAAAACGAGTGTTATTTTCTGTTTTACCAATAAAAATAAAAAATATTAAAATTTGAAGGGGGTTTGCATCCGTGATTAAAAGTAGTTCTTGAGTAAACCAGAGATGGCGCTATACTGTTTCACAGCATACTATTGCGGATTTGTTTCTCTTAATAGTCTGTTCAGTGGTAACGTTTTGAGTGTCTAACAAAAGTATGAGATAATTCCGAAACATCGAGTGGTATTCGTAAAATTGTACAACGAAAAGAAAATAAAAAACACAATAAGTTTAATTAATTTTCTTTTTTCCCTGTAAGCATAATATGCTAAGATAATCATGAAAATCCACTCGATTTTTTGGAATTTTCTAACATACTATCAACTAGCAGTGGCAGTGACATTTCGAATTAAAATGAAATCGATAAGTCTGACAGTTGTCACTTGTTAAGCTTCTATAGGTATATGGGATAAAAATACATTGCTAGTTGTATAATCGCTGGAAGATTTTTCGGTTTTTCATTTGACATAAATATTGTATATAATACAACAAGTGCTCTGAGTTTTGCCGACAATATTTGTCATTCTGATTACGAGTGTTGCTGGGACGAAAATAATTCCGAGCACGAAGCACGAGTAGGTAATTATTTTCCAAAAGCTGCAGCACGAGCAAGAAGAATGACAAACATCGAAGTAAAACTCAGCAAGTGTTGTAGTGAAACCATAATGTTCATTTTGAAAGAAAATCAAATTGTACTTAAACTGTCAAGTCAAAGCAATGCGATGCGTCTATAGTTATTCATTTGACGTTTATGTGACATGCTTATGTACATACCTAATTTAAGTTTTAGTTTTAGTACGTTTCGTGTAATTTTAAAAATGAGCTGGTTTGATAAAGATTTAAATGCAATTCGACATGCAATCAGCATGTTCAACTTCAAGCAATACAAGCCATTGTAAATATCAAGCCAAAACAGTGTGATGTGTCGATTGTTCCTTAAAAATGAAATTCTCATTTTCTGCATGTATTTGACGTTTATTTGACATAAAAATATTGTCGGTGGAAGACTGTTGCTTTTCATTTGAAGTAAATATTGCCACTGTAACATACTGTTGCATAGGATCTTTGCATTGATAAAAAACGTTGAGTTGAATAATTGTTGTTGTAATAATTGTTGCATGGGCTAAATTGGATTGAGTTGAATTGTCGAATTAAATTTAATATTTATGGTAACTGAGGTTTTTGTTGAAAAACTAAATTTTTTACATTAATATTGTATTTTTTGACAGATTTAATTTTGTAGGATGCTCTAACGGCAAATGAGGTCATGATATTAAATGTGGAGCCAAATTTACAAGAATTGCTTGTTGATCCAAAATTATCTACAACTGAAAATTTTGAGTTGCAACCAAATGAAAGTAAGGAAGCACTAAAGGATCACATATTTTCTTTTATCTTAACCAGTTAACTTAATAACATGAACAGTTGAGATAAGCCATCTGGTCGAGATAATAAGTTTTACTGGTCGACGTAATAAGTCGACCAGTCGAGATAACAAATCGACCGATCGAGATAATACGTCGACCGGTTGTGATAAATTAGTCAACTGGTCGAGATAATAAGTCAACCAATTTAATTGATCATTATACTCGCGAGAGCAACCTGCCTGCTTTGATTACATCATGTACTATACAGGCTGATTCAATTTTGAGGGCCACCATTGGGGATCTCGCTTATTTGAAAACATAGAGGGTAGGTTTAAATCCGGCACTTTTTCAGAATGGTTCAAAACTGTTTCATTTTAAATAATTATCCTAAAATCTAAAATGGGGTTTTCAGCCATTAAAACAGCATATTTTATGTTACACCTACCTACGCTGAACCAAAGCAGTGTTTTAATGGCGCAAAACCCGCCATTTCAAATTTTTGGGTAATCATTAATTAAGACTTTCTTGTTTTTCTCTTTCGAAATGTTAAAATATTGGTAAATTTGAAAAAATATTATTTTTGTCAATAACTTGTGAATGCGACGTTCAGCTGTTTTTCTAATTCCACCATAGAAGTCGCCTTAAAAGATACTAATTCTTTTTTCATTTAAGCAAAATCATAGCTCTGATAATAATGAAGTTAGCAAAAGTGCCAACTTAATTTGGAACAGCCTGTATACATATACATTTATAACTTAGTCCCTGTCATCGACCACCTGGTTTACGTGTAAAAGTAGATACGTAAACACAGTTTCACTCAATAATTAAACCGTAGATAAACAGATCAATAATGCCGATGAATTATCCTTGCTGGTAAATAGTATATTAGACGAGACGTACAATAGAAGCCAAAATAGTAATATTCATGACGATGTTGATATTACTCAGATAATAGGAGGTGCATTCGAGCAGTCCATAGAGGCTATTCTAAAACCGGATGAGCAGTCAATAGAGGCTATTCTAAAAAACCTACAAGAAAAAATTAACCATGAGAAAATTAACAAATTTAATATTTTCCGAATTGACATTTTTAATTGCTGTTTAAGAGCAGTGCGGAGAAAATCGTTTTGCCCTTTCAATAAAATTTCTGTAAAATTCAGCGATAACGAAGGTAATGCAGAGGGTGCAATTGATGAGGGTGGTCCCACCAGGGAAATGTTCCGATTGGTGTTGAATTTTCTAATGAATAGTCAACTTTTCATTGGCTCTGAAAAGAAATATCTTACATTGAATAACAATTGCTTAAGAGATAAACATTATTACGAGGCAGGAAGAATAATGGCTTTATCTTTGGTACAAGGAGGGCCAGGCCCACATTTTCTTTCTCAAACATTGTTCTCAGCAGTTGCCTATGGTATGGAAAGCACAGTACCAGGTTTACAGGATGTCGAAGATGACGTCAAAAATATATTACTTCGATTTGAAGAAACAACGAATTTGATTGAATTACAAGAAATAATCTCAGATAATATATTCTCCGTTGCTGGATGTCATTGCATTAGGGATGAAAAGGAGAAGTCGGGAATCATAAATGGTAACGATCTACATGAAACGTACCTACTAAAATTTATTTTTCAAGCATGATTATTATTTTTAGATGTTTTGAAGTTTTACGCATTTCAAAGAATGAATGCAGCCTTGGGCCAATTTATCGATGGGCTAAGAACTTGCAATATTTACGACTACGTAAGAAAATATCCAGATATTTTCAAAAAAATAATGTGCGATAACAAAGTTGCAGTAACATCTGACGTTCTAGAAAAATTGTTTGAGGATATTAGATATAGTGAAGCGGGATCGAGTAAAAGAGTGACTGAAAATCGAACAATATCCTATTTTAGAGATTACATATTGGACTGCGAAGGTAACTAAAATCTGCTTTTATGAAATTGGTGTTAAAAATAATGTTTTTCAGAAAATTCTGTGGAAAATTCACTCGACAACAATCACGTTGACTCCTATAATAAAGGAAAGAATGTCAATGTTACTTTGGCCGACATTTTTATATTCGCTACAGGTGCCGACTCTATTCCCCCATTAGGTTTTTCTGTTAAACCCAAGATTACTTTCTTGCATGGCGACAAAGACGGATATAAGAGTAGGTTTCCAACTGCAAATACTTGCGCTATTGAATTAAGGCTACCCATTGTGCATGCTGGCTATGAGGATTTTCGATCGGATATGAATTTTGGAATAAAAAATTCTGGCGAGACATTCGGATTTGCTTGATAGTCTTATCATTGAGATAATATATTATTATAGGCCAATCCAAATAATTCTGTGTTTCTTACGCTGGCCACTCGCAGGCTTGTATATTTTCCTAAAATACCGAATGATTAGCTGTTTATCAATTGATCCTATTTTACTGACCGGTAGGTAGTTTATAGTTTTATTCATTTGAAATTAAATTGTGACATTGTTCATTTCCATGTCGATAACTATTGGTAGCTAGCTGATATATCGATAGCTATCAATAAATTGATAACAATATTGTTGATAACTATTGATATAACGATAATTTCGAAACTGGTATCCTTATTATATATCACTTTCTATTTACAGTCCCAGTTGGCATAATAACCACACGATTATTTGGACCGAATGATCAGCAGTGCTTGCACTATCTTATAAGCATTATTTTTTATTTTAGTATAGGTTATGCAGGGTGTTTCATAAGTCGCGCTGAAAAATGAAATGGGCTGTAGGAAATGAACTTCTTTAAAAATGTTTTTTTCGTTCAAGCGTGTGTCCGATTTTCACTCATTTATTGAACATACCCACGTGTTTAAAGTTGCTACCATGACTTGATTGTAGTACAGGAGGCGTTTTTGAACATTCATTTTAAACATCTAAAAATAGCATAAAGTGCAGAAGAGGGAATAGATTTTTATTTCAACTAGAATGTTTACTTAATAATTTTTTGTGTTTGGTTGTTTTTCTTGTTTTGAACATTTTGTTTTATTTATTGTCTTGGATATATTAATTTTTAATATTCTTTTTCAATATTACACGTATTTCATTTGTTAATTTCTTCGAATAAATTAATATTTCAGGAATAATGGATTAGTTAAGTAACTCCACGTAATCGATAACAAAGATCATATGTTACAGCTTCAAGTGCGTGTATCTAATAAATGATTAAAAATCGAACACATGTTTAAAAGAAAAGGATTGTTTACAACTATTTCCTACGATATATATTTTATTTTTCCCAGGAACTTATCAAACACCTCTAAATACTTATACACAGGAAACCGCATTTATGTTTACGTTCATACATCATTAATTTATCATTGTTTATTAATGTAACTTGTTTCTCAATTCTCAAAATCTTGTCCAAGCATTTATTTATGTTGTTTTGTTTTATGTTTTGTTATTTTTGGCTTAAAATTAAACAAACAGCAGTATTCTCGTATTTTTTTTTATTGATACGTATTAACATATTTAGATGAACTTAAATAGTGGTAATCAATAATGATACCATCATTTCAAGGATAATATAATGGCTTACATTTCTAAATGGAAACCTGGCAGAGTGAGAACGTATCCAGATTCGTTACCCAATTTCAAATTAAATTTGAGACAAAAAACATACAGGTGCGTAGGCCAAATAATTAAATTCATATACTTTTACAAATTTAAATGGTGCCGAAGGATCACAGAAATTATATTATTTGCAGTAAAGTAAGAATTTCATTGCACAAATGAATGTAGCAATAATTTATGTATTCCTTGTAATATTCAATTCTGAAGAAATTATTTCACATAATTTGAATACATCCTGATTCGAGCAAGGATTACCCAAAAATGAATATTCCTGGCCGAATGTCGAATGAAATGGAGTTATATATGTAATAACTACACCTAACATGTGTTAATAAAGGAGAGAACCAAGTTTTCTCAATAATACCATTAAGTACCTACATTCATCATAGAATGCTCTTAGAAAGAAATAAAGAAATATTTTTTTTTGATTTCTTAATTTGAGTCATTAGGTATGTAATATGTATATGCAATGTTTAAGCATGCCCTTAAATAAAAATAGTGACACGATTTCTGTTAGAATTTATCGTTTTCTGTTACATACCATACTTAACTGTATTCTATGTAAATGTCTGAATTTTAAAATTAAATAAAAAACAATAAATAAAGATATTGAGGTTTCACAAAATACAATGCGTTCTACCAATTGATTCACAATACAAAGTTTATGTCTTTAGCGCACTTTCGAGAACTTGCTTCCCATCTTCAGAAGAAATAAATAAATAAAATAAATAAACTGAATGCCAAGAGAACCATAAACATCAAAATTCTCTTGGCATTCAGTTTATTTATTCCAAGAATAGAAAAAAGATTCTCCTGAAGATGGGAAGCAAGTTCCCGAAAGTGCACTAAAGCCATAAACTTTATATTGTGAATCAATTGGTAGAACGCATTGTATTTTGTGAAACTTCAATATGTATATAGACTACCAAGTAGTAAATAGTGATCGTGTTATAAACACAATAAATAAAGACAATTACTGCTTGTATTTCTTTATTTTATGTTGCTACATTTATAATAATATCTTAAAAATAAAAACTTCTCTGCTACTTTGTAGATTATTCTTATTCGTAAATGGTAACAAAATACGATTAAAAATGGATTAACAATGTAACTAATACTAAAGGTAGATACAAGTATTTTTTGCTTTTAATCAAGGTTAACACATACAGTTACATAAATAATAATAATAATTATATCATTGCTAGTGAAATTATAATAGGTTGTCCACAATGTGTAGGTACCAAACTAACACTACAATATTTCAATATCGTAAATGTGCAATATGATTTCTTCTCTTAATGTAAGGTATAAATTGACAGCTTCGTATGAATCTTTTGCATCATTTAAATTCTTTTCACGCATTATTAATTTACAAAGCTGGTATATATGGACGTCACACGGTAGGTACAGAAAGGAAGATTCTAGCTTACAGATACTTAAATTACGTTGAGTCACTTCACATGTATAGCTTTTGGTGTAATATGCTTGCGGTAACTGAAACATAACAATTGGTCGACCTTTGGGTGATATGGAATTTCGAGATGCAGCTATTTGATGTGCATTCCACTCCAGTTCAACTTGAGAAAGTTCTTTCTAAACACAAAACAATATGATTAATTTAATATCGGGGATTGAGGGGTACTTATTTCATTTGAATAAGGATTTTCACAAGAAATATAAAAATAAATACAAATTTGTACTCACTAGAAGAATAGAAACTAATTGGTTTGTTCGCCCACAGCAACCGCAGATCATGATTTCGCACTTATTTGTGCTCATCAGTACGGCACAGCTGTGTGCAAACAAACCAAGCCAGACTCTAGCCTTAAGGACGAGTGGGCCACATCGACAAGCAAGCGCCAATGAGCGCCATCTCTTAACATCACTATACAATAGGTGAATAAATTTAAATAGAAAATCAACTCGACCTTACTCAAACAACTACTCCTCGGGAAAATACCCCGACAGGCATTGAATTACAGAGCAAGTCCTAGTCGATACTATGCACTAAACAGTGGCAAAGCGTTAGGAAACCAACCTACAAGGAATGAAATTTCCAACGTGCCACTAGCGTACACATGAGCAGAAAAAGCCCTGCTATGGCAATGAATGAAACACTAGAAGAATATAAACTAATTGGTTTGTTCATTCATTGCCATAGCAGGGTTTTTTCTGCTCATGTGTACGCTAGTGGCACGTTGGAAATTTCATTCCTTGTAGGTTGGTTTCCTAACGCTTTGCCACTGTTTAGTGCATAGTATCGACTAGGACTTGCTCTGTAATTCAATGCCTGTCGGGGTATTTTCCCGAGGAGTAGTTGTTTGAGTAAGTTCGAGTTGATTTTCTATTTAAATTTGTACTCATCCAAAACTGAATAATGGCCCTCAATTACACAGACGCAAAAAGTAGATTGATTTATTGCAACTCTTTTAAAAGATGTTACAAGTACAAATAGTTTTGGACCAAAATATGAAAAATAGAAATCCATTATTGTACTATTAATATAACACACTACCTATATCATTTGTGATTTTACATACTTGTATCATATCCATGAAGCAAAAACGTATTAATGATTTGTCTAAATACGTTCCAGTGAAGTAACCGTCTTCTTTGAGTGTTTGAAAAATGTTCATCCAAAATTGTGCATTATGTTTCCTCAATATAGACCACCACGATTCTATGCGTTGGTTCGCTTGACTGGTACCATATAAAAAACTTCGGTCTCCATAACATATGTCCGAATTATCTGCAGGCATGGTTCTAAAAAATATTTGAAATTGCTCGATGTGTCTATTTTCAGTTCCAAGGTCAGAACGTAGACGTCTTGGGCAACCTCCATATTTTTCTATTGCTTCCAAAAAATATCCTCCTATTACTTTTGGATCACTTGCAGTTCGGCCAGCTTTTAGCCACATAATATGCCGGGAAAAACCGTCAATAGCTCCATTTACAGCTATCCCGTATGGCTTCAATTTATCATATGAGTCTACGTGCCACACAAAGTTAGGTCCTTTCGTTGAATATCTCCTGCGCCGCAGTCTTTTTCTAGCTCGAAGCGCAACACCAACTGGATCTAGCTCCTTATTTATAATTCGCACAACTCTTCTAGGTAGGGTGAGTCCATGTTGAATGCATTTTAAGTGCATCCACCGATAACCATGCAGTTGACCTGAATTTTGTAGCTGCTTTTCAATGAAGTTAACAACAGAATCTAGGTGTGAGAAGTGCCTTTTCCTATAAAATCCCAGGCAATTCAGTGTTCTCTTAAGAGTGGACAAACTCAAGTGGACTTCGTGGCAAAAGCTCAGGATAGCTAATATTTCTGCATACGATAATCCCAATAAAAAATAATACACAGCATACATTACAGCAGCATCCTCCATTTTCTTTTCTGGAAAAAATTAAGCGCAAAATGTTGTCAATCAATACAGCTGGAAAATAGGTACAACGTGGAAGAGTTTCATAAAACCTAAGAAAAGGAGGAAACAAAAAATTTCCACGTTCGTGAATTCCATGACAAATGTATAATGTCGATTTCTAAGACGACCATCGTTAACTCAAATATCGCTGATGGGTGACAAAATGTCACTGGTGTTTAACAATAAAACAAATTTTTCTAAGCAAATTAGTTTTTGAAACCATCTTCCACATAAAGACATCTGTTGGACTTTTAAATTATTTTTTTTATAAATGATTTTGTAAGAAATGATTTGACATAAAGTTAGGTATTTTTTTCGAAGTTCGTTAAAAAATATCCAGGTCCGTATTAAGAAAAATAATTGACGATGTATACAATCGACGAAACGTCATACAAAAATAACCTTAACAGTTTGCGAAAGGTAGCCAAAAATTACATGAAAAAAGAGCTTCCGATTTTTGATCTTTGAAAATAACTTGAGAAGAAATAAAAACGAAAATCGTAGAAACACTGTATAAGTATCACTTGCTCGCTGAGTGTTCTTTTCTCGAAAACGCCTCATTTTAAAATCAATACATTACAATAAATTAGTACCTACTTACCTCTTTTAACTTTTAAATTATAATAATAATTACAGAAAGTATACGACCGACGCGACGCTTAGATACTAACACAAAAACAGATTTATTATTAAACTTTAAGCTTACTCATTGTGAGAGTCATAGTTTCTGTAATATAATAAACTAATAAACATATTATCGACTGTCACAAGATGAATGCAATTGAATATAAATATCGCATATTATTATCTATTTCATATTATACATACCTATGTAATTTATTATACAAGTTTAACGTGGACAGGTTGTAGCTTACCGGCCCAAAATCACTTCCACTGTTATTGGTACATTAAAGCAACGTAATGAACGCGACGACGTTAACAAAGCAATATTTGTAATAGAAAAGTCAATATATTGAGAAAAAAGTCAATATATTGAGAAAAAAGTCAATATATTGCGAATAAAGTCAATATATCGAGAAAAAAGTCAATATATTGAGAAAAAAGTCAATATATCGAGAAAAAAGTCAATATATCGAGAATAAAGTCAATATATTGAGAATAAAGTCAATATATTGAGAAAACCTAATATACCAGCAAAATGTCAATATATTGAGAAAGAAGTCAATATGTTGAGAAAAAAGGCAATATATTGAGATTAAAAAATAAAAATCTAGTGACACCAGGGAGCTTTCGTACAAAATCGCATGTGAATAGGGCCTTTTAGTCTAGTGAAACAGGAGTTGTTGAGCGCGCCTTTATTTTTATAATTTTGGAGTAAGGTTATATGTGTGTAACTCTACGCTGCACTTACTCATCTGATACATAGAAAGCGTTATAATCGAGCTCCCGGCACATACACACGGCCTGATGTTGGCAGACGCATGTGTATTCAAAAACATACACGCGGCGCGGCGGACCGAAGCCACCGTAATATACATTATATATATTACGGTGGCTTCGGGCGGACCCGCTTGGCGTGTATTCAAATGGATACACGCGGCAGTCAACGTGTTTTAATACTCTGGACATCAGCTCTCGCAGGGTCTCATACTTTTTGAAGAAATTTATAATAGTGCAGGTACACTAAGATATTCAGTACGTGGTAAACATGCTAAACGGGTAACAGCTTTAGATAAAACAGATGAAATAAAAGCACATATAAATTAATTTCATTACTGTAGGGCCAGTACAAATAAGGAATATTTAGAGTAAAACCTCACGCTTGAAAAAATGTACAGTCTTTATAAAGAAAAGCATCCGGATTCACCAACAACAATAAATATTTACAGACGTATTTTTAACATGCACTTCAACACCTCTTTCTTTAAACCGAAGAAAGATAGATGTGATTTCTGTGAAGAAATAAAAAATGCTACTGATCCATCAAAAGAAATAAGTGTAGAATTTGATAATCATTTGAAAGGGAAGCATGAAAGTAGAAAAGAGAAAATAGGGTTAGGAAAATATAATGCAGAAATACAACCGTTATCTCACTTGATATGCAAAATGTTTATGCTTCACCGAAAGCCAATGTTTCAATTTTTTTATAAACGCAAATTTAATGTCTATAACCTAACCACATATTGCTCAAGAAATAAAAAAACTTACTGTGCAGTTTGGCACGAAGCATTGTCCGGTAGAGCTGGTATATTTGAAGTAGTTTATTACAAATTTTGAATAAGATTGTAAGCGAATTTCCAGACGTTGAAAAAATAACAATTTGGTCAGACTCGTGCGTGTCACAAAACATAAACAGTATAATGTCTTATGGATTACAATATTTTATAGAAAATCACCTGCTAATTATTTCAATTGAACAAAATTTTCTGAGCCGGGGCATAGTAACGTACAAGAAGTTGATGCTATAGCAGTAGTCTTCTTGAGAAAAAGATGCACTACACTGAAATATTTAGCCCAGTGTCCTTACTACGTAACCTCTGTCATATCACAGATTCAACAACAAAAATGGTGGTACTCCAAATTAAGAAAACAAGTTTTTTATTTTCAAAAAGTGTCAAAAAATTTTGCGTGCACTGGGGTTCCATATTCAAAAGTTAAACACCTTCTTATAAACGGTACCTCCTCGTATATTTCATATGAAACATCATTTTTAGGTGACTTTCTAGTAGTGCGATTAAATCGAATCACCCGGAAACACAAAGCGTCAAAGCGAGCGACATAATTAATAACAGCAAAGTTACCTTAATCACTGTTTCGCCACAACTGGATGCAAAGAAGAAATCTGATATTAAGTCGATGTTAAAATATGAATATGTATGAAATATCCTCCACTTGTTGGCGAGTATGCCAAAAGTGCATTCAACATACCGGCGAGCCCAAGTTAACCGATAAGTAAATACTCTCTCTTGAATTGACAGATTATTTCGCGAGTAGGGTCTCATTACATTTTCACCTAAACCAACTTCGGAAGAGGTTTGTTTCCTGGCAGATCAAGATGCTTTTGTGCTAACCTTCGCCCAAAAATAGAAGATTTGAAAATATGACTATCTGTTTCTTTACCGTAAGCTTCCACATCAATAGCGGTGAATCATCGCTTACTGTCAATAAAACAATCGATAAATATTTTTTGTAGTTGAAATAGTGGGTGCCTGTGTTTGGAGGACAAACAAATCTAATATGTTTCCCGTCAATAGCACCCAAGCAGTTAGGGAAATTACTTTTTCTGTAAAACTCTTCGGCTATTTTCGCCCACAATTCCGTATCGGGCAGTGGCATTTCCAACAGTTGCAGTTTATTCCATATTTCCACACAAGTTTGCCGAACAATTAATGTGAATGTACTTTTCCAAACCTGGAAAACATATTCCAGAGCTGCAAAATCTGCTCCCGTTGAAAGATATCTAGAACAATACAGAAGTTATTAAAAAAATATAAAAGAAAAGGGCTTCTTCATTGTTTTAGGCAGGGAGCTTCAAACACGTTTGAAGTCGTTACGGGATCAATTCCGAAAAGAAGTGAGAGCGACGAAAACTACCCAGAGTGGGCAATCTGCACCAAAGAAATATGTTTATTTCGGGCAACTCCTTTACCTGTTGCCATTTTTAGATGCAAGAGTCACTAATTCTAATCTTATCGATGAAGCGATTACTAGCGATGCAGAAACAATACCAGAAAGTAATGATAGGCAGGTGACTATTCCCGAGGAGACAACGCCATTGCACGCATCTTCATCTCAAACTGGAGGAACTGGCGGAACCACAAGAAAAAGACCAAGAAATGAAAGAAATGGGTGTTCAGATGCAAACGACATTCGAAAAATGACGAAGGTATTGTCCGACAGTATAGCGCTTTAAACTGAGAACAGACAAACAGACACGTTCGGCAACAAAGCATTTCTAATGTCACTTGTGCCACTGTTAGATGCTATGTCAGAAGAACATGATTGACTGCAGGATGCGATTGATGGAAAATGTTCGTTATTACCGGTATCTGCGTTCAAATAATTCAGTACAACATTCGATGCCAAATGCTTCTACATCTTATACGCTTTTATCTCCATCGACGAGCGACCCACATAAACCAGCATCGGATATATCATTCGAATCGCAAATGACAGACTCGTCACAAATAGATTTATGCCGTATGTAACCAAATTATTACAATAAATATTTACTTATCTTAGTGTAATTACCAATCTTTCAAGTGGATCAATCGCAACCCGCATACTGGTATTCTTTTTCCGCAAACCGTCGCGCAAGAGGTCAGAAAGTTCATCAAAACACCTCACAGACATCCGGTAATAATAGTAGAACTTTTCGGGATATATTCTGTGACGAAAAAAAAATTGCGTGGAAATATCCTGTCGCTTAATATTGGATGAACCCACCAACGTCGTTTTTTCCTTCAGTTCTTTACAAATATATTTGCGCATACAACAACACCTAATACAGTGGGGTCCATTTTGCAACTAGCAAAAAGCAGTTGTATTGTTTTTCGTGAATGTACTCGACGGAAAAAAACGCTTTCTATTTTGATACTTAAAATTCAGCGGAAATGGGATATGTGCATATCGGGGAAAGTGCAACACTTATTTTTGAAGTGAAACTTCTTTAGCACCTCGAAAATTGCCCGAGAATTAAGAGTAACATTTGAAGGTCGCGTCACGTTTTCGAGCATTTCGTTACACGAGAGAGACGAAAGATATAACGTTGAGAGAAGGAGAAAGAGAGAGAGGAGAAAGAGAGCATGAGAAGCTGAGATACCACGCGTTGTATAATTAATACGTACCATCGTGTTTTGTGATTATTTACGTTTTTTACGTTTGCGTCCTGTGAATATTCGATTCGTCAAAAAAACGACTGAACGTTCTCGTGAAATGCTCTCTCTCTCTCTATCTCTCACCGTAAATCTCTCAGAAGTTTCACTTCCATCACGTATACGGTGCTATATGCGCATCTTTTTTAAATTTAAATAAGAATTAATTAATTTTGTGAACTTATTGGTAAAATAAACTATTTTATGTAAATAATCGATGTTTAAACACTGGGTGGGGGGTGTCTTTGTCAAGATATTTATTTAAAAACGTATAAAAGTATAAAAAAGCGACACAATTCTTTCTAATAAAATTTGTAAATAACAAGGTAACTATATATCTAAAATTAAAAATAAAAATTATACTTGGCACATTTTATTTCGATAACAATATGAAAGAGGAAATAAATGTACACATGTTATAGTATATTACATAACGATCATGGAAAGAGACAAATTTCATACGAGCGAGAAATTTTATGTGCGAGGCGTAGGCGGCAATTGTAACATTATGTTTTATTAGGTAATAAGTTATTAATATTGTGTGATATGTGATAGTATAAGGTAAAGAAATGTAGTTTTTAGGTTCTTTTTGGTTTTTATGAATATTGTAATTATTATAAAATTGATGTAGTGTTTTTTATAATTATTTTGATAATAAAATTTCTTGGGTAGTTATTTTGTACTAAACAATTTATGGCTTTTTCTAGAGCAGATTTTTTGAATAGTGGACTAGAAAGTTTAATTGGGTACTTGCATAAATTTAAACTGGCACTTTTTTATCATATTTTGCAAATATGTGTTAAGTTTATCGTGACCGTATAAAATGAGACGGCTTTGTGTAGTAATAAAAATATAATTTAATTTTTAGTTTCAAATCGCGGAACACGCGCTAGTGGGCCATTTGGCCTTGAGCAGTCATATTGACGTCACATAATCTAGCTGTCGTCACAGCCTGATGTGCTACTTTTGCCTATTTGCATCTGTTGTCCCTACTCGCCTAACTGTATCACTTATTATCAGCTCTTCAATTGGCTGTTATTACTTTACTGAGCGGTATCAATATTTTATTAATGCACAGTTAAACACTGGAAATAAGTTAAGAAGAAGAATAAACTAATTATTAGTGTATTTCAGGATCATCAGTACATTTCAATTTTTCACCGTGGCTGCCCTGAGCTCTGTCATACAGTGACAGTTATAGGTTAGCCAAGCACAGAATTTTCGTTTCACTCATTTGTGTCCACGTTGTTGTTATTTCACAACTAGTACGAATATCACAAATCCATCTGTAAAATCTCAGGTGTTAGGTAAAAAGGTCTTAAGTCAGAAAATGGCAGTTTTAAACATAGTAGTGGACTTGAGTCAGTTTTTCACCCTCTTTAGATTGGTACTAAGGACTTAAGTCTAGCACCAACCGTCTCGGCAGTATACAATGCTCCATAGGCATTAAGTCAGAAAATCGATTTTATTGCGTGGTATTAACGACTTAAGTTCACATAAGTCCTTAGGACCCACACATTTGAAACATGAAATATGGTCCTAAGGACTTAAGTCGACTGGAGAATCGATAAACTACATGTGGTATGAAGCTATAGCTGCTAGAGGAGGGAATGAAATTGCCTCTTGCTTATACTACCATTTAAAATATAGTTTGCCTGATTCCGTATCTGAAGTTACATTTTACTCAGATACGTGTGGGGGACAAAACAAAAATAGGCATGTTGCTGCCATGTTTATGAAAGCTCAAAGTGAATTTCCCCATCTAATAATAAACCACAAGTTCTTAGTACCAGGGCATACGCATATGGAATGCGATGTGGACCATTCTATGATAGAAAAGAAGAAAAAGAAAATCGAAATACCTGTTTACCACCCGCATGACTGGTATCAGCTGGTCAGGACAACAGGCACAAAAAAACAATTTAAGGTTCACGAAATGGTACAGGAAGAATTTTTTGATTTTGCTGCTTTACTGAAGACAGTATTGGTGTGCCGAAAGAAAAATATATCAGGTGAACAGTTCTCGTGGCATTCTGTACAATGGCTGCAATATAAAGAGAAAGGTTTAGTGCACTATAAAAATTCCTTGAGCGACTCTGAAGATTTTAAAGTTTTAAGCTTTCTAAGAAGAGGAAAAAGTCAAAACCTGAAAGATTATTCACTTCAGGCAAGATACGAAGGTTTGCTTCCGATATCTGTTGAGAAAAAACGAGACTTATGTTCGCTGTTAAGTCTAGTTCCACCTGTTTTCCACGAGTTCTATAAAACATTACCAACTTCGGAGACTGCCATTGATAATGATTTAGTAGAGGTAGAAGTAGATGAGGAAACCTAAAAAATACTCGTATGTTAGAAGCATTATTTTTTTCGTTTATTTCATTAGCCTTATAGTTAGTTATTTCACTTTTGTACTTCTGTAATAAACTGTTTATCAAGGTTGCGTGTTTTTAGTTGACTTAAGTCCTTATGCAAAACTTAATAAATACAGGTAGTTAATAACGACGCGGTCCTAAAGACTTAAGTCATCAAAATCCAGGTAAGTATTCATTTTATTTGAAAATATTTCACAGTCCCTGCACGTCATCGTTACGACAATAAATTTGGGCTATTTATTATTCCTTAAGAAAAACATTTGGATTTGCTGAAAATGATGCCACTTTAAATCTCTTTTTCTGAAGAAGTAAGATTTTTGACTTAAGCCCTTTTTACCTCACGCCAAAGAAATATCCGCAGAAGTTTCTTGCAAGCAGAATCCCATAATCAATCTTAAAATAGCCGCGTTCATGATAGGTAGTAGAGTTTAGAGGTGGTTTTGTTGTACCTATTCACAGTTGGGAATTATAAAATATAATGGATTTTTAACATCAAATTGCTACTGAGCTCCACCATAGTTCTATTCTCCCAGCAAACACCATTAACGTACATAATAATTGTAATAAATATTAAAAAATTACAGGCTGTTCTGCGCCAAACTGTTCAAATCATTCCAGGCACGGTTTCAGATTTTACAGGTAAATACTTCAATTTGTTAATAGACCGTATTTCAATGGGAATTCACGAAATCATAGTACTGCAGTTTTTGTTCCAAATTATAACCTTGTGTACTTAAATAGTGATTAATTTTCAAACGTTAATGTGTTAATGTTAATCTAATGGTGACTTAGGTTTCCTGCTGATCCCGAAAGGAGCAAAAAGTGGCTAGTCAATTGCAGAAGAGACAAGTGGAATCCCACCCAAAATGATCGAGTGTGTTCGGTAAGTTTGAAGTTTCTTTTAAGGATTTTGAAATAAGGATGAATAAATTAATTAAAGGAAATTTTAAGTATGCTGTACATGGCATATGTATGTCGTGGAAAGTAATTAGTATATCTTTAACTCGCCACTGGCGTTGGTTCAGAATGAATTTTCAACAACTACGATAGCCACTTTTTCAGTCCCGCGGTTTGGTAATCCACTGCATGCTCAGTCATGCCTCTAAAATACAAGATGTTTTATGGTTAGCTTTAAAAAGTTTTGCAAAAATGTGTCCAATTTTATGTCTCCAGGTCCAAAAGGACGAGTGGAGGTGCCGTTTCGCAGTGACTAAATTGGCTATTTAGTATATTATTTTTATGTGATTAACAATGTTTCTAGGTTAGGTTAATGTCCAGCAGACTGAACATTGCATTAATTAAATTACACTTTCAAGAATTTTTCTTTAATTGTACGTGCATTTTCAAGAATCCCAATTTGAAAAAAGACGGGCTGATGGAAAAATCCGTTTATTACCTTTTGCCATTCCCACTTTATTTAATATTCCGAATGCTCCAAAATTACTCGACACTTCTAGGAAGAGTGTTTACAAGGTAATCAGAAAATGTGCAATGGTAAAGCATATCATGTAGATACTCAATAGCGAATGTTGTTTTCAGAGACCCAGAGATAAAACTGAAGAAACTGGATTTAATGATGCACTCACTGGTAAACGTGCGAAACAGAATGCGCATCCTATCGTAGATGTTGAATTATCTACCACTCCTGAGCAGGTAGGTAATTTGGTTTTTGAAATTTTATGACCAGATTGAATTCAAAATAAGTGGGAGTAAAATACGTACTCATAGTTAATTCATTGGCATAAAAAGTAATTAGCGGATACCTAGAGCTTCCGAAAAGCATTCCCAACTGTCTGACTTTAGGGTAACGGGCGTATTTTCTACTTATATACTATTTTCGTAAACGTTCTTGCCATCACACCTTCGTGGCTCAGTGGCCGATGTGTCATTCCTCCGAATCGCAACGTGGGGGTTCGCACCTCGCCGCATTTCTTTTTTGTTATGATGATTTCACATTCTTCTTTTGAACAAAAAATCGGTCAGGTCCAAAAGGACAGAAAGGGGACCACCCTCACGTGAGACAGACCCTCTGAAATAAATAAATTTATTTATTTCAGAGGGTCTGTCTCACGTGACAGACGACAGACATTCACTCATTTGACAAGCTTATTAAAGTGGGAATGCTTTTCGCAAGCTGTAGGTATCCGCTAGTTAAAAAGTAATGGTGCCAGCTTCTGTTAAAACAGGATGATTCCAAATTATTCTGCAAAATTTTGGTAGGGTGTTCAGAACCAAAAATTTAATGGTATTTTATTTCATTTTCAGAGACCCAGAGATAACACTGATGGGAAACGTTCAAAACAGAATAGGCATCCTACAGTCACAGTCTCTGAATTGACTATCCCTCCTGGACAGGTATTTATTTATTTATCAAAAAAAATCTGAAAATTAAAACAAATTCGAAATAAGTACAAGTAAATTGGTTGGCATAAAAAGCAATAGTAATAGTAACCTGTTATATACAAGGTGATTCTGAATTATTCTGCAAAATGAAATTTATAATTTTTAGAACATGCAATCTGATGAATACTGCAAGTTAAGAAACAGAATTGCTAAACTAGAAGAGGATTTGAAAAATCAGAATGATGCCCTCGCCAAATTTTTATCACCTGAACAAGTTGAAATTCTTAAAATGGAAAGGAAGTGCATCAAGAAGTGGAGTTCAGAAGCTATAGATTTGCTTTGGGGAAAAGTGGGTACAATTTTTTACGTCAGACTGGATATCCTGCACCTTCGTACAGCACAATCAACAAAAGAGTTTCTTCTGTCAAGGTCAGCTTTGGATTGCTGCATTCAATTGTAGAATTATTGGGAAAGAAGATCGAAACTATTACAGAAATTGAGAAAGACTGCTCACTGGTTGTTGATGAAATGGAAATATCTGGTGATCTAGATTTTAACAAATCTGAAAAGACTTTTATCGGCCACGTTACTCTTGGTGATCAAAGTAACAGCGGTAATCACCTAACAGTTGTTGTTCTTCGTGGTTTAAATACCCCATGGAAGCAGATAATTTCTTGTCATGTTACAGGCCCAACAACTAGAGGGAATGACATGAAACTCGTAATTTTAGAAGTTATTGAAGCTGCTGCTTCTGTTGGATTAAAAGTTAGAAGCATTTGTTCTGATATGGGAAGCAACAATAAAGCATTATGGACCTCACTGGGAGTTTGTGTTAACAGGAATCAGCGAGATACTAGTTTCCGGATAGAAAATTTAAATGAAGAAGTCGAAGTGCTTGCTGATGGTCCTCATCTACTTAAAAACTGGAAATCAGCCATACAGAATAATCTGATATACATTCCAAAAGAAGCAGTCAAAGAAAACCACTTACCCATAAATATAGTTTCTGGAAGGTACATCGCAGACCTGTGGAAAATGGAAATGGATGATCAAACACGTTTACGAACGTTGCATCATTTAAGCAAAGAGATTGTGACTCCAGGACATTTTTCCAAAATGAATGTAGGATATGCCATGCGATATATATCTACAAAAACTGCTGGTGCTTTGGAGACAGCTGTAATACAAAAAAAACTACCTCCAGAAGCTTTGACTACAGCATGGTTCATCCGATTGCTTCGACAGTGGTTTGAATTAATTAATTCAAGAAGACGAATAACTTCAATAACTGCTAGAAATATGGAGAAGAAAGAAGAATTTATGAACTATTTCGTAACTATTATACAAGAAACAAAATTGGCAAAGGGTGGAAACCCTTGAACACAGGGTCAATTTTAACTTCGACATCTTTCATGAAGATTGCAAAAGGATGTTTTCAAAGGGGCTACAAATTTCTTTTAGGTTCTCGACTTAGTCAAGATGCACTTGAAAACATTTTCTCTCAAATTAGAAAAAGAGCAGGCATGAAACCAAGTGCTTTAACTGCAATAAGGGTGATAAAACTTATTTGTCTGTCGCAATATATGTCCGATGTTAAAAACACAAACTATTGTACAGATAGTGACCTTCATCTATTGGATTACTCTCATATAAGTAGGTAGATCATAATTTCACACTTAACTTGCACTCCCGCAAAACTTCAGTTCAATTCCAAAATTCAGCGAATCATCTTCTGAGCAGCAGAATGTTGAAAATGAACTAGAGTTTTATTATTGTCAGCTTTTAAGTGTAGATTTACACAATTTATTACAGGTGACATTAATATTGAAGAACCAGTTTCTGTTTCTACGTCTTCTAAAACAACATTGACAACTACCGACAAAGTCAATATACACTATATTGCCGGTACTTGTATCAATTATGTTTTAACTCACAAAAATATATGTGGAGATTGTCAAGGATTTTTGAGAAGTGGTGGTGGTGATGGTAATGGTGGTCTCGGCCTATTGGATAAGGAAATAACATCTTTAACTAGCAGTCTTGACTTGGGTGGGCTTAAAAAAATATCTGCCTTAATATACCACATGTTCGAACAAGCCGAATCTGCTATTCAGAATAATATGTCTGTATTGTTGAAGAAATCTTTGCCTTTTAATAAGATCCTTGAGAATTTGGAGGAAAAATATAACTCTGTATTTCCACGATGCTGCAGCATTACCAAAAATTTATTAGAACATTATGCAATTGTCAGGAGTTTAGGAATCAGGAGTTTTGAGATTTCGAACAAGAGAAAAGAATGCAGCTATGGTTCCAAATCGGTCAACAAAAAGATGAAAAACAAGAACTGATTTTCTTCTGTAACTTTTTGCGTTGGGTTTATAGTAATTATCAATATAGTCAAATGCACTCTAGTGAGGCGGTTTTGTCAGTTGATCGAAGATAAACTTGGTTATTTCCATTTCGCTCAACTTTGACTGTAAATCAAATTATAAAAAAAGCGTATGCCAAATGAAACAGACTTATGGGTTTTTTAAATCAGAACGGAGATACATAAATGATTTCCAGCGGTTTCCAAATCTAGAATGCAATACACAATAGTAGTTTACGTAACGAGCATGGAAAGTGACAAATTTCATACGAGCGTGAAATTCACGCGAGTTTATAGGAAATACACTTTCCATCGAGTTATGTACACTATTTTTTCTACGACCCCTTAAGAAGATAAATTTATTCATAAAACAGTAACTTGATTTAAGGATTTGTTGTCGAGATTAACCGATGTCAAAATTTCCAAGTAGCCTACTAACTTACTATGAGCATAATATTCTAATAATTCTGACCAGCTCATGAATGACACGTTGATTTGTTCTCTTGCCCGCCAATTCATAATATGACCAGTTCGTACCTGTATAAAATGTTTAGGTCTTCCACGGAGTAGCCATTAAAATGTTCAACTGCCGCACCTTTCAAGAGATTTTTCTGATAAAAAATTATTAGATTTAAAAAGAGACGCGACAGGATATTTATTCAGTAAACGTTAAAGTCTCAAAGCTGACTACAAAATATGAATGAACTGTGCGATTTTCAAAAATCACAGCACAGTTTTGAGTTTAGCGTACGGGTAACGCAATTGTCAAGTTTCCGGCCCTCTATTCTGTATGCAACGTGCCGCTTTCCTAGGGGGTCGTAGGAAAATAAATTACCTACTACTAATTGACATATATGTCAAGAATGGCAAAAAGTTAATTCAGTCAGATGGAAATGATAAAAAGAAGCCTTTTTCAAGCTTTTTGCATCCGCAAGCTATAAAAATGGTAATAAACCTTGTTGAATATTTTAAAAATGAAGAAAAAGAAGCAGACTGCAACGCAAAAAATATACATGAAAGAGTTTCTGAAGCACTAGGAATTGGTTTAAGAACAGTAGAAAGGATTGTACATGGAAAGAGGATGAAAGAGCCAGAAAAAAGAAAAGAAAAACGAAGAAGGAAATACATGAAAACTAAGGATTTAAATGATACCGAAAAAATGGAAGTAAAAAATGTTATTTATCATTATCACTTATAATAGCCCAAGGGTCTTGATAATTCGAAATAATTGATACATTTTCGAAAGCGGGTTGCTCGGCAACATCCCGACGCCGAAGGCGGAGGTATGTTGCCACAGAGAAACCCGCTTGAGGAAATGCATCAATTATGAGGATTTGTCAAGATTCGAGGGCTATTCGGTAAGAAAATTTTTTGCCCAAAAAGAACAATTTGTTATTGAAACAATTATTAAATGAACAATTTGTAAAATGACATTTTGTGCAAAAAATTCGACAGCAGTGCAAAATAAAAATTTTCCGTTGCTACAGTAATCCAGATGACATAAGTGAAAGTAGCCCATAAGCACTCTTCAGTTAAATGTTCTCCTGATTGGCTGTCTTTGAATACGTGACTGTAGATACACCAATTCTATTGGATTATTGTATAGGTAAAAAATTTTCCAAGTAATTATACCTACCTATAATAAACCTTTTATTTCATATAATATAGACCCAAAATATTACGGTTTTAGTGTTTTATATTTGGAGTTTCTTGACCAAATTTTTAAAAAAGAAGTTGGCGCGGTTATTGCTTGTTATTGCCATTTTTGTGAACTCTGGATAAGTTGATTTGATTCATTTATTCAGATCCGCCTCACTATACTTGGGCAGCCGAACAGACGGAGTGATCACCCTGCAAGAACGTGCTCTAGCGGAGCTAATAGTAATTTATGACGACCGAATTGGAGTGATGCGACTTCGGTGGGTCTAAAGAAAGCGCATCACTGCGGTTCGGTTGTCTTAAATTGATAGTGGTCCCGCCTAGAGCACGTTCTTGCAGGGTGATCACTCCGTCTGTTCGGCGGCCCAAGTATAGACTGCATTTGACTATAGTATTGGTATGTTTTATAAGAATAAATAATTATTGCATTTCTATTGTTTTAATCTATTTATTTTTTACCTTCCGTAATTCGACATTTCCAGATTTTGAATCTCAAATTTTTCCAATTTTGTAAAGTCCATCAAATTTTTGACCTTAAAATGTAGTTTATGCTGTCGTGAATGTTACATTTTCATTTTTCACATAATTTAGTAGACATTTGTACAGCAAGCTTTAGCAGATTTAACATAAGTTACATTTTCAAAACTTGAGCACTACAATTGTTTCTTCTGGAAACAATGGTTTTACCTGCGATATTTTGTCAGCATAGGCATAAGTAGTGAAACAGTTCTTTTAAATACCTATCTACAAATCGATACATTTTTAATCTAAAATGACTGTAGAATACACCTACAAGTACCTAGATACCTATATTTCAAGATTTTATCAGAAACCACATGAAGCAAGTTACACCCATTTCTACAAATTAAGGAAGTAGGTACATTTCCCTAAAATTTAGGCCTTTCAGTACTGAAAAACCCATAATTTTATACAATTTCGGGCAAGTTAACATTATAATAATGTGCACTTATATGTATTTCCGCCAGCTGTCAGTGGGCTCCATAATGGCGGACGAGTCTGCTGTCTTATATAGAGTGCTATAGATCTTGCCATAGAGTGTTTTGAGTGAGTATAAGTAATATATCAGGGGGTTCGAACAGTCATATTTGTTGGATGAATTTCATCAGTAGAGTATGTAACGGCCCTATTAATTGCAACCGCGCAGCAGACATGTTAAATAGATAGAGAAAGGGGCATTGTTATACTTTTCATGGCCCAATACTGAAGATATATCTCCTGATGATCTCGTCTTAATCTTACCTCCACCAACAATGGGGCGCAGAGGGGAACTAAATTTTGGAATTCAGTTCTCAAATTACGACTTAAATTAAAGTTTTGTATTACTAGTACACGGGTGATTGTACGAGAAGTGAGTAATTTGATGTACCAAGTAATAAAAAATACATTCTTGAAATTTAGAGCTATGCATTTGTGGAAATTAAATTATGAAGTTAATTTTTTCATGACTGCTCAAACAAAACACGATTATAAGCAAATAAGTAATTTAGAATAGATTATGAAAATTATCTTGTCCTGTACCTAGGGTTACCAGACGTCCGGAAAAGTCCGGACAAGTCCGGAAATCGCGTGCGTTGTCCGGATTCCGCCGGGATTTATAAATTGTCCGGATTTCCAGAACTTTTAAAAATTTGTCAATTTGTCTTCGCCATTCAAGCTCAAAATGCGAACATTGAAAATGTATTTCCGCTCATGGGTGTACAGTGGACAAAATAAAGAAACGGACTTGGTTTTTCAAAGAAACCAACGCCGGATTAAGTCTGACACTGGCTTCGTTGCTATGACACTGGCTTCGTTGCTATGATACCGGCTTTCTGATTGGTTGTATTATAGCAACGAAGCCGGGTGTCGGACTTAATTCGGTGTTGGTTTCTTTGAAAAATCGGGCCTTACAGTTTCTTCTGTCAAAGGATTACTTTTGAGACAGTTCAACAAGAGAAACCTTTCGTGCAAAGCGTTTTATTCGCACGTGTTGCAAGACGATAAAATGCTTAAAGAAATTGTCAGTTGCCAAAAGTACGAAGCCAAAGAGTATTAGGTTTCTTCTGCTATTTGTAAGATTTTTTGTGTTAGAATTATTTTTCATTTGTGGTAGTGTTATTTTGTTTATGATATTGTTTATTTTGTTGTTTAAATATTAAAATGTTTGCACTAATACCCTATCATCAGCTGAGTTTTTTATTTGTCCGGACTTTCCCTGAAATGTCCGGAATTATAATTGAGTTTGTCAGGAATTTCCATTTTTAGGTCTGGTAACATGCAATTATTAATTAGATATGTTACGGTTAAAGTACTTACTTAGCTAGTGTATTGACTAGCTGGATGGTATATAAAGTAACCAAACGACTGGTTATTTTAGTAGAAATTCATCTTTCCACTAGAATAACTGCGAATCTTGGATAGTTCATATACTATCCAGCCAGTTTATAAATTAACCAAAAATGACGGCTAATGTATAAACCACAAAGAAAGTAAATAAAACAACCATTGTCCTTAGATAGTTTGTAAAGTATCCATAACTATTTGGATAAAGTATGAACTTCATTTCTAGTAGTAGAAAATAACTAATTCGCTAGCTAGTACATAAACTAACCAATATTTTCCTTGGTTTGCTGCAAAATTAATCAAACAGTACTTGGGCAAAACACGATGCACGTGTTGCGATACTGGGGATCATTTGTACGAAACTGTCATTACCAATAGTGGTAGTTGCGTACAGGTACAATCCCTGACCGTATACTCGGAGAGCATTCTAAGAATCACCCGGGTTGTTTATCTAGGTACCTGAACATAGAATTTTGGATTTAGTCCCATTTCGTGCGTTCCCGTTTCGTGCGTCGATGAAAATATCTCTCCTATTGTTTTCAAATGTTAATGTTTTTGTTTTGGGTGGGGAAGACTTAAACGCTCTGCTCGCTTCGTTTGTTCCGCTTGCCCATAGACCGGAAATAGTGAGCCGTGGAATAACTTTTTTGGCGGTATTCAGTGACTGGCAACACCATTTTTTCTATTAAATTTACAAAACAAAATTCTGCTTAGTTTATACACAGTGTCCCACTTAACTTTGAACTTTTAAACCGCGTTAGTTACAAGGGTGCTCAAATGAGGAAAAATGTTGCTTGTTATAATTGTAATTTAGCAGTACCAAGAGAACTTCGGAAACTATTTCTGTTTCTGAGAAAATCGGGAAAAAGTGAAAATTGATGAAATATTGTTTTTGTTCTAGAGCCCTTATTTGTTGATATTTTAATACGAAATTTTAAAGAAAGTTATGTTTGAAAATTCCCAATAGGCTGGTGGCATCTATTTTTATACAGGGTGTTTAATTTAGGCGTACCAGAGGTTAAGTTTGTTTTTTCTTATGGCCGCCATATTGGTACTGGTCATATTCGATTAGACGGTTTCAAGAGGTCTTCAACCATGTATAATAGTCAGCATAAAAACCTTTAGTTAACAATGGAAATCGAAAAATTTGTCCCTAAGATGGTAACAGTCCATTAAGAATGCCACAGCTTCTCTTATCTAGTTCAATAATTGTTCAAAAAGTCCTCCGTCAGCATCTAAACAGTTTCTACATCGAGTTTCCACCGAGTTGACCGCATTTATCAAAAATTGACGAGAAAGTTCTCTAAGGCCCAGTTTTTCAAAGAATCCAACACCGCGTTAAGTCTGACACCGGCTTTGTTGCTATGATACCGGCTTTCTGATTGGTTGTATCATAGCAACGAAGCCGGTGTCAGAATTAACGCGGTGTTGGATTCTTTGAAAAACCGGGCCTAAGAGCGGTCACTACAGCTTGCCCGAAGAGCATGCTGATTTTCATATTCTTGACTGTATAAGTGATTTTTATGTAACCCCACAAGAAAAAATCTAGGGGTGTTAAGTCCGGGCAGCGAGCTGGCCAGTGTACTGATCCTGTATTCCCTGTATATTAAAAATACGCCGGGTGTAACTTATCCATTTCTCATCAAATAAATTGTTTAGATACAGACGAACCCTATGTGTATTGTGAGGAGGGGCACCATCATCCTGCTGCAACCAAACGTTCTGAACTACATTTACCTGCGATAATTAAGTTGTCTTATTTAATTGTTGTCATAATAAACATAATGCTTTGTTTTCCATAGCTTGCTAGAGAAGAGAAATGTGGCATTCTTAATGGACTGTTAATCTTAAAGGTAAATTTTTCGATTTTCATCGTTAACTAAAGGTTTTTATGCGGACTATTATACATGGTTGGGAAGCTCTTGAAACCGTCTACTCGAATATGACTAATTCCAATATGGCGGCCATAAGAAAAAACAAACTTAACCTCTGGTACGCCTAAATTAAACACCCTGTATAAAAATCGATACCACCAGCCTATTGAGAATTTTCAAGCATAACTTCCTTTAAAATTTCATACCAAAATATCAACAAATAAAGGCTCTACAATAAAAACAATATTTCGGCAATTTTCACTTTTTCCCGATTTTCTCAGAAACAGAAATAGTTTCCGAAGTTCTCTTGGTACTGCTAAATTACAATTATAATAAGCAACATTTTAATTATAATAAGCAACATTTTTCCTCATTTGAGCACCCTTGTAACTACCGCGGTTTAAAAGTTCCCCATACTAAACAAGTTAAGTGGGACACTGTGTATACTAACCAACGAATGAGCTATTTTGTATTACTAGAACTGAAGTTCACACTTTATCCAAATAGTTATGGATAGTTTACAAACTGTCTAAGAACAATAGTTGTTTTATTTACTTTCTTTGTGGTTTGTACTTTAGCCATCATTCTCGGCTAGTTTATAAACTGGATAGTATATGAACTAACCAAAATTCGCAGTTATTTTATTGGAAATGTGAATTTCTAGTAAAATAACCAGCCGCTTGGTTACTTTATATACCATCCAGCTAGTTTATACACTAGCCACGTAAGTACTTTAACCGTAACAGATATATCAATTTAAGTCACGAATACAAGTAAGCAAATATTTTGCGCAATTCCCGTGCCAGCCTAAAATATTTTTTGTGGTGAAGGTATTCAATATTCCAGAATCTTTAAACGGGGTCTGTCACAAAAATACAACTTGTGATGAAAAAAAAGTAAAAAAATATCTAAGAATAACAGCGAAATCCGTATCTAAAAAACTGCAACAGTTTTCGAGATACTCATTTCTGAAGTGGAGCGGTTATTGCGCGTTACCCGTTACGTCATGGCGACACTTTGCGCGCGCTCTTAAGCCGCTGCGTACGCCGTGCCGCTCTTCCAGATCGATTGTTGCTTGCAGTTTCCCTTGTTTGTATTTTCCTGAGACATCCATAAAATTTGCGTAAGGTGGAGTTGTTAAGAGCACAGGTTAAGATGTCTAATTGTTGTATTTTTGGTTCGTCCGAATCTTTACATAGATTTCATAATAAAAATAAAGAGCCTCAGCCGTTTAAAGTAGGGTTTCTTGTCTTGATGGCATTTTCTTGTCTTGTCTTGAAAATCGAGACAAGAAATATTCTTTATCTTGTCTTGTAAACTTCTTGGAAATCCAGTTCTTGTCTTGACTCAAGAAATCTTGATATTTCTTGTCTTGACTATTTTTTATTCGTTTCATACAAAAACCGGTTGTTTTGATGCTGGCCGAGGCCTTCGTGCTGGCCGACTGTCGGAAGTCGTCAAACGGCACGTTGCACTTTGCTTATAAATCGCTTCGTAAACAGGGATGCCCCGAGTGGTTGCGCGCTTGTGATTTATGACAGACTACAAAAAACTGTAGGTACTCTGGTAACAGAAACCAAACGCGCCGACTCAGCTGCCCTTTTCCATATGGCTACGATGACTCGTAATTTAAATTCTGTTTTTCTGCAAGATTATTCTGGACATGGCCATTTATCTATAAATAATATCATATGTAATTTATTTTATGGTTTGTATTTTTTGGCTTTCAAGATCAAGATATTCTTGAAATCTGTCTTGATCTTGACAATTTCTTGACCATGCGAGTCTTGTCTTGTCTTGATATTTTAAAAGTCACTCTTGTCTTGATCTTGTCTTGATTGAAGACAAGAAATCTTGGAAATCAAGAATCTTGTGAAACCCTAGTTTAAAGCTTGGAAAAATAGAATAAATCGCCGTGACTTTTATCTAGGTTTAAGGAATAATGTACTCAAAAATTTCAATTCTGTTTTTATTTAAGTTCAGTTTTGATTTATTAAGAATAAAACTATTTTGTTAAATTTTGTTAATAAACGTATAAGATTAGGTAGGTACATTATAAATCAATTACAATTTTCAATGCACACTATTTATGCAATCTATCGTTATTATAAGTTTTACCGTTCTTGTCCATCTTCATATTCTTTGAAACCAGTGTATATGCCATTAATTTCAGGAAAGCGTTCCCGAATTTGGCTTACTACGCAAGTTGGAATAACAATTTTATTGAAATGTCCAATTGAAGTCCAACAATAATTCACCCAAGATGTAAAATTTTTGTAGGAAAGATGACGCCAAAGCCTGTTATTCACTCCCATATACCTCTTCTTTTCGGCGCCGGCGTGGCTTTTGCACTTCCTTTAATATTATATTGCGTCTTACAATATTTAAAATATCTAAATTTAAAACTATATTATCAAGACTTTAATGCAAAGTTATGCATATATTTTCGTTCCTAACTTTAGTTATTTCATCATTATCCCAACAGTAAACACTTTCCTTCACAGTAGGCATCGGCATCGTTGTTCAACCGCGCATTATCATTTTCTTCGATTCTTTGAAGATTTTCAGTGTCCATACGCCTCATTTCCGACTCACTATATTTTGGTTCAAACCCGAAAGCCATGCTCAATAAATTTTTGCAACTGAACTGCGTGAAATAACCTTGCAACAATTATTGAACACGAGTTACACACGCCGCAGCTGGTCGACTCACAATGCGCGTCCCATCCTTTACAACGCGCGGTGTCGCCATGACGTCACGAAAGAATGCTACATATCTTTTAGCGCGCATATCTCTGAATCGGCCTGTCGTAAAGAAGTGCGGATTGAAAATTTGTTCTTAAAATTTGTTTGTTCTACAATTTTCATTTTTGTGATAGACCCCCTTTAAGATGCAAACCACTTGTTAGACTTGTCAGTGTTACTTTAGAGTGCAGTGAGAGTGCTACTGCGTACATTCCAAGTTTTATAAAATTATTTGTGTCGTGTAGCACATCATTGCCAAGAAAATTTATTTTTATAATTTTTTTAATATTTTCTGTAATAAATATATTTATACAATGTTGTTGCATTTATTTTTAATTTTGTTTGATAATTTAACCTCAAATATAAAAATATACAGAAAATCGTCATTCCCGTGACGTCATTCCCATGTTTATTTGTTGGCACGGGCATGGTCACGGGAATGAATAGTGTTTAAATTTAAGAGAAAAAAAACTTACATTGTGCTATTTATTTATGTAGAAACATGTCTGTGTGCAAAAAAAAGAAAGTGGAGCGTGAGAGAGAGAGAGAGAGAGAGAGAGGCGTAGGATAATTCGGGAAGATCCTGTACGGAGAGAAGCACAGAGTAAAAAAAGAAGAAAAATATCAGAAATAAAAGGAGAAGAAAATTAAAAAGTATTATTGATTTGACAGTTAGGGAACAGGGAAGTATAAGAAAAATTCTAAAGTTTATCAGCAACGGAAAGAATTTCATAATGTAGACGAGGAAAGTATTGAATTTTCCACTATTAAAAAAGAGGCTAGAAGACGACTGGCAGCAAAAAATAGAGTAAGACGTCACTGAGAACTAAAACGAATAAACCAGGGAATAAGTAAGTTCAGACAAAAAAGTTACCAAGTATAAGGTTAGATATTTACGCCTAAAACAGAAAAATAAGAAACTAAAAACCAAAACTTCATCCGAAGAAGGCGAAACTCCTGGTACACGAGTGAGTAGAGTATTAAATGGTTCGTTTGACAGAACCTTCTAAAATAGCAAAAATTAAAAAAATTTACTCGCTGGAAAGGCACTTAAAAGATCAATTATCACAAACTTATAAGCAAGTTTTGAAGAAAATGGTAAATGGGAACGTATTAAAAAATATAGATTGAAAACTTTCTACGGAGATTAATTATCGAAAAGGTCCAAAAGTCAATAATAAAAATGTTGGAATCTAATATTCAACAATAATTATTATTTGTTTGCATAACCAGTTTTCATGCGGTGCCTAAATATAGACTATTATATCAGTTATGGGTTCGGGGAACTCGATACTGAATGTGTAGCGGTTGCAATATATAGTTATATTCCTAGAACTTTAACGTTAATGCTTAATGTTCATTCCATAGTCGGACTCGGTGGATAAAAACTCGTATCATCCTAATATTAAAAGCGAAGTGGCACAACACTTTACGGGTGGGGATGGATATCGGTCGCTCGGTCTCTTTTCAACTGGCGAACTGGCGGAGATCGTATTTCGTATGGGTCAGGTCGTGCACTCGATCAGGTGTTTCTTTAACGCAAATAAGAAAATTGCATCGGCATCATTCCGATGGACGCTTGGATCTGCTCAGCGCTATTCGCAGAATGGTCTTTTGCCTTATTATAAATTAAACGCAATTAATTATTTAAGAATATTCTATGGGAATATTTTGTGGTGCACCTGGGACGCACCTACGTTTTAAGTATAATTACTACACCGATTCACCACTACGTAAAAGTCGTGGAGCGTAGCCCACGGGTCATCTAGTCATTATTAAAACCGCAGTTTGAACCGTTGTTCAATCCATTTCATTCACCATCGTGTTACTATACAGAAGGTAGGTGTCCCAATATTAAAATCAAGCATACTAGTATCATGGATTCACTATCCCCGTCTGAAAGGGCTCACAAATTTTAAGCATAAAACTAATTTATTTTGCACATTATTGTATACACGTAATTTTATTTCTGGTTTTCTATGAATCAAACATGATTAAGATTATAATTTTTATTTAATACAGCATAGTGCAAGAATATAAAAATAATGTAACAACCATGAAATAATGTTCATACTATGAGTTAATTACTTATTATAAAAAATATTATTACAGGTGCAAGCGCCAGCAGTGTAATTATTTTAGAAGGTGATCTACTACAAGTAGATGAAGTAAAGGACCGTAACGATGATCTTACCAGTGAAAAGATTGACGAAACTGGAACACCGAATGACGCCGGTGACGCCCAGAAATAAGAGACAGGACGAAGTTCGGGGGCACCCTGAAGAATCAGCAAAGAAAAGGGCAGGTCTTCTTCCTGACAGGGTTGTACAGAGAAAGAATTACAAGGATGAAAGGGACACTGACATAAAAGAGAAAAAACTGGAAATATTGGAATTAGAAAAAAAATTAAAGAAGAAGTCCTGGAAAGAATGGAGAAGGAGGTAGAAAGAATCAAAGAAACTATTAAAAATGACTCATTACTTTTTGAGAAAAAAAAATAAAAGGAGTTAGCATTGTTAGAAATCAAGAAAAATCAATTATTAAGATTAGAGAAAAAACTGTAAAACACATCAAATTTAATTTCTAATTAGCTATATATTTGTAATTGTATTTTTTCTTACATAAAGACATTTTCAATTAAATTCAGTCTAACTGCATTTCCAACAGCATTTTGCTCTCGATTAATGTCTTGCTCGATGTCCTCATTTATGGGCGCATCTTCAGCTATGTCTGGCTCACTTTCCAACACAGCTATATTATGCAGAACAGCAATGGCTACAAAAATAATTAGAGTGTTCTCTAATTTCGTCCGTAACCCAATATGCAAACAACCAAACCGTCTCTCCCAAACTCCAAAAGTATCGTAAAACTGGGCTACTTCGACAGTCGGTGTAACTTCGAGACAGTGCCGATTTACTAGATTTTTTAATTAATAACGATGGTTATTTTAATCATTTACTTTTGGAAGATAAACTTAAAATTAAAGCGGCAAGATCTACTCCTTTGATATCAATCGAAAGGAAAGATTCCTGCGGTAAATGTATTCGACGGTTCCAAAAAATTTGGTACACTAACATCTGATTGGCGGGTAGTGTCATTCGCAACCGATTTTTTTTTGTTTTTATTGTTTTCGAATAGTGATACTGAATGGCGCAAGTTGGAAGTGGGTGATGAGAGTTTAAAAAATATGACTGCGAAAATGAAAAACATAAATGTTCTGCACATCATATTTATTCGGCTGTTAAATTTAATGAAGTAGGAATTTATGCAGATGTAGATCGAACTCGACTAATAGTAAAATAGATAAGTTGTTTTTGCCCTTCAACCCCCCCCCCCTCAGTTAATTTAGGACTGCCTACCCTCAGCCTAAAACTGCTTCGCCACTGAGGAACAGGATTTATCAAGTGCACCAATAGTGCGGGAGTGAACGAGCTAAAAATCGACGATGTGTTGTATGTGCCGCGATTAGATTCAAACCTACTCTCTGTGAAGGGCGCAGGGACATGGAAGCAGTCAAGCACTTGATGGAAAGAAAAATTGCAACCGGAATTAATATTAAGGATTGTAGGATCCTGCCAATGTATGAAGTTTGTGATGTAAATATGGTGCGAAATTACGTGAAGAAAGTGGGTGGTAAACTTGTGTGGCTTTAGCCATCCTGGGTGGCTTTGGCCATTTTCTGAAATTTGTTTCTTTCCTATATATAAAAAATGGACATAAAATTTTCCAATATCAAGGTATATATGACTTATACACACCATAAGGAACTCAAAACTATAAATATGAAAAAGAATTGGTCTCTCATATTTTCGTAAATCACCCGAGATTGTCCTTGCTAAAAATGTGCGAATTTTTAGTCGTTATAACTTTGCCTGTACAAGCGAAACTACGGGCCATTACTGGCCATTACGGTCATTACGTAATGCCACCGGTACGATAATTTCAAACAAAACTGTTAGAAGAAGGTTGCATATGATCGGTTTAAAGGCAAGAAGGCGTGCAACACATCCGCGTCTAACTAGGGAGCATCGTGCATCTAGACGACAGTGGGCCGAGGAACATCGCAACTGGACTATCAACGAATGGAGAAATTGTTTATTCACAGATGAGTCCAGGATCCGTTTGTATAATTCCGATGGGCGTATTTTGGTTTAGACGTTTAGAGGAAACGAGGGCAGCGATATAATGAACAATTCACGGTTGCGGTAACTGCTTTTGGTGGAGGATCTATCTGCATTTGGGGTGGTATTGGTTTTAATGGCCGCACAGACTTGGTGGTTTTGAATAATGCTACAATGACTGCTGTAAGGTATCGGGATATGGCTATTGAACCACTTATTGTCCCATTTGCCGGTGCAATTGGCGAAAATTTCATATTAATCGATGACAATGCCCGTCCTCATCGCGCCCAAATTGTCAACGAAAGATTGGAATATCACGGAATTACCAGAATGGAGTGGTCAGTCTGTTCACCAGACATGAACTGCATACAACATGTTTGGGCCGAAATGTTGAGGCAGTTGAACACCCTGGAGCATCATGTGGACACACTTGAGCAGTTATGCGAGGCTGTCAAATTTGGACAAATTTGGCACCAAATTTTTTAAACACCTTGATCCAGAGTATGCCTGCAAGGGTTAGAAGCCTTATTCGTGCTCGGGGTGGGCCTACGAGATATTAGTCAGAAGTAATTTTTCAATTATTGTTGTTGTTTTATTAGTCAGAAGTAGTTTTCAATTTTTGTTGTTTTTGCTAAAAATTTAACTTTATTTGAATAAAGTGGTGATTTTCGTTTACCCATTATTTTTTCCTTGTTTATTACATAAAAATAGGATATATAGGTGCATTGCAGAAAAAATTGGGGAAATAGAAACAATAGAATTCCGAGAATTAAAAAAAAATATCCGTGATCCTTATAAATTGGGTACTTGCATGAATTTGGGATTTTGCGAAATTATAATCTTCGGGAGGTCAGAAATACATTCCCAAAGCAATTTTTCTCTGAGCCTTGTAGAATTCAAATTATTGGGGAAAAATATTTCCCGCTAAATATGCTTATGGCGCCATGTGTGAATTAATTGAAACTATACGGTGACGTCAGTATCGAAATGGCCGCTTCCGGTTTAGTTGACAGCTGTCTCCTAAGTCTTGAACTTGTTTGGTGTGTACGTTAATGGTGTTTGCTGGGAGAATGGAACTATGGTGGGGCTCAGTAGCAATTTGTTGTTAAAAATCCATTATATTTTATAATTCTCAACTATGAATCGGTACAACAAAACCACTTCTAACCTCTAAACTCTACTACCTATCGTGAACGCGGCAATTTTAAGATTGATTATGGGATTCTGCTTGCAAGAAACTTCTGGGGATATATTACAGATGGATTTGTGATATTCATACTAGTTGTGAAATAACAACAATGTGGACACAAATGAGTGAAACGAAAATTCTGTGCTTGGCTAACCTATAACTGTCACTGTATGACAGGGCTCAGGGCAGTCATGGTGAAAAATTGAAATGTACTAATGATCCTGAAATACACTAATAATTAGTTTATTCTTCTTCTTAATTTATTTCCAGTGTTTAACCGTGCATTAATAAAATATTGATACTGCTCAGTAAAGTAATAACATCCAATTGAAGCGCTGATAATAAGTGATACAGTTAGGCGAGTAGGGACAACAGACGCGAAATGTTGGCAATAGGCAAAAGTAGCACGTCAGGCTGTGACGACAGCTAGATTATGTGACGTCAATACGACTGCTCAAGGCTAAATGGCCCACTAGCGCGTGCTCCGCGTTTTGAAACTAAAGCTTTATTTACATAGAACTTATTAGTATTCATAGTGTAGATTTTAGTGTGAACAGTATTGCAGTGTCATTGCTCGTTTAGATAGCTTGTAGTGGCATACCAGGAGCACGCGCAGTGAATGTCCAGAAATCATTTGACAGTTGTGATTTTGTAAACATAACCCAATTAATAAATATTGCTTTTATTCGTCATGGATATGGTGCAAATTATTATTACTGCTGCTAGTTTGTGTTATGCAAAAAAGAGGAAAGAACAGCAAAGACGACCAAGACGATGGTGGGTCAGACCAATATATACAAAACGTTTTTTACAAGGTGATTACCACAATCTTATAAGGGAGATGTGTCTGCAAGATCAAGAAATGTTTTTCAACTACACAAGAATGAGCGTTGAACTATTTGACAACTTGCTGGCAAAGGTTGGGCCCCTAATAAAGAAAAGATCTAATCGTCCATCAATTCCAGAGGGGGCTCGTCTAGCATGCACTTTAAGGTTAAATTAAAAAATTCAATACACATTCCCCATATTTATATTACACAATTTGTAGAGACTCTCTTCAAACTTTAGCTTTTGCTTTCCGCATGTCAAGAAGTGTAGTATGTAACATAGTGAGAGAAACATGTATTGCTCTATGGGATGTTTTACAACCAGCACATCTACCTAGGCCTACAACAGAAACGTGGAAGCAAATCTCTCAGGAATTTGAAAACCAGTGGCATTTTCCTAATTGTGTTGGTGCTGTAGACGGAAAACAGGTAGCTATCACTGCACCCTATAATTCTGGATCTGAATATTTCAATTATAAGAAATATTTCAGCATAGTACTCTTTGCTGTTTGTGATGCAAATTATTTATTCACTTACGTTGATATTGGCAGTTATGGGTCTCAAAGTGATGGGGGTATATTTAAAGAATCTGAATTTGGTAAAAGGTTGCAGAACAATAATCTAAATTTACCGAAAGCTGCTTGTTTGCCAGGAACAAATACAGTTTTCCCATATTTTTTTGTAGGAGATGAGGCATTTCCCTTGCAGCAACATTTATTCAGACCTTTTCCGGGCAAATATTTGCCTGTTCGAACAAGGATATTCAATTACCGACTTAGCCGTGCACGTCGCTGCATCGAAAATACATTTGGCATACTTGCAGCCCGTTGGAGGATATTTCATAAAACTATTCAAGCACATCCTACTACTGTGGATTGCATTATTAAAGCAACTGTATGTTTGCATAATTACATTAAAGAAAATGAAGCCATCACTAAACAACTGAAATACTGTGTTTCTTATTATGTGGATAGAGAAAATCGGGAAACAGGTGAGATTATACCTGGGGAGTGGAGGCAGGAAATGGAAGGTGTAAGTGCAGCATTGAGACCTGTAACAACTTTGCGTAGGTTAGGTGCAAGAAACGCAATACGCAGTTCAGTTGATTTACGAAATATGTTGATGGACTATGTAAATAGTGATGTTGGTAGCGTGTTGTGGCAATTAAATTATTTTAGTTAGGGTACCATATCTTATTAACGTAAAATGTGTTTAAGTTAATAATAAAAAAAACAGTTTTCATAATATTTAACAATAAGAAAGAAATAAGAATAAGAATAATAAGAAATAAGAAATAAGAACGACGATGAGAAGAAGAAGGGAAAAATAATGGTGGCCTTTTGGAACGTAGCCGGTTTGAAGAACAAACACTTAGAATTCTGGACAGAACTTGAGGAATGGGATGTGGTTGGATTGGTGGAAACTTGGGTGGATGAGAAAAATTGGGAGACATTGAAGAAGAGACTATCAAGAGAGTATATTTGGGAATATCAACCAGCGAAGAGGAAGAAGAAAAGGGGGAGGCTGATGGGAGAAATTTTGGAGTGCGTGAGAAAAGAAATAGAAGAGATAAAAAGGGAAACTCCAAGATATGAGGGTGTAATGGCAAAAGAATTAAAAATGGGAAAGGAAGTATGGAAGGTCATAACTGTGTATGTGAATAAAGATATGCAGGAGAAGATAAGAGTGTTGAAAGAAATGACAGGAGGGGAAGAGGTGGGGGAAAAACATATTGATTGGAGGCGATTTCAACGCAAGAACAGGAGAAGGAGGAGGAATGATGGCAACGGTTGAAGGAGAGGAAGAAACAACAAGAAAATCTAAAGATAAGAGCATAAACAAGGACAGAACGTTGGTGCTGGAATTAGTGGAAGAGGAAGGTTGGGGAATAATGAATGGGATGAAAGAGGGAGATAGGGAGGGAGAATTTACGTATGTAAGAGGCAGAGGTACCTCAGTGATTGATTATGTCATTGGGAATATGGAAGCTTGGGAAAAGGTAGAGAGTCTGATGGTGGGAGATAGCGTGGACTCGGACCATTGCCCCGTAATTGTAGAATTAAAAGAAGAACGCAATACGGTGGAAACAAGAAAAAGGGAGAAAGAGGAAAAACCGTGATAGATTGGTCAGGAGAAGGAATAGAGGAGTACAGAAAGAGCATCAAGGGGAAAGAAATCAGAGAAGGAAATACAGATGACATGGTGAAGGAGATGGAACAGATAATAAAGGGAGCAGCAAGATGGAAAATGATCAAAAAGGGTGTAAGGGGAGAGGGAAGGGGAAATAAATGGTGGGACAGGGAGTGTGGAGATAGAAAGAGAGAAGTAAGGAAAGCAATGAGGAGAGGCAGAAGAGGAAACATGAGTCTGGAAGAGTACAGGATAGAAAAAGAGGCGTACAAGAACTTATGTGAGAGGAAAAAGGAAGAGGCAAGAATCAAGCTATTGCAGGAAATAGAAAACGTGAAGTCAGAAAAAGAAGTATGGAATATAATAAATAGAGAGAAGAAACAAGGAAGAGAGATAGATGAAGGAATTACAATGGATGATTGGAAGAGGCATTTTATGAAGGTACTTGGGGGGACGGAGGGGGAGAGAGATAATTATAATAACGACATGAATGAAGACACAAATGGAGAGGTACAAGTGGAGACGATCAAACTGGAAGAAGTCAGAGAAGTGGTAAACAGATTAAAAGGGGGAAAAGCTGCAGGGATAGACGATCTACAAAACGAAGTATGGATACATGGAGGTGAGGAGACACTGGAAATGATAAGGAAGATATGCAGTGGTATATGGGAAGGCAAAGGTTTTCCAGAAAGATGGAGGGAGGGACTGATAGTGCCAATAAGAAAGAAAGGAGATGGGAGGGAAACAGCAGATTACAGAGGAGTGACACTGATGCCAACAGCATACAAAATATATGCAGCAGTATTGGCAAACAAGTTAGAAGAAGAATTAGAGAAGAAGAATATAATACCGGAAGGGCAAACGGGATTCAGGAAGGCAAAAGGTACGATGGAAAATATTTACACACTGAACCACGTAATAGGAAGAGAAACAAAGAAGAAGGGAGGGAAAATAATAGCATGCTTCATAGATCTAGTGACAGCGTTTGATAGGATTAACAGAAAAAAATTGTTTGAGATGTTGGAAAGAAAGAATATAACAAGGAACTTGAGAGAAAGAATACAGGAAATATATAGTGGAACAAGAAACAGGGTAAGGGTGGGAGGACGGCTAGGCGAAGTATTTTGGACGGAGAGAGGAGTCAGACAGGGGTGTTCCCTGAGCCCGTACTTGTTTAATGTCTTCCTGTCGGATTTAGAAGAAGTAATGAGAAAGGGGCAGGCAGGAGGAGTGATAATAGGGAGAAAGAAATATTGGACAATAGCATATGCAGATGATGTAGTCCTCTTGGCAAAGGAAGAGAAAGAACTAAAGGAGATGCTGAGAAGAATGGAAAGATATTTGGAGAGGAAAGAGTTAGTACTGAACACAGAGAAGACCAAAATTATGAGATTCAGGAAAGGAGGGGGGAAGTCGCATAGAGAGGTGGGAGTGGAAGGGGAAAGAGTTGGAGGAGGTGGGGGAGTTTAAATATCTAGGATTCATCTTACAAAAGAATGGGGGTCAAGAGAAGCACGTGAGAGAGAGAGTAAGAAAGGCAACAATAGCAATGAAGCAGGTATGGGGAATAGGGAAGATAAATTTTGGGGGCGACTGGAAAAGAAGAGTAAAGTTGTTTGACGCATTAGTGAGCAGCGTAGCCATGTATGGAGCGGAAATTTGGGGGTGGGAAGAGAGAGAGAGAGAAGATAGAGGGGATCCAGGAAAAGTACATAAGGTGGACACTGGGCTTAGACTGGGTAACGCCAGGGTACATGGTAAGAGACGAAACAAATAGAGAAAAACTAAGAACTAGGGCAGGAAAGAGAGCCATGAAATATGAGGAAAAGTTAAGAGGTGGGGGCGGCAATGAGTTAGCCAGGCAGTGTTGGGAAGAGGTACGGAATGGAGGAAGAGAAAAATCGAAATGGGAGGAGAGACGAGAGAAATTTTATCAGGAGCGAGGTTATGCAGCAGAAGAAGTGGAGAATTTGAGAACAGCAGGATGGAACATGATGAGGGAGGTAGAGGAGAGAGACAGACAAATACAAGTGCAGGATAAAGAAGAGAAGATAAGAGAGTCAAGATACAACAGCAGATATAAAGAAATAAGGGCAGCGGGACTACCGAGATATCTACGAAGTAGGGGAAGGGAGGAGAAGATAATGAGGGTGGCAAGGTTTAGACTGGGAAACGAGATGAGAGGGGGGAGGTATTGGGAAAGCGAAGACAGAAGAATGTGTAGGGTGTGTGGGGCGGAGGAGGAGACATGGGAACATGTGTTAGAGAGGTGCTGGTGGAGAGAGAACACGGAACATGTCGGGGTGGGGATGATACTGGAAGAAAGCGGAAGAGGGGAGAAGTGGATGGAATTGATTCAGATGGGAAGAAAGGAGAGGGAGGGTTAATTATACTCAAATGGGAATGAGATAGGTGAAAGTTAATTGTGAAAAGGAGTTTATTTATTTATTTATTATTTTGTTTGTTCCATTCATTTATTTGTTTATTTGTTGAGTTGTAATCCCAAATGGGAAACAATAAAACCATTATCTATCTATCTATCTAATATTTAACAATTTAATTCTACTGATATTTATGTAGTTAATATTCTCTTCAATTACTTTTTGGTAGAAGTTCATGATGAAACAAATAATATTATTGGTAGTTCGCAAAGTAATATTATTTGTTTCACTACTAATATTTATATAATACTTGATGTATTTCCAACATCAATTTTTGCCTTTCTGTAGGTTCTACATTTCTAACAGAGTTAGCAATAAACTTGCCAAAACTATCATACAAATCATCCTTAGTGGATGTGATAGCTTGCACAGCATGGGTTTCTGCAGCTACGGCCAACCTCTGCATTACGTTGTCCATAGGATCCCTTTCGCCTTTTTTCCTCTTTTGCCCTCTTGTACTTGTACTTGGGGATATATCACTGTCCCCTGTCAAATGTACCTCTTGGGACTTGGGAGAAGCTGTTGTCAGCTGAGAAGTAGAAGGTTCCACTACGAATATGGTCGCAAAATCCACATCCTCTGTTTCAGACACTAAACTATCATGAGGATCATGTTGTTCCATATTCACCAGTGACTCACTGGATTGCATTTGCGACTCTTGCTGAGTTGCTAATGAACTTGACGATTGGCCCAATTGTTCGAAGTACTAAAAAAATCATAAATATCATATTAGCTGCATTTTTTTACAAGATTTTAATAAGGTTGTCATCAAAAGCATCCATCTGTTTAACCTAAACCATGCAGGATTCATGGTGGTAATTATACTAAGTCAGTGGTAATTAGATACATTTATAAAATCAATGCTAAAATAAAGCACGGGCAAGCAAGCAAGGAAAATATCTTCAAAAACAACCATTTGTAGGGCGGTGCAGGTTGAAGTATGTATATATATTATCCTTAATGCTAAATTCAATAGTACCTCTGACTATTACGTTCATGGTAAGAATGTTCTTGATAACAGCCTGCAACTGTAAATGAAAAACGTAGGACGTGAACCATCGAAATGTTATATTGGTTGTGTCTCTTGCCTCTGTGTTTTAATGATCGGGTACAATGATTACATATACTTTACGTATTCATACAGAGAAGTACATACCGTCAAGTCGTCATTACAGACTCCAAAAAAGACAAGGTCTCCATCAAGGGCCATGGCTCGAATTCTGCTATGCATGAACCACTTCTTGAAGCCAGTTGTAGTTTTAATTTTTCCTTCCGATATTTTTCACGAAGTGCCCAATATTTGCCTTCAACTATGGTAGCTATAATAAAAGCGAACCTGTTATAATACTTTAGCCTTAATGCAACCGTTAATAATAAATTACTTACGAGTAGTTTTTAATATTGTGCAAGACTGAGGAACGCGTCTTGCTTCTTTACTTTGTTTTTAAAATCCTTGCATTTTCTGTCCCATATGGCCGGATACGATTGTAGCAAAGAAGCTAAAAGTTCATCCATATTGAACACAATATAAAAATTGCACAAACTTTAAAACGCTTGTTAAAATAGCACGTGTCCACCAATTTATTTGCTGGTTAGGTTATGTAATGTACCACGCGCACAGCAGAAACTTCAGCCAACAACTGCCACCAGATGCTAAACGATGATTGGCTGGTGGAGAATTGGTAATAGTATTGGAGTGCAAAAGCTTGGACTTTGCAAACTTTTCCCACTACCCCCCACGCTTGCACGCTTACTAACGCGAATGTAGACAGCTGCCATCAATTGCAGGGACTTAATTTTTACACTAATGTTGCAATTCCACAACCAATCCCACTAAGTCGTATGTAAATGAGACTTAAAAATGAAATTGTATTCTTATTACTACACAAAATAGTCTCATTTTATACGGCCACGATAAACTTAACACATATTTGCAAAATATGATAAAAAAGTGCCAGTTTAAATTTATGCAAGTACCCAATTGTTGAGCAGTGTATAGGAAATATAAGAGGTGCGAATGTCTCAAAGACACGTTTCAGAAAGGTACAAAATACCAAGATCAACATTACAAAACAAACTTAACAATGTACATACAAATCTACCGGGTGGTCAAACTGTCCTAACGGTAGACGAAGAGAGAAAATTAAAATTTCATATCATAGCTGCCTCAGATTTCGAATTTCCTATAAATGCACCAGACTTGAGAAAATTTGTAAAAACATATCTAGACCGCAAAAGGGGCGACTATAAGTAAATTTACAGATAACTTGCCAGGGTCGGAATGGGTGAGACTCTTTCTAAAGCGGCACCCCGACCTTACACAGCGATTTGCTTCTAATATTAAAGTCGCTAGGGCCACTGTCACTCCTGAGATGATAAACACTTTTTTGACAACTTACAAAGAGAAATAGTTGGGGTTGAACCAGTAGACATTTGGAATTACAACGAATCTAATTTAGTCGATGATCCGGGTAATAAAAAAATTATTACGAAGCGGGATTGCAAATATCCCGAGTGGATTATAAATTCAACAAACAATCTACAAGTGTAATGTTTTGTGGAAATGCGTTGGGTGAAACTTTACCACCCTACGTGGTTTACAAAGGTACAAATTTAGACGACAGTTGGGCGATAGGTGGACCAGATGGCACTCGTTATAATTGGTCCAAAAGTGGCTGGTTTGAAGAAACAATATTCGAGGATTGGTTCGAATTCTTGCTATTGCCACGTTTAAAAAAATTAGAAGGAACTAAAGTGGTCATCGGAGACAATCTTTCTTCACATTTAAGTGTACATGACCTAGACCTTTGTAATAAACATCAAGTTAAATTCATATGTTTACCGCCCAATACGACATCACACAACCGTTAGGCATAGCATATTTTCGCCCATTGAAAATTAAATGGAGGCAATTGCTCACCTCATACAAATTAATTGGAAGTAATAAAACTGTTTCAAAACAAGAGTTCCCTCGCCTTCTAAAATCACTAGTAGATTATCTAGCAGAAAGTGGAAAAGAAAATCTAAATAGTGGATTTGAAAAGGCTGGCATTTACCCCCTGAATAGAAGAAAAGTTTTAGGGCGAATTCCAGGCAATGAAAGTCTAGACCCAAATGTAAGCGCCTCAGTAATAGATCTTCTGCAGGAAAGAAGGTTCCCTTAACAGACCGAAGGCACTAAGAGGAAAAAAGTGAATATATACAATAATTTTGATTTTTGGCATTCTGAAAGTATGTACTATTAGCGGCATGTCTTCTGGTGCAAAAAAATTAGATATCCTTTTTCTATCGAAAGTTACAGGGTCCTAAAGTTTCAAAGTGGACCAATGTCACCCAAGTTCACGGTACCGTCGGTATACAGAGGAGGACATGCAAAAAGCGATTGATGCTGTAAAAAAAGGGTCGAGTCTGAAAAGTGCCAGCGAGAAATACAAGGTACCGAACATAACGATTCACGATAGATTGCATGAGAACCACCCAGGAAGAGTCGGGCACCCCCTAGTGCTAAGTCCTGAAGACGAACGTTTCATCAGTGAAACACTCAATACCGTGTGAGTGGCGATATCCGATGACCATTAGTGACATTAAAACTGTGGTGGCGAGTTTTGTGGACAAGCAAGGACGAGTCGTCAAAGAGTGGCCAAACAACCGGCCGGGTCACGATTATACAGTGTGTTTGATTTCATGTGTCACGGCTGATATCTCGGCTATTGTAAGAATTTCAAACAAATGTTATATATGAAAGTTGTTAGATACTTTAAATTCAATAATTTATTAAAATCAGAAAAACAATTGAGCATCAAACAATTCAGATATAGCAAATCCATTCAAACTTTTAAATGTAACGTACCTAGTAATATTACATGTTCTAAATCTGTATGAAATTCCCAGCGATATATCACATGTCATATTTATCTAATCGATTAACGACATAAATCGATAATTAAGAACCTCTACCAACTGCACGCTTACGCGACTTAGAGCTTCATTCGAAAGAGTAGGCGGTGAAAATAATGAAACTAGGATGTCCGTTTGGACATGATACAATGTTACTTAAGACTAGCTTGACAACATAAGGACTATTCAACACAAACACGACATAGCAAAAACAATAAGAAAGTAACAATAAATTAGCAAGATGAGTTTAAAATTTAAGTTAATAAAATCTAAAGTTTTTGTTCAAAGTGACCTCCGTTGTTATGGAAATTAAGAATGCGTAGGAATTTACTCAATTAATTTGACAGTTCACGGGATAGCAATTCTTGTCAAAGCCTACTCTTTCGATCAAAACTCTAAGGTCATGTAGACGTGCAGTTCTTACTTAATTATGGATTTGTGCCTTTAATTGATTAGATAACTATGACATGTGATATATCGTTGTAAAGAAAATTTCATACAGTTTTAGAATACGTAATAGCACTGGGTACGTTCCATTTAAAATTTTGAGTGATTTGCTATATCTGCATTATTTGATGCTCAATTGTTTTTCTGATTTTCATAAGTTATTGAAAACAAAGTATCTCACAACTTTCATATGTAATATTTATTTAAAATTCTTTCAACAGCCGAGATATCTGCTGTGACACATAAAATCAAACACACTGTATAAAAAAATCGCAGCTAGAAACAATTTGACAATTAGACTGGTTACAAACATTAAAAGCAATCACGCGGGGGTAGGGCATGTGCAAGTTCGCGAGTTTTTCGACAACATTAAATCTCACCTTTTAAATGCTTCCGCTGAAAATGTTTACAACTTTGATGAAACGAATATTACCGACTACCCAGGATCAAAAAGTGTTGGTGGCACGCGGGAAAAACGAGTCGAGAGAATTCGTGAGCACTCAAGAACCTCCATAAGTTTGATGATATGTGGCAGGGCGGACGGACAACTGCTATCCCCGATGGTTGTATATAAATCGCAAAATTTGTATGCAAATTGGACAACAGGAGGACCAACTGGGACCATTTATGGCCACAGTAAAAGTGGCTGGTTTGATATGAACCTTTTTGAACAATGGTATTTGGAGATCCTGCTTCCACATATCAAGAAATACAGTAAAGAGGGTGAGCCAACCATCGTCATTGGTGATAATCTTGCCTCGCACTTTTCTCCCAGTGTTATCCAAAGTGCGAGAGAAAACAACATCTACATGACGCAAAGTCCAAGGTGGCTCCTTTGAAGCGAATGTCTATCCCCCGCTTGGAATTGTACGGGGCCTTTCTACTGTCTAATCTTATATCGTTCGTAATCCAAACTTACCAAACTTTGCTTCCAATTGGTCAAGTGTCTGCTTGGTGTGATTCGACTGTGGCTCTTACGTGGATACGCTCGTCGCCACATAAATGGAAGACATTCGTGGCTAACCGCGTTAGTCATATCCAAGATCTTGTGCCTCCCAGCTGTTGGCGCCACTTGAAATCTGCGGACAATCCCGCTGATCTAGCTTCTCGGGGAGTTTTTCCGGACGAGCTTGTGTCATGTGCTTTGGTGGGCGGGATCACCTTGGCTAAAGGAACCCCCGGATTCGTGGCCGTGTGATCCTTTCGACCTCCCCACTTCTTCTGCAAATTCTGATATCATTCTGGAGAGTAAGGCGGTGGTTTTAATGGTTCATTCACAGGCCTATTCAATCGTGGAAAATTTGTTTCGTCGTTTTTCCTCCTTAAGGAAAATCCAAGGCATCATAGCCTTTTGTCGTCGTTATATTCACAACTACTTACATCCACAGGAACATCGTGTTGGATCTCTGGATGCCCTGGAGCTTCATCAAGCTCTGATGTGTATAGTCAAATCGATCCAGAAGGTGGCTTTTCGTGAAGACTGGAACTTGTTCAAAGTATCTGCAAGGCCTTTCCCCCTTTGTTGATGTTGAGGGGATTCTTCGTGTTGGTGGCCGGCTGTCTCAGTCAGGTATACATTTTGAGTCCAAGCATCCAGCCCTTCTACCTCGTAACAGTAGACTTACTGATTTGCTAATCGAGCAAATTCATCAGAGAAATTGCCACCCTGGTATTCAAACAACAATGCATCCACTGCAACAGAACTTTTGGGAGCTTTCTGCTCGCAAAGCTATTCGTCATTGTTTATCCAAATGCTTTCGTTGCTTTCGCGCCAAGCCCGCTTCTATTATTCCGCCCATGGGTGATCTTCCAGCTGCGCGTGTCACACAGATTAAGGCCTTTAGCCGTGTGGGTGTTGACTATGGAGGTCCTTTCTCCATTCTGTTGTCTAGGCGTCGAGATGCCAAGACCCAAAAGGCTTATATCTGCCTGTTTGTGTGCTTCGTCACAAAAGCATTACACCTTGAACTCGCGTCCGACTTATCAAGCGACACTTTCTTGGCGGCATTACGTCGTTTTATTTCTCGCCGGGGACGATGCTCGCACATCCATAGTGACTGTGGTATGAATTTTGTCGGTGCCAACAGGGGACTGATTGAGTGCATGAAAACCGCAGTGGACGCCGAGGCCATTCAATGGCATTTCAATCCGCCTATTGCACCGCACTTTGGCGGCCTATGGGAAAGCGGCATTAAATCTGTTGAATTGGTACCGCCATTACATTGGAAACTTGGGATCATAGAACAATTACATCCGGGCGCAGACAAAGTTGCACGTGTCGCGACTGTTCGAACCGCCCAAGGTCTGTTAAAGAGACCCTTGGTTAAACTGTGTCCTGTGCCACGCCAATAACACAGTTTACCTCACTCACTTTTGTATATACGTTCTGTTTGGCTTAAAATTTGCTTGTTTGCGTTAATTAACTTAAATTGTTTGTTTTTGTGTTAATTTAATTTTTTTTTTAAAATCTTGTATCATAGCGATTTTGGTGGGCGGTATGTTCCGTTCCCTCATATCATTCCCATCCTTGATCGCCCCCCCCCCCCCACTCCATTGTCGCGCGTGGAGAACTGAATCGAGAAGAAGTCGGCGAATAATTAACACGCGAAAAGTGCGTCTGCATATTTTTTGAGTTAGAACCTTAAGGAAGTTTATGTTGTGTTTGTTATAAAACTCTTTCGTTCGGTTGTGGAAAATAGAAGAAGTTCCTTTGTCCAGATTTCCAATAACACCGTGAGTACTATCTTTTGTCCTTTGAGTATTGTCTGCAGAGAAATCGCCATTTGCAAATTTGTTCGAATTTATTTTGTATTTGTAATTGTAAACATTAGGTATACCTAAATTCTGAGAGGTACCCCTACGATAATTTAAATATTAATTATGATCATAATCATTTCGCAACTCTGTATGAAAACTATGCGAACTTTCAAGCTTCCTATTATGGTAAAGAAAGTGAACCGCTGTTCAATCGCAGCGAATTTTTAAAATATGCACCTATTTTTGTCATTGATTGTTCAAATCAAAAAGACACACTTCAAGCTAGCGCAGTGGAAATTAGAGTTGAATTTGAAACTACTAAGAACGTTCCCCCTAATACTTTAGCATATTTTTTTATTCTACACGACAAGTTGTTCAGTTATAACCCCCTCACGAAAATAGTTAAACAATTGATGAATTGAAAAATTACTACGCGTACTACCAATATAACGATTTATTATGATGGAATCATTGTGAATTCTGAAACCGGTCAAGTTATAATAATAAATCGTTATATTGGTAGTACGCGTAGTAATTTTTCAATTCATCATGATTTTCTACCAAATAGTAAAATCAGAAAATATTAACTACATAGTTAAACAATTGTAAATGATGTGGACCCTTCAATTAACTAACAACGAAAGTCCTTTTGCGCAAGCGCAACTAAACTGAAAGCTCTTTTAAGAGCTTGCAACTTATTTCTACCAATGAGTATTACACGTAAAGACTTGAGAAGGAGAAACACGTTGGCTGCCGACGACTAGTTTACTAGTCATAGTGGATTTTCCCTGTGCCCCGTGACTAGTTTACTAGTCGTTATTTGTATGCTGTATTAAACAACTGTTGAAGACCGGGGCCCTGTCTATTGCTGTGTTCTCATTCTCGGTACACTTTGTTAGCCATCCTTAGGTTTGGTGACTAGTTAACAAGTCGTCGGGTATTTAGTTCGACCATCTTCTGAAAGATGTCAGCTGAATCGGTTTCGTAACAAAACAATAGATTCTGTCAACTGTGATCTTCGTAAATTTAAAATAAAATTGTGTAAGTACAGTGCTTAACAAATAACATGGATGATCAAAGTTTGCCAGGGTATGTAGAAAATTTGTATTGCGTAAGAATGTGTGCATGAATGACATATAACATATTTTTATGGAAAATTTTAAGTTCCATGTTTATTTTTATAATCTTCATAACTTTTATGGTTTGTTCACTTTTTGTAGGAAATTTTTGTTTATTTTACTTACCTATATTTTTTTATATAAACTTTGTTAGTTTTTTTGATTTATTTGCATTCACATAATAACAAATACACATTTTATGGTCCTCTTATGATATGTTTAAATTCCCTTACATTATTTCATGACAGACAAGTTTACTAGTCATTGGGGTATTTCAGTGAAATTCCGTTTCCTACCCCGACGACTCGTTAACTAGCCACTTCCAAAATGGCGCCCAAGTAACAAAAACAATATCTCATGTGCATATTATAAGAAACAGCGAGGTCAAAATACGATTAGTAATAATAACGTTCCATGGGGCACAGTGTCGGCAGACCGCCGAACAGACGGCAGCCAACGTGTTAAATAAACATTTTGCAAATCTCGCTGAACTGCGCCGTAGAATCTACCTGCATGAAACATTGAGAAAAATATCTAAATTCTATCAAAATTAAAGTTATCACATGAAGAACCTCATTTTAGATGTCCAAGGACTTAGAATATCTTCAAAAAATTATACCGAAAGAATTAGCAGCGTATGATGGAACACGCGTGACGCATTATATTTTTCGACCGCCGTTCCCGTTGCGCTGTCTTTCATCAGAATATCGGAAACAAGCAGAATGGTTGATGGAAAACCACCATTGTATAAAATGGGATGACGGCTTCACACCTTGCTTTCAAGTCAAACATATTATAGAGAGGTTGACCGAATCTTATGATACCAAATACGTCAAAGGCTTAGAAAAGGATCAGTTTGTAAGAATGTCCAAGAAAGTTGTAGAAGAATTCGATGATAGACCAGCAACGTATGTATATCAATTTATAATGTATATCAATATTATAACGACTTTATGATGTAATTTTTTTATTATTTTTTAATAAAGTGTTAAACTGAATAGGTATTTCATTGAAACAAAAAAATAAAGTATGCATTTTTATTTAAAAATATGAGAATAGTATACAATATAAAAATATAATTAATAATTCACTGGCAAAGCTTCTGATTATAAAGCAATCTGTAATTTTCTGTAAATATTTTCTCAAATATCTGTTACAAAAGTTCTATTCTTCTTTTGAATCGACTGCGATCTCTTCCAATTTCTTCCCAATTTGACCGTCATGCTTGGCTGTAAGCAAATTCCCACGCTATCATATTGTAAACTCTATTTCTCTATAAATTTTATAAATAAGTTATTGGCTGCAGTAAACCATAAAACCATACCGCTAGGTCACATGTAAATAAAAGTGTGCTAATATTACAAGTTTGTTATAAATAAACTTTACCAATAAATTAATGCTTGCGGTTACCTAAACTGTGATTTAAGTAGTTTATATGTAAATAAGAGAAAATTAGTTGTAGGTATATATGCATCTTAGTAATAGGTTCATGATGCAAGTCTATTATTATAAGTAAACTGTAACAATTAAACCGCGATGTAGTTTATATGCAAATAAACTTTTACAATAAATTATTGTCTATAATTACCCAAATTGCAGGTTTACATGCAAATAAAAATATGGTTTTATCGACGACGTACCACTTAACATCGTTCAAAATATGTGATATCAGCACGATGGTGCACCACCACATCGAGGAAGAGAAGTCATCGCTTGGTTACATGAACATTTTCCAAACCAATGGATTGGCAATGGAGGTCCAGTAGCCTGGCCACCACGATCCCCAAATCTAAATCCGCTGGATTATTATTTCTGGGGACACTTGAAGCAGCTTGTGTACCATGTAGAAATTACTACCCGTCAGCAACTACTGGACAGAATTCAAGATGCAGCTAATAGCATACGGAATGATCCAAATATCATACGTCGTGTGACAGAATCTTTAGTTCGTCGATTTGAAGCGTGCATTCAAGCTGAAGGTGGACATTTCGAACAATTTTTATAATTTTTCAACTTATTTTTTATGTTACATTTTCATTTGCCTATTAAACTGTGTAAAATTTTCAAAGGCTTTTAACTCTTTAACCAAAATGAATCGGACCCACGTTCATATAACATCCATTCCTTAGAATCGCATCACCTTCATCTGCCAAAGTTTGTCATAGAGCTAACGAATCACCCTGAATAATGTTCGAGAGAGTGATGCCGCTCACATCAAATGCTACCAAAAGTGGTAATACTTAGTAACATTTTATTACAACCTGGCCGCAAAGAGTCTACAGGTATGTATATTTCGAAAACAATTTGTGAAAACTCCAAACAAGCAGATTCAGAATATTACCTTGATAATTTTGACGTCGACTTTGACGCGGTCGCTGCAGAACAAACAGACTCATCGTTGTCAGATATTTCTGATTTATTAAAATTTGATGTAAATTTTAATACATTTCAAATATCTAACTCGTCCATGCCTGATTGGACTGCAACGGCAGAAGACTTTCTTCCTAAATCTGACAACCTCCCAAGGAACATTTTATTACAACCTGGCCGCAAAGAGTCTACAGGTCTGGAATTTCGACAACCATTTGTGAAAACTCCAAACAAGCAGATTTAGAATATTACCTTGATAATTTTGAGTTCGACTTTGACGTAGTCGCTGCAGAACAAACAGATTCATCGTTGTCAGATATTCCTGATCTATTAAAATTGGATGTAGATTGTAATACATCTCAAATATCTAACACGTCGGTGCCTGATTGGACTGCAATGGCAGAAGACTTTCTTCCTAAATCTGACAACCTCCCATCGATTCCAACATTCAATACCGACCTGTTCGATGATCAAGATGAAGAATTGGTGGCATCACCGAAAGATTGGTCGCCTTTCACAGTTGATGGGGATGATGACGGAGCTTCTCCCATTGTTTTTGGTGAGTCGGTACAAGTACATGTAAATGGGGATGACGATTTTTAAATTTCGCATTTAAGTGGAGATTGGAATTTTCCTATTGTTTGTGATATGCAGACACAACTCGCAGATAATAGGACGTCTCCTTTAATTGTCAACAATTTAGAGGTTGAGAATCGTCAAAAGAAATATCTTGCAAACGAGATAGTCAGAATACAAAAAAATATTTCTATCCGGGAAAAAAGACTTTTTAACTTTGAAATTACTGTTCTTAGGAAAAAGCAGTATTGCAAATCTGCCCCAAATATGTTTCATGGGGGAGAATTGGCTAAATATAAATTTCTTGTAAACTTTCCTAGGACGAAATGCAATTTGTTTCTACGAATTTTAGAGAAAAAGAAGAAACTTCAAAAAATTCTCGCGTTCTAACTTCCCATCTCTTACTTACACATTAACATACCTACCCGATCCATTTTCTGGCGGCAGTAGTTGTTACCTTCTCGTGGTTGTCGCCGTTCGTACAAAAACGTACACGAAGTAGCATATGAGTAGCGACGGTTACGAACAAAATTGTAGCGTGAGTGCACTGTTGGAACATTTTTAATTTTGTTTTCGCGAGTGTTAAGACTTTTATAAACTGTACAATGTGGGAATGTCAGGATTGCCGACAGGTGTTCAGGCGAAAATCTTCTCTTCGACGTCATCAAAGAGAAACTTGTGGCGGTACTCAATCATCAACCGGAGGAAATGAAAATAAGCGTCGTAAACTAGAAAATGGTATGTATAAATATTTTTAAAAAAATGTCGCTATTGTTGACAGCATGCTCTCTCTTGTTACAGTCTACTGTCACACATGTTTCATTGAAGTATCGCGTCAAATGTTTCCTGGACATCTGAGAGATCGGCGACACAAGGACAAGGCAGCGACCGAGCACCTAGACATTCTCAACGTTGAAATTATCAACAGCGCCTTCAAAAACAGAATAGCCAACTACAGAGTTAGGAGCAATATCATCACATCATTCTCAGGGATTTTACGGATGAAATTAAAAATGTCGTAATTGAACTTTGTAAAGCCGCTTTAATGGAACATCGCGTAGTGAAATTAAATTTGGAACTTTTCGCGATATATATTATTGAACAAAAAGAAATTGAAGAAATTAAATCGTTTAACACGAGTAATAAAGTAGCATCGGAATCTACTAATCTGACCGAATTGTATGATTTTGTTGCTAGGATCGACAAGAAGGCAACAGAGTTTCAGGAGAGGGATTCCGGTAAGGGTGTTTTTTAAACAATACCTTCAACGCGTTCTAAACGTAGATTTCTCTTTTCAGGTTAGGCGCTGGAACGGATTTTGTATTTAGAAGTTAACATTAATAAATGTAATCCACTTAGGGCTACTAGCTATATAAAATTACCGTATTGTATAGAATTGAAGGCTATTGTAAACATTCGAAATGAAGATGAGTTCTGCTTCGCGTGGTTTGCGACAGCTGCACTTTTCCCACCCCCGAATAATGTCAGCAGTCCCGCATCATATCCTGACTGGCGGCCTCTTCAATTTTGAAGGTATAGAATTTCCCGTCAAAATCACTGACATTTCAAAATTTGAAGAGATGAACACTATTTCTATTAATGTGTAAGGATTAGAAGAAATTTTTGAGAGTAATACAATGAAGTATCAAGTTGTCGGACCATTGCATTACACAAAACATTAGCAAGCCACTCATAGTAATTTATTAGTAATTGATGACGATAATGGTAACTACCACTACTGTTGGATAAACAATTTATCGAGACTGGTTTCATCCCAAATTTCAAATCATGTCGGAGCTAAACATATTTGTGATGGGTGTTTGCAATATTTCAGAACCCTGGAACATTTATTGACCAGTATATTTCATTTGATGATTCATTTTCAAAATTGGATGTGTATCGCGGAGACAATGGTTCGGAGACTTTTATGGATAAATTGGAAACGGACGTTAAGATTTTGTATGATACATGTTTAAAAACTTGCAAACCGATGACGCTTCTAACAGTCGCAGAATTGCGACAATATGAGGATTCAAAGGTTTGTCATATTTGTGATAATGTTATCAATGAGAAAGTAAGGATCACTGTCATGTCACAGGGTCATTTCGAGGGGCAGCTCATTCGATATGTAATTTAAATTATAAGTTACCAAATTTCGTTTCGGTATTCTTTCACAATTTAAGAGGATACGATTCCCATCTATTCGTCAAACAGTTAGCTATGAATCGGGAAAAAATTGATATGCTAGCTAAAAATAAAGAAAAATATATTTCGTTTAGTAAACGTATTTTAGTGGACCAGCGCGTAAATAAGTTTGGTAAGGAACAAAATGTGTATTTCAATATAAAATTTTTACTCTTTTCAGTTTATGGCACGCATCTTCTCTGGAGAATCTCGCAAACAATCTTTCTTTGGATCAGTGTGTAGAAATTAAAAAATACTTTGGAAACAATGCAGACTTGATGAGACGGAAAGGAATTTTTCCCTATTCATACGTGACTTTTTTATAAGCTTAATCAGTCTACTTTACCAACGAAACAAGACACATTACGTAACGAAGACATCTCTGACTATGATTACAAACTTGCCTTTGATGTGTGGAATTTATTTAAATGTAAAACATTAGGAGAAAATTCAGATATTTATTTAAAAACAGACTTGTTACTTTTGGCTGACGTTTTAGAAAATTTCAGAAAAGTATGCTTATCCGTATATAAATTAGATCCTGCAAGGTATTATACTGCACCTAGCCTAAGCTGGGATGCAATGTTGAGAAGTACCAAGGTTGAATTGGAATTGTTGAAGGATATAGACATGTTACAATTTTTTTAAAAATGTATTCGTGGTGGAGTTAGTCAATGTATTTCAAGGAAAGCAATAGCGAACTACAAATTCTGTAAAGGTGATTTCCTTCAATTCCTTCTTCGTACATAGAGCTTATCTAGACGCCACTAACCTGTATGGCTATAGTATGTCGCAATTGCTTCCAAAGGGTAATTTTACATGGTTAAGCCAGGAAGAAATTGAAAATTTTAATGTTTTCGATATTTCAGATGATGCTACCTATGGGCATGTAAAGTTTAAATCATATAACTTGGCGTATGGGCTGACACATGCATGTGAACTAATTTGTTTCGACATTGACAGTACTGTGACACAAAAACTAGTTTCCATGATAACATACCAGACAAGCAAAGACTTACAAATACATTGTTATCCAACATTATAAATGAGAATGAGTGAAATAAAGAGTTACAATGGAAAATTTGATTATTTCATCTTACGTTAATAATTATCTGCCATATCAACTAGTTGCGTGCGAGAGAGACATCAAACTAACATGATGCGTAGATTATTTCAATCATACGCCAACTTATATTATTCAGACTTATTTGAATTTGATCTGGAATATCGAATACATTTACACGATTTCCATAAAGATCTACCGTTTTGTCCCGAAAACATAACACCTCCTGATGGAAAATATTCGAAATTAGTCCCAAATTTATATAACAAAAGCCGGTACATTATTCATTATAGAAATGTAAAACAATGTTTAAAACACGGTTTAGTTATTTCAAAATACCACAGAATTCGGGACCTAAGTGCCTCCGTCATACGTCAGATTTTCATTCCAAACAAAACAAAAGCACGTGCCATTTGACGTTTATCGATATTATTTACAACGTCTTAAACTAGTTTTTGCAATATAATTATAGACGTTTTGCAGTGAAAACAGTTTATTTTCAATTTGTGTGTTGGGCTTACGCGTAAAAACTTGAAAACAACTATATGTAATTATAATTATATTTCAGAGGTTAGGTTAAAACGTCAGAAAGCGCGTGGCTTTATTTTGTTTGGAATGAAAATCTGACGTTTGTGACGCGCCACTTATCTCCCGAATATTAAAATTTGAACAATCTTCCTGGCTAAAATCTTACATTGAACTAAATACTCTTAGAAGGAATACAGCAAATAATAATTTCGAGAAAAATTTCTTTAAATTGATGGTAAATATGTAGTGTGTTTGGCAAAACGATGGAAAATGTTGAAAAGAGGAGACGTACGGTTAGTAAGTCACTGGGAGAGAGATATCAATAGAACTGGGGCAGAAACTTTAGTAGCTAAGCACAGCTTTCAAAATGTAATTTTTTTTTCTCAAAATTTAGTTGCAGTACAAATGCAAGAATTGAAGGTAGTTTATAAAATTAAATTTCCAAACTAAATAAAAAATGATCGTGGAATAGCCTTGAATTGGAAATTTGCCCTCGAGTTAAGAAATGACCTTGGAACGTATTTGGCTTTAGTTGAAAATGACCTTGGAATAAGTTTGACCTCGAGTTAAAAAATGTTGTTGCAAGGTGCTTAAATGGTCTTGTTATGGATGTGGTGACTTCTACAGTAAATTATATAAGACGGAATGGTTTGGCACACCGACAATTTCAACAGTTCTTACTAGAAATCGAGGCTGAATATGGTGACGTTCTGTACTACACAGAAGTTAGATGGCTCAGTAACAGTGCAGTTCTCAAAATAATTTTTAGTTTGAGGAATGAGATAGATATTTTTGACAGAGAAAGGCAAAGCTTTCCACAACTCACCGATTCTAACTGGATTCTTGAGCTTGCTTTTCTTGTGGATATTACATCTTTACTGAGTGAACTAAACGTAAAATTGCAAGGAAAAGGCAAACTACTGCCTGATGAATTTTCAGATGTTAAAGCTTGTGAAATGAAATTAAAATTAATAAGTGGACACGTCAAGGAGCAAAATTTAACTCATCTTCCATCTTGCAACATTGCATTCGACAGATCGATCATATGGCCAAAAGAAGAATTTTTGGAGATGATTGAGCTGCTTCAAACTGAGTTTGCAGCTCGATTTCAAGATTTTCATGCCCACTCAGATGATATCCATTTAATATAGATGTGGAAAAAGTGCCCCGTCAACTTCAAATGGAGGTTATTGAAATCCAAGCCAATGATAGCTTGAGAGATTTGTTAACTACTGCCCCGGATTTGATTACTTCTTACAGTGGCCTTTCAGTTGAGACTTTTCCTCACTAAAAGACTTTGCTGCAAGAATGATCACAGTATTTTCAAGCACATATTTGTGCGAACAGACGTTTTCAATAATGAATATTAGAAAAAAATAAATATTGTTCGCGTATGACACCAGCAGCTGCGCATAGCAACTTCAAGTTTTTCGCCTAATATAAACAAATTGTCATGTAATGTTCAACCGCAAAAGTCACATTAAAATTGTTAAATTTAGTAATGTTTTACGGTCTGTTTCAAAAGTGAATAAAAGTCTGCCTTGTTTTATGTATTTTTCTCTTTTACTTAATCAGGTCAAATTAAATTTGAGATTGCGGCCCGCCAGTATTTTCATAACCGACAAATTGGCCCTTTGTTACAAAAAGGTTGTCTGTCGACCCTTGCTCTACGTCGCAAAATGCACAAATATTTATAGGAAAGTACAAGGTGCGGCAGAATGGAGTCCCACATTTCACAAGGTTACTGACGTTGCTACGTCGTAGGTAGAGGGGGACGGCAATCCCACTCGCTTGGGCGGGGGATGCATTTATGCCAATCCTACGCGGTATAACATTAGAGCTAATGCGACGTTCCCTGATTGGTATATTTCTGCCGCGCAACAACAGTAAATCAATAACAGTAAAAGTCAACAAATTAGTGAATGTCTGTCTCGCGTGATGCTGATCCCCTAGCTGTCCTTTTGGACCAGAACAGTTTTTTTGGTCAAAAGAAAAAAGAGAAATCATAACAAAAAAGAGCTACTACGAGGTGCGAACCCTCAACGTTGCGGCTTGAGAGGCTGACACATCGACCACTAAGCCATGGATGTGTGGTGCCAAGATCGGTTACGAAATAGTATATTAAGAAAATACGCCCGTTGCCGTAAGTATAAAATCAGGGATGAATGTACAGTTGCTATGTTATACTGCGTAGGATCGGCATAAATGCGCGGGGGATAAGGTGTGCCAGTAGACACAATGCCTTGGTCCGGTGAACAACGGGGATACGTAATCAAAGAGTTTTCAAAAACGCCGAATCCGTGACCGCGACACAAAGAGCATTTCGTACGCGCTTCCGCCTAAATCCAAACATGGTCGTTCCAGATCGAAAAACGATACTGAAAGTAAAAAAAGGTTCATTCACTAGTTTATACGGTTTTAGCCAGATACCGTGCCCAATTCATATAACCATTTCTTGGTTGAATCAACAGTCTAGTCCTCAAAAATGTATACAGTGTTGAATGAACTAGTTGATTTTTTTCAGTGTGGTAGGTAGGTACATAGTACGTTAGTAGGTTAGTACCTTGGTTCTTAGTACACTATTGGACAAAAATAAAGCAACAAATTAAATAAATGGAAGTACCTTACATCTATGTTTCTACCTACTTTGCCGTGAAAATATGATCTGTATATTTGTTATGATTTTTACGGGGGGATGGGGGGGGTGTTATGATTTTTACGGGGGGAGGGGGGGGGGTGTTAAGAATTAGGTATTAGGTAAGTGTTATTTGAGTTATATTTTATTACCTTATATGGTCCTTTATAATTCGGCGATAATTTTTTCCGGCCTTGAGGAATGTTATTTTGAATGTAGGCTAGATCACCTTCTTTATATGTATGTATATGAATGAATGTTCTTATCGTAGTATTGTTTTGCTGTGTATTCTTTGCTTTAAGAAGATTTTCACGTACAATTTGAAAAGATTGGTTGGCTCAATTTTAATTTTAGTCGTTAGTGATAATCCTCATACGTATATTTAAATTGTGTTTGTTAAAGAAAAAGGAATGGAGGCTTTCTACCGAAAAGTAATTCATATGGTGTAAATTTAGTCGCTTGATGGATACGAGTGCTGTAGGTAAACATGGCTAGATTTACATATTCATCCCAATTATTTTGCTGTTTATTTATATGTTTTAAATATTTTTTAACGTTACTTCGAGGATTAAGATGTAAGAGACTGTGGTTAAATAATCAATTCAAGAATCAATTGTACCCCCAACCACATAAAATTGAGGGACTCAGACAAAAAGATTGTTTTTATTTGAAAGTGGACAAGGGAAATAAGATTGTGGTATTAGATAAAGCAGATTACTTCAATAGAGTGGAAACTTTTTTGAAGGATGGTACATACAAAGAGATTAAGAAAAATCCATTGCCAAAATTGGTCAGTTCGGCTAAGAATGCCATAAAAGATTGCCCAAATCTTATTACCCCCCAAAACAAATTCAGGTTAAGTGTGTCTAATCCTGTAGTTCCCAAGATGTATGTCCTTCCTAAGATTCATAAACGAGGTAGATTGGTGAGACCCATCATTTCCGGTATTAACTCGCCAACCTGCTTTCTAAATGGCTAACGAATGAATTCACCGCATTGCCCACAGCTCCGGAAAGTTTTTCAGTTGTGAATTCGTTGGAGTTTATTAATAAAATTAAAAATATAGTACTTGATGAGGGTGAGGTGTTGGTTTCTTTCGATGTTGTATCGTTGTTTCCAAGTGTACCTATACCTGCCACGCTTGCATATTTGGAGGAGCTACTGACTGAAAATGAAGTGGACAGAATTGTAGTGGATGAATATTTAAAATTGACCTCATTATGTATGTCCCAGAATTGTTTTCAAATTAATGGTAAGTTTTTTGAACAGCAGGAAGGGACTGCTATGGGCAATAGTTTATCTCCGTTTTTGGCTAATCTGTTCATGAGTAGGTTTGAAGTGTTGTTTAAAAGAGATAGTGAGTACTTCCCTCGAGTATGGTTGCGTTATGTGGATGACGTGTTCGCTGTTTTTGATACCAAGAGGAGTAGAATTGAAGATTTTTTAGATAATTTAAATTCACGTTATAATAGTGTGAAATTCACATTTGAAATGGAACAAAATGGTTCAATCCCTTTTTTGGATGTCTTGGTTGTTAGGAACAGCATTGGCGGATTGGAATTTGATGTGTATAGGAAGGATACTAATATAAGTAGGTTTATTGTGAATGATTCACAACATTCAATACAACATAAACTTTCGGCTTTGCACTTTCTGGTCAACAGATTGTTGTCATTTCCTCTGTCAAAGGTAAGATATCAAAAAGAGTTAAAATATATAAAAGATGTTGCGATTCATAATGGGTACACGACTGTCTTAGTTGATAAATTGATAAGCAGAATTAGACACAAAAAGTTTGTTAAGGATTCCACGACTTTCTCCATGTCACCTATTGAGAATAAGAAATATGTTAAAATTCCGTATAGTTTGGCACATACCAGAGGCTTGGAACCTATTTTTAAGTCGCAAAATTTATGTGTAGCATATACCGCTAAGAATACCATCAAGCAGCTGTTGGGAAATCCCAAGGATAAAGTAGAGGACAAGCAGAAGTCGGGAATTTATGAAATAAAGTGTAGTAGTTGTGACAAGAGTAATATTAGGCAAACAAGGCGTACAATCGTCACTAGGTTTAAAGAACATATGGCACATTTTAGATATAATAGGATTGAGAAGTCAAGTGTTGCCCAACATATCTTTGATACCGGCCACCCTGTACATGAGAAGGATCTTCGGCTTATGAGGTCGGTATCGGACAATAGGGAATTAGACGCTTATGAGAGTATGTTTATTCGCAAGTATGAAGGTAAACTTATTAATTCAGATTTAGGTCCAATTTCTGATTCCGTATCGTTAGATGTCGTTAATGTGTAGGCGTGTAGGGTTTAACTAGAAAAATGTAAGGGTGCAGGGGTCAAGGTCTTCTTTATTGCAGTTTACTGTAGTTATTTGCTAGCCCATATAAGCCATGGACCTTCGAGGTTATTTGGTAATATGGGATTCATTTTCTCTTTTTGTTTCATTCAAGTCAATTATCCTGAAGATAGGATGTTTTAATTGAAACTGCAGTAAAGATCGCAATGGCAACCTTTTTGTACATTTGTGATAGTGAAAATAAGAATAGAGTGGTATAAAAATGAGCGTATGCCCGGATATTGAATTTTCTATCCTAGTGTGATTAATGTTGATGTCACAAGTAACGTCAGTGCTACGTCACTTTAAGTATATATTGGGGACTTTCTCCGTGCGGAGTTCATTCTAGCTTGAGAGCTGACCGAGTGCACTTCGATTCTTTCGGAGTGGTGAGCAGAGAATACCTGACCTATATTATTGTTATTGTCACTATCATTGTTTCACATCATCATTATTGTTGTTATTATTATTGTCATATATATAATTGTGTTTTTTTTCATTAATGGTGTTATTGCTATTTTTATTACTATAGGTTTTTCCCTGCTACTGAAGATGGCAGCTTAGCTGCCGAAATGCGTATAAAAAAATAAAAAAAAATATGTGGTTAGGGGTACAATTGATTCTTGAATTAAATTACTTCGCTCTAAGGCTCCGTTTGTTTGGGGATGGTACGGGCTGAACAATATATGTCTAATTTTAAATAATTTATTTACTTCCTTGATTAACTTGGATGCAAATTCTGTTCCATTATCAGTTAGGATTGATTGGGGTAAACCAAAAATTGTTACAAATTTAATAAATTCTGTAGCAATTGTTTATGCTTCATGGTTTAGTATTGGTATTGCATACGAAAATTTTGTTAAGTCATCTTGCATGGTGAGTATAAATTTATTTCCAAGCTCTGTTAAGGGTAATGGTTAATGCTCCAACTACAGTTGATATCACTAATAACAACATTGGATATAACGACATATCGGGTATAGCGACGTAAATTGAAAGTCCCGTTTGATTCCCGTATAGTTTTTAATAGTAATGTATTGGTTATTACGTCATTCGAAATAACAACATATTGCATTTAGCGACGACTTTGACGCATATATTATCGCTTATAACAACGTGCGCAGCTGGAAATAAATGCGTCGGCGAGCGGCTTAGGGAATTCCCCGAATTCGTAGTGTTGACGTGCAAGTGAAATCGATCTTTACTACCTAAGTTATGGATAACGCACAAGCGCAAATGAAGAAGCACAAAGTTTTCAGTGTGGAAGAGAAGATTAAAGTCATCGAACGATTGAGAAATGGAGAAAAAAATTCAACTGTAGCAGCTGGTTTGGGAGTAAGTACACATTTAACCTACAAATGCGGTTCGTTTGCACGCCCATTTTTTACCAGGTTTCTCATTCTACTATTGCTACAATTTGAAAAAGACGGGACAAGATAGAAAATTATTTTACTGACAGCAGCGCCAACACCGCGGCAAAAAAAATTAGAAAATCAAGTTACGAAAATATTGATCAAGCTTTACTAAAATGGTTTAAAATTCAGAGAAGCCACAATGTACCCATTAATGGACCAGTATTACAATTTAAAGCAAACGAACTGGCTTTGAGAATGGGAGTGCAAAGTTTCAAATGTTCAGTTGGTTACATTCAAAGGTGGCGTAAACGACACTGCATTGTCTGGGGAAAAATTTCGGGGGAAGCGGCTGCCGTATCTGAAGCTGTGTGCGATAACTGGTTGAAAAACGTTTGGCCGAAAATTCGTGAGGGGTACCAAGATAAAGACATATTCAACACGGATGGGACTGGTCTCTTTTTCAAAATGACTCCAAACAAGACAATGAGATTTAAAGGCGAAAAATGCAGTGGAGGTAAAATACCAACAGATCGAATAACAGTGTTACTAGCAGCAAATATGACAGGAACAGAAAAGCTGAAACTGATCGTAATTGGCAAGGCGAAAAATCCGCGCTGCTTTAAAAACGTGAAGCATTTGCCCGTTACTTACCAGCACAACACAAAAGCCTGGATGACAGGAGAGCTGTTTGAAAAAACTGTCTGCGAATGGGATCGCAAGTTTTCTCAACAACACAGGAAAATTCTGCTTGTACCTACTGGATAACTGCAAAGCACATCCCAATTTGCAAAATTTAAAGGCAATAAAGCTTGTATTCCTTCCTGCTAACACCACGGCAGTACTTCAACCTTTAGATCACTAAAAACCCACTTCAGAAAGTTTCAAGTTTTAAAGATGCTGAAGGATATTGAACGGGGGGACAGTGTCGTCCAACCAAATTTGTTAGATGCTATTGTACGGGTATCTCAAGCTTGGGACCATGTTACACAGGATACAATAGCCCACTGCTTTGCTCATGCCGGATTCTCAAATGCTGAGGATGAAGATACAGATAATGATCCAGATGATGAAGTGCGATTATCAGAATGGATCAAAACTCGTCGTGAGACATCTGACAACATTCCACTTCACGAATGGGTTGGAAACATTCAGATGCTAAACGATATAGCGACAGAAGACGATTGGAAAAATTTCGTAAACGTTGACGATGACTTGGAAACCGAGGGAAATTGTGAAGATGATGAAATTGTGCAAGAGGTAATGAACACTGAGGATGATAATGCGGACGAAGACGTAGAAGAGGTTGTAGCAGATCCACCATCGGCACAAGACGCCCTTGACGCAATCGGATGTGTCAGAAGGTTTTTATCCTTTCACAATGACTCTGAAGATGATTCAGCTCATAGTTCATTAGTGCATCTTGAAAACAGAATCTATGGTGCGTTTTTTAAAAACAAGTCATTCCAGCAAAGCGCTATTTCAGATTTTTTCAAGCCCACAGATAACTGATTTCTTGTTTATGTTGTGACTATACTTATGTATTATTTATTGTTCCTTTGTTTTGCAATACATAGATTTATATGTTCACATACATATTTTCATTTGTCTTAAACCGAGCAACAGTTTGTAATATGCCCATATTACACTACATATATTTTTATGTATCCGTTTTTCGTCATTTTATTGCATTTTTGGTAAGTGACCTATTATAGCGACGATCGGTTTTAGCGACGTGTTTTTATTGGTCCCAGCTATGTCGTTATAACCAATATTTACTGTATATCTAACGCAATTCTTTCAAACGGTTTTTCACTTGTGGTTGTTATTTGTAATGGGGCTTTAGCTATATGATTATTCTTTTTATTTAGTTGACAAGTGGAACAATCTTTCACTAACATTTTAATTTGTGATTTCATATGTGGCCAATGGTAATTTTCTTTTATTCGATAGTACGTTCTATGAAATCCAGAATGTCCTGCTATGGACGATTCGTGGGGTGCGAGTAGGGCTCTGGCGCATTTTCAGTTCCCGTCGACAGAAAAATTTCAAATTTGGGCAATAGACTCTACTCCCCAACAAGAAGTCACAATAAAAATTCAACCCCCTAGAATTTTTTTAAGGGTGTTCCAGGGGAAGGGGTGTCTTTTTTTGCTTTACGGGGAAGTTCTGTGGACAACGTCGTAGAGGATGTCCACTACCAAAGTTATTATATGGGAAGTTGCCTAATGCGAGGTTCGTTCTTAGTCGGCAGCGATCGGAAATTGACGTCACCGCGGGACCGCAATTTCCTGCCGTACATTAGACGATAAGCGGAGCGCGTAGAACGGTGGAATAAAACTTTAGGTATAAAATAATTATAGAAACACCTTGTATTATATTCTTGTATATAGAACCGAGCCATGTGTTTATATTTTAGAGATAAGAATTCTGTGTGTGTGTGTATCTGTTTTACGTGAAGATGAGAAAAAACTCGCTTTTTAGAACGCGTAGCGAGCAGTCGATCTTTGTATTATATTAAAATAAAATACGTATCAATACTTTTGCGTTTCCTTTAATCGAACGAAAGGAAGATACACAACAATAATAATTACCTATTTATTATTAACCCAAAAACTAAATTTCGGTGAACATCTGTTTCAGTAGGTACCTAAATACACTTTCTTCGTCATGATGAGTGATGAATCAATGAATGCACAAAATTCAGTACTACCGTACCTAATAGACACTTCCAGATTAGTCTCGGGAATGATATTAGGCAAGTAGGTACGTATTTATTCGAGTAGTAGTAGGTATGAAGGTGGGTAGGTATTAGGTAGGTACAAGGCATCTGTACAGATGCCTTGGGTAGGTACATACTTAGTTTTGCTTTCAAAAATACATCGGCGGCGGCGAGCAGAAAGTGTTTAGAAATAGGTATTTTTATTCAAATAACTGTACATAATGTTATCTATATCTATTTATACTGCCTACTACATTTCAAGTTATGCGCATACTTTTTCAACTTTTTACTTTGTTTAGAATTAGTGGGAGTATGGGTGTATATACAGTGCCCGTCTAAAGTATTGCAAATCTGCCCCAAATATGTTTCATGGGGGAGAATTGGCTAAATATAAATTTCTTGTAAACTTTCCTAGGACGAAATGCAATTTGTTTCTACGAATTTTAGAGAAAAAGAAGAAACTTCAAAAAATTCTCGCGTTCTAACTTCCCATCTCTTACTTACACATTAACATACCTACCCGATCCATTTTCTGGCGGCAGTAGTTGTTACCTTCTCGTGGTTGTCGCCGTTCGTACAAAAACGTACACGAAGTAGCATATGAGTAGCGACGGTTACGAACAAAATTGTAGCGTGAGTGCACTGTTGGAACATTTTTAATTTTGTTTTCGCGAGTGTTAAGACTTTTATAAACTGTACAATGTGGGAATGTCAGGATTGCCGACAGGTGTTCAGGCGAAAATCTTCTCTTCGACGTCATCAAAGAGAAACTTGTGGCGGTACTCAATCATCAACCGGAGGAAATGAAAATAAGCGTCGTAAACTAGAAAATGGTATGTATAAATATTTTTAAAAAAATGTCGCTATTGTTGACAGCATGCTCTCTCTTGTTACAGTCTACTGTCACACATGTTTCATTGAAGTATCGCGTCAAATGTTTCCTGGACATCTGAGAGATCGGCGACACAAGGACAAGGCAGCGACCGAGCACCTAGACATTCTCAACGTTGAAATTATCAACAGCGCCTTCAAAAACAGAATAGCCAACTACAGAGTTAGGAGCAATATCATCACATCATTCTCAGGGATTTTACGGATGAAATTAAAAATGTCGTAATTGAACTTTGTAAAGCCGCTTTAATGGAACATCGCGTAGTGAAATTAAATTTGGAACTTTTCGCGATATATATTATTGAACAAAAAGAAATTGAAGAAATTAAATCGTTTAACACGAGTAATAAAGTAGCATCGGAATCTACTAATCTGACCGAATTGTATGATTTTGTTGCTAGGATCGACAAGAAGGCAACAGAGTTTCAGGAGAGGGATTCCGGTAAGGGTGTTTTTTAAACAATACCTTCAACGCGTTCTAAACGTAGATTTCTCTTTTCAGGTTAGGCGCTGGAACGGATTTTGTATTTAGAAGTTAACATTAATAAATGTAATCCACTTAGGGCTACTAGCTATATAAAATTACCGTATTGTATAGAATTGAAGGCTATTGTAAACATTCGAAATGAAGATGAGTTCTGCTTCGCGTGGTGTGCGACAGCTGCACTTTTCCCACCCCCGAATAATGTCAGCAGTCCCGCATCATATCCTGACTGGCGGCCTCTTCAATTTTGAAGGTATAGAATTTCCCGTCAAAATCACTGACATTTCAAAATTTGAAGAGATGAACACTATTTCTATTAATGTGTAAGGATTAGAAGAAATTTTTGAGAGTAATACAATGAAGTATCAAGTTGTCGGACCATTGCATTACACAAAACATTAGCAAGCCACTCATAGTAATTTATTAGTAATTGATGACGATAATGGTAACTACCACTACTGTTGGATAAACAATTTATCGAGACTGGTTTCATCCCAAATTTCAAATCATGTCGGAGCTAAACATATTTGTGATGGGTGTTTGCAATATTTCAGAACCCTGGAACATTTATTGACCAGTATATTTCATTTGATGATTCATTTTCAAAATTGGATGTGTATCGCGGAGACAATGGTTCGGAGACTTTTATGGATAAATTGGAAACGGACGTTAAGATTTTGTATGATACATGTTTAAAAACTTGCAAACCGATGACGCTTCTAACAGTCGCAGAATTGCGACAATATGAGGATTCAAAGGTTTGTCATATTTGTGATAATGTTATCAATGAGAAAGTAAGGATCACTGTCATGTCACAGGGTCATTTCGAGGGGCAGCTCATTCGATATGTAATTTAAATTATAAGTTACCAAATTTCGTTTCGGTATTCTTTCACAATTTAAGAGGATACGATTCCCATCTATTCGTCAAACAGTTAGCTATGAATCGGGAAAAAATTGATATGCTAGCTAAAAATAAAGAAAAATATATTTCGTTTAGTAAACGTATTTTAGTGGACCAGCGCGTAAATAAGTTTGGTAAGGAACAAAATGTGTATTTCAATATAAAATTTTTACTCTTTTCAGTTTATGGCACGCATCTTCTCTGGAGAATCTCGCAAACAATCTTTCTTTGGATCAGTGTGTAGAAATTAAAAAATACTTTGGAAACAATGCAGACTTGATGAGACGGAAAGGAATTTTTCCCTATTCATACGTGACTTTTTTATAAGCTTAATCAGTCTACTTTACCAACGAAACAAGACACATTACGTAACGAAGACATCTCTGACTATGATTACAAACTTGCCTTTGATGTGTGGAATTTATTTAAATGTAAAACATTAGGAGAAAATTCAGATATTTATTTAAAAACAGACTTGTTACTTTTGGCTGACGTTTTAGAAAATTTCAGAAAAGTATGCTTATCCGTATATAAATTAGATCCTGCAAGGTATTATACTGCACCTAGCCTAAGCTGGGATGCAATGTTGAGAAGTACCAAGGTTGAATTGGAATTGTTGAAGGATATAGACATGTTACAATTTTTTTAAAAATGTATTCGTGGTGGAGTTAGTCAATGTATTTCAAGGAAAGCAATAGCGAACTACAAATTCTGTAAAGGTGATTTCCTTCAATTCCTTCTTCGTACATAGAGCTTATCTAGACGCCACTAACCTGTATGGCTATAGTATGTCGCAATTGCTTCCAAAGGGTAATTTTACATGGTTAAGCCAGGAAGAAATTGAAAATTTTAATGTTTTCGATATTTCAGATGATGCTACCTATGGGCATGTAAAGTTTAAATCATATAACTTGGCGTATGGGCTGACACATGCATGTGAACTAATTTGTTTCGACATTGACAGTACTGTGACACAAAAACTAGTTTCCATGATAACATACCAGACAAGCAAAGACTTACAAATACATTGTTATCCAACATTATAAATGAGAATGAGTGAAATAAAGAGTTACAATGGAAAATTTGATTATTTCATCTTACGTTAATAATTATCTGCCATATCAACTAGTTGCGTGCGAGAGAGACATCAAACTAACATGATGCGTAGATTATTTCAATCATACGCCAACTTATATTATTCAGACTTATTTGAATTTGATCTGGAATATCGAATACATTTACACGATTTCCATAAAGATCTACCGTTTTGTCCCGAAAACATAACACCTCCTGATGGAAAATATTCGAAATTAGTCCCAAATTTATATAACAAAAGCCGGTACATTATTCATTATAGAAATGTAAAACAATGTTTAAAACACGGTTTAGTTATTTCAAAATACCACAGAATTCGGGACCTAAGTGCCTCCGTCATACGTCAGATTTTCATTCCAAACAAAACAAAAGCACGTGCCATTTGACGTTTATCGATATTATTTACAACGTCTTAAACTAGTTTTTGCAATATAATTATAGACGTTTTGCAGTGAAAACAGTTTATTTTCAATTTGTGTGTTGGGCTTACGCGTAAAAACTTGAAAACAACTATATGTAATTATAATTATATTTCAGAGGTTAGGTTAAAACGTCAGAAAGCGCGTGGCTTTATTTTGTTTGGAATGAAAATCTGACGTTTGTGACGCGCCACTTATCTCCCGAATATTAAAATTTGAACAATCTTCCTGGCTAAAATCTTACATTGAACTAAATACTCTTAGAAGGAATACAGCAAATAATAATTTCGAGAAAAATTTCTTTAAATTGATGGTAAATATGTAGTGTGTTTGGCAAAACGATGGAAAATGTTGAAAAGAGGAGACGTACGGTTAGTAAGTCACTGGGAGAGAGATATCAATAGAACTGGGGCAGAAACTTTAGTAGCTAAGCACAGCTTTCAAAATGTAATTTTTTTTTCTCAAAATTTAGTTGCAGTACAAATGCAAGAATTGAAGGTAGTTTATAAAATTAAATTTCCAAACTAAATAAAAAATGATCGTGGAATAGCCTTGAATTGGAAATTTGCCCTCGAGTTAAGAAATGACCTTGGAACGTATTTGGCTTTAGTTGAAAATGACCTTGGAATAAGTTTGACCTCGAGTTAAAAAATGTTGTTGCAAGGTGCTTAAATGGTCTTGTTATGGATGTGGTGACTTCTACAGTAAATTATATAAGACGGAATGGTTTGGCACACCGACAATTTCAACAGTTCTTACTAGAAATCGAGGCTGAATATGGTGACGTTCTGTACTACACAGAAGTTAGATGGCTCAGTAACAGTGCAGTTCTCAAAATAATTTTTAGTTTGAGGAATGAGATAGATATTTTTGACAGAGAAAGGCAAAGCTTTCCACAACTCACCGATTCTAACTGGATTCTTGAGCTTGCTTTTCTTGTGGATATTACATCTTTACTGAGTGAACTAAACGTAAAATTGCAAGGAAAAGGCAAACTACTGCCTGATGAATTTTCAGATGTTAAAGCTTGTGAAATGAAATTAAAATTAATAAGTGGACACGTCAAGGAGCAAAATTTAACTCATCTTCCATCTTGCAACATTGCATTCGACAGATCGATCATATGGCCAAAAGAAGAATTTTTGGAGATGATTGAGCTGCTTCAAACTGAGTTTGCAGCTCGATTTCAAGATTTTCATGCCCACTCAGATGATATCCATTTAATATAGATGTGGAAAAAGTGCCCCGTCAACTTCAAATGGAGGTTATTGAAATCCAAGCCAATGATAGCTTGAGAGATTTGTTAACTACTGCCCCGGATTTGATTACTTCTTACAGTGGCCTTTCAGTTGAGACTTTTCCTCACTAAAAGACTTTGCTGCAAGAATGATCACAGTATTTTCAAGCACATATTTGTGCGAACAGACGTTTTCAATAATGAATATTAGAAAAAAATAAATATTGTTCGCGTATGACACCAGCAGCTGCGCATAGCAACTTCAAGTTTTTCGCCTAATATAAACAAATTGTCATGTAATGTTCAACCGCAAAAGTCACATTAAAATTGTTAAATTTAGTAATGTTTTACGGTCTGTTTCAAAAGTGAATAAAAGTCTGCCTTGTTTTATGTATTTTTCTCTTTTACTTAATCAGGTCAAATTAAATTTGAGATTGCGGCCCGCCAGTATTTTCATAACCGACAAATTGGCCCTTTGTTACAAAAAGGTTGTCTGTCGACCCTTGCTCTACGTCGCAAAATGCACAAATATTTATAGGAAAGTACAAGGTGCGGCAGAATGGAGTCCCACATTTCACAAGGTTACTGACGTTGCTACGTCGTAGGTAGAGGGGGACGGCAATCCCACTCGCTTGGGCGGGGGATGCATTTATGCCAATCCTACGCGGTATAACATTAGAGCTAATGCGACGTTCCCTGATTGGTATATTTCTGCCGCGCAACAACAGTAAATCAATAACAGTAAAAGTCAACAAATTAGTGAATGTCTGTCTCGCGTGATGCTGATCCCCTAGCTGTCCTTTTGGACCAGAACAGTTTTTTTGGTCAAAAGAAAAAAGAGAAATCATAACAAAAAAGAGCTACTACGAGGTGCGAACCCTCAACGTTGCGGCTTGAGAGGCTGACACATCGACCACTAAGCCATGGATGTGTGGTGCCAAGATCGGTTACGAAATAGTATATTAAGAAAATACGCCCGTTGCCGTAAGTATAAAATCAGGGATGAATGTACAGTTGCTATGTTATACTGCGTAGGATCGGCATAAATGCGCGGGGGATAAGGTGTGCCAGTAGACACAATGCCTTGGTCCGGTGAACAACGGGGATACGTAATCAAAGAGTTTTCAAAAACGCCGAATCCGTGACCGCGACACAAAGAGCATTTCGTACGCGCTTCCGCCTAAATCCAAACATGGTCGTTCCAGATCGAAAAACGATACTGAAAGTAAAAAAAGGTTCATTCACTAGTTTATACGGTTTTAGCCAGATACCGTGCCCAATTCATATAACCATTTCTTGGTTGAATCAACAGTCTAGTCCTCAAAAATGTATACAGTGTTGAATGAACTAGTTGATTTTTTTCAGTGTGGTAGGTAGGTACATAGTACGTTAGTAGGTTAGTACCTTGGTTCTTAGTACACTATTGGACAAAAATAAAGCAACAAATTAAATAAATGGAAGTACCTTACATCTATGTTTCTACCTACTTTGCCGTGAAAATATGATCTGTATATTTGTTATGATTTTTACGGGGGGATGGGGGGGGTGTTATGATTTTTACGGGGGGAGGGGGGGGGGTGTTAAGAATTAGGTATTAGGTAAGTGTTATTTGAGTTATATTTTATTACCTTATATGGTCCTTTATAATTCGGCGATAATTTTTTCCGGCCTTGAGGAATGTTATTTTGAATGTAGGCTAGATCACCTTCTTTATATGTATGTATATGAATGAATGTTCTTATCGTAGTATTGTTTTGCTGTGTATTCTTTGCTTTAAGAAGATTTTCACGTACAATTTGAAAAGATTGGTTGGCTCAATTTTAATTTTAGTCGTTAGTGATAATCCTCATACGTATATTTAAATTGTGTTTGTTAAAGAAAAAGGAATGGAGGCTTTCTACCGAAAAGTAATTCATATGGTGTAAATTTAGTCGCTTGATGGATACGAGTGCTGTAGGTAAACATGGCTAGATTTACATATTCATCCCAATTATTTTGCTGTTTATTTATATGTTTTAAATATTTTTTAACGTTACTTCGAGGATTAAGATGTAAGAGACTGTGGTTAAATAATCAATTCAAGAATCAATTGTACCCCCAACCACATAAAATTGAGGGACTCAGACAAAAAGATTGTTTTTATTTGAAAGTGGACAAGGGAAATAAGATTGTGGTATTAGATAAAGCAGATTACTTCAATAGAGTGGAAACTTTTTTGAAGGATGGTACATACAAAGAGATTAAGAAAAATCCATTGCCAAAATTGGTCAGTTCGGCTAAGAATGCCATAAAAGATTGCCCAAATCTTATTACCCCCCAAAACAAATTCAGGTTAAGTGTGTCTAATCCTGTAGTTCCCAAGATGTATGTCCTTCCTAAGATTCATAAACGAGGTAGATTGGTGAGACCCATCATTTCCGGTATTAACTCGCCAACCTGCTTTCTAAATGGCTAACGAATGAATTCACCGCATTGCCCACAGCTCCGGAAAGTTTTTCAGTTGTGAATTCGTTGGAGTTTATTAATAAAATTAAAAATATAGTACTTGATGAGGGTGAGGTGTTGGTTTCTTTCGATGTTGTATCGTTGTTTCCAAGTGTACCTATACCTGCCACGCTTGCATATTTGGAGGAGCTACTGACTGAAAATGAAGTGGACAGAATTGTAGTGGATGAATATTTAAAATTGACCTCATTATGTATGTCCCAGAATTGTTTTCAAATTAATGGTAAGTTTTTTGAACAGCAGGAAGGGACTGCTATGGGCAATAGTTTATCTCCGTTTTTGGCTAATCTGTTCATGAGTAGGTTTGAAGTGTTGTTTAAAAGAGATAGTGAGTACTTCCCTCGAGTATGGTTGCGTTATGTGGATGACGTGTTCGCTGTTTTTGATACCAAGAGGAGTAGAATTGAAGATTTTTTAGATAATTTAAATTCACGTTATAATAGTGTGAAATTCACATTTGAAATGGAACAAAATGGTTCAATCCCTTTTTTGGATGTCTTGGTTGTTAGGAACAGCATTGGCGGATTGGAATTTGATGTGTATAGGAAGGATACTAATATAAGTAGGTTTATTGTGAATGATTCACAACATTCAATACAACATAAACTTTCGGCTTTGCACTTTCTGGTCAACAGATTGTTGTCATTTCCTCTGTCAAAGGTAAGATATCAAAAAGAGTTAAAATATATAAAAGATGTTGCGATTCATAATGGGTACACGACTGTCTTAGTTGATAAATTGATAAGCAGAATTAGACACAAAAAGTTTGTTAAGGATTCCACGACTTTCTCCATGTCACCTATTGAGAATAAGAAATATGTTAAAATTCCGTATAGTTTGGCACATACCAGAGGCTTGGAACCTATTTTTAAGTCGCAAAATTTATGTGTAGCATATACCGCTAAGAATACCATCAAGCAGCTGTTGGGAAATCCCAAGGATAAAGTAGAGGACAAGCAGAAGTCGGGAATTTATGAAATAAAGTGTAGTAGTTGTGACAAGAGTAATATTAGGCAAACAAGGCGTACAATCGTCACTAGGTTTAAAGAACATATGGCACATTTTAGATATAATAGGATTGAGAAGTCAAGTGTTGCCCAACATATCTTTGATACCGGCCACCCTGTACATGAGAAGGATCTTCGGCTTATGAGGTCGGTATCGGACAATAGGGAATTAGACGCTTATGAGAGTATGTTTATTCGCAAGTATGAAGGTAAACTTATTAATTCAGATTTAGGTCCAATTTCTGATTCCGTATCGTTAGATGTCGTTAATGTGTAGGCGTGTAGGGTTTAACTAGAAAAATGTAAGGGTGCAGGGGTCAAGGTCTTCTTTATTGCAGTTTACTGTAGTTATTTGCTAGCCCATATAAGCCATGGACCTTCGAGGTTATTTGGTAATATGGGATTCATTTTCTCTTTTTGTTTCATTCAAGTCAATTATCCTGAAGATAGGATGTTTTAATTGAAACTGCAGTAAAGATCGCAATGGCAACCTTTTTGTACATTTGTGATAGTGAAAATAAGAATAGAGTGGTATAAAAATGAGCGTATGCCCGGATATTGAATTTTCTATCCTAGTGTGATTAATGTTGATGTCACAAGTAACGTCAGTGCTACGTCACTTTAAGTATATATTGGGGACTTTCTCCGTGCGGAGTTCATTCTAGCTTGAGAGCTGACCGAGTGCACTTCGATTCTTTCGGAGTGGTGAGCAGAGAATACCTGACCTATATTATTGTTATTGTCACTATCATTGTTTCACATCATCATTATTGTTGTTATTATTATTGTCATATATATAATTGTGTTTTTTTTCATTAATGGTGTTATTGCTATTTTTATTACTATAGGTTTTTCCCTGCTACTGAAGATGGCAGCTTAGCTGCCGAAATGCGTATAAAAAAATAAAAAAAAATATGTGGTTAGGGGTACAATTGATTCTTGAATTAAATTACTTCGCTCTAAGGCTCCGTTTGTTTGGGGATGGTACGGGCTGAACAATATATGTCTAATTTTAAATAATTTATTTACTTCCTTGATTAACTTGGATGCAAATTCTGTTCCATTATCAGTTAGGATTGATTGGGGTAAACCAAAAATTGTTACAAATTTAATAAATTCTGTAGCAATTGTTTATGCTTCATGGTTTAGTATTGGTATTGCATACGAAAATTTTGTTAAGTCATCTTGCATGGTGAGTATAAATTTATTTCCAAGCTCTGTTAAGGGTAATGGTTAATGCTCCAACTACAGTTGATATCACTAATAACAACATTGGATATAACGACATATCGGGTATAGCGACGTAAATTGAAAGTCCCGTTTGATTCCCGTATAGTTTTTAATAGTAATGTATTGGTTATTACGTCATTCGAAATAACAACATATTGCATTTAGCGACGACTTTGACGCATATATTATCGCTTATAACAACGTGCGCAGCTGGAAATAAATGCGTCGGCGAGCGGCTTAGGGAATTCCCCGAATTCGTAGTGTTGACGTGCAAGTGAAATCGATCTTTACTACCTAAGTTATGGATAACGCACAAGCGCAAATGAAGAAGCACAAAGTTTTCAGTGTGGAAGAGAAGATTAAAGTCATCGAACGATTGAGAAATGGAGAAAAAAATTCAACTGTAGCAGCTGGTTTGGGAGTAAGTACACATTTAACCTACAAATGCGGTTCGTTTGCACGCCCATTTTTTACCAGGTTTCTCATTCTACTATTGCTACAATTTGAAAAAGACGGGACAAGATAGAAAATTATTTTACTGACAGCAGCGCCAACACCGCGGCAAAAAAAATTAGAAAATCAAGTTACGAAAATATTGATCAAGCTTTACTAAAATGGTTTAAAATTCAGAGAAGCCACAATGTACCCATTAATGGACCAGTATTACAATTTAAAGCAAACGAACTGGCTTTGAGAATGGGAGTGCAAAGTTTCAAATGTTCAGTTGGTTACATTCAAAGGTGGCGTAAACGACACTGCATTGTCTGGGGAAAAATTTCGGGGGAAGCGGCTGCCGTATCTGAAGCTGTGTGCGATAACTGGTTGAAAAACGTTTGGCCGAAAATTCGTGAGGGGTACCAAGATAAAGACATATTCAACACGGATGGGACTGGTCTCTTTTTCAAAATGACTCCAAACAAGACAATGAGATTTAAAGGCGAAAAATGCAGTGGAGGTAAAATACCAACAGATCGAATAACAGTGTTACTAGCAGCAAATATGACAGGAACAGAAAAGCTGAAACTGATCGTAATTGGCAAGGCGAAAAATCCGCGCTGCTTTAAAAACGTGAAGCATTTGCCCGTTACTTACCAGCACAACACAAAAGCCTGGATGACAGGAGAGCTGTTTGAAAAAACTGTCTGCGAATGGGATCGCAAGTTTTCTCAACAACACAGGAAAATTCTGCTTGTACCTACTGGATAACTGCAAAGCACATCCCAATTTGCAAAATTTAAAGGCAATAAAGCTTGTATTCCTTCCTGCTAACACCACGGCAGTACTTCAACCTTTAGATCACTAAAAACCCACTTCAGAAAGTTTCAAGTTTTAAAGATGCTGAAGGATATTGAACGGGGGGACAGTGTCGTCCAACCAAATTTGTTAGATGCTATTGTACGGGTATCTCAAGCTTGGGACCATGTTACACAGGATACAATAGCCCACTGCTTTGCTCATGCCGGATTCTCAAATGCTGAGGATGAAGATACAGATAATGATCCAGATGATGAAGTGCGATTATCAGAATGGATCAAAACTCGTCGTGAGACATCTGACAACATTCCACTTCACGAATGGGTTGGAAACATTCAGATGCTAAACGATATAGCGACAGAAGACGATTGGAAAAATTTCGTAAACGTTGACGATGACTTGGAAACCGAGGGAAATTGTGAAGATGATGAAATTGTGCAAGAGGTAATGAACACTGAGGATGATAATGCGGACGAAGACGTAGAAGAGGTTGTAGCAGATCCACCATCGGCACAAGACGCCCTTGACGCAATCGGATGTGTCAGAAGGTTTTTATCCTTTCACAATGACTCTGAAGATGATTCAGCTCATAGTTCATTAGTGCATCTTGAAAACAGAATCTATGGTGCGTTTTTTAAAAACAAGTCATTCCAGCAAAGCGCTATTTCAGATTTTTTCAAGCCCACAGATAACTGATTTCTTGTTTATGTTGTGACTATACTTATGTATTATTTATTGTTCCTTTGTTTTGCAATACATAGATTTATATGTTCACATACATATTTTCATTTGTCTTAAACCGAGCAACAGTTTGTAATATGCCCATATTACACTACATATATTTTTATGTATCCGTTTTTCGTCATTTTATTGCATTTTTGGTAAGTGACCTATTATAGCGACGATCGGTTTTAGCGACGTGTTTTTATTGGTCCCAGCTATGTCGTTATAACCAATATTTACTGTATATCTAACGCAATTCTTTCAAACGGTTTTTCACTTGTGGTTGTTATTTGTAATGGGGCTTTAGCTATATGATTATTCTTTTTATTTAGTTGACAAGTGGAACAATCTTTCACTAACATTTTAATTTGTGATTTCATATGTGGCCAATGGTAATTTTCTTTTATTCGATAGTACGTTCTATGAAATCCAGAATGTCCTGCTATGGACGATTCGTGGGGTGCGAGTAGGGCTCTGGCGCATTTTCAGTTCCCGTCGACAGAAAAATTTCAAATTTGGGCAATAGACTCTACTCCCCAACAAGAAGTCACAATAAAAATTCAACCCCCTAGAATTTTTTTAAGGGTGTTCCAGGGGAAGGGGTGTCTTTTTTTGCTTTACGGGGAAGTTCTGTGGACAACGTCGTAGAGGATGTCCACTACCAAAGTTATTATATGGGAAGTTGCCTAATGCGAGGTTCGTTCTTAGTCGGCAGCGATCGGAAATTGACGTCACCGCGGGACCGCAATTTCCTGCCGTACATTAGACGATAAGCGGAGCGCGTAGAACGGTGGAATAAAACTTTAGGTATAAAATAATTATAGAAACACCTTGTATTATATTCTTGTATATAGAACCGAGCCATGTGTTTATATTTTAGAGATAAGAATTCTGTGTGTGTGTGTATCTGTTTTACGTGAAGATGAGAAAAAACTCGCTTTTTAGAACGCGTAGCGAGCAGTCGATCTTTGTATTATATTAAAATAAAATACGTATCAATACTTTTGCGTTTCCTTTAATCGAACGAAAGGAAGATACACAACAATAATAATTACCTATTTATTATTAACCCAAAAACTAAATTTCGGTGAACATCTGTTTCAGTAGGTACCTAAATACACTTTCTTCGTCATGATGAGTGATGAATCAATGAATGCACAAAATTCAGTACTACCGTACCTAATAGACACTTCCAGATTAGTCTCGGGAATGATATTAGGCAAGTAGGTACGTATTTATTCGAGTAGTAGTAGGTATGAAGGTGGGTAGGTATTAGGTAGGTACAAGGCATCTGTACAGATGCCTTGGGTAGGTACATACTTAGTTTTGCTTTCAAAAATACATCGGCGGCGGCGAGCAGAAAGTGTTTAGAAATAGGTATTTTTATTCAAATAACTGTACATAATGTTATCTATATCTATTTATACTGCCTACTACATTTCAAGTTATGCGCATACTTTTTCAACTTTTTACTTTGTTTAGAATTAGTGGGAGTATGGGTGTATATACAGTGCCCGTCTAAAGTCCGTTCCCCCCCTACTAATTTTTGAACCATTTGAGGTACATCCATGAAATTCGGTTCAAGGTAGTCACAGGTCACAAGATAATTTTTGACGTATTAATGACAGCTGTCAGTCTCAAGATGGCGGTCGGGCGCCATTTTGAAAAAATATTTTAAATGGGAAGGGGCGTCATGTGACACCTCGTTTTAAAGGTCTTATCCAGTGCAATATCATACTAAAATATGGCGTCGATACCTGAAAACGTTACAAAATGGTGGCTAATCAAATTTCTAAATAACCATGAATGTTGCTCTCAATCACGTTTGTATGAGAAACAAAATTCGTTGTCGCGGTAACATCTTGTTTTCTACTTGTCAAATGTGGCATGTTTAGTTCCTTCATTTAGGAAAAGTGTGACCATGGCTCGTAGCTTAGACGATAAATTTGAAGCGGTTTTGATTTTTGGAGAAGGTGGAAGAAATTACCATCTAACGGTAGTTTTTCCTTAATAAACTCTCTTTTCTCCTCTTATTGGTCGACTTCATTACGAAATTTCACTACAAATTAGAATAAAATTTCGTTAGAAAAATGTTAAAATTTAAAAATTTAACAAAAGACATCGACGCCATATTTTAGTATGATATTGCACTCGATAAGACCTTTAAAACGAGGTGTCACATGACCCTCCCTCCCATTTAAAATTTTGTTTCAAAATGGCGCTCGACCGCCATCTTGAGACTGACAGCTGCCATTGTTACGTCAAAAAATATATTGTGACCTGTGATTACCTTGTGCCGAATTTCATTGATGTACCTCAAATGGTTCAAAAATTAGTAGGGGGGGAACGGACTTTAGACGGGCACTGTATATATTTCTGAAATTAAAAACTGGATGTGGATTTTAGTTTGTAGTCGGTATACTGTTATTTTAATCATCTCCAGTTAAAATTGAACGGCATCGAGGGCGATTTCATTTTCAATCTAAATTTAACTTTATTAGGTTAACAATGCTAATTCAAAAATCTAAATTACTCTATTGTTAGAAATGCCTGTGTTATATTATTTTAATGTTTATAAACAGTAGCTGGTTGAGCCGCCGCCTGTCAGTGTTCGGGATTCGATGATTTCATTCTGGTCTTGAATGCTGCCTGGATTAAACGGCCGCTGGTCAAGCGAATATTAATTACCTTTGTGTACTTGTTGTTTGTAATTACCTGTTCTTACGTTTTATGGATTACTTTAATCAGTTCGGACATTAATTAAGTTTTTGAATTATTGTGTTAAGTTTGTGTTTGGTAAATTACGTTAAATACATGTTATTCGTGTTGTGTTTTGACGTACTGGGTGTTTTATTGACCTTAATCTAACATCAGAAGTGGGATAACTCATTTTCACGGAATTGTTTGTGTTCAAAAATGGAGACGCTAATTTCCGAGTTGGTGAAGGCTTTGAAGGCGAATAAATCGACCCCGGATCAAGTGGATCTCCCCATTTTTCATCCGGAAACGGACGATGCAACGAAATGGTTAGAGCAGGTGGAGAAAATCAAAGGTGAATTGAGCTGGACCGATGTGGAAGTACTGGTAAGGGTCGGTCGCTATTTAATTCAAAATGCTCGGAAATGGTTTGACGAATGGTCACCTGAGGTAAAAGATTGGAGTACATTTAAACGAGAATTTACCGACGCTTTCCCCCCGCGGCATAATTTGGGCCGTTTGTTGAGCGAGGCTGCTAATTTTGATAGTAGTCGGTGTAATACTTATGATGCTTATGTTCATAAAAAGTCAACTTTGTTGAAAAATTTACGTGTGTCTTGGCAAGAGCATGATCTTGTAGAGTTAATTGTACATGGTATTCGAGAGTCACATGTCCGCGATGCCGCGATGTCGAGAGATTGTAAAACTGTGTCAGAACTCCTTGTTTATTTGACTGCTTTTGCCAAAAGGGTGCGAGACGATACTGACACTGACTCAGAAAGGAATTTCTTTAAAAGGCGAAAGTTTTCTGCTCCGTTACCATCAGATAGTAGCCGTAAAAATGTTAGATGCCATAATTGCGGCAATTAGGGCATCTTAGGCGACAATGTAATAAGAAATTGAAGCAAAGTACGGAATCACGAAAGGATGCTCCTGCACCAGGGTCGAGTACCACCAATCAAAATGTATGCTCATTTTGTGCAAAAGTAGGACATTTTGAAAAAGATTGTTTTACGAAAAGAGCTATTGAACAAAGACGCAAAGTTAATTTTTGCACGGTAGGCAAAACTGCGCTCCCCACGTGTGTAAGTTTAGATGGTAAGCAATTTCAAGGCCTCATTGATACGGGCTCAGATGTGTCGCTAATCTCTAAAACATTCCGCTCTTTGTTTGAAAACAAAATTGAATCATGTTCATCTGTTATACGGGGAATATCTCCGGGCAGCGTAGAAGTGAAAGAACAATTTAAGGCTGAGGTTGAGATTACTGGTGTTAAAACAGAATTAGTATTTTTAATAGTTCCCGATAATATTTTAGATTTTGATGTGCTTATCGGTTGCAATTTATACCAAGATCCGAATTTAGTCGCAGTTACTGACGCCACTGGAACAATCATCCACCGAAAACAAATTCCCGGTATTCGACGAGTGTTAGAAACACAAACCCAATCGCATGTTTATGTTGTGCCTATCGAGCACGCCGAAAAGATCACTGCATTGCTGGACCAATTTAGCGATTGAATAACATCCGGTTACCAAGTGCCGGCAATCAAAACAGCAACCTTAAATATTCGACTTGTTGATAATCATATTGTCAACAGACCGCCACCTCGTTTGTCCTTATCGGAACGAGTTGCTGTTCGCGAAATCGTAGAGGAACTACTAACTAATAACATTATTAGAGAAAGTGAGTCACCGTACGCTAGTCCAATGCTTTTGGTTCGTAAAAAAGAGGGAAATTATCGCTTATGTGTGGACTACCGTGAGCTTAATTCCCACACAATAAAAGATCGTTATCCCTTACCTGTAATTCAAGATCAACTAGATCGGTTGGGCAAAGGGAAATATTTTACATCACTGGATCTAGCGTCTGGTTTCCACCAGATCCCTGTAAGTCCAGAATCAATCGAGAAAACTGCCTTCGTAACCCCCGATGGGCATTATGAATATTTGCGGATGCCGTTTGGTCTCGCAAATGCCCCTGCGGTCTTCCAACGAGCCCTCATGAAAGCGTTAGGTAACCTCAAGGACACTGTAGCGTTAGTGTACCTTCATGATATTTTGATACCCTCAGAAACGCCGGAAGAGGGTATGGAGTCACTTACAATAGTTCTTGAAGCATTGCGCGCAGCTGGTTTTTCACTTAATGCTTCCAAATGTAAATATTTACAAAGCAGTATTGAGTATTTGGGGCGTCAAATTTCTTCTGAAGGCATACGCCCAAGTCCAACTAAAATTCAGTCATTGGTACATGCACCAATACCAAAAACTGTCAAACAAATTCGACAATTTATGGGACTTGCAAGTTATTTTCGCAAGTATATTCCAAATTTTGCTGCAGTTACAGCTTGCATAACAAAATTAACAAAACACAAGGAACCATATGTTTGGGGAAAGGAACAACAAGATGCCCGAAATTATGTAATCCATCATTTAGTGTCAAAGCCCCTACTTGTCGTGTATGATCCAGATCTACCGACGGAATTACATACTGACGCGAGCTCATTAGGGTATGGTGGTATTTTGATTCAAAAGAGGGACGGCCAAATGGGCGTCATTGGTTATTTCAGTAAAAGAACGACCTCACCTCAGCGGAAGAGAAATATCACTCGTATGAGCTCGAGACATTGGCAATCGTGGAATCACTTAAACATTTTTGCAGTTATCTGGTAGGAATTCCTTTCACAATAGTGACTGATTGCAATGCAGTTAAGTCAACCGCAAACAAGAAAACAATATTGCCTAGGGTTGCACGTTGGTGGTCATACATGCAAGACTTTAATTTTACTTTGGTGTATCGTAAAGGTAGTTCTTTGCCGCATGTAGATTTCCTTAGTAGAAATCCTCCCCAGAACGTACGGCGTGTCGCCCATAATGATTGGTTGCGCATTGCACAAAAGGGCAATGCAGAAACACAAAATATGTTGACTTTGTTAAGAGAAGGGAAATTAGACAATAAACAGTATGTCGAAAAGAACGGTATGTTGTTGCATCAGGAAGTTCAATCTGATGGGGTTAAAATATTGCGATGGTTCGTACCAAGGCAAAATCGTTTAGGTCTATTGCGTATTTTTCACGATGAGCAGTGTCATGTCGATCCCGAGAAAACTCTGGCAAGTATAAAACAGCATTTTTGGTTTCCGAAAATACGAAATTTTGTAAACATTTATGTGAAACATTGTTTGGTATGTGCAGTCAAGAAAACACGCACAGGGCCATTACAAGGCTATGTAGAGCCATTGCCTAAACCTGATGAGCCATTTCACACAGTGCATGTTGACTGTTTAGGTCCAATGAATCCTACGGTTGAGGGTCACAAACATGTTCTGGTATTAGTAGATGCATTCACTAAATATTCTTTGTTATTACCTTTAAAAACAGCCACATCCAAAGAAACTAAAAGTCAGTTGCAAAATTTCTTTTCACTCTTTGGTGCACCCAAACGGATAGTAGCTGATGCAGGGCGAAATTTCCAAAATTTAGAAATCGCTCAGTGTCTTGGCTCGTGGGGTTACCATTACGTAACTCCTGACGTGCACCGTGGAAACGGGCAAGTGGAGAGGTACATGCGAACTATCATGAATTTATTACGTATTGAAACAGAAGTTAAGTCAGAATGGTCGAGCAATTTGTGGAAAATACAACTTGTGTTGAACTCTACCATTCAAAAATCAATAAAGATGACTCCCATACAGGCTTTGTTGGGAATTAAAGCGGCCACTCCGTTAATTCAGTGTGTTATTCAAAATTTAGCAGACGATATTCGTCCTGTACGAAATAAAAATGCAGATCGGGAAAGGGTAAGGAAAGCGTTGGAGAGCAATACTCCAAATCTCGAAAAGCTAAATGCAAAGCGACGCCACAGCCGCCAGTTTAAAGTTGGTGACATTGTGCTGATGCATAGAGATTCTACTATGCAAAAAAGTAAGATGAATTACGAGTTTATGGGACCTTATGAAATTGTTGGCATTACCAAGGAAATCCGACGTTTGGGCAAAAATTTAATCACTAAAGCAGCGAAATAGCAGCTACGTATGTGGCCTACAGAATGGTCTGTGGAATGTGAAATGGAAGAGCTCCTTTCATTTTTGGAAGGTGATGCTGGTGTAGAATAGTGTAAGTACACACTATTTGTTGTTTGTCGTGAATGTTACGTATGTTCATTGTTACTGCTGCTAGCGGTTGACAGGTGTGTGATCGTAATTATTGAATCACGTCAGAGTCGTAGAACCTGACGGAACATCAGATCATGCTAACGTCAGTGTCGCAGAACCTGACGGAAGATCAGAATTTAATCACGTCAGCGTCGCAGAACCTGGCGGAGCAGTAGATTAATGACAGTAGATGTAGTTTTTGAGAAAATGCATGGTGGTCGAATCACGTCGGTATGTTACCAGACGGAACTGAGGACATGAAAGCATAGTTCTTGCCTTGCAGAAGTTCTAGCACGTCTACGAACGGAATGAAAGATCTGATATTGTGATGACGTTTTAAATGGGTACTAAATGCCAGTATTTTTGAGTGGTGGAAAATTGTTTACGTTTGTAAGGAGTTGGCATAAAGGTAAAAGCGACACAAGGCAAGGGTTGTGTTAGTAAAAAACTGCACAAGAGATGCAGGTTGATTAGATGCTGAAGTAGTTACGTTTTGGGTTCCCGTATTCTGAATTTTGATGTGTACTCATAGCTTTGAGAGTCCTACCATGACTAGTTTCACAAATTACAGAACCCAAAGCGATGTGTCAGAGACAGGCAGACTGATTTCTAACTGCATTGGCGTTTGATTATTTTCAGATTACTGACCTAGGACTACGTCGAGAGCGACGTTCCCGTCAGGATGGTCGTGTTAGAAATGCCTGTGTTATATTATTTTAATGTTTATAAACAGTAGGTGGTTGAGCCGCCGCCTGTCAGTGTTCGGGATTCGATGATCTCATTCTGGTCTTGAATGCTGCCTGGATTAAACGGCCGCTGGTCAAGCGAATATTAATTACCTTTGTGTACTTGTTGTTTGTAATTACCTGTTCTTACGTTTTATGGATTACTTTAATCAGTTCGGACATTAATTAAGTTTTTGAATTATTGTGTTAAGTTTGTGTTTGGTAAATTACGTTAAATACATGTTATTCGTGTTGTGTTTTGACGTACTGGGTGTTTTATTGACCTTAATCTAACACTATTATATTAGAATACGATCATTTTTCCTTTAAATTTTACAAATTACCTATCCATATAGGTAGTTAAGTTTCAGTAATAAACCTTAGGTATACTAGAAATAGTCAGGCCCACGCCCCGAAGAAACTATAGAATCCGTGAAAGTCCGTAAGTATCGAATGAATGAAATTCCAATTTAAACCTGACTATTTCTCAATGAAATGATCCGCCGTTTTTACAATTACCTACCTACGGAAGTAACAAGTGTGGGAAATTTAGCGCGGGAATTTGAGGTAGGTAAGTACGTACCTTTAGGACCTTTACTTACACCCTGCAGAACGATGAAACTTCATAACAACGCAGGTTATACATAAATTTATGCCATCAAAGGCATGCATAAAGCGTGGGAATCGGGAAACACATGCAGACGTCTGTACAAGTATGCTTGCGGAGCGCGGCCGAGGTCCATCGCTGACGTCACATGCTTCCCCCACTCGTACTTCACGCGGTGCTACAGCGTTTTACGGGTATTAGGCAACTTCCTATATAATAACTTTGGTCCACTACAACCCCCCCCACCAAATTTCAACTTTCCATCTCCACCCCTTCCTCACTTATGCATTTTTCACCCCTGGAGAACAGCAGCCACGTACCTACTGGTTTTCCCCTGCTCGAAAAAACTTCAAATTTTACAGTGTCTGCTCAAGACGGACTCTTTCCAGAAAAAAATCGTCGGCACCCTCCGGTCACGTTTGGGAGTGGTTGTCGGGTGGGGGTGGCTTTTATTTTCACATTATTCCGAGTTTTCGTGCATCTCATCGTCAAGGACGCCAAATAGAACCTCTCTATCGAATTTTAAATTTTCGCCTCCTCCCCTTCCCTATTAGTATCTGAAAATAAAAATATAGTATACTTGGGCCGCCCAACAGACGGAGTGATCACCCTGCAAGAACGTGCTCTAGCGGGGCCAATATTAATTTATGACGACCGAATTGGAGTGATGCGACTTCGTTGGGTCTAAAGAAAGTGCATCACTGCGGTTCTGTCGTCCTAAATTGACAGTGGTCCCGTCTAGAGCACGTTCTTGCAGGGTGATCACTCCGTCTGTTGGGCGGCCCAAGTATAGAAGACCCCGGTCCCATTCATCGTACCTTTTGATAAAAGTAACCTAAGATCATTTTTCATTTGTCGATATGGTATGGTATTAAATAAGTTTACGAACGACGAACGAAAATAATAATGAAGGAAATGCTTTTTAACCGACTTTAAAATGAGGAGGTACTCAATTCGACTGTTTTTTTTATGTGTGTTACCTCAGAACTTTTTTCTACGTGAACCGATTTTGATGATTCTTTTTTATTTGAAAGCTGGTGCTTCTCATGTGGTCCCATATAAATTTGATCAAGATCTGACCAGTAGTTTTTGAGTTATCCTTAATAATGCGTATTTAATTGACTTCGACTACATTGATGATGTTCTCATTGAAGTCGGTTTTCTATTTTGTAGGACAAAAATATTATGTATATTATTTACAAGTCTTAAGTATTAATGGAGAGCGCAGCAGCGCAGGAGAACTTTCCGCGACCTTTCACGTTCAGTAGTATTATTTTTAATTATTTATTTTATGTAACTTTGAATGCATAATTTTTTACTCTTTAATTCTTTTACAGGCAACATGACAGATTCAAGATATTGGTCTAAAGAAGTAATTCAAAATTTTATTGAAATATATAAATCCTTTCCATGCTTAAGGAAAATTAAATCACGAGATTATACAAACAGAAATTTAAAAAATGCTGCCTATGATAAACTAGTCGAATTTTGTAAAACAAAACCCAGTTGCAAATCGGGATTATGTAGTAAAAAAAGTTCAAAGTTTTCGTGGTTCTTTCCGAAAGGAAATGAAAAAGATGGAAGATTCAAAACGAAGTGGAGCTGGTTCAGATGAAATTTATATCCCAACATTATGGTACTTCGACCTGTTGCTGTTTACAATTGACCAGGGGAACTACCAACACCAAGCATATCCAACATTGGAGAAGAACCGGAAAATTCTAACGAGGAAAGAATGTCAGAAGAATGTGAAATTCGGGAAGAAGCTGAAGATGAAGGTACAGAAGGCAATAATAGACAGGTATTTTTTTAAGTATTTATTAAAAACAAAAATAATTTACTAATTACCTACGCTTTTCCCTTGGTTAACATTTCGTCCTGCCAGTCAACTTTCCCATCTGAATTGAAAAAATCTCTATAGTTAGGTATCTCGGTTAGCTTTAGCAGCTGTGGTAGAATTTTTTTTTACAACTTTGTACGTTTATGAGGCCAACCGTATTTTTTCGTTAGTCACCCGTCTGCAATTCATTACTTAAAAAATTTTCTTGATCGAATGATGTCGACGTTGTATATAAAGTATCACGCTTTCTAAGAAAATTGTGAAGAGCACAAATAGCAAGTACGACGTAACTTATATTTTTCGGGTACATCATATTATGTATTGGGGTATGAAGAATTCTAAATCGTGCAGCTATAAGACCAAATGCATTTTCAGAAACATTTCTTGCACGCGATAGTCTATAGCTGAAAACTCTTTTACTATAAGAAAGATCTCTTTGGGGACATGGTTTTAAAAAATGTTCTTGTAAAGAAAATGCTTCGTCGCCCAAAAATACAAAATTCAAATTATTTTCCGTTTCACTGTTGTTCGGTAAATGTAATTGGTCTAAAACAATAAAGTGATATAATTATTTAGAACTACGTTCATACAAATAACAACTTACGATTTACCAATTTATGGTAAAATTCTGTGCTTTCAATTACTCCTCCGTCCGATAATCTTCCATTTTTTCCCACATCGACAAAAATGAATTCATAGTTAGAGTTGACGAGTGCCATTAAAACGATACTATAGAAATTCTTATAATTATAATATTGTGCTCCTGAATGAGGCGGAGGTACAATACGTACCTATATGTGCCATCCAGGGCTCCTCCAGTTTATAAATTGCCACTTCTTTTTAAACCCAGCTGCTACTTCAAGCCAATCCTGCGATGTAGATGGGAACTAAAATTGAGATACTTTTTAATTTTTCAGATATCTAATGAGGTTTCATCATAAGCTCCTTCAACATCTCATGGACTGCCAAAAAGTTCATCTGTCCCGAATAAAAGAAGTAGGAATTCTAAACAAAATAAATCGCAGATAGACTTTATAAACTACTGCAAAGATCAGCTTGAAAAAAATTATTCAATTGACGAATTTGATGCAGCAGCAATTTCGTGGGCAAAAAAAATTAAAAAGATGAACCCGATCCAGACTATTTACGCTGACATGTTGATAAATCAAATTGTAAATAAAGGATTATTAAACCAATTAACCGATACAACAGTTGTAACAGATCAACCATCAACTCCACTCTTTTCGCCTAGTCCATATAGTACTGTTTCATCACATACTTCTTTATCTCGGCAAGGAGGAACATCAGAATTACAACCTTCAGCAGATTTAACATCCTACTATGAACAGGCTAGTAATGACTTCCAGATTCTGTAGTAATATTACGTTTGTTTTCAGTGTATGAGATATTGTTTACGTTTTGTTATTAGAAAAATGTTCATGTTTATTTATTAAAGGGGGTCTATCACAAAAATTAAAATTGTAGAACAAGCAATTCTAAGAACAAATTTTCAATCCGCACTTCTTTACGACAGGCCGTTTCAGAGATATGGGCGCTAAACGATATGTCGCATTCACTCGTGACGTCAAGGCGACACCGCGCGGCGTATAGACTGGGGCGCGCATTGTGAGTCGACCAACTGCGGCGTGTTGTAACTCGTGTTCAATAATTGTTGCAAGGTTATTTCACGCAGTTCAGTTGCAAAAATTTATTGAGCATGGCTTTCGGGTTTGAACCAAAATATAAGCCCGGTTTTTCAAAGAATCCAACACCGCGTTAAGTCTGACACCGGCTTTGTTGCTATGATACCGGCTTTCTGATTGGTTGTATCATAGCAACGAAACCGGTGTCAGACTTAACCCGGTGTTGGATTCTTTGAAAAACCGGGCCATAGTGAGTCGGAAATGAGGCATATGGACACTGAAAATCTTCAAAGAATCGAAGAAAATGATAATGCGCGGTTGAACAACGTAAGGTGGTGCAAGTGCACAAACTGTGTGCCGATGCCTACTGTGAAGGAAAGTGTTTGCTGTTGGGATAATGGTGAAATAACTAAAGTTAGGAACGAAAATATATGCATAACTTTGCATGAAAGTTTTGATAATATAGTTTTAAATTTAGATACTTTAAATATTGTAAGACACAATATAATATTAAAGGAAGTGCAAAAGCCACGCCGAAAAGAAGAGGTATATGGAAGTGAATAACAGGCTTTGGCGTCATCTTTCCTACAAAAATTTTACATCTTGGGTGAATTCTTGGACTTCAATTGGACATTTCTATAAAATTGTTATTCCAGCTTGCGTAGTAAGCCAAATTCGGGAACGCTTTCCAGAAATTAATGGCATATACACTGGTTTCAAAGAATATGAAGATGGGCAAAAACAGTAAAACTTATAATAACGATAGATCTGCATAAATAGTGTGCTTTGAAAATTGTTATGTTTATTAACAAAATAGTTTTATTCTTAATAAATCAAAACTGAACTTAAATAAAAACAGAATTAAAATTTTTGAGTACATTATTCCTTAAACCTAGATAAAAGTCACGGCGATTTATCCTATTTTTCCACGCTCCTTATTTTTATTAGGAAATCTATGTAAAGATTCGGACGAGTTTTTAAGGTTGTTATTACACCCAAAAACATAACAATTAGACAATTAGACTTAACCTGTGCTCTTAACAACTCCACATTACGCAAATTTTATGGATGTTTTAGGAAAATACAAACATGAGAAACTGCAAGCAACAACCGATCTGGAAGAGCGGCACGACGTACGCAGCGGCTTAAGAGCGCGAGCCAAGTGTCGCCATGACGTCACGCGCAATAACCGCTCCGCTTCAGAAATGAGTATCTCGAAAAGTGTTGCAGTTTTTTAGATGCGGATTTCGCTGTTATTCTTAGATATTTTTTACCATTTTTTCATCACAAGTTGTATTTTTGTGATAGGCCCCCTTTAATAAAGCAATCAGTCTTACCTTTAAATATGTTTTTCTTAAAACCTCATATATGGCTTTACATGTTTCGGCTATAATTTTACATAATGATGGTGAGGATATTCCAGTTGAAAATTTCAAATCTTCAAACGAACGGCCCGTAGCTAAGTATCTTAATGTAGTTGTTAGCCTTTCCTCTGCACTTATGCTTTCATGCATTTTTGTATCTTGTTTAGAAATTACTGGAGATACCAAATCCAATAAAATTTGAAATGATGCGGAATCCATTCGCAAATAGTTTCTGAAATCCATAGGAAAATTATCACGCAACTCATGTAACAGAGGCATATGCCCATATCTGTTGCGACATTCCATCCATTTTTTTACCCAACATCTTTGTCTCTTATTTGAAATATTCAGATACACGGCCAAGCACAACGCCACTTTTAATTTTCGTTTTTTAATTATTTTCTCCATTTTTTAGGAAAAAACGTCTGTAAAACTGTTGAAAATTTCAAAACTCCACGAGCCACGAATATCACGCGGGAAACTTGACGTGTTTCAATTTACATTCAGTTTTATCTTCTCACGTTTCACGCCACAGGCTAAAACCGTGCGATAAAGCGCTGCAATTTTTAGGAACAAATATTTAAGACGGGCCACACTAACTTGGCCGCGCGAAAGTACTCGTGACTGGAACGAGGCGCTCCAATCGCACACGATGGAGCGTAAGTGTAAAGGTACCTATTGTAACGTTGCCGTCGGAAGACGATTTGAAGTTTCACGCATTATCTCCCTAATCTAATCTATGAGCTGTACACCAAACGCATGGTTCATAAAAACATCAAAAACGTTCCTCGGCTACTTTTAAGGGTAGTGGAATAGGGCGGGGGTGGAAATTTGGTTAAGATTCTTCAGCATTAATTTTCTTGTGCATCTTACTCGATGACGAAAAAACAACCGATCTGCTGATTTCCATATTCTCATCTCGACGCTCGTCACTTTACGAGCTTCTTTTTCAAGCTACGAGGGGGTATTTCTAGCTGATTAACTTGTATTGGAGCGCTCCAGGATTTCTGTGTCATTTTATTGAGATTGAAATTATACACGGACCTGTACACCTCCTGAGATGACCGCAAAAAATGGCAACCACCCCGGATCGTCTTTAGGGGTAGATCCCTGAAGGGGGCGAAAATTTATTTTCGATTTTCGGACGATTTCGCATGCCACCTCGTCGAGAACGCCTAGGAGAACGGCTCTTTATCATTTATCATTCCCGAGCATAATAGTCGTTTCTTTTTATTAAATGCAACTCGGCCCTGCGCTACTGTTTGTTGTATATCTTGTGACGTAACCGATGACGTCACGTCACGGTAGGAGGATCCGGCCGCGACTAAACCCAAGCCGGAGGTGAGGGTGGGCAAAAGAGTAATAGGGCGCCAAGGAGTTATTGGCTGATCCTCCAAGAAAAAAAAATACTCACCACGACACAGCGGCTACAGCTCCTAAAAGCCGCTGGCAAACAGTAGGGCAAGGTGCAAATAAAAAGGAAACACGTAGTCAAATAATATATGAACATACGAGGGGCCATTTTTATATTCCCGGACTGGGCAGTTTTAAATTTTGAGACAATTTTCCATTAATTTTTTTTCTAATCACATATGCTTTGGAAACGTGTATGCCAAATTACAGAACAATTGCAACATGTTTAATTTCATTAACTGTCAGTTTGTGTTGTCGTGCATCAAAATGAATAAAATCGAATATCGGGCTGTTATAAAATTCCTTACGAGACAAGGAAAAACTCCAAAAATTATTCTTGAAGAAATGTTGGTTGTGTACGGGAATGATTGTCCTTCTAAGTCAACTATTTGCGAGTGGTCAAAACTGTTTAAAAATGGCCGAGAATCATTGGATGATGATCCCCGCCCAGGTCGCCCTGTTGACGTGATCACTTCAGATGTTGTTGAAAAAACCAAGTGTTTGGTATTGGAGGATGCAAGATTGAAGAAGCGGCAATTAGCAGCTTTACTAGGAGTTTCAGAAACCACGGTTTTCAGAATTCTACACGAGTACCTTGGAATGACAAAGGTTAGTGCAAGATGGGTTCCGCGAATGCTTTCGCCATTCCAAATGCATGTTCGGGTAGAGGCGTGTGTACAATTCTTGACGCTTTGTGGAGATGAACCAGATTTAATTATCGACCGACTTGTCACTGGAGATGAAACGTGGGTGCATCATTATGATCCAGAATCGAAACAAGAGTCGATGCAATGGCATGTTAAGGGCTCCAGCCCTCCCAAGAAGTTTAAGGTCACCCCTTCGGCAGGAAAAATAATGGCAACCATTTTTTGGGACTGTCAGGGAATTTTGCTGATTGATTATCTGGAGAGAGGTAGAACAATAACGGGAGAGTATTATTCAAGCTTAATGCATCGCCTCAGAGATTCAATTAAAGTGAAAAGACGCGGAAAACTGAGGAGAGGTGTTTTGTTGCTCCACGGCAATGCACCAGTGCACAAGTCAAGACTTGCAAAAGCTGCTGTTGCTGATTGTGGCTTCGAAGAAATTGAACACCCGCCTTATAGTCCAGATTTGGCACCTAGTGACTATTTTTTGTTTCCTAATCTCAAGAAATCACTCAGGGGGACAAAATTCAGGGACAATGACGAACTTATTGCAGCTGTTGAGGACCATTTTGTGGAGAAACCGAAAGAATATTTTTACAACGGATTGAAGATGTTATTAAAGCGGTGTAATACCTGTATTCAAAAGCAAGGAAACTATATTGAAAAATAAATAGTTGTTGCTGCTCTAGTCTTTTGTTTTCATGCCTAGTCCGGGAATATAAAAACGACCCCTCGTATAATGATATTAAAAAAATTGGTAACCAGAATGAAAATTTATATCAGCAAAAACAGGGGTACCTATATAAAAAAAAAAATACACCGCAAATAAGATTTAATTAGAACAATGTAGGTATATAACAAAACTGACCTAGGTGAAATTTAGACACCCGGTACTAACGTTGCGCCAATAAAAAAAGGAAAACAAATAGGCACGGATGACGCGGTAAATCTGCAACACGGTTGGAGCTCCAAACGCGCAGCGCACCGACGAGCCAATCGCACGCACTCTACCTATAAAACAAATGGGCGCAAACGGCAGTATCGACCGTTACTAAATCCCGACAAATTGATACTATTTGAATCAAAGTTAAATCAAGAAAACAAGCAAAATCTAATGACTAATAACAACTATTAATTATACTAAACTGAAACTGTTAATGAAATCAAAATTAATAAGCTAAGTACGAAAATGTGAAGCAAAACTATTAATATTATTATAACTACGTGCAAAATGACAAATTCAAATTAATGATTAACAAATAATAAAAGTGAATATAAATATTAGATGTTCAAACGAACAAAACGGGTTGGCCACAACAAGCCGTGGTCAGGCAACTACTTCCAAACCAGCCGAACGGGAGGATCTCGAACGGGCAGGCGACACGAAAAATGCGGAGAAAACTCCAAGGGGTTTTTGGACACGTATATGCCGTGCCAGGTGCTACTTAAAACCAGCCGATGGACGCGGCGTTCCAATCGGACAGGCGACAAAATCGAAATATAGTTATACTTCTGACCTTTCAGGAGATTAAAGGTGTAAAAGCTGTTACCAAACTGTAGGTAGGTCCTAAGTACTCCTGAAACTCAGCACCAGGTGGTATACGGCGCTTCTAAACGGGAAGACGGGAGGCACCAGGAAACTGGCACCAAGAAACAAAATCGCTCCCGGGAAAAAACCCTAAAATGCCGAAAGGACAAATTAGAAGAGAAAATAAGAAAAAGGAAAGGAAAGGAAACAATAACGATGACTAAAGATTTAAATAAGGACGAAAAATGGCCCTCACCTCGTGTGTTTTTTTTCCAACAAAATCTACTGAACCTCTAATGTGAGTCAAATCCCAAAAAGGCACAGACGACGATTACCAAATTCGCACAGTGCAACAAAATCGTCGTCTTTAAGAGGAAGGAAACCCAAGAAAATCCCAGAAACTGGCTAGAAATTAAATTTCACAAAACTCGGCGTAACCAACCACTCACACGAAGAACAGAAGCAAAAGAGACGTTTCCCAACGCAAATCGGAATTTCCAAAAAAACCGCCGACTAGGTAAAATACAAGGTGGCCCCATCCGAAACTACAAATGTACCCAGAAGTACCCTAGATTTCCAAAACTTCCAGAGGCGTCACCGAAAATGGAGAAGTTAACAGAAGAAAGAAAGCTTAAAAGGACTAGGAAACCCAAAAGAAAAGAAGACAGCAATAAGAAAAGTCGTAAAGAGGTCTCAAGGGACAGAAGAATAGATATTAAAATGCATAAAGAATTGAAAGATGAGACACGGAAAAGCAAATTAGTCAGGCGCGCCACTGACCTAGTGAACAAGCAAGCCAAGTGGGTCAATAACCTTCCCAGATGTCAACCACGAAAATAACTATCAGTCGGAATTAACCTCAAAAAAAGTGACAACAAAAGAACAACAAATTGGAAGCGATTAAATTAATAAATGTACGACAAAATCGGGAAAATTAAACGACAATCCTCCTAAGGTAGGCTCAGCAAATCGTAAATATAAAAGATAACCAATTTCAAGACTGAAAATGAGCAGAAACAACAACAGACAAGTTACAAGATATAAACAATAAGGGGACCCAAAACTAGCAGGTAAGTGAGACCCTATTAGAACAGAAAAGCTAACTAGAATTAATAATTTTAAAACAGTTCTACCCTCAAACAAATTGATGGAAACCGAAAAAGACAATGAACGGAGGCATGATCGGAGAGCAGGGACAAGAACTGGAAACAGAGACAATTAGAGCAATAAGAGGCTAAATTTAAGTGTGAGACTTAGAATAGGAATAGAAATATGTTAATATGAGCACGATGTAAGTACTAGTTTATTAATAAATGCGTAAAAAATAGTTTGAATTGATTTTTAACGCTACAAATCCCCCTCTTACTTCAGGAAAATTACCTGCTAATTTTTCCTAAAATACTCGTCTCCTGACTTCAGATCCTTTGCATGCCAAACTCCCTTCGATCGATCATCGCGATCTTTCAATTCATATGTCCAAGGCGAAATACGCTTTGAAATGAAAAATGGTCCAATGTATTTTGGGGCAAGTTTCCGGGAAAAGTACTTGCTTGCATCTGACAGGACGTAGTTCCGTTTAAAGACTGGCTGACCCACAATAAATTCCTCATGACGGCAGCGCAAATTGTGGGTGTTTGCTGCTCTCTCATTAGCCTTCTTCAAACGTTTTCGCACATCCTTGAAAATTTCCCTCATAGTGTCGCTTCGATTCACTATTTCCTCCCGAGTTTCTTCGTCCAGTATGTCGTTACTTCGCTTGTGATCGTCACCCGACAAATACATATTTCTTCCAAAATTCACAAAGTACGGAGACTTTCGAATCACCTCATGGCAAGCAGTTCTTATTGCACATGTGAGCTGGGGTAAAGCAGCATCCCATTTCCGATGATTGTCCTTAACATACATTGCCAACATCGTCTTTAATGTTTTGTTTACCCGCTCGGTAGGATTAGCCCTCGGATGGTAATTGGGAGTATATTTGAGGCGTACTGCATTCTTTTTGGCAAAATCTTGGAACAGTCGACTTTTGAATTGCGATCCATTATCATAAATAACCGTAGCAGGGACACCGAATAACAAGAAACAGTCCTCTTCCATTATCCGAAGTACAGTTGACGTTGCTGCAGCCTTCATAGCAAATACCAAGGAAAACTTGCTGAGGTAGTCACTGATGACCAAGAGATATGAGTTTCCCTTTGTGGATCTCGGCAAGGGACCCATCAAGTCTGCCGTCACTACTTCCCAAGGTCGGTTCGGCTTCGGATGAGAAACCATGGTATCGTTAGGCTTAACATTATCTGCTTTATACTGGGCACATATGGGACACCTCCTAACATGTCTAGTAACATCACTGCGGAGCTGGGGCCAGTAGAACTTCTCTGATATTCGGGAATACGTCTTGTAAACACCCATATGTCCTGCTGTATGCATATCATGGTACTCATGTAGCAAAGCCTGACGCTGTTCTTTAGGAATAACCAACCTCCACTCTGCAGCAACACCCTCTAACCCTGGCCTATCATTCTTCACATACTTATAAAGACGCGTCCCGACGACTCTCCATTGGCTGTAATGCAAAGGGTTCTCCTTCACCTTCTGCATCATCCCCTGCACCCACTTATCAGACGTCGATTCACCATCATTCGTTTGGATGTTCTGTGAATGTTCTGCAGCTCTCATGGCATCCAAAACCGGCACAGATCTGGATAGCATGTCAGGGACCACATTTTCCCTCCCTCTCCGGTGAAATCGTGTTGCTGTAGCCTCACCGCCCATCTCGCCAATCGTCCAGAAGGATCCTTAAGATTTTGAAGCCACAATAAGGAGTGGTGGTCTGTCATCACCGTAAATGGGATGCCTTCTAAATATGGCCGAAGCTTTTCTATGGCATACAGTACCGCTAAACACTCCCTTTCAGTGGTCGAAAAATTTCTTTCATTCTTTGATAGTGAGCGGCTAAGGTAGCAAACAACTTTCTCACCATCTGGATGCGGCTGGGACAACACAGCACCAATCCCATATCCTGACGCATCGGTCTGCACTATAAAGGGGAGGCTATAGTCCGGACAGTTAAGTACAGGGGCTGACACAAGACAGGCCTTGACCTTTCGGAATGATTCTTCGCATTCTGGTGTCCAGCGAAACCGAATTGTTTTCTTAAGCAGTGCCGTGATAGGAGCCATCATGGTGGAAAATTCAGGGACAAACCTCCGATACCAGGAGAATGTGCCAGCAATTCTTCTAACCTCCGGGACTGTTTTAGGAGATGGGATATCCAACATCGCCTTAATTTTGTCAGGATCCACATGCAGACCAAACTTGTCCACGACGTATCCTAAATACTTCATCTGCTCCCGACAAAACTGGCACTTCTCTACGCTAACTGTTAAGTTAGCATCCCTCAATCTCCTAAACAGCTCCTCCAGAACTTCAATATGTTTTTCGAAGCTTTGCGTCACGATGACCACGTCGTCCAGGTAAACGAAAACGTACGGCTCAAGATCTGCTCCAAGAACGCGATCCACCAGTCTCTGCCAAGTACTAGGCGCATCATGGAGTCCAAATGGCATCCTATTGAAATGGAAAAGTCCTCGATTGGGAACAGTAAATGCTGTGTACTGCTTGGAGTTTTCAGCCATCGGGACCTGCCAGTAAGCGGATTTGATGTCAAGCCTCGACAGATATTGAGCATCCTTCAGCTTATCAAGAGTGTCCGCCACCATTGGCAAGGGGTAGCTGTCTCGCACCGTCACCGAGTTGAGTTTCCGGAAATCCACACAAGGTCTATAGCTCCCATCCTTCTTCTTAACCATCAAAAGTGGTGAGGCCCAGGGACTATTGGACTTCTCTATTATGCCCTGCTCCAGCATCTTACCAACCTCCTTGTCAATGACAGCCTGCATCACAGGGGACACTCGATAATACCGTTGTTTGATTGGTGGGGAAGCAGTTTCGATGACATGCTCTGCCAAGGTGGTGTACCCTAGAGATTTGCCCATCAGGTTGACGTTTCTTTCGATTACTTCCTGTAGCTCCTGCCTCTGTTCGGAAGACAAAGCCGTCTGTAGCAGTGTGGGGTCAATTGCACTAATCATGGGCGGCTCTTCTTTGAAGTGCCACTCGTCTACCATCGGAATGATTCCCACACTTCTCCAGAAATCCCATCCCAACACGAGTAAATGAGGAACCTCCGGGACGACCAACACCTCCATCACACACATACGTCCTTTCAAAGTTATCGGCAGCTCACACACACCAAGCACAGAGCACGACTGTCCATTCGCCACCGTCAGTCTGTTTGGTTCTTGATGAGTCAGCTCAATACCCATCGAACTAATCGCCAACCAACCTTCCTTCCCTAAAATTGTCCTCGTAGAACCCGAATCCAGCAAACCAATAAACTCCCTTCCCAAAATATTCACCGTTAGATATGGTCGTTCATCATTTCGAGCATGTTCAAAAATGTAATCTAAAACCACCTTTATGCTTTCGGTCGAACTCCCTTCAGGAACACTATTAGGCCGACCAGCTAATAGTTCCCTTGACCGTTTCCCGAATGTCGTTTCTGGCAGTCAGGACAATTGCGAAGAGTAACCCCAGGCTTCCTGCAACCATAGCACTTCTTGATTTTAGGGGCCAGACACCCTATGGCCCTGTGACCCGGTTGATCACAATTGAAACACTTCGCCTTAGAGCCACTTCCGCCACCGCCACCACCACTAACAGTGACTGCACTAATGGATGGCGCAGCTTCCACATAGGCCAAATCAGGCTCCAGTACGGGTCTACGAGGGGGAGCAGCAAAATTTTCCACCGCTTCACGGCGTTCCTCCAATCTACGGCACAGGAGCTTCAGTTGTTCAATGGAAATAATGTCCACCAATGCCAGTTGGGTCTGATAGAATGGTGCGATGTTCTTCACAATAATCTTGAGACGCACCTCCTCGGAGACGGAACATCCCAACCTTCCAAACATGGCGGAAACAACAGCCAAATAGGCCCCAATACTTTCTTCCTGGCCTTGGGTTCTCCTCTTGATTTCCTCCAGAAGCTTTTCATTGTAATCAATGGGCTGGAATTCTTCTTTAAGTTTGCGCACTAATTCGCTCCAAGTTGAAGTGCTTTTCCGTGCGTCCCTGTACCACAGAAGGGCTCTACTTGTGAAGAGATCTACGCCGGAGTCGAATAAGTGTTCGCTCGTGCAATGGCGGGCTATCCTTAACTCTTCTGCGCTTTCCAGAAAAGCGTTAACTGACATCCCTTTCTTCTCGCCGCTAAACTGTAGACCCCACTTGCTTACGGGGACACTCTTCACCTGGAATGATGGTATTAGACTCGAATGTCTGATCATCGATGGTCCCGCCACCGGTTCAGGGGGATCGCGCAGACTCGCTTCCAAAATGCTCAATTCGGGAGGAACATCTCCCTCCTCCTTACGTCCAGCAAACAGTTCCACCCTATCCTCCATATCCGCCATCAACGAAAGTACTCTTGCCATAAATCTACTTTTGGCTTCCCTTTCATCAGCCTGTGTCGCTACTATTCGGTCTATGCGCCCCAACACATGGGTTAACTTTATCTCCATTTTGGACACTGGACCACTATCCTTCGGGCCCTCCAGAACTTCTAAGTCTTGGGTTATTTCGTTCAGCTTTTCTGTCACCGCTTCGGAGTCCTGCTTGAAGGTGTAAGGGTGCTCAGGGTAGGATATGCTATCTCCACTTTTCTCCATTCTACGAGCTCTGGACAACAACTTGCGCATCTCCTCCACGGTTCCAGTGGCAATCCCACGAATGGTCAACTCATACGTCAATTCGTCTTGCACTTGGCGATTAATATTCATATTTCGCAACATTATACCCAAAAAAAAAATAGGGATCTTTATTTCAAAATTACAAAAAAAATACAAAATGTCACTTGTAATTTGCACAACAATTCCCACCAAAAGGATACCACAAAGCGCTTCACAAAAATACACTAATCGACGCACCAAACCGCACCTATATTGTGTAGAAATCCCGTGCAAGAAGGTAACAATTTCTTTGTAAGTCAAACAAATGAGCAAAAAAAAAAAAATCCGAAAAAAATAAACAGGCCCCACGTTGGGCGCCAAATTTGTGACGTAACCGATGACGTCACGTCACGGTAGGAGGATCCGGCCGCGACTAAACCCAAGCCGGAGGTGGGGGTGGGCAAAAGAGTAATAGGGCGCCAAGGAGTTGTTGGCTGATCCTCCAAGAAAAAAAATACTCACCACGACACAGCGACTACAGCTCCTAAAAGCCGCTGGCAAACAGTAGGGCAAGGTGCAAATAAAAAGGAAACACGTAGTCAAATAATATATGAACATATTAAAAAAATTGGTAACCAGAATGAAAATTTATATCAGCAAAAACAGGGGTACCTATATAAAAAAAAAATACACCGCAAATAAGATTTAATTAGAACAATGTAAGTATATAACAAAACTGACCTAGGTGAAATTTAGACACCCGGTACTAACGTTGCGCCAAGAAAAAAGGAAAACAAATAGGCGCGGATGACGCGGTAAATCCGCAACACGGTTGGAGCTCCAAACGCGCAGCGCACCGACGAGCCAATCGCACGCACTCTACCTATAAAACAAATGGGCGCAAACGGCAGTATCGACCGTTACTAAATCCCGACAAATTGATACTATTTGAATCAAAGTTAAATCAAGAAAACAAGCAAAATCTAATGACTAATAACAACTATTAATTATACTAAACTGAAACTGTTAATGAAATCAAAATTAATAAGCTAAGTACGAAAATGTGAAGCAAAACTATTAATATTATTATAACTACGTGCAAAATGACAAATTCAAATTAATGATTAACAAATAATAAAAGTGAATATAAATATTAGATGTTCAAACGAACAAAACGGGTTGGCCACAACAAGCCGTGGTCAGGCAACTACTTCCAAACCAGCCGAACGGGACGATCTCGAACGGGCAGGCGACACGAAAAATGCGGAGAAAACTCCAAGGGGTTTTTGGACACGTATATGCCGTGCCAGGCGCTACTTAAAACCAGCCGATGGACGCGGCGTTCCAATCGGACAGGCAACAAAATCGAAATATAGTTATACTTCTGACCTTTCAGGAGATTAAAGGTGTAAAAGCTGTTACCAAACTGTAGGTAGGTCCTAGGTACTCCTGAAACTCAGCACCAGGTGGTATACGGCGCTTCTAAACGGGAAGACGGGAGGCACCAGGAAACTGGCACCAAGAAACAAAATCGCTCCCGGGAAAAAACCCTAAAATGCCGAAAGGACAAATTAGAAGAGAAAATAAGAAAAAGGAAAGGAAACAATAACGATGACTAAAGATTTAAATATGGACGAAAAATGGCACTCACCTCGTGGGGTTTTTTTCCAACAAAATCTACTGAACCTCTAATGTGAGTCAAATCCCAAAAAGGCACAGACGACGATTACCAAATTCGCACACTGCAACAAAATCGTCGTCTTCAAGAGGAAGGAAACCCAAGAAAATCCCAGAAACTGGCTAGAAATTAAATTTCACAAAACTCGGCGTAACTAACCACTCACACGAAGAACAGAAGCAAAAGAGACGTTTCCCAACGCAAATCGGAGTTTCCAAAAAAACCGCTGACTAGGTAAAATACAAGGTGGCCCCATCCGAAACTACAAATGTACCCAGAAGTACCCTAGATTTTCAAAACTTCCAGAGGCGTCACCGAAAATGGAGAAGTTAACAGAAGAAAGAAAGCTTAAAAGGACTAGCAAACCCAAAAGAAAAGAAGACAGCAATAAGAAAAGTCATAAAGAGGTCTCAAGGGACAGAAGAATAGATATTAAAATGCATAAAGAATTGAAAGATGAGACACGGAAAAGCAAATTAGTCAGGCGCGCCACTGAGCTAGTGAACAAGCAAGCCAAGTGGGTCAATAACCTTCCCAGATGTCAACCACGAAAATAACTATCAGTCGAAATTAACCTCAAAAAAAAGTGACAACAAAAGAACAACAAATTGGAAGCGATTAAATGAATAAATGTACGACAAAATCGGGAAAATTAAACGACAATCCTCCTAAGGTAGGCTCAGCAAATCGTAAATATAAAAGATAACCAATTTCAAGACTGAAAATGAGCAGAAACAACAACAGACAAGTTACAAGATATAAACAATAAGGGGACCCAAAACTAGCAGGTAAGTGAGATAAACCCTATTAGAACAGAAAAGCTAACTAGAATTAATAATTTTAAAACAGTTCTACCCTCAAACAAATTGATGGAAACCGAAAAAGACAATGAACGGAGGCATGATCGGAGAGCAGGGACAAGAACTGGAAACAGAGACAATTAGAGCAATAAGAGGCTAAATTTAAGTGTGACTTAGAATAGGAATAGAAATATGTTAATATGAGCACGATGTAAGTACTAGTTTATTAATAAATGCGTAAAAAATAGTTTGAATTGATTTTTAACGCTACAATCTCTAGAGCTTCTACCATCGTGAGTTGTTTGACTTCCTAAATAGCAGAAATCTGAGACTTCCTCGATCTTCTCGTTTCCAGAATAACAATAAATCAGCAAGTGGTGGTAGGTAAGTAAGGTAAGTAGGTATACCAAAGCGTTTACAAGGACCGCGGATATTCGGCTTCGCCTTGGCGCTCTTACTGGCTGTCAGTTTTTCCTCAAATTTCCTGGCAACAAGGTTTCGTTCAAAACAGAAATTTATCCGACAAAATAAAAAGTACTCGTCAAATTACTGTCGAGAACTTGGCACTTTGTACAAGCGACACGAAATATCAACTGACTAAAAGTATGTTTTTTTTTTTTTTGAAATGGCGTCAGCCAACTAGGTATAAATATTTTGCCTATACGTACAGATCATATTTTCACGGCAAAGTAGGTAGAAACATAGATGAAAGGTACTTCCATTTATTTAATTTGTTGCTTTATTTTTGTCCAATAGTGTACTAAGAACCAAGGTACTAACCTACTAACGTACTATGTACCTACCTACCACACTGAAAAAAATCAACTAGTTCATTGAACACTGTATACATTTTTGAGGACTAGATTGTTGATTCAACCAAGAAATGGTTATATGAATTGGGCACGGTATCTGGCTAAAACCGTATAAACTAGTGAATGAACCTTTTTTTACTTTTAATCTATCAAGCGTTGAGCCAATGCTGACGCTGGATTAAATATAATTCTATCCAAGAAACTATTTGCCTCAACCGTGATCCGTGGCTATTCCGACCATGGTTATAAATTTAACCTTAGCAAAAGCTTAAGATATTAACACCACTTTTTATAATATGGCTTAGTTTAGTTAACTATGCCATATGGTTACTCAATGATAATAAAATAATGAACTGAACATTGCCTAATTGTTAAATCAACCACGAGGGAAAATAATAAAACTGCATGATGCATTGAACGAAGCAGAAGGTGTTTTCAACGCAACACTCTTATTTGACAATTATTTAATGTTAAATGAACACTGTAACGGCGTCTGCCGTATACAACCCTAAAACAATGTGGAATGAACAGTTTTATTGTTGATCTAACAGTTTTTTTCTTTCGGTGCAGGTACAAATTTTCTCATTTATAGGCAGGGCCGCGCAGAACTCGCACGGGTCCCAGTACTGACATCCGCGCCGCCGCCTTGGCGTTACATTAAGAGCGATTTTCACACAGAGACGGCACTACCCGTGTGATGTGCCGGGTCCCGGTAATTTGTGCCGGCCGCACCCTCCTTGTGCCTGTATCGTGCGCTCCACGCTCCTCTCAGCCAAGAAAAGTCTCTGTGTATACCTACTACCTACTTTTGAAAAGGTAAGTCACTTATTTCTTTCCTAACTAATACATACGTACCGACCTGTTGCATGTTGTCTTGTAGGTATGTAGATTACGGAAATGCCGGACATTTTTTATTCCTCAACTGCATTTTTAAATTTGTCATCAGATTTGTAATTTTCTAATGTTCCTACCTAAGTATAGGTATTTGTTTTCAGCATAACATGCAAGCTAGATTAAAAAATGATAAAACTGTCTGGAAAATATTGCCAATCAATGCATTTTTCAAGCAGTTTTCTCCACGATCAGGAACACAGTACCTAGGTAGCAATTTGACATCCCAGGCACCAGTTTTTCCACTTACCTACCACCGAGAACGATTCAGCGCGGTGATTTGTTACGAACCTATGTTCTGCAACTCGCAATACTTTTTTATCCGACGGGCGATATCAGGTGTCGGGTGCGTGCTGCAAATTACACCGAAGCATAAGAACTTCTGAATTATTTCATTTTTGCTCCTGGTTCTCATTCAACCTGTTAGTATGCAAAGTTCAACTGCTACTTTCGTTTTCAATTCAATAAGCAATAATGATAATGGTTTAGAAGTCACAATGAAGTAAATGGCGTTTTTCAGCTATATTCGACGATTTAAACAACTTGAACGCATTTTTGATTATAGCTTGGAAACAAAGCGGAATACGAAAAAGTGCAAGAGCAACTTTCGGAGGCGCTTCCGGAGAAAAACCCTTCCAGACTGTAGCATTTGGCTTTGGTCCTATGCCGTTTCAACAATAAGGGAAAATACCTGATTTGGGGGTTGCCCCGTATATCTCGATATACATGGTCCTCGGTATCCTTCTGAAGTACTCAATTTTATCGTAGTAGGTACCTAGGTACTACCTAACATTGAATTTATAGAGCCATTTTTCTGGCCGTCTAATTCGTTTTCCGAAGTTTTTTGTATGGCAAGAGCATTTTGGAAATTTAAAAAAATGGAACCTTGGCACCAACCTAAATTAGCTTCTTAATAACTCCAAATTTGGCTATTTAATTTTCAGTTTTTATTAGAAAACAATAATTCGCATTTCCATAATATACTAACAGGATTTCCGCGTATAATTTGCCCTTGCCCTGCAGTTTATTTGAATAATTGTAGGCAGTAGAATTACGAGTTTAAACACAGAAGTTTTAGGATTCTTCTTGAACAGTAAGAATATGTCGGCAAAAAAGTAAGTAAGTAAGTAAGTAAGTAAGAAAGTACGAACAAGTTTCTTAATTATGTACTTATAGGTGGCGCCTTGTAAAAGTGAGATAGGTACCCTCATAATATTCAGGAGCTTTTAATTTTTCTGATTACCTACATTGCTTTATCTGGGTAGCCATGGATGGAAATAAAAGTCTTTGTTGTGTCTTGGGCTTAGTAGGTAATTGTGATATTACCTAGGGTAAACTAGGTACCTACTAGTAATTTTGCTTTTGTGAATTCAACATTTCGGTTGAGTGAAAGAAACTAACTAAATGGTCGGTAATTAATTACTGAACTTGTCCACCAGTAGAAAAAAGGAATTGTAGTTTTCTAGTTTCACAGAAAAAGTTTCAAATGAAGGCATAGGTAGTTTTCTAGTGATTGGCACTAAAAATGTAGTTATAGGCATAACAAATTTCAGTGATTGGCACCTTATTTCTAGAATACTTCATGAGTTCATGAACATTTTTAAATATAAATTTAGGTAAGTACCGACTGTACGAACTTTTGTAGGTAGGTACCTACCAAAGTAAATGTTAAGGTACATGTCCACCTGAGAGTAAAACTCTCGCGAGCAGCTCTCGAGAGTGAATATCTCAAGTGGACACAGATCTGAGAGTAACTATCAAATAGTTATGTCCCACTAGCAGACAGCGTGCGAGTTGCGACCTGCTCGCAAGTGGACACAGATAAATCGGGAAATTTGAGAGTAACTATCGCAGTTCGAATTCATTTAAAATTGTGAGAGTGCTCGCAGAACAATATGGAATGGAATAAAGAAAATACAGAAAAACTAATTATGCTCTACGAAGAAACTTCCATATTGTGGAATACAAAATTAACGGATTATCGAAATAGGGAAGAAAAAGTTGCAGCATGGCAAAAACTTGCGGAAGAGCTGAATTGTGCTGTGGAAGAGGTGCAACGAAAAATCCACAATATGAGAAATCAGGTAAGTTAATAAACTGATCAAATTATTGTCATGTGTGTATTTGTGTATCTTTGATGGTTTATCTGTATACTGAAATCAATTATTTATTTGTAGCTGAGTCAAGAAATCAAAAAAACCAAGAACAGAAAGAGCGGCGCCGGGACGGATGAAATATATACCAGCAAGTGGTTATATTTTGATTGTTTGAAATTTTTGTTGCCGGTTTTAACACCAAATAAGACTAAGGCTTCATCAACACAATCCACAATGGATTCTTCGCAAGTGTCGGAACTGGCGGAATCACAGACATTGGTAAGTAAATTCCGTTTATCTTGTTTTTATTTTACATACCTACTACATAGTTGAAGATTCAACATACGTATATTATTTGTAAACAATTATGAAATATCACATTCCATAAAAATTATAATTGTCTATACTGCCAAGGAACCTCACCGTCTGGAGTCATAAAATATTCCTTAAATTCGTCCCGAACCAGTTTTTCAGAAATTGTGTAATTATGTTGCCGCCCTCTCTGCAATGGAAATAATGTGGTATTCGGCATTGATTCTTCTCTCCAAGATCCAGGCATAACTTCGTGTGTTTCTTCATTCTCAGCGTCGGCCAATCCGCCAGACATATAAAATGCCTCTTTATTTTTCTCTGATAACAAAAATTGTGAAGTGCACATATACACAACACAATATCTTTTACTCTATCGGGATGAAGATTCATAGGTTTGCGTAGAACGCGAAACTTATTTGCAATAATCTCGAAAACATTTTCGATTATGCGACGAGCCCTAGATAATCGATAATTAAAAATACGATTAGCTGCAGGTTGACCATGGTATGGATACGGTTTCAAAATATACGATTTCATTGCAAACGCATCATCAGCAACGAAACAATAAGGCACAGGGGTATCCCTATTACGTAGAGGAGTCGGACGTGGTAAATGTAAAATTCCGTGTTCCAGACTGTCACTAAGTGAACAATTTTGAAATACTCCACCATCCGAAATCCTTCCATTGCATCCCACATCTACATAAACAAATCTATATTCTGCATCTGCTACACCCATTAAAACAATGCTATGAGATCCCTTGTAGTTAAAATAGTGACTTCCACTATTATCTGGGGCTTGCATTACAATGTGTTTGCCATCTAATGCTCCTAGACAATGGGGAAAATTCAAACGTAATTCAAAGGATTCGGCAATGCTCAGCCACTCAGCTTTGGTATTCGGAAACTGGAAAAGAAAAAAAATTGCTTTTAATTGCTATAGATACATAACAATTATTACACAATTTATTATTATGTGAAACAACACGCTCTTAATCCATTTAACATACAAATCGTTTCAGCAAAATTTGAAATACTCATTTCATTTATCACAATTAAATATTGAAATTTCAATAATAATATAAATCGTATTTTTGCACTACATTATCCTACCTATACAAAATACTTCATTATTGTTTTACTACAGGTGCAATTGGGACAGGGAAATAAAGTCCAAAATGAAGAAGGGCCGGCGGAAGCTCCACAAAAAACAAAGAGAAAACGAAATGAAGGTCGTCCACCACCCGATGATCAGGACACTATACTGTATAGGACAGCAATGCAAACTCTGCAGAAACCACCGGATGACCACGACATTTTTGGGCAATACGTTGCGATGGAATTGAGGAATATATAAACGGAGCATTGTAGAAGGCAATTAAGAAGTGCAATTCGAAAAGCTATCATGCAGTATGTTGATGAGGATGAGCAGTATATTGCTGCATCTTCATCCAGTCGGTCGACCCCGATTCCAAGTCCATTAATTAACCTGCAACCTAGTACATCGACGCAGTCATTTGCATCCGCATATTATAAGTAGTTCCTTTCCGGATGATTCTCATTTTACTATCTATGTAAATATATTTAAGAATTATTGTTATTTTTATTTTGGTTTGCTATTTACTTTCAAATTTGTTTTGTTCAGAGTTGTTGTTTTCGTTTATTTACAGTAATATTTTAAAAAATATGATAATGTAAATTTGTGCCTACCTTTATGTAATCCTTAAGAGCATTATTGTCGTTTTCACAATCCTTCCAATCGTACAAACTGGTATCCGGAATAAATACAGTAAACTGCTGTACGAATCGCCTGGAAATTTAAAAATAATCATATACGTAACTAAATAGGAAAATTATCTTTCTACGACATACCTGAAGCTAAAAATCTTAATGTCACTATAACCCGTTCCTTCACAGAAATGGCGTTTCGCATAACTGTATCCTTTTTTGCTATGGTTGGACCAACCAAATCTATAATATGCTGAACCTGAATTGCACTCATGCGCAAAAAATTTCGAAATTGTTGTGGATCCTCTATGTTTAATTCATTAATAAGCACAAAACAAGCTCCAAACTGTACTCTTCGCTGAATCCATGGTCTTACCCAACATTTTCGACACACTTTTGGTGCTTTCATCCGCTTTTTTAAAATATTGTATGCTACAATAGCAGACGCAAGCTTTACAGCATTCATTTTAGTATTAAAACTGGAACTCTGATACTCGGCTACTGAAAATTGATGTCGCAGTAGGTCATGCACCGTGGACATGGCCTTGAGAGTACTATCTGGAGAGTCTCTCTCAAGGAACTATCCGAGAGTGGCAAAATCGCGCAAGTACTCTCACGTGGACAAGCACCTGAGAGCAAATGTCGAGAGTACTCTCGAGATTTTCTCTCACATGGACACGTACCTTTATATCGCCGTTACATTTGTTGTTCTGCCAACCTTCGTGATTTTTAAAATAGGTACTACAGAGATGCCAATAATTGAGTGGTTTACCCTATTGCTAAATTGATCGTTACATTACTTCAAGAATATTTTGAAAATAAGTAAATAAATTTGTTGTTGACAATTTATAGAAAAGAATAAAATACCTAATTGGTTCGTTTCAAAAAAAAGTATGTTGTTTTGTGTTTAGGGATGCCACCTTTAAAAGTCACTTGACCCGGAGATTTACTGATGACCAAAGAAAACTTGAATAGAACTAATCTTTATTCCCTTTAATTAAAATACAATTATTGCAACTTCCTTAAACGATATTCATTTATTGCTTTGTTTAAACTTAAAGCCATATTTGGTTTTACTTTGGCCTGTTTTTAATAAAGCATTTTGTTCGCCTTTCTCTAAGTACCTGACTTAAAGAAAAACAACAAAACTGTACTAAACTATAATAAAAAAACAACAAAATAATCAATTCAAAAACATAAGTCATAAACTACATACATAGGTATAGACGTACAAAAATAAAATTAAAACTTTGGTATTATACGAGTAGTAAATTCACGACACTTGGCGTTGCACGCCACAAAATTATATCACCAGAATACTTTACCCTCTTTGCCGAGTTCTTCGGGTAGACGTGCCTTCCCCGCCTGATAAAATCTACTTACAAAGTGAATTAAAATAATTACCTGCTCATCTTCAACTAAAATGCAAAGATTTGAAAGTTACAGTTACAACTTACAACGCAATTGAAAACTGCCACGTAACTCAAACGCGATACATACAAAACAAACAAGTAAATGAAGTAAAAAACGAGGATTTGGGATTCCCCGACGAGTTCACTTCACCCAACTGACATCTGACGTCTGCTGATTGGTGCTGTGTTGGCGATTGCCGCTAAACATTGTACAACAGTAGATTTCAGAGTGAAAACAGGAGAACAGTAGATTGAGAGTAAAAGCAGCAGATCTACTGTTAAAACATTAGATCTGGCAACACTGAACGCGACATGCGTACATAAACTCGCAATGAAATTGCGCGATTGCAGGCTGCTCGGGAACGTGCTGAAATTGCTGCGCTGTCGCCATAGATTTATTTTTTCTGACATAAGAATTACATTATTTTTGTTTTATTTTGGTAATTTTGTTTTATTTTGTTTAAAACAGTTTGACCCGAAGAAAATATCTAGTAACCCGGAGACCGGAGACCATATGTCAAAACCCGGAGTCTCCGGGTCAAACCCGGAGAGGTGGCAACCCTATTTGTGTTTGTGGTATTTACTAAGTTTATGAACACCTCGTAAAATAAACATATTTGAAGTCAGAAAAATTAAAAGATCTTAGTATCTCCCAGTACAGGTAGTTACCAAGGTACTTTCAGTGTGTTCCAGTTAAAAAACATGTTCATACGATATTCTCTTTTTCTAATTTATTGTTGTTTCCTCTTTTGAAGGAGATTCTTACTATTCAAAAAGAATCCTATGAAACTTTGAACCTATTTTGTATGTAACTTTTTTTGTATTTCTTCAAGTAAATGTGAATTGGAGGTGGCAAATTACACTGGTTACCATGTACTATCAGTGCCAAAATTGGTCTTACACTTTAGGGTTCAATTCCGCTTAAAATGCCATAACCAATTACATTCTGAGGTAAAAAAACCTTAGCAACTGTCCGCCAATTAAAGTTTTGAAGGCGGATCTAAACGATTTTATTTGAATGACAACAAACGTGTTAGCCTTGCACTAGTAAACAAAGGGCAGCAAAAAATAGATAAAAAATAATCATGTTCTTTTAACGAAAAATCACATCGCCTATGGGGGGCGGGGCTGGGGAAAACATAGCAACGTCCGGCATAAACGATTCGCGTCGCAAACTGGAACACCACTTTTGGAACTTTTAGTACCTACATATTTCTTGTAATAAGAGTAGTAAAGGGGATACTTCACCCAGACAGTTCTAGGGACTTTCCCCCTCCCCGACCCAGTGACTTTTGGTTTTGGTAGACAGTTATGGTGACTTTTGCCTGAAATCTAGGGACTTTTGGGGAAATCCACCGATTTTTCGTTAGTTGGCAGTACTGACACCGTGTTTCTTATGGGAGAACGGCAACTTCATGTTGGTCGGTAAGTACGCAACCTGTAATCCCTCCGGATCCCTCCGGCTCCAGTCTCCTCCGGCCTGCGCCGGCGGCCACCATTTTACACACCCGGCGCCGTTGTAGTCGAACGATTGCATCATCGGTCTTGTTGTACCTTGGTAAATACCTGTAATTCAGCCGCCATCTTGTCTCCTCGTTATGAACGCCGTTCACCGAGAAACTCCTACGTGGTTATGACAGGCGCGGTTGGGGCCCGGCGACGTTTGCCTTTGCAAACTGGCAGGGCCAAACATGGCGTTTACATGGTGATAGACATCGAAATAATAATACCAAGATCCGTCATCAAACAACGGGGGCCCACATAACCTCAAAAACAAGCACGAGGGCCCCCGGCGTCAAAGTCACTTACCAAACTGGGGCCTTCCAACCTGTCCCAAGAGCGTTTGCCCCCCAAATAAGAAGCACTAAGGGGGCCCCACGAACTGAGCGTTAGCCCCCCAAACGAAGGGCCCCACATAACCTCAAAATTAATGCACGCACGCACACGTCCATCGCGGACCACCGTTGTTTTAATACTGATTGTTTCTTCTTCGGTTAGGTTAGGTTTTTCCCTGCTACTGAAGATGGCAGCTTAGCTGCCGAAATGCGTATATAGTATTTCAAAATTTATGTGGTTAGGGGTACAATTGATTCTTGAATCGGTTATTAAAAAGGCCAAACATGGCGCCCACATAGGCCAAATATGGCGTCTGCATAAAAATAATCTCGGTGTTTGACATCAGTGTGGTTTTAAGATAAGAACCCGGAAGAGTTCGCTTGGGGTTTAAAAATAGAATGGTATATACGAGGTGTAGTTTGTTTACGAACCGCTAAATGAAAACGGCGGTCACCAGACTTTATTTTCAATATATGGTCATCGTACGAGGGGGTATTGAGATCACTTAGATTTACTATATCGGCTCCGTCTGAGCGAATTCTATGTGCTTGCCCCAAGAGCGTTAGGCCCCCAAATAAAGGGGCCCACATAACCTCAAAATTAATGCTCGCACGTCCATCTCGGAACACCGTTGTCTTAATACTGAATAGTTCTTCTTCGACTATTAAAATGGTGAGTCACAGACCTGATGACTTCACCACCACGAGGTACAAGCAGCGCCATCTGTCTTATTAATGAAAGAAACAATCATACGACTTAGAAGATTTTTATTTTCAAAACAGATTTATACGATTTATAAAGAATACGGTGGTACACCTGTAAGGAACACCATAATCTGGGAGCTCTGTAGGCCACCGGTTTTCTCACATCTACGAACCGCTAAATGAAAACGGCGGTCACGAGACTTTATTTTCAATATATGGTCATCGTACGAGGGGGTATTGAGATCACTTAGATTTACTATATCGGCTCCGTCTGAGCGAATTCTATGTGCTTGTCCCAAGAGCGTTAGGCCCCCAAATAAAGGGCCCCACATAACCTCAAAATTAATGCACGCACGTACACGACCACCTCGGACAACCGCTGTCTTAATACTGAATGTTTCTTCTTCTTCTTCTTCGGCTATTAAAAAGGCCAAACATGGCGCCTACATAGGCCAAACATGGCGGCTACATAAAAATAATCTAGGTGTTTGACATTAGTGTGGTTTTAAGAGAAGAGTTCGCATGAGGTTTAAAAATAGAGCGGTATATACGGGGTGTAGTTTGTTTAGGAACCGCTAAATGAAAATGGCGGTCACGAGACTTTAGTTTCAATATATGGTCATCGTACGAGGGGGTATTGAGATCACTTATCGACTCCGTCAAAAACAAAATGGCGGCCTCTTAACGAGGCCCCCAGCGGTGTCAAAAGTACTTATCCAAATTGGGGTCAGCTGCCCGGTCTGAAAGAATTCTATGTGCTTGTCCCAAGAGCGTTAGCCCCCCAAATAAAGGGGCCCACATAACCTCTCTTAGCGCGACACTGCACGTAGATGTTATGTAAACGAAATTATTGGCGATGTTTTAAGACGCACATGCGAACTCTCCGTCGACGTGAAAACCGACGCTTAACTTTTGAAAATACACACATAAATCAAAAGACGGGCGTTTTATAGGCGGACATAAAACGACAAGAATTGACACGCGCTAGATTTTCTTATCAGCCGGATACACATTCGACACCCGCGGTTTTTAAATAATTATGGCGAAGTATTTTCAGCTATAGGTGTGAACGTTCCTTTAGTCCAACGCAAAATATTCTCCAGGGCCGCTCGCCGGATATGGTAACAACATAACAGGAAGTGTTATCACGGGCAACCCATATTATTCGATTTTAACCAAGTGCTTGAGTGAATGTATAGTGTGTGTTTTGTGTATCTAGGTGTTGCATTTTACCTGAAAGGGGTAGTATTTTACCCAGAAGACGAACGCGGAAGAAAGATAAGGTGAGTGTTGTAATTCTATAATGTTTTTCCTTACATAAATGAGCTCAAACGAGGTGGTTAGTACCAACTATTTAGCCGACGCATTTTTTTAAAAATTGATATACGGGGTGGCTTGGAAAATTTTAAATATGTGTTAATGCTTTGAATTTGATATAAGGAGTCTTTAGGTATAGTAAATTTCAACTAGTATTTTTGACATTTTGAATTCGTCATATACGGGGGGCAGCCAGGAGCTTATGGGTATGTGTTTATGGTAATTTATACCATTATTTTCATTTTACGGCATAGTATTTCTACTTGCTAATATTTATCGTTTCTTTTCCTCAGAAACGGTGAATTGGTATTTCTGGAACATCTTATGACTAAATGGGGGAGAGAGATGGAGATAGAGTCGATTCTGTATGATCTTCTACGAAAGAGGAAAATGGGCTGTTGGACATTTCAGATTTTAAGACAGCATACCTAATTAGACAGAGAACAACCTGAAAAAATGTGAGTACATTCCTTAGACTTAGTAAATTTCAATTACACATTATTTTTGTTGCGCTAAACTTGCTATGCGGGGTGTATGTGTTGTTTTGAGGGTATTTAGGTGGCAAATTTCTATTAGTATTTTTGGTACTCAGGATTTCTGAAATACAGGGTGCGGTCGGACGGTTGTAAGTATTTTACGGCCATGTATGACATATTTTTAGTGTTTTTCTTGCAGCATAAAATTTTCCATTTCAGGACTATTTACTGGAACTAATATTTATCGTTTGTTTTCCACAGAAATGGTAAGAATTGGTATTCCCTTATGACTAAATGGAGATAGAGGCGCTTAGGACACGCTGTATGATCTTCTACGAAAATGGGCTGTTTCGAATCTGGAACGACGGTGACGTCATCAAGCCACCCTGATGAACACCCCCAAAACTGTAAGTATTTGTACACCCGAGTAGTAATTTACGCGCCTATTTACTTAATTGCCTGTCTTACAGCCCAAAAGGTGACAAATTTTTTGTTTATGATTGGAATTTGATATACAGTTTGACCCGAAAAATTTGTTACAACCTTGTGTTCTATATACAGGGCATTTAGGCGGTACATTTCGGTTTTATTTCTCGTTTATGATTTGAATTCGATATACAGGGTGACCAGGAAAATTTTAATGCTTCAAAGTCGATATAGGTACGGGGTCTTTGATAAATTTCAGTTTTTATTTTCGTTTATGCTCTGGTTATTTAACCACGATAAATTTCACTTATTGTTTTTAACAGTTTCAATTCGTTATATACAGGGTGCGGTCTGAAGATTGTGGGTATGTGTTTGTACTTTTATAACATTATTTTACAGGCTACTACAACATAGTATTTCCAGGTACTAATATTTATTTGTTTGTTTTCCACAGAATACCTATTGGAAAGAAATGGAAAACTTTTATCCCTGATCAGATAGCAACTGCAAGAGTTCAAGGCGTTTGAATATTCTAAGGAGGCGCTTTTAAGTATCTAGGTCTTCCTGGACCGTCTTGGGACTCAAGCCGAAGAAACAAAACATATTGTGGGGCTAATAGAGGAAAGGAGAAACTATAAAAATATAGCGAAGGAGTTGCAGAAACAGAACGACAAATGTAAGTATGATTTTAAATGATTATTTATGACATGCGTGTATGTTTTGTTATTATTATTCCTTACAGCTTAAAATTGGTGGCCATTTTTTATTTCAGGATTTTTATGTCTACTTACTATAACTAATATTTATGTGTTTGTTTTCCGCAGAATACCTACCGGAAAGAAATGGAAATAAGAGAGAGAGAGACGGACATAGAGCGGGAGAAGAGGAAAGTCTAGGGCGCTGGTAGCATGTGACAGACACACAGATCTTCAGTGAGAGAGAGGAAAATGGGTGAGCCGCTGAACAGCTTGAAAATTTGGACCGATGGTGCTGTCATCAATTTTCAAGACAGCTTCAAACGAAAAGGATCACATGATATTTTGCAGGTATTTTGTTTACGTCAATTTGCAGCGCTGCGTATCAAAATTAACTGTTTATCGAAATATAGATAGGCATTTATATGATGTACGAGGAACGTCATTTATCTCGTTCCATTTTTAAAGGGTTCTTACGATATAGATTTTGAATTAATCTTCTTCGGGGCTATCTTCGTTAATTTCAATTTGTGTCTGTTGTTGACGCGTCAACCCCAATACCAGCGTTCGTAGTTGCTGGAAAATACTTTCGTTGGGACAATTTATCCCAAATAGGGAAAGATCCTTTTCCCCCGCTCTCACAAGACGTTTAGAAAATTCGTTGAATTCGAAATAATTCTTCTTGTTAAAGAAATACAGTAGGCCGTTAGTGTATCGAAAAGCAGAAGACATTTTCGCTGGTACACCCGGAAAATCGTTTGAGGTGATTCCGTACTTTTTCGGTCTAAATGAACATTCATCTATTTCAACATATTGATTGACGTCATAGAAGATAAGCGTTTGGCCCTTATAGGTATTTACGAGAGCCCTAATTCTGCTATTACGCGGTAAACCGAGTATACTATGGGCTCTAACGGGGTAACCATCAACTAGTTGTAGACTTGGAAACTCTATCATATACAATAAGTCATCAGCGATCAGAACAATCTCTCCATTAGGTCTCTGGTACAGGCTGTTCACCTTAGAAAAATTCTGCGGTAAAAATCTTAACCAATCTGTTAGGCGTAATGGCTTTGCTTTCGTTGTTTTCGTGGTGCCCAGATCTAGAGGCCACACAAAGTTTCGGTAAAATACATACAGTCTCTGATTAATAATCAAAAGGGCGTCTATATTCCGTATAGAACATAAATCCTCCGTCAAATTTTCCATACTGGTATTTATTGTTCTAGTTGATGGCGGTAGTGGTGTAGTATTTGCAATAGTTGTTGAAGCCTGTGGTGTTGCATACGAGGGAAACTGAGCCTTTATTCTTCCAGGTGGCGGATATAACTCTTGAACTGCTAGTATATCGTCATCACTTAACTGTCGAAAACCATAATAATATGGATACATTACGGAAGCGTTTAACGACGAATGTTTAATACCCAACGTATGTCCAATCTCATGTACCAGAACGGCAAAAATACTAGTTTTACCCTCGGGGACTGGAGAGTAGCCGGCCTCGTAATACCAGTCAACGTCTTTGTTCAAGTGAATTTCTACGGCCGCTTGAGCATGGTTTGGAGATGTTGGATAAAAAGCGTGGCCCAACACAGCTAAACTGGCGAATGACTGGCACGGACGATTTGTAATTACATAGGCGTGATTTGTTGGTTCCAATGAAATGCTTATATGTATGTCTTTTACCCCAGGTGAATACGTGAACGTTAATGTTGAATTTGCCGCCCAAACCTCGAACGCCTTTGACGTTGCGGCCATTAGCCTCATGTTATCGGAGAACGTCAGGTTGTCGTCATGTTTCAAATTCCATCTCAGATTGGTGCGGTTCCACCTATATTCGACCCTAAACTCATTATCAGGGGCCCCACATCTCGGCAAACTCATTATTAGTTTACGTGTTTCGCCGTTTAATTGGCCGTCAATGGGCAGTTTGTGAAATGTTTGATAAACAGAGAGAGCGTAAGATAATTCATCCTTTGATAATTGTTTTGATGCTCTCAGGGCCCCGTCACCATCGCTCCAATATTGTTGTAGATACGATAACACATACGCATCATCATTATCTGCGATATTCTGTAGAGAGAATCCTGAATGAGTCATTAGCAGGTAAAATAAAATAACGATATTGCGCATCTTGATCAAACTCAAAAGACGTTGATGTTTTAGTGACTAGTGATGCTCTTATACTAATTGTCACATTAACAGGATCGCACATTTATACATTTCAAAATCGTTCGTCGAATTTATTTCATCTAACACTAGATGGTGCCTTAGATTATAAATAATAATAGTTTAAGCAAGAATTTTAACAATCTACTCCGGTGGTTATCGGTGGCGTGTGCCAGCTTCGCCGATTTCCAAGACATTTGCAAACGATAAGATCACATGATATTTTTTTTGTAATTGTCTTAGAGACCTGTGGGGGTGGTTATTTACAGCCCGTGAAGATGTCGCAAGCCTTCAATACAGCTGCAAGAATTTTTACGGCAATTTTATACTATTAACTGTTTATTAGAATATACGAGTGGGATGATAGTTTAACAATATGTCAATCGCGAAGTTTGCGAGGATGTCATAATCTCTTTTTTGAGATACCTCTTTCATATCAAGAGGACGCACATCCTCCTAATTTCTCTGGGGGTGTCTCTAACGACCACGGACTTAGATAAACGCAGAAAAAGTGCACACTCTTAATCTTTACCCCTTCCTCCAGGAAATCGTGACTGGTTTCCTATATATGGAAAAGTATTAAAAGTAGGTTGTAGCCAACTTTTTCCGTACTTTGTGTTAACAGTGTGTGTGAAAATGGGTAAGTTTTGAAAAAGTCTTCTATTAGTGTTTCAATAATGTTGGTGGTGTTGTGTTCTCTAGAATTGTTATCATTTGTGGATGAGCTCATTATTGAATATCTGGGGGACGGGGAGCACGAAGTAGGTTAAAGAAATACAAATTTCAAAAGTGTTTGATATTATGTTATTTCAGTACAAACTCATATACGTGGGTAGCATTACTTCGGTTGTATTGCGGAGAGACAACTGCGTAGTGATTTTCAACGGGCCGGTACCGGCGGGGTACCTGGTGCTGATAAAGCACCCACTGCGCTCGGTGTTTATTTGCTACCTGGCCGGTAATTTTCTATTTCTTGGTTTATTCGTAAATTTTCATAGTGCTTTGTTCACAGACACGAAACCCCCGGAGCTAGAGAGTAAGTGTTTTTCACCAATATTTCGAATATGTACTAGTTTTGATAAATTCCATTACAGATGAAGACCTTATATAAATAAAAATATTGTTTGGAAAAATTTGCAAATTGTTTTAATTTCTATTACCCGAACTGCCGAAAGATTTGGTGCATTTTGTTTTAAGAATACCTCAGCGGATTACATAATTTATTGCTTTGTTGTATTGGTTCAGAAAACGTGACATAAATACTTTAGACGAAAATTTGAAAAACAAAAGAGCGGGTAAACCACCGGCGGGATTCAACATCGAGATCATTATCATCTTCAAAACTTTTCAACAACAAAGACTGGTTGGTTTTCACCTCGTCATTTCAAGCAACCACCACCACCACCAGTGCTAATAGTTATGCTTTATCTTATGTTTTTGTCTCATAACAACAGGTTTTTGAACGGGTCCATGAGCTTTTCCAAGCGTTCCCTTTAAGCGATCAAGGGCTTTCCATGCGACCCCTTCATGCGATCATGGGCTTTCCATGCGACCTCTTCATGCGCTCAAGGGCTTTCCATGCGACCTCTTCATGCGCTCAAGGGCTTTCCATGCGACCGCATCATGCGCTCAAGAGCTTTTCAACTGATCCCTTGGTGCGATCCCTTCGATCGGTCTCTTCGGTCCCTTCGATCGGTCTCTTTGATCGCTTTGGATGGCCTCTCTTTAGATTAACTGATCAATTCTGAATATTTTTCAAGACACTTCCTACATCACCTCTAGCAGCCGTTGGGATTTCAGTTGCTGGAGATCTATCAACGGCTACTGTCAGTCCCGCCCTTGTGGTTTCTGTTGTTTGTTTGAGCTTTATAAACAATTTTAGTAAACTCTAGCCGGCAATCGTTGTCTATGGTCAATGTGTTGGTACACGTAACAGTATTGAACGTAGACAGCGGTCATCGGTTGGGCATTCTTACGCATCAGCTGTTCGTAGGTTCGTTCTCATTTACCTACATAAAATTAAGACAGCATATTAGAAGCAAGAACATCCAAGGTCTCCGAGCTTATTTTTAGCAAATACAAACTCTGTATGTACTTTGAGGTAGGTGGTTTTTGTGTGCATTTATCATTGACTGAGATGGTTTTTCGAATTTTCTTTAGCGCCGAAGGGGCCGCTAGATGGTGTCCATAGAGAGAGAGAGCCCGGCTCAACAGAGGATATCTACCAGCTAGAGGGCACCCCTGAAGGGAGCCCCTGAAGCGATGCTCTCGGTCTGTTATTATGTAAGTTATATTCGCGAATTCTTTTTAATAAAACTCAATATTTTAATACAACTTTTATTTTGAACCCTGTATAACAACTTTTGAGTCACGTGTTACAACAAGTCCGGGAAAAGACACTAAATTATTTACATAATATAATCACACTGTTAATATAACTCAAAAGTTAATTATTTACATAAAAATACTTAATATTATTTCTCAAAAGAGCATTATATACATAAAACTGAACTATTTACATACAAATACTGACGATAATATCTAAAAATGAATTATTTACATAAAATACTTGTTAAAAATTACAGTTTTTCGTTTCTTGAAGCCATATGGGACAGAAGTGCAATCTTCCTTAAATTGCCTCTTAGCCGCCGTTATCCTGTACACCTTTGATGCGGTTTTTGTAATAACCTCGTGATCTTTAGTGCGCAAAATCCTCTTGGTCGTCACCGTTATGGGTCGGGAATCATCTACCATTTGTAGCATCGACTCTAAATTTACTTGTTTCTGGGTTTCGTAATTTAGTGTTATTCCCTTCACCTTACAGGTATTGTAGTAAATATCTTTTACAGGACTATATACGGAGTATGCGTAGCACTTTGGGCCGGTAGAGGCGAATGCCGTAATGAAGGCATCTGATCCATAGTCCTCAAGCTCGTCTGTAAGGTCACCGAGAAAGCTACCCGTTGGCGGATCGTATTCTCCCGGACGAGCCACGTAAATTACGCTGTCCGTGTCATAGTAAAGTCCCCGGTCACCCAGTTTCTCCAGGTAAGAGTATAATTTTAACCTTGCTTGCGTGGTAGTGTAGGCTGCAACGCACACGTTCACGGTTGCTAGAGAATCACAGCCTTCATCCTTATATTCCCAATTCACAATGAGGGTATCCTCGTTAACCTCCAAAATATTATTTACCTCAATGGCAGGGTTTGATATCAGGTCGTAAAAAGCGGTCGGCTCGTTGACTATTTCGGTCTTCGGCTGGTTCTCCCTCTGTCCAAACTTACCCCAGAAACTGTTTAGGATTAATTTAGACAGAGCCCGTAGGCCGGCATTCTTAGCAATTTCACCATATTTTAACTGTATACCTTCTCTGTCTAAGCATTCTTCAATGTAGCTGTTCCTCTCTTCTTCTGTGTTACAGCTCGAAGGCCATCCTGATGCCTGTTGTTTGATTTTTAAGAACTCGTTGATGAATTCCGTAAATAAGCCCCCGTTGTTCGTGGTTACGTCGTACTTCTCAATTTCGTAGTTCCACACCTCGTACACCTTCACTATTTGGTAGCCCATTTCAACAGCTTTTAATACCTCATCCAACACCCATGTACCCGTCAAAGATCTTTTCTCGCTGTTATGCGTGCACTCGCCCTGATTCAGTTGTTCGGCGCATGTGCGGCACAGTGTGAACATTAACTTATTGTTCATCTTTAGGGGGAGAACCGGATGGAAGAGTGATTGAGGGGGTAAAATATTGCATTTAATGAGCCCGTTGGTCTTCTCTAGCTCAAGTTCTGAGCATGCGTCATGGCCCACGTGAATTTGAGGATGCTTAACGGGATATTTCCCATATTTGCACACCCACGGATAAAGGGAGCACACGTCCAAGTATTTAATCTTTTCGCCGGGCTTTACCTGGTACTTTAATACGGTGTTCCCCGTTCGGCCCCCGTAGAACGCATCTCGCGCTTCCAGCGGCGTATGATGTATCAGGGGATGCTCTTGCGTGTATGCGTTAATGGCCGGATCTCCCTTCAACTCTCTTCGGAACTGACACTCCCACTTTTCGATCACCTCGTAACCAGCTGACCTCAATCTTTCTGTTTTCTTCTGAGTTCTCTCAAGCCGCCTGTATTCAGGGTGTCTTCGGGGTCGTTGTCCAGTGGCCTGTCGCGATCGGCGCTTGTACAGGTGTGCCCGTGGAAATGACAGCCGTGGAATTCGAAAACCTGTCGTGTTTCTTCGCAGAACCCATCCACCTTCAGGCCGTTCAGTACGGCCTCTCTACCGCTAGCTGCGTGTTTGATGTCGACGTTCCGTTGATGGGCCTCCCAAAGCAACCATTTTAGTGCAATCTCGGACTGATTATCGCCAAGTCTATAACCCTGTCGTGGAATAATACCGATAGTGTTCGGCTTTAAGAAATTCCGCCTGAATACCAGGTTGCAGGCAGATCCGATGGTCGTTGCTTCCAGGAACGGTTCAACGTTGCACTAATCCAACATTATTCTGCGGAATTTCAGACAGGCTTCGGTTAAAATTTGCACATCACTCACGCAGTAGTCTAAAAATTCGCGTTGGAAATCAAACACGTCTTCTTTATGCTCTTCGTACCACTTCATAAATTCTTCGTGGGCCTTGGGTTTCAAACAGCCCGGATCGTAAAATTCAACAGAGGGCATGGGTCCTACATAGTTCTGGTTGGCCTGTGTGTTAAAGAGATGCGGAAAATATCCCTTTTTGAACGTGGCCGGTAAATCAAAGGCCTTGGGTAGTGCAGAGAGAGCCATAGGAAAATAGTTGAGAGAATCGATGAATTTTATTTTCTGGTTAAGCTGCATCAGAATTAATTTCGTTCCGCGCATGATTAGGGTGGGTGTGTGCTTGGTTTTTTCTAGGATGTGTTTCAAAATGAACTGATGGTCGAAGGCTTGGCCGTTGTGCGCAAGCACAACGACTTTCTTGAATATTTTGGCCTGGTTTAACACGAACTGTAGGAAAAGTTCAACGGGGCTCTGTTTGATGATATGCCGCCTAATGCCACAGCTAGCACATACATTTTGATTATCGCCTGAAGTTAAACACATCGAACAACGCTGTTGAAACACACACAGGTTCACCTCATGCACTTTGGACCCGTCGGCTTTAGTGATCTCTTGTTTCGTCTCCAGGTCGTAAAATATGTAGAGCACATCGTCTAAGTTCGGGTTTCTCTGGTCCTGCTGAATATAGCACAAGTGGTTCTCCGCCTGATGCGTCTTACATATTTTACAAAATATTTCCCCACACTGGTGTTGTCGATCTTTCTGTATGGTCTTTAGGCAGCTCGGGCATTTCCGGATCTTTGCACAAACACCCGAGAGGTGGTTATCGTTGCATTTTTGTCCCCGGATTTCTCTGTTACAGTCCGCGCACACCACGACTACTGTTTTCTCACACGGCGGGTTTTGTAGGCAGCACGGGCACATTTTCTTGCACCGGTGCCGGGATTTGTCGCTATACGTTGCATTACAGTGGTCACAGAAATACCCGGACCCGAATGCCGCTGTCAGGGAGGTAATAACGTTGAAGTGGCCCGAGTGGTAGAGCAGATTAAGTTTCAGCGGCGCGTCTAGCCCTTCGAAGATTTTATTGTGAGTTCCATACTCATAAACGGTAATTTTGTAGCCTTGAAGGTAAACCTGAAGGCCTCTAATGTCCTCTACACCCGCACCCTCTTCTGGAATAACCAAGCCCGATGCACTTAACATCTCGAGCGCCTTTTTTTGTTGTAGTTTACCCACATCCTTCAGTATTTTTCGATACTCTGGGTCTTCGGTAACCCTCGCTATCGCTACCGAAAGGGATCGAGGCAAACATAGTTGGTCGTTATTGTTTATCTGCAAGAAAAGAAACGGGCTTTATCAGAATAATGTTTTATGTTTGACCAATGAAATTTAAACAAATTTTTAAAACAAAGAACTAAGTATTTACCGCAATTATTCCGCGTCTTTTCCGGCACTCTTCTTCGAAATTGTCGTAATAGCTGGGGTACCGACGCCCCCTTCCTCTCGGCTCCTCGATACAGGTGACACCCAGGCGGAATTTATCGGTGTTTAGGCCCTCGCTGTTACTTTGGTAGATTTTCGATACCATGTCCCAAATGTCGGCAAACGTTATATTGGCGGCTTTACGGAAGGACAGGTGGCTCTCTTTATCGCCATCTACTGTGGTGAAGGAGAATCCCGCCTTACAAGAGGGGTCCATGTTGGTCGTCACATGGTTCACGACTCCTTCCACCCCTGCCTTCAACCATTTCACGGCGTCAGTATTTTTGGGGATGTCGTTTATTTTAAATACAATGTTCCGGCGGGCGATCTTGTCTTTCGTGTTTTCCGATGTGTATTCCTCTAGGACCTTGAAAGCGGGGGCCGATGACGCAACACTATTCTCAACCGCGTCACTGGGCGTAACCCCGGTTGGTGTTGCGTGGGTGCGTCTGATATGCCGTTCGGCATCGTGGGCTCGCGAGAATTTCTTATCGCATTGAGGACATTCGTGTTTTAGCTTTGTAGAACCACCATCACCACACAGTAGACGATGTCTTTTCAAACTATCTGGTCTTGAAAAAGACCGTTGACAAATATCGCAGGTATTGGACATGTTGATTCGTTGAGAAGTACAGATGAACTGCTGGCTTAGCAACCGCGCGTCTCTTTTATATTCCTGCGCGCGCAGCGCACTAAACGTTCGAGTTCTTGGTATTCGGGTGCCTTATCTGATTTGTGCTAGTTTTCAGTAAGATACTCTATATATCCCGGGCCTCAGGGCATATTTTCCCGTATACGCTTTTCGCGGGTTAAATTGCGGTCTTCTTCTTCTTCCGCTTAGATATTTTGTTTGTACTATTCTCGAGAGAGAGGTAAGAGGAAGTGAAGGACTTTGATCACAGTCTTGTCAGAACCTGTCAAATTGACTTCTACTTTAAAACAATTTCTATTGTTACATCATCATTATAGAGGATCACTGATTTGTTTACGCGCTAGGAGCCCTATCTAAATTAAAACAAGTAGGAGGCTAATGACATTTTATTTTTTCATTACACCTTTACATCAACAACTTAACTATTTAATTTTCGTATTTCGAGTACAACACATTACATATTTCTGAACCCCGGTATGTCTTCCGACTTCTCGTCGATAAACGTAAAATTGCAGTCTTCATCCATTTCGTAAACCCTACTTGAACCGTGAGATGCTGAGTTTCTTGAGGCACAGCGCCGGTCACGTAGACTTTCAGACAGCAGATTAATAGAAGCGTGTTGAGTTTATTTTGTTCCACCTTCATCATGGCTGCACATACTTTTTCTGCGACGTTATCCTTGAACCATTTCTCGAAATCAGAGCGGTCCCCCGTCGGCTTAATGTCTACTTCTTTGTATTTAACCTCTTCGTTAACATTGTACTTGAATTTCGCTCGGACAAGCCCAACGTCTTTGTCTGTGTGCTTGTTCAACTTCGTCTTAAACTCGTTCATACAGCGACTTATGAGGAATCGTTGACTTTCGACCCCGTACACCGAGGGGAAGCCGCTCACACAAAGAAACATTTTGTTAAAGACCGGGTCGAACTGTATCATAAATGTGGGCTGTTGATGGTTTCCTTTTACATGTCTCTTTACAGAGTCAAGACTTGAAAACTTCTTATCACCCTGAGGACATTCGTGTTTTGGTTTTGTTTCGACCCCACAATGCTGCTGATGTCTTTTCAAGTTGCTTGGTCTTAAAAAAGACCGTTGACAAATATCGCAGGTATTGGACATGTTGATTCGTTGAGAATTACAGATGAACTGATGATGAAACTTCAATGGAGCTGCTGTTATATATCTAACACCGGGTTTTTGTTTCAGATACCTATTTTACCAGCTTGTATTGCTGTCGTGTCTGTGGGCGTGATTACGTCATTACCTTCAGAGCAGCCCCGTGTACTTGATGTGAGAAAACCGTTGACCTGCAGAGCTCCCCGATTATAGTATTCCTTACAGGTGTACCACCGTATTCTTTATACATCTTATAAATCTGTTATGAAAATAAAAATCTTCTAAGTCGTATGATTGTTTCCTTCATTAATAAGACAGATGGCTCTGCGTGGATTATTAGTACCTCGTGGTGGTGACGTCATCAGGTCTGTGACTCACCATTTTCAAATTTTTTAATAGCAGAAGAAGAACCATTCAGTATTAAGACAACGGTGGTCCGAGATGGACGTGCGTGTGCGCGAACATTAATTTTGAGGTTATGTGGGCCCCTTTATTTGGGGGCTAACGCTCTTGGGACAAGCACATAGAATTCTTTCAGACCAGGCAGTTGGCCCCAATTTGGATAAGTACTTTTGACAACACTCACCGTTAAGAGGTCGCCATTTTGTTTTTGACGGAGCCGATAAGTGATCTCAATACCCCCTCGTACGATGACCACATATTGAAAATAAAGTCTCGTGACCGCCATTTTCATTTAGCGACTCGTAAACAACCTTCACCCCGTATATACCATTCTATTTTTAAACCTCATGCGAACGCTTCCGGGTTCTTATCTTAAAACCACACTGATGTCAAACACCTAGATTATTTTTATGTAGTCGCCATGTTTGGCCTATCTAGATTATGTGGGCGCCATGTTTTTAATAACCGAAGAAGAAACATTCAGTATTAAGACGGCGGTTGTCCGAGGTGGTCGTATGCGTGCGTGCATTAATTTTGTGGGGCCCTTCGTTTGGGGGGCTAACGCTCTTGGAACAGGCGCATAGAATTCTTACCGAGTAAGTGCTTTTGACAACATTCAACGCATAGGGGTCCTCGTTAAGAGGCCGCCATTTTGTTTTTCACGGAGCCGATAAGTGATCTCAATACCCCCTCGTACGATGACCATATATTGAAAATAAAGTCTCGCGACCGCCATTTTCATTTAGCAGCTCGTAAACAAACTACACCTCGTATATACCGTTCTATTTTTAAACCTCAAGCGAACTCTTCCGGGGTTCTTATCTTAAAACCACAACGCCAACTATTATTCTTTCTTTACACAGGCTGTCAGTTGTCAATTGTCAATATTTACAGTTATCAATTGTCAATTTTTAAATTTGCAAATTTTCACCTGTCAATTTTTAAATTGGCAAGGCGGCGCCGCGTCGGTCGCCATTTTTAATTTTGACGACAGCGCCGTCTGACGGAGAATAGTTGAATTTTTATTTTGATGACAACGCCGTCTGACGGGGAATAGTTGTTGAAACATCAAACGGTGACAAAATGGTGGCCGGCGGAGGTACAAACCGAAGGGATCCGGTGGGATCTGTCGAAATCCGGTGGGATTACAGCTTTCGTACTGCCAACACACAAAAATCACCAGATTTCCCCAAAATTCCCTAGATTTTAGCCAAAAATCCCCATATTCTAGACAAAAAGTCCCTAAAACTGTCTGAACGCAAAAGGCCAGTCCGGAACTGTCTGGACGTAGTATCACACTACCTACTAATAAGTATATCGATTTACTTCGACTAGGTAGGTAGGAACTATAACCGTATTTATACATTTTTGTTATTTACAGATGGACATTACACTTGCCCAGTTCCTGAACGATGAGGGTCGTTTCTGCGCTACAAGTCTAGGGGCTTATTTGGGAGTGCCGTATACGCCGCAATTGCGGATTACCTGCAATAATAGGGCGATTCAGATGCTGCAACATTTTGGTATATTGCCCACGCGAGAGGCGGCTCTTCGGAGCCCCAGTTGTGGCGAGGCAACCAGGGCCAGGACCGACATGTCGAAGAAGCTAGGTTTTCGTTTTGTGTGTCCGAATGGACATTCCACGGCGCCTGCGGTCAACACATTCGTAGAGAATTTTCGCGGTGGTCAAACAGGATATGATTTTATATTGAAGGTGATGTATTTTTTTGTACGGAATGTTGAATTGATATTCGCCCAGGAAGAAAAAGGCGTGGTGAGGGATACCATTGTTGCTTGGTTTAGGTATTGTGGTTTAGGTATTGTGGCACGATTTTCAGCAGTTAGGTGGGCCAGGAGATGTGGTGGAGGTTGACGAGACTCATTTATTTAATAAGTACAATGTCGGAAGGGCAACCCCTTGGCGAAGAGTTTGGTTATTTGGAGGTAAGAGCCGCACTACTAAAAGGGTTTTTGGAAGAATTGTGCAATTGAGGGATCGTGATATACTTTTTAATGAGATGCAAATGTTTATAGATCACGAAAGTTACATCTGTTCAGATGAATGGAGAGCATATTTAGGTTGCGACGCCTATTTTTCTGGACATGGAACGGTTAACCACACGACCCACTTTGTTAATCCGCATAGGGATGAAGATCCTTTTTGGGAACCCGTTGGTCGCTTCAATCTGGAACGTTTAGATTCTCAGTGGGTGGGACCAGCTCCGGAACCTGGGGGCGAGCCATTTCGTCGCCATACTCAGAACACGGAGCGTAGTTGGCTGGAGTTGAAAAAGAGAGTACTAAAATCTAGCACCAGGCTAGATCTTGCTGACTTGTATGTGGGTGAATGGATGTAGACAGAATATATTGAGTAGGTACCCTACCCGTCTGGCACAGTTCTAACGGTTTGTCGACGATGTTCGTCGTTGCTATCCTGGCATTGGCAGGAATCCCATACCACAAGATCTAGGTATCGGTGATGACTGTCATTGTCACGAGTGCGAGCCGTTGTAATTTTGTCAGATTTGTAACTTTCTATATTGTACGAGAGTAGAGGGCGAATCTGATTAAAACATTTTAGTTTAATTGGGAAATTCGCCAGGGCAGAATGAAGAATACTCTTTTATCTAACTCAAGCTTTCGCAATAATTTATTGCTTCCTCAGGAGTCTATAAAAATACAGGAAAATACAGCAGCTATCAAATTACAAAATTAAAAACTTGCATGATAGTGAGATTTAAAATTTTACCTAACAGTCAGTTGAAAATTTCTTCGCGTACACAACTTATAGAAGAGCGTGAATGTACAACTACATATATTAAATTATAAACTAATGAATTTGTAAAGACATATAATACAATTGGAAAAATTAATGAAATGGCTGTTTGACAAATAAAGAAAATACCTAGGTTACCAACATAATATAGCAAGTACAATGATGTTGCCAATGATATGCATTTACATAATAATAATTAAACACCTAAACACGACGGAAAGTTCTGTAGATGTTAAACCAACTGTTACACGCGCTCTCTACCTAAAACCCTTGGTATAAAAAAGTTGTTAAAAACGCGAGGCTCTGGCAGCACAGATGGAGATGGCGTACGGTTCTAACAGTGATATTTATTTATTTTTTTAAATGGGCGCCAGGAGGGTTATAGCCTCACATAAACAAAATACCCCAAAAGCACCACAGGGTACGTCGAAAGTAAAGGGGGTAGATTCACAAACAATTAAAATAAACTAGATTTTAATTTTTACTAAGAAAATTTATGATAAAATAATAATGAGTCACAAACCGAATTTTTGATTAAACATAAAAATAATAAATTAAACTAAAAGTTAACAGATAAATATAATTAAACTAAATGAACAATCTGGACAAAAAAAAATAAACCAACGTTACGCAACTCGCGACACAAGATCTAAGACATAAAACGCTCCGCGACTGGCCAGGAGCGGAACCAAGATGTAAGAATTCTTACAAAACAAAAAAAATAAGCGCCCGTGTTGCGCAAGCGCGGATGTGCAAATCAGATACAAATCACAGAATTCTAACGAGCTAGTAAGTCAACTAATAAAACATATTATGTCAAATGTAAAATTGAAATCAAAACATTAGTCAAATCCAAAGTTATTTTATATATTAAGAATTATGAGTTAAAGGCAAGAAATAAACTAAAAATAAATCTAATGTGCTTCAATAGTGAGAATTCTTCACGCACCAAATACAAAAGCTACAAGAGAAACGACACAAAAAAATGGATGTGAAGAATTCCCAACTAGATCAACAAATAATCAAAATTTTGAACAAATTAATTCATGATATGAAAAATTATGCAACAAAACAAATTTGTGTGTCAAATGACAAGAACAGCTGACCTGATGATGCTTTATTTCTAATTCCAACTAACCAATAACCAATAACCAGTAGGAAGGTGAAGGCAGGGTAAGGTAGGCTGGGACTGGATACGGCTGTTATGGTATTTCTATTATCGGGTAATTTCAACTGGAAATTGTATTAACTGGTAGATCCAACTGGTAATTCTAACTGGATGTTCTATTATCTGGTAGTTCTAGCCCTAAATAATCAACACTTGTATAAGTATTTACGTTCGCATTTAGGTTACAAAAGCGATGAATGCAACAGCGAGGTAAGAAATTAAAAAGTGTGAAAATGAGTATACTAATAAGAAATCTATTTATTTCAGAATTAGGGACCTAAGTGGCACGTCACAAACGTCAGATTTTCATTCCAAACAAAACAAAGCCACGTGCTTTCTGACGTTTTAACCTAACCTCCGAAATATAATTATAGTCGTTTTCAAGTTTTTTCACGTAAGCCCAACACACAAATTGAAAATAAACTGTTTTCACTGCAAAACGTCTATAATTATATTGCAAAAACTAGTTTAAGACGTTGTAAATAATGTTGATAAACGTCAAATGGCACGTGCTTTTGTTTTGTTTGGAATGAAAATCTGACGTATGACGGAGGCACTTAGGTCCCGAATTAACCATAGAAGAGGCATACCTGATATGTGGAGGGCCAACTTTCGCGAGTCCGATGTCCGACTTCACGGGTGCTATGCAAGATATATCTATTCTAAGATAGGATGGTGCGCAAGTGTGGGCGGTTCCCAATTTGGTGCGTGACGTCACTCACAGAGTGGTGGTCACGTGACTGGGCATGGCGACTGCTGCCGCGTGCCTCCGTCGTGCTGTATGTCGCGTTATTTTAACCATTAGTGCTTTATTGACGATATAATGGTCACTATATAAATATATTTGGTTGTGTTATATTGATTAAAATGTGGTGTGCCGTTGTTGGTTGCAATTCCGATAACCAGTCAAAAAAACCCCTGCCAAAACATTAAATTTTTTCGTTTTCCTAAAGACTCTAATTTGAGCAAGAAGTGGTTACATGTCACGAAGAGGGAGGACAAAGTTAATATAAAAAACGCTGTGGTTTGTTCGAAATATTTCTGCGAAAGTGACTATAAAGTGAATTTAAAACATACTCTTTTGAATTACACCCCTAAAAATTATCGTGGGCTGAAAGACGACGCAAAATCTATACCAATCGCAAGTTTCTGCAGCTTCATTACCATCGACGTCTGGGAAAAGCGGAAACTTCGTTATGAAAAAAGGCAGAGGGCTCAACTTGTTAGTGAAATACTAATCACCAAAGACACGTAAGTTTTTAAAATTTTGATTTGAACGTATAACGACAGGGGCGAAGAAATGCCTGAAATTATTAATAATGGTAGTGGCGGGGATGAGAATAATCCTGGTGAAAATTTTGATCATAGTATGGTGGTGGAGTCATGTAGTACTTCTAATACAGAGTGATGGTTATTCTTACATATTTAAATTGTTATTTAGTTGTATTCTTTTATCCTTTGCTTATTTTCAGAGTTCAAACGGACGAAACATATGAAAGCATGGATGATCTGAGAAGTAAATTGTTGTGTGCAACGAAGGAAATTGAAAAACTACAAAATCAGCTTGCTGGGGTTAAAACAGTGTTTAGTCAAAATCAAATTTTAAAAAATGAACAGCCAAAAGAGAATAAATTGGTCAGTAAGTGAGATTTCAAACGCTATAGCAATGTATGCTGCAGGTCCTAGAGCATACACGCTTGCTTTGAAAAGGGGTTTTCCATATCAAGCAGTCTCTACACTGAAGGAATGGCTAAGAAAAATAAAGTTAGATCCAGGGATTTTAAGAAATGCTTTGAAAATTGCCGAATTTGCCGATATGACTGAAAAGGATCGTGTGTGTACCATATTTGATGAAATGAAAATCAGAAAGGAATATGAGTATGACCAAACAAAGGACTGTGCGATGAAACCCTATGATTACGTACAGGTTGTTCTAATCAAAGGTATATTTAGGTCATGGAAACAACCTATTTTTTTATGGTTTTGATTGCAAAATGTCGTCGCTTATATTAATGGCAATCATTAAATTTATGGAAGATTCCGGTAAGTGTAACTGTTCTCATGTAATAAAACTCCTTAATGCAACACTTTGTAGGCTTTCATGTTGTTGCCATGGTTTCTGATTTGGGAGGTGCAAATCGAGGGCTTCATAGCGGATTAAATATATCAGAGTCGAAGCCATATTTTCTAAATCCTGCTAACGATGAGAAAATTTTTGTGCTGGCTGATGTTCCCCATCTTTTAAAATTAATAAGAAACATCTTCTTGTTTTACTTTTTGGTAGAAGTTCATGATTTAACAAATAAATACTTCGCGAACTACCAATATATAACGTTTTATTTAAATATTTTACCGGTTTCAGGATTCACAAAGATCCCATCATCAGAAATGTACGAAAAATTGTAAACAAATTATTATGACAGTTGACAAGGAAACTAAAATTGACAAAACAATACAAAGAATAATGATATCCATGAAAAAAGATAACTAGATAACTGAATTTCAGTATTTACCTACGGGGTATAAGAAAAACACAAAGGAAAATCGAATACCTCGTAGCTTGAAGGGAAAAAACAATGAATTTAAAGAAATCCATATTGGAAAAAACAATAAATTCAATTGAAAAAACCTTCAAGTGAAATATCAGAACAGAAAAAACTAAATAAACAAAATATCCATGGAATCTTGACAACTGCCAACTGCTAATCTTGAAATAAACTCTGTGGTCAAGTCTATGTGTTCTGTCTTGACAACTGCCAACTGCTAGAATTGTAATAAACTAAAAAAGAGAGAAATAAGTCAAAAAACGGCATAATGGCAAAAAAGAAATAAGTCAAGGATTAAGATGGAGAGACTGTTGTTGAATAATTAATTCAGGAATCAATCCTAATAATACCAATAATAAAACAAAAAGAAGAAAAAGAATCCCATATTGCCAAATAACCTCGAAGGTCCATGGTTTATATGGGCTAGCAAATAAACTGTAATTGATTATTGAACTAATGTCATAATGGCAATAAGAGAATCTGTCCTACCGAGACATGAGAATCATTTTGATCAAAAGACATTTACAAAAGTTTAAATAAACTAGATTGTATTAAATCTACTTGGTCATTAAGTAAGTTACAATTTTACAAATAAGAGAATCTGTCCTACCGAGACATGAGAATCATTTTGATCAAAAGACATTTACAAAAGTTTAAATAAACTAGATTGTATTAAATCTACTTGGTCATTAAGTAAGTTACAATTTTACAAATTGTAACTTACTTAATGACCAAGTAGATTTAATACAATCTAGTTTATTTAAACTTTTGTAAATGTCTTTTGATCAAAATGATTCTCATGTCTCGGTAGGACAGATTCTCTTATTGCCATTATGACATTAGTTCAATAATCAATTACAGTTTATTTGCTAGCCCATATAAACCATGGACCTTCGAGGTTATTTGGCAATATGGGATTCTTTTTCTTCTTTTTGTTTTATTATTGGTATTATTAGGATTGATTCCTGAATTAATTATTCAACAACAGTCTCTCCATCTTAATCCTTGACTTATTTCTTTTTTGCCATTATGCCGTTTTTTGACTTATTTCTCTCTTTTTTAGTTTATTACAATTCTAGCAGTTGGCAGTTGTCAAGACAGAACACATAGACTTGACCACAGAGTTTATTTCAAGATTAGCAGTTGGCAGTTGTCAAGATTCCATGGATATTTTGTTTATTTAGTTTTTTCTGTTCTGATATTTCACTTGAAGGTTTTTTCAATTGAATTTATTGTTTTTTCCAATAGGGTTTTCTTTAAATTCATTGTTTTTTCCCTTCAAGCTACGAGGTATTCGATTTTCCTTTGTGTTTTTCTTATACCCCGTAGGTAAATACTGAAATTCAGTTATCTAGTTATCTTTTTTCATGGATATCATTATTCTTTGTATTGTTTTGTCAATTTTAGTTTCCTTGTCAACTGTCATAATAATTTGTTTACCATTTTTCGTACATTTCTGATGATGGGATCTTTGTGAATCCTGAAACCGGTAAAATATTTAAATAAAACGTTATATATTGGTAGTTCGCGAAGTATTTATTTGTTAAATAATAAGAAACAATTTCGTGGATCACGGTTTTTTAATTGGCAACAAAGTAATTAAAAAATAAATCGTGGAGCAGGCAATAAACGCTACCGACGTCGCAGATTTAAAAATCACACACAAAATGACACTTGCCAAACTGAATGTTGGTGGACCGCAAAGGCAAAGAGTAAAATATGCTGCAAAACTATTTTCCCATACTATGTCCAGAGCGATATCCAGATGTTGAACACTTGGATTTTTATCAGCTGAGAATTGGGCAGAGTGTGCAGAGTTTTTTAAATTGGTACGTCATGTACCTACTTACTGAATGTTTACAAAAAATTTTAAATGATTTTGTGTTACAGGTTAATGACTGGTTCGATGCATTTAATGTGAGCATCCCAGTGAGTGACTCACGAGCAAGAAATAGGCCTATGGGTTAGCACTTGAAGACCAAAATGCAATTTTGAATAAAATGTCCGAAGTAATCTCCGATTTGAAGGAAATCGGCAGTCGAAGCAAATTACCGTTTCAAAAAGGTAATGTATGAAATGGACAAAATATTTTGTACTAAAATAACATGCACGAATTAATTTAGGTGTTCTGATTTCCAATTGTGCTTTACAAATGCTCCTGGAGGATCTGAAACGTCGTTTCAACGTCCAGTACTTATTAAGCAGGCGCTTAAATCAAGACGTTATTGAAAATTTTTTCGGAGTTATCAGGGCCAAAGGTGGTCTCCACGATCATCCTAGTCCTTTAGAATTTAAATATAGATTAAGATCTTACATCTTGGGAAGAAACGAGGGAGCATACTCGGAGTTTTCCAATGTAGAAACAGACGACGCCCCAGATATTCCACTTAGCGGATCTTTAATAAGAAAATTGAATATTTCTCCTGATTCATCAGCAGCCAGCAGCCAGCTCTAATAAGGAAGGCTCCATTTTAATAGAAGAATTAAATGAGCTGGCATATGACTGATTGGAAAATCTGGCAGGTTTCGTTTGCCACAAATTAAAAGATCCCACCTTGCAAAGTTCCTCGAGTCAGAGCTATTCATGGACTGATCACCTCGGTGAGGGTGGTTTATCAAAACCATCTCCCACTTTCATGTCTCACATTGAGGAACTTAACAAGGTGTTCCTTGAAGTTAATGGAGAAGGATTAGTTACTGGAGAAGAAAATTTTATCCATAACCTTTTGATGAAGAGTAGTAGTATTGATTGTCCTATGAAGGCAAGGCGGCTATTTGTCAGATCCAGAATATTCTTTCGCATTAAAGAACTAAATAGATCACTAAAAGACAACAGTGTCCGCAAAAGGAAATGGAAAAAAATTGTATCTTAAGTTTAAGTATCATATTTTATGTGTATTGTAACAAAAACTACTAACAAATAACAAGTAAGTTTTAACGTTTATTCATTAAATTATAAAAAATGTCATTTAAGGAAACAAAAAATCACTTTCTATTAACGACATAGCACTGTAACGCGGAAAAATGCCTTTATTCATCAACACAATTTTTTTATTCTCAAAGAATTTTGGTTTAATTTGTTGCGTAATACAAGAAACAAAAGTAATGTTGTATTTTGCTCTGCAGGTGTAGGTGTTGTATTTTTATATATGTTTTTCTACACCTATTTAATTATATGACAATTATTAGCATTTTCTTTGTGAAATATCGTACCTATAATTCACTGTAGTGAATTATGGATTCATAATTCACGGTATTCGACCAATCACAAATATAGATTCAATAATCACTGTTTCGCTGATCCAATGATATTTTATATCGACCGCGATCAACTCTTGCTGCAGCTGACAATCGACTCAGGTGACAGCCAAGTGTATCGCCATATTACTTGTTTAAGTTTTCCAACGTATGCACTTCGTTCAAGTAGGTACCGATTAATCCGTGCAAACTAACAATTCAACCACTAAAACTGTCAGAATTTAACAATGGAAGGGACAACTCCAAATTTATATACATATTACTAACTGCACAAATTTCAATATATATATATTTTCCTAGTAAGTAGTTCATTTATTGAAAAATAAAAATTAATGTATTATGATAGTGTTCCATTAGTTATTAAATTTGAGTCTAATTTATTTGTTTCATAGGTGTAGAAAAAGTATAGTATTATATTCGCGATTATGACCATTATTCACTCAGATGATTTGAGCCACTCGCCTTCGGCTCGTGGGCTCAAACATCATCTTCGTGAATAAATGGCTGTCATAATCGCTCATATAATAATATACTATTATACACTTTAAACTTGGTTAAAGAAAAAAATAATAAAATATACATAAATAAAACTCCACATTTTTAAACCATGTATTATTGTGTTCATGTCTGCATATAAACAGGTAGGTAAGTAATCAAGAAACCTTATTTGAATTTTTTTAACTGAAAGTTACCTTAAAGTGAGTTAAATATGTACCAAAATTAATAACAGGTGCAACATGCATTTTAGTAATTAGTGAAATATTTTGGAAAATTGAAATAGCATAAGAAAATGTTTCAGACAAAAGGTGTTTGTTTTTTAATGTATCTTGTACGGTTTTTGCAGCGTTCGTGGCGAAACGCCATCGGATCTAATTCTGCTATTAAAATAATTATTTTTCAACTCGACTCAGCGTAATTGACACACCTTATTATTTTTAAGATATAAAACGAATCACAAGAAGCATCTTTGGTACTGAACAATTTTTTGTAACTCTAAAAATAAACTCTACAGACGAAAAACACACCAAATGAACATTCTGCAAACGAAATTCACTCTGCACGTGACGTCACTGCGCACAGTCGGACGAAATCTGAACGCCGGAGCATCAGGCCCTGGGTGCTATGTGTAAGGTGGAGAGAAATAATCCCCAAAATGGGTATAAAAATTCAGTTCTCTAATTCCTCAGAAACACTACAAGACTGAATTTTCAATGGAATGCCCAAAATAATCCCCGATTCAATTCAGGATGACTAAAAGTTTTCACAAAATTATTGTGCATTCCTCACTCACGCGATACACAGAACAAGCCCCAAAACAAAAGTTATTTATTCTTTAACAAACGTGACCTGACAGACAGTAATTGGTCGAGCCTACTACAGGTATAAGAAATTGAATAAAGCCTTCTATAAGAAAATGAATCTGAAAATTGAAACTATAATAAAGCCTACTGTTATTAAATAATTTTTAAGTTGTCAAAAGCAATATGCATTTTTTTATTCGCGAGAGGACACTAGAAGTTAAAGTTAGATACGAAATTGTATCATGAATTTGTAAACTTTAAAGGTAAATTATGTAAAACGAAAGAATAAAATAATTGCAAACGAAAACTAGTTATAGAACGCATTCCGCTTACGCTTCAGCAAAGAAGACGCTGACTTAGAATAGATAATAAAGTTTATATATAGCTTGAACGCTTTGTTTCTACAGCATTATTGTTCATACAGTTCGATCCTGAAATTGTAATTCTGTTCAATAAAGTTCCGTTTCTAAATTAAAGTTTTTTAAAAAGCACTTCGCGACGTGCGAACCCGTTTTTGGCGCAGTCGGTAGGATTAGCTAAACAAAATTCGACAAAAATCGCGAAATTGTTCTGTTTCAACAGTTAATTAGCTAATTTTAAATGGAAAACGCGTTGTGTTAGTGCCAAAGAAAAAACCAAGTTGGAAACGTTTGAAGACGAGGACAACATTGCCGAAACCTTCAAAACACCGAAGCAGAGGACAAGAATTGCCAAAACTTCGAGAACCGGACGAAAATCGCCGAAAAGAAAAATCAAGTCCAGGGACTGGTGACAACATTGCTCCTTCCCATTGGCATCTAGATTTAAGAAACGAAGAAAGAAAAGCGAAACCAGAATGAAAATAATCCTGTAAGCCAATTTTCCTTATTAATATAGTAACAATAATTTTCATTTGCATTTAATAAGTGTACTTTCATTATATGTCAGAAGGTGACGATATACTCAATATTTTATTAGAGAAAATAGAAAAACTTTGCGTATCCGAAAATAAAGAATCTGTTTCACAAAATACAGCCAAAATGACAACACCAGTTAACTATCAATTGCTTAGACTTTATGTAGACTCAATACCAAACTACGAGGGCAATCCTCATACTTTGGGAATATTTTTAGATAGTTGTGAAAATCTAATTTCTACATTTGGTGATCCGACAAATAATGCAATAAATACTTATTTGTTGAGAGCCATTATTGGTAAATTAATCGGTAGAGCATTAAGTTTAATTGGTTCGAGAATAGAATTAAGAACATGGGACGACATTAAAGCTGCTTTAAATTTAAGCTTTGGTGACCAGCGTAATATAGACTGTCTCATCCAAGATCTTATAAATTTGCAGCCACATAAAACTGAAACACCATATAATTTTGGTATGAGGTGTCAAGATGCTAGAAGCCTCATTATTTCAAAATTAAATTCATTGCCTATGCCTAACAACGAAAAAGTAATAAATTTAAGAAACTATGATAATCTTGCTTTAAAAACATTTATACGAGGACTGTCAGGACAAATTCAAAACAATATTCGATTGAGAAATCCAGATAGTTTAGAAAAAGCTATGTCGCTAGTAATAGAGGAAGAAAACTTCTTATATTGCCAAAATCGAGGTAATTCTCTCAATTTTCAAAATTCTTTTAGACCAACACAAAGATTAACACCTACTAATTTCCAAAAACAAACTCCAAAACCTTTTAATTCACAACCTAATAATAACACCCCTTTCAGATTTCAACAACAACCAAGATTCTATAATCCAAATCAGTCAGTGACACGCCCTAATTTTCAGTCACATTTCCAACCAAATGTTCAACCAAATTTTCAATCAAATTTCCAGCCAAATTTTCAGTCGAATGCTCAATCAAATTTCCCAAACACATTTGCACAGAGATCGCAATTCCAATTTAAACCTAATAATTTTCCAGCCCAGAAACATCCATATTTCTTACAAAGACCTAGTCAAATAAGACGAAATGAGCAACAGTTCCAAAATCAGCAAACTTATCGTAACTTTCAACCGCAAAAACCCGAATTTAAGCCAGAACCAATGGATACATCCTCTGGTAACACCCATTTAAAACCACGAAAACAATTTGTGTCTCAAGAACTATTTCAACAAGAAGTAGGTCAATTCGAAAATTTCCCAGAAAATTCTTACCCCGAATTTGGTGAGAATCCTTATAACTATATAAATTACAATGTCGAGTACCCGACTAATGAACAAAACTACCAAGAAAATGAATACGACAATTTTGAACAAAATCAATTTGTACCCCAGACAAATGAAACAGCAGAATACACGGAAGAAGATCAAAATGAAAATTTTCATTTAACCAGCGAATCAAACAACCAACCGTAATTAATCTGAACTTAGTAAAATCAAATTTACCGTATATATTTATTCCAACATTAAACGCAAATTTTCTGATAGATACTGGAAGCACTAGAAGCTTAATTAATCCAGAATTAGCACATAAATTTTATAAGAAATTCATTTTTAAAGAAAATTTCCATGTACAAACTGCACATGCTATTAGTTATCATGACACAGTTGCTGTTATTCCAATTTTCAAAATTTTTAATGTGAAAGATACTCATAAATTTCATTTATTTAAATTCAGTGACAAATACGATGGATTAATAGGAATTAATTTGTTAGAACAACTTAAAGGTATTATAAATTTAGATTCCAAATTATTAATAACTCCAAATTCTCAAATACCACTAATTTATGAACCAGAGAAGTTTACAGAACCTAAAGGATCATCTAAAATTTTAAACTATTCATTAATTATACCTCCTAGAACACAAAAGGTAGTAAAAATTCCAGTAAATCACGAATCAGGTACAGCAGTTTTAGACTACGTAAAATTTCAACCACAGGTAGAAACACCTAGAGCAGTAGTTAATATTCAAAATCATTTTGCTATAACGACAATCACAAATTCTAGTGAAGATCCTGTAGATATCCAATTTAATGAACCTTTAGATGTCGAAATTTTAAATATTAATAATGTAAATTTTCACGAAAGAATGGAAGTAGATGAAGAAGAACTCGATCAAAATCAAGATAATTTATTAAAGGCTAATTTAAAAAATATTCGTTTACAACATTGCAACAGCGAAGAAAAAGAAGCTCTCAGAAAACTTTGTTTTGAATATCGTGATATCTTTTATACAGACAAAATTCCTTTGACATTTACTAATCAAATTCAACACAAAATTAATTTAACAGATGAAACGCCTATATTTACAAAAACCTATCGATATCCTGAAATCCATAAAAAAGAAGTAAAATCTCAAATTAATAAAATGTTAGATCAAGGTATTATTCAAAATTCTGTATCACCGTGGTCTAGTCCAATTTGGATTGTTCCTAAAAAGCTCGATGCTTCAGGTAGAAAGAAGTGGAGACTCGTGATAGACTATAGAAAGTTGAACGAACGGACAATAGATGACAAATATCCTCTTCCGAACATAAATGATATTTTAGATAAGTTAGGGAGAAGTCAATATTTCTCTACACTCGATCTTGCTAACGGTTTTCACCAAATTCAGATGAACAAAGATGATATTCCAAAAACTGCTTTTTCAACGGAAAACGGTCATTATGAATTTAAACGCATGCCTTTCGGATTAAAAAATGCCCCGTCCACTTTTCAGCGAGTGATGGACAATATTTTACGTGGCATTCAAAATGAAACTTGTTTAGTCTATTTAGACGACATCGTTATTTTCAGTACATCTCTTCAAGAACACATTGGCAGATTAAAAAAGGTATTTGAAAAATTAAGAAGTTCAAATTTTAAAGTACAACTTGACAAATCAGAATTTTTAAGAAAGGAAGTAGCTTATTTAGGTCATGTTATAACACCCGACGGAGTCAAGCCAAATCCTGATAAAATCCAAACAATTAAAAAATTTCCTATCCCCAAAACAGCCAGAGAAATAAAAAGTTTTTTAGGTCTTATTGGTTATTATAGAAAATTCGTAAAAGATCTTGCTAAAATTACAAAACCTATAAGTCAATGTCTCAAGAAAAATCGAAAAATTGTGCATGATCAAAATTTCATTTCTGCTTTTAATGATTGTAAAAATTTATTAACAAATTCTCCAATATTGCAATACCCGGATTATTCTAAGAGATTCATTTTAACCACTGATGCATCAAACTTTGCTTTGGGCGCAGTATTATCACAAGGACCCATCGGATCTGATAAACCAGTCGCATATGCCTCACGAACACTAAACGATGCAGAACAACGATATAGTACAATAGAAAAGGAATTACTAGCAATAGTTTGGGCCTGTAAATACTTCAGACCATACGTATTTGGCAGAAAATTCACTATTTATACAGATCATAGACCATTAGTTTGGCTATTTAAATTACGAGAACCAAATTCAAAATTAGTGAGATGGCGTCTTAGGTTAGAAGAATACGATTATGATATTGAATATAAAAAAGGTAAATTAAATTCTGTCGCAGATGCACTTTCCCGAATAACTATAAACGCGATGGAGAATGAGTCAATAATTAATAATCCAGGAGACACAGACAAAGAAATTTTAGAATATTTAAAAGAACTAGCTGAAAATCCTGTCCAAAATGATCCAGAACCATCTACAAGTCGTAATAATCCAAAAATTAAAATTCTATCTAATATTCAACTAAAACCTCCAAACAAACCGAATAAAGACTCTGACAATTTAACACAACATACCACTTTCAACGAAACTACAAATGATGGAATCAAAATATGTGATGAAATTATTAACAATAAAATAAATCAAATTTTAGTTTACCCTAATTTGTATCACAAATTAGATGTTAAACAGGAAACTTACGAAAACCATAAAATTATAACTGTCAAAATTCCGCCAACAAACAATGAAGACTTAATTTTTGAGTTCCTACGAGACTACACAATTTATGAAAAAACCTACTGTATGTATTTCCATTTCGAACGTTTGTATCAAAGTTTCTGTAAAGTATATTTAGAGAAATTCTCAGAACGCGGTCCAAAATTAATTAGATTTCTAAAAATGGTTACTACACTCACTGATCGCGAAGAACAAATTATTCAAGTTAAAAATCATCATGAAGGTAAATCAAATCATCGAGGAATAAACGAAACACTCGAATACTTACAAAAAAGATACTATTGGAAAAATATGAAAACAACGGTAACAAACTATATAAATTCTTGTAACATATGTCAAAGAGCAAAATATGCTAGGAAAACTCCATATTCACCTATGATGCTCACTGAAACTTCATCAAAACCTTTCCAAATTATCCATATTGATGTCTTTTCTTATGATAACAAAAATTATTTAACCATAGTAGATGCTTTCACTAAATTTGCTCAATCAACGTATATTTTAGGTAAAACAGCTATTCATATTAGCAATGCTTTAATTAAATATTTCGCATCATTCGGAGTACCAGAAAAAATAGTTTTAGATCAAGGTACGGAATTTAACAACGAAACGGTCAAAGAAATCCTAAATTTACATAAAATAAACATTCACTTTACAACAGCCGCACATCATGAATCCAACAGCATAGTAGAACGATTTCATTCTACCCTCATAGAACACTTAAGAATTTTAAAAGAAATATATCCAGACGAAAACGAAAATTTAATGGAATATGCCATTTTAGGTTACAATAATTCAATACACAGTGCAACAAATTACACACCATTTGAACTTACATTCGGACACACAAATTCTCGATGTCCAAATGAAATATTTATTCCAAATTCATTTTACACTGATTATGCGGAAAATCATAAAAATAAATTAAAACATATTTATCAAAATATTCATGAAAAATTAGAAGATCATAAAACTAAAATTGTTTCAAAAAAGAATTTACAAGGAGAAACTAATGAAAAATTTCAATTAGGACTTACCGTATTTAAAAAGAATCCACAAAACAGAAATAAAAAATTTAATAAATTTATAGGACCTTACGAAATTACGGAAATTCTAGAAAGAAATAGAGTTGAAGTTACTAGTAAACAAAACAAAAATAAAAAAGAAATTGTTCACATTCAAGAACTTAAAAAAACCACCTCTCATTTCAGATTAGTCACTTGGTTCGCCCTAGGACACACAATCACATATCCAAAATTCCACAATTTAAACGAAAATCCAGGCTTACTACCTTTAAAACTTGGCAATGCACAAAACAAGGTAAACTCATGGTCATTTGTCCAAATTTTTGATTTAACACATATTATTGAAGAATTTAAAATACTTGGAAACCAACTTTCGAAACTTAAAAATGCATTTATGAGTAATTCATCTATGTCAAACTATAAGGAGGAGTTTCACAATTCATACAACCTCATCCACACTCTGGAACAAAAAATCAACACTCAAATTATTCAGTTAAATCCAGCATTTACCAGAAAAAGTAAAAGAGGATTAATAAACGGATTGGGATCGATAATTAAAATTATTACAGGAAATTTAGATCAAAACGATGCTGAAAAATATGACAATGCGATAAAATCACTTTCGGAAAATCAAACAAAAATGAAAACACTGGTGAAAGATCAAATCACACTTTTGGAAAAATCTATTCAAACCTTTAACAAATCTAGTCAAACATTAGCTCATAATCAAATAGTTCTGCAATCCAGAATTCTACAAATTGAGAATATCTTGAAAACGGTTAAATTACAAGATATCAAAGGAATACAATACTTGATGATAGAAACAGTTGCGAGACAAGTTTTCTCGTCCTTTCAAATAATTTATAATATTTTGGATAAAATAGAAATCGCAGTCACGTTTTCAAAATTAAATACTTTCCATAATTCCATGATTGAACCAAATGAGCTGCTACAGGAAGTAAAACAAATTGTAGAATATTTAAAAGGAACAAAATTACCATTTGAACCAGTATTGGAAAACATTTTGTTGTTTGAAAAATTTTTGGAAATAAAATGCTTCAGTAAAGGAAACCAGATAACTTTTATAATCGAAGTACCAATTGTGGAGATTGAAAATTATAATTACTATCATCTCTATCCTATACCAACTCCAAAAGAAAACATTTTCAAGACCATTTTACCTCAGTCAAAATTTCTGATCCTAAATCAACAAAATTATATGTCGCTCGATAAAAACTGTCAAGAATCAAATCCAGGAGAATTCATTTGTAATAAAGCAAACCCATTCAAAATTAAAGAAGAAAATATACCATGTGAAGTTCAATTGTTACAATTTTCTAAAAATATGACAAATTGCCGACAAATACCAGTTCAAATTCAAGACGTGAAAATACAACAACTTGAGAAGAACCGATGGATAATCATCACACCTGAAACAATATTGGCAAATCAAAAGTGCGGTACTAATTCCGAAAATATTCCGTTAAAAGGAACTTTCGTGATTGAACTTAGTCCCGAATGTGATATCTGGATAAAAGACATTTTAATCGGTTTGAACCATAAAACGAATAAATATCTAACAAAAGTGGAAATTCCAAATTTAAATTTTAATGACTATTCGCATTTAAACTTTCAGTTCGAACTACAACCCCTAAAATTAGATACAGTGAACTTGGACGAAATTAAAAACATTAAAAGCGCGTTGGACATACAATTAAATAAAGTTAATAATATTTCGGATATTCCAGTGCACTTTAATAATATAAGTGTTTGGACAATTCTTTTATATTTACTAATTGTTACTATTTTTATTATTTTCATGTGCTACGTTATACGTCGGCACAAGAAACGTCGTCCAGCAGTACCACTACTGGAACTTCAAGAAGTCCCTTCCATTCGGATGTCAAATCATGTGGTTAACCCCAAGATTTCTCTCTAAGGGTGGAAGAGTTATAGAACGCATTCCGCTTACGCTTCAGCAAAGAAGACGCTGACTTAGAATAGATAATAAAGTTTATATATAGCTTGAACGCTTTGTTTCTACAGCATTATTGTTCATACAGTTCGATCCTGAAATTGTAATTCTGTTCAATAAAGTTCCGTTTCTAAATTAAAGTTTTTTAAAAAGCACTTCGCGACGTGCGAACCCGTTTTTAACTCGATAGACTTTCAGTTCTTATATATTCTGACGCTAAAACAAAATTACATTCGTAATGTTACCTCTATTACGTCTCCTATTGAAAAGTGTAAGTAGGTAGGAATAGATATTGCTGAGGTAGTCTGTGTCTGTGCGGACATTCACTGTTTTGAAGCAATAATTGCAATCGAAAGCTTTTTCGATTGTACGGGCGACAAGATGCGCTTTAAAATTTCGTATGTGTGTGTAAACCTTCCTGCATAGCTTGCATTTATACGGTTTTTCTTCATGTGCGCGAAAAGGTGGGTTTTAAAATGCTGCAGGTATTCGAAGTCCTCGTCGCAAAATAAACATTTGTACAGATTACCGTATATGTGCGTTATTGATATGCGTAAGTGTCCTTTTTGTGCAAAGAGATTTTTGCATATGTCGCACTCAAATTGAGTTTTTCTCGTGTGCAGTTCCGCGTGTATTTCCAAATCGGACTTACGATAAAACTGTTGCTGGCAAACTTGGCATTTAAACGGTAGTTTTATCTGTCAATGGGTCCTCGAGTGTCTTTTTAAGCTCACTTGACGAGTGAATTTTCCATCGCAAATATCGCATGCAAAGGATTTATTTGCTGCGTGTGTCCGACCATGTTTTGTTACACAGCAAAACTTGCCGCCACCGCCCGGGAATCGAACCCGGGTCCCCGCGCTCCGAAGCCCTCGCGTTCCCCTACTGAGCTATCGGCGACCTGCTTCGCTCTCTTCCTACTCGTCTATATATATCATCTTCATCTATTTATACGTATGATTGTAACAGTTCGGCCCGTCCTGACAAGGTAGCCGTCCTCAGCTACCCCAGCCTCTGGGCTACTTTCAGCGCACGCGACGCGAACCTGCTACACAACAACGCACCTCGTGTGAACTCCACCCGCCGTGCTCCTCTAGCACGCTGGCTCCCTATCCCACTTCTGAAATGTTAGACGCAGCAAAACTTGCCGCCGCCGACCAGGAGTCGAACTCGGGTCCCCGGGCTCCGAAGCCCTCGCGCTCTCCTACTGAGCTATCGGCGACCTGCTTCGCTCTCTTCCTACTCGTCTATATATATCCAACGATTTCTCTAGTCGAAAAGAACAGTTACATTTGTCGCATTTGTATTTCGACAGTAACGGGTGTACCATCGTATATGCCTTCTCAACGAGGCTTTTTTAAAGAATCGTCGATAACAAATGGAACACCGAAAACGTGTATCGCCGAAGTGTTCTGATTGATGGTTTCTCAGCATATATTTTTATTTATACGGTCTCTCGCATAAACGGCAAACGTACGGCTCTAAAAATACACCTAAAGGTAGACATTGGTGGGTGGCAGCCGAGAGCAGTGGCAGTCGACCGCCGCGGCCGACTGCCGTGCTGCATGACCGGCCGTTACGTTTTCTTATAGAGAAGCATTGACGGACGACTGCTGCTGCAGACGCCTGTCGCGCGGCCGATGGCGCAGCACCGCCGACCGGTCGTCAAGCAGTATTGCAGCTTACTTCCGCGCGGCTGAACGTATAGAAAGTTGAAAACATGCCGAAAAATACTCCAAACTTTACATATGAAGATGAGGAAAAGTTAGTCAATCTTGTGAGCAATTATAGGGCGATCTATGATGCGAGTGTGTCTACCTACAAAGATTTAATAGTGAGGGAGAACATATGGAAAGAGATTGGAAAGCAAATGAAACGAACAGGTATGTATTTTATGTATATTTATAGGAGATTAGGTTGTTATTATAAACTTTGCATGCATTATCAACGACACTCAAGTTACCCTATTTACTTGATCATTTTGCCAGGCGACACTTCCTGCCTGGCTCATAAAGAAGTCCTTTAAAGTATCTCTAACTATGAAACCACTTGCATTTGCAAACCCACCTACACGAGTCAATGGAATCATATTTTCACTTGGATGATCACCTTCCACCAAGTTGTGGTAAGGTTTCCGGTTAATCTCAAGATATCCATCTCGTAGTAAACTGTGTAGGCAGCAGGTAACTACAATGAGATCATAGCACGTTTTAGGTGCTATAGCTATTAGCGTGTAAAATATTCTAAATATTTGGCATAATAATCCAAATGCATTTTCAGTAACCCTTCCAGCTCGGCATAGACGATAGTTAAATATTGCTTTTGAAGAACATGTTTTCGCATCTTCTTTTGTATAGGGTCTCATCATGTACTTATCCACAGCAAATGCCTCATCACCAAACAAAAAGTGTGGAAGAATGTCATTAGTTGTAGGAAGTGCTTTATCTATAGTAAAGTTAAATTGATTTGAGGCTATTTTTCTTCCTATCAAAGATTTTTGAAAAATTGCACTGTCCCCTTCTTTACCATAGGAGCCCGCATCAATTGCTATGAATTTATTATTTGCATCAACAATAGCAAGAAGCACAATGGAAAAATAATTTTTGTAACAATAAAATAAAGATCCACTGTTTTTGGACACTTTACACGCACATGTTTCCCATCAATCCCACCGATGCAATTGGGAAAATTCCAATATTGCCAAAACTCTTGCTCGATACGCCTAAAAGTCTTGAGTGGGCACAGGTAAAAATATTGGCACCAATCTCTGAACCATAACATTTAACACAGTTTTGATTATTTGTCCAATATAACAAGGAGAAATTCGATATGCGAATGGAAGTGATTCATAAGTTTCTCCCGCTGCCAAAAACCTGAAAAAAACAAGATGAAACCCGAAAAGTGTACACTATTTTTTTATTTCAGGGGATGATTGTAAAAAAAAATGGAGAACCATACGAGACTCGTACTTTCGATACAAACGAAAGAACAAGTTACCAACGGGGTCTGCCGCTACAAACAAATCAAAATGGCATTTGTTCGAATCTCTGCGTTTTTTAGATCAAGTATCTATGGAGCGACATACTCTGTCCAATATAGATGGTGACGGTACGCCAGAATCAATTGAAGGGGATAGTCAAGAACCAAATGACGCGGATGAAATTAGTTTGGAACCCAGTCCAAATGAATCACCCTGCACTATCTCCGAACCAGGGCCGTCTATAATTGATGAATCGCCACGCACTACCTCAGAATCCTCGCTAGTGCCAGGTCCCCCAAAACCAAAACGCTCTAAGAGAAAGACCACCAACAGTGACCATGAAGAACTATTCAAAACACGCGAAGAACGAAGGCAAACAGAGAGACAAGAACTATTTCGTGCAACTGAATATGACGAAACCATCGATTCATTTGGACAACATGTTAAATCGGTATTAAGCTCTTTGCCGAATGTCATGAAAAATGCAGCAAGAACCGAAATTTACAAATTAACTAAATATGAAACCCAAGCGGCTATGCGAACATCGACTATCACTCCCAGCAGCACACCGGAATTTTACCATTCCACTTCTATGTACTCATCAGAAAGCATACCAGAACCTGTTGACATGTCTTCCATGGAAGCCATTTCCACAATAGCTACATATAGCATTCAATCGACACCGACCACCACACACGTGTATACGACACTTTAATACTAAATAAATACAATTCTACTACCTTCCGTCCAGTTTTCATACCAAGTTTGTAATGTGTGTAGTAATGTAAAGTTATTAATAGCGTGTATTTTAAATAATTAATAAATACCACTTACCTTAAAGTAAGGAACAGTTTTTCTTTTTGAGATATTGTTTTTCTGTTTATTACTTCCTTTTGTAATTCACTGGCAATCAAACTTAATACAAAATCAAACTGTTTGTGATTTAGTCGACATATTTTCTAAAGATTTCTTCGTCCTCAGCCAGATGCCGTTGAATTAAAATATTGAAGCTTCCTTCTGCATAGTGGGTTGCAAATAATCTTCTGACCGCTCTCCTTTTTTTCTTTTGTAGTAATATCAATTGAAGCATGCTGCCATCATCTTCTTCTTCTTCTTCAAGTGCCAACAATTTAACTCGATTACGAATATTTGTCATTTTCTACAAACACAGTAGTTTTTTCTCACAGACAGACAAAGACTGCAGTGAGTACGGGGCGAGCGGGCGAGGGCGCGCTGCTGCTGGCTGCAACCCGCCAATTTTACCGCAGTGCTGCTGTGCCGTGGCAGTCCACTGCCGTATGCAGCACTGCCTTCGGCCGCGACCCACCAAAGTCTACCTTAACTGTTCTTCTTCCATTTTAATTATCACGTTACAGTTTCATTATTTTTGATAACATCTTAAAGTCGGATTGTGTCACGCGCGTTTTATGAACACATATTACGTGAAATAAATAAATAAATAAAGAACTAAATAGATAGATAAAATTGCACATTGATCTGTCGCTTTCCGATATTGAGAGATCCCATAGAATTGGGAAAAAGGTGGTTGGTACGCAAAGACCGCGTCCAATTATAGTCAAATTCGCATCGTATCGGATTAAGGCACTTGTTTTCAATAACAAAAAACTTTTAAAAGGATCTAGCATTCTCATACAAGACGATTTGACAAGTTAAGATATGGGCTGCTGCGGCAGGCGCACAGGGCTTTTGGGGTAGCCAATGCCTGGACTTTGGCTGGAAGACATTGCGGGTCGGCCAACTGTTCGTTCTGGTGATGTGGAAGAAGTGTCCAGAATATTCTCGACTGCAATACGTAACAATAGCATTTTTAGTATTTAATTTTATATATGTATATTTTTTTATTTTGGATTTAGTTGCCGTGTCATAGCATTTCTTATTTGTCAATTTTAATTTCTTGCTTGGTGCATTATATTGTTGGGTGCGGCACCGCACATACAGGTATTCATTTTATTAGAGTTTATAATTAACTAATTGATTGCTTTCATTTTTTTTGCCTTTCTTTGTCCTTCGCCTTTTTTTTCTTCTTTTTTCTTCTTCTTTTTATCTTTTTTCCCACTTTCTTTTATTCTGTCTTATTTTATTATGTCTTATTCTATTCCCTGTTTCTATTTTACTTACCTTATTGCTCTCCAATAGTAGTAATTCATATTGTGCTATTTCCCCCTTTTTCTCTTTTTACTTTTCTCTCTGCTCTCTGAATGGTTCTTCGTATTGCGCATGTTAATGTTAGATGGTTGGTGTCAAATTTTATTCCACTTCAGGACTATGCTTTTAACGGTGGTTTTGACGTTTTGGGGATATCAGAAAGTTGGCTGCATCCGGGAGTGGACAGTCGGCTGGTGCATCTGGATGGGTATGAATTTGTGAGATGTGACCGAGTGGGTAGGGGGGTGGAATAGGCGTATATATAAAAAATAACTTAAAATATTCTGTGATTTTCTGTCGCAGTCTCCGATTCTCTGAAGATCTTTGGATCAAAGTGACCATTGCAAATAAAGTGCTGGTTATATGTAACGTTTACAAGCCTCCAAATACGGATGTCTCACTATTTATTGCTGCTTTTAAGGAAGAGTTATTGCAGGTTTTTGCAGATTATGACGACATAGTGTGTCTTGGAGACTTCAATATTAATATGTTGAATATTAATTCCTATACTTCCTCGCTTTGCTCGGGTGCAGACTCATTAGGCTTGAAACAGACTATAGGTGAATCTACTCGCATCTCTGGCACTTCTATGACGCTCATTGATTTAATATTTACAAATTCAGAAGAGGTGCTTGAGAGCGGCGTGGGTGACGTTATGATTGCGGATCACTTGCCGATTTTCTGTAATTATGAGCACCGCTGTGACTTACCTAAAGCACGAAAATATACATACAGATCTTTTAATAATATAAATATTGATAATTTTACAGCGGACCTCGAATCCTTTCCTTGGCATTTTATTTTCCGCATGCAAGATATAGATCAAAAAATAGACTATTTAAATAATAATATTCTACAACTTCTTGACAGACATTGTCCAGAAATTACTGTAAGTTCTGTTTCCAATCGTGTGTATGCTCCATGGATTACGGACAACATAAGGCTCATGCAGCGTTTATGAGACAAGGCGCTTAAAAAATATAGGAGAACTAAGCAGGTTGCACATTGGAATTACTACAAGCAAATCCGTAATTATACAACTACAGCTATCAGATCTGAAAAGAAAGTATATCTCGCAAGTAAGTTTAGGAACTCCTCAAGTAAGGAGATGTGGAACCTGCTTGGTAAAATTAATGTCACCAAGAAACGTATAACCTCTCTTCCAAATCTTCTTAAAGACGCCAATGTAGTTAATAACTTTTTTGTAAATTCATCTAGTAGTGTTGATGTGCCGAATGTTGATCTCCTAAATTTTTATGATACAAATAAAGCGGTGCATGTGGATGGGTCTTTTGCGTTTGAGTTTGTCACTGAAGATATGGTATTAAATATAATAAGAAATATTAAGTCAAAGTCATCTGGTTCTGATGGGTTGAATATCATATTATTGAAACTATGCTGTTCTCAAATTGTTCCGTTCATTACCCATATTGTGGGAGAATGTATACGGAAGTCTTATTTTCCTAAAATGTGGAAAGAAGCCATTGTTGTTCCGCTGCCTAAAATAAAAACTCCCACCGAGCTTGGCCACCCCAGGTCGATCAGTATACTCCCTGTAATGTCTAAAATATTGGAAAAGATTATGGAAATACAACTGCGTTCATATTTAAATGCTCACAGGATATTACCTCCAAAACAATCAGGATTTAGGTCGGGATACAGTTGTGCATCGGCTCTTTCTACGGTGATTGATGATGTAATTGTTGCTGGGGACAACGGCAGACTTACAGCTCTAATAATGCTTGACTACTCCAAGGCTTTTGATGTCATTAATCATGAAATACTCGTTGCTATTTTGAATTATATAGGTCTTGTAACAATGCACCGTAAAAATGCCTAAAAGCTCTAATGAACTTAGAGTGGCATTTCATAATTGTTCTACGAGACCGCGGCCGGCAAATCAAAAGCGAAAGTATTGCTGAATAAATCCGTCCGTCCGTCTACGCATGCACCGAAGAAAGAGATGAGCAAGTCCCAGAGGCGACCGACGTCACGCGAGAAAATGGGAATTCCGAATCGATTCTGCACGCTGCACTAACGTGACGTAGTAAAGACAGACGCCCACCTTTCCGAAATAACCAGAATGCTAGATGAATCTCTGCACACGACCCCCAGCGCTAACGTAGGAAATCTCGAAATAAACCGCCAGCCAAGCTCCCCTCCAAGCTTATAAAAGTAGCTGCAGCAGAAGGCAGAAGCCAGTACTTGGTCGTCCGGCCATCAGCTGGGACCAGTGCTCCCAGCATCGGAGATGATGCTGGCCGCCGCATTCGAAATACTAGTACCTGATAAACCGTTCTGACGACGCCGTGTGATCCACTGAAAGTAACTGACCCGTAAATATTTGAGTAAGACAATTTTTGAATAATTACCTGGTGCTTAATGGTTGTTATCACTGCGATATCAACAATTAAACACCATCCAGTCAACAGGGCTGGCCTGGCTTATCCGAGATCAGTGGGTAGTTGTGTGTCCAATCTCGGCAATTAGGGGTTTCTGCTGGTGAAGGTGGGATCGTTTTGGCAACCTCGTGTGGCACTTGTGCCTGTAACTTGAGGCGACATACCGGCAGAAAACGATCGTATCCTGGTAACTGGCGGCTGCTGGTGACATGCGGAGGGCGGACTCATAATTATTTGCTGGCAGCGTATAGACTAGGGGTATTTCCCCAGAGATATAGTAGCCTGGTGCTGCGACGAGAATCTCGCACCAAGGCCCGCCGAGTCTGTACCTTTTGGTGCTCCCACGTAGAGTCCGAGGCCGTAGAAATAATTCAGTATTGGATCGTACGTTGGGCGGACCGCATTATCAGAGTACACCGCGAGAACCGGGTTTTTATTTCTGTTTCTTTCACTGTAAATATATCTCGTATTTTGTACATATTCCGTAGTATAATTTCACCGCAATTTTATTCAATGTAAATAGAGTCAGGTTATATTTTGTTTACGTCTTTTATTCAATCATCGTTTAGCAATAATTAATGAACCCAACCCTTCTGCGACTAAGAGCGTAAGGGTGAACAACGAATAGATCGTCCCCCGACAAGACTGTACAGGCAACGCAGAGCACGTTCAGAAGCGAACGTGCAGATCCTCCTGAATATACAGTGTGTCCCAATAAGTGAGACCGAGGGCCACAGGTGTATATTTAGGGGCCCGAACCGAGACCGTTGCATAAGTGACGTTCCAGACGAGGAGACAAAGTAATCGTTGCAGTCTTGGAAGGTCATCTGTTGATCTTTTGTCGTCTTTCTTGTGTGGCAGGGTGCAGAGAGTCAGGATTGATGATGAGTTATCTGAGCCTCTTCAGGTATCCTCTGGCGTTCCACAGGGATCAGTCTTGGGTCCGCTACTTTTTACTATCTATACAGTTAGATTTCATGAGTCACTACAGTTTTGTAATTATCATCTTTACGCCGATGACACGCAAGTTTATTTCTCATTCAATATTGACGATTTAAAAATGGCTAATAATATAATAAATCAAGACCTCAATGAACTTCTAACCGTTTCCAGGTCTCATTTACTTAGACTAAATCCTGCCAAATCCTGTGCTACTTTGTTTGGAAATGAAAATCTTAGGAGAATTGCTCTGCGATCTATGGTAGTACGTATGGGAGGGGAATTGATTCCGTTCAGTGATTGTTCAAGAAACGATTGTATCGGAGTGGACTACAGACTTAGGTTCAAGGAACACATTACAACATTGCTGAGGAGAGCTTACGCGTCACTGAAGCTTATTTATTCACAGAGACACTGCCTTACTGTGGAGCTGAAGAGGCTGTTGTGCGAGTCTTTGGTCCTGTTGCACTTCAATTATTGTGATGTGGTTTATGGTGCTGATGTGCGTCGTGTTCAAAGAGTTCAGAATTCTTGTTTGCGATTAATTTTTGGAGTGAGACGTCGGGAGCGAATTTCGCACAGACTGCTTGACCTGGGTTGGCTGAGTATGTATAACCGACGATTTCTTCATTCTGTTTGTTTCTTCTACAATGTAATTAAATTTAAAACTCCCCCATACCTCTATGGAAAATTGACCACCTTCAGAACGGATGTCCACAACTTAAATATTCGTAGGAAAAATCTATTGGCCATTCCACATCACCGCAAAGAACTTTTTAAACGATGTTATAGTTATAACATTGCTGATTGTAAGAATAGGCTTCATGTATACAGCTTTCCTTGTGGAACCAAGACTTTTGGAATGCGTCTGAAGCTTGATTTATTGAGGCAACAATGACATGCGCATTTCTTCCTGTAGTTCTCCATTTCTCTTTTTTCTCGCCTTTCTTTCTCTTTTTTTTCTTTTTTTCTCTCTCTTCTATAGGCTATTATATAATTGTTTAATTTAAATTGGTCGCTTTTGCGGGTTAAAGTGTTACTGTAATCTTGAGTTCAGTTTAGTTTTAGGTTTAGGTTTAGTGGTTAGGATTCGGCGAAATGGAAGACCAGGAACCTCGTTTAGGGGTGACAATTTCGTTGCTATTGGCGATCGTGTAATATGCATGTTTAATTCATTATTTATGTATCTATTTTATGTATCGGCGATCGTCAATAAATAAATAAATAAATAAATAAACAAATAAATACATGTATGTCTGTGATTCAGAAATAAATGCTTTTTCTAAGCTCATATGATTCTTCGCACCGGGGGGGTTAACAACTTGCGTAATCTGGTGTACAACTGTGGTATCCATACTGTATTCCTATGTATTCTACAGTTTTCACATGTATTCCTAACGTATTCACGTATTCCTTGCGTATTCACACGTATTCCATGCATATTCACACGTATTCCATGCGTATTCACACGTATTCTTTTTGTATTCACAAAACCTACAAATTTGTCACATAACCCCTCCCGTTTCCTGCATAACCTATAACTACAAAACCTCAACTTCTGACTATGAATTCTTAATAAGTTAACCCTACACGCCAAAAGATAGTGACACATTAATTAAATTCGATACGTGCTTCGCTGACAACGTCAGCATCCTCAGGAGTTGTCACTGTCTTTTGGTGTGTGCGGATAATTTATAAGAATTCATAGTAAATTTACGTCGAAGCTCTCGATCCATCTACTGTGTGTGCTCAATTTCTGAATTAGTTCTCTATTTTTTGTTGTGTTTGATCCTGTTCTGTTGCTCCATTAAAGGTATGGATAAAAACGCAGTGCCGGTAAATACACACTTTCATTCCTGATTTAATTTTATTATTTTTAATTGAACTATCTACATGTGAGATGATTTATTTTGCAATTTATTATAATTTCCTAATGTTTAATTTTATTATTACTTATTATTATCGATATTACCTATATTAATTTTTATAAATAAATCATTGGTGAAGTTGAACCAAGTAGGTAGTAAGTAGACATTATTTTCAATATTTTGTTTCATGTTAGGCACAACACGAAGAATGTGAAATAAGGGGTGAAATACAAACATCCTCAAATCAAAATAATGAAGGTGATTTAGCAGAAATTTTTTTTGGACTCGATTACAAAAAGGATTAGGTTGTAGCATATGTACCTAAATATATTATTAATATTCTGAAATTTGCAGGATATGATAATCATATTGTATTTAGAAAATTATCTGAGTCAGATTTACAGAGCATTGAAACTTTCGAAAATGTTGTTCCCAAAAATGCCAATTTGAATCATTTTTATGGTAATTACGCCGAAGAAAAAAGATCATTCAAATTTGTCCCGGGACATAGGGCACTTATTTTTGAAATTAAACATTTCATAATCGAAAAGTCCGCAGATTACTTCGACATAAATAAGTCGAATACCTTAAAAAAGGGAGTTTCAACGGTGACCTCAAAATTAAAAGATTTCCACGGTTTAATGTCTTCAAATGTGAATCATGTGTATTCCACGTATTCACAGCAAATATTCTTGTAATCTGTATTCCGGTGTACATCAAAAATCATAGTTGTTACCTCTCGCCTCGCACGTTACCAAAACCGAAAAATCGCATTTTTCAATTTTTTGTCTGTCTGTTCGTTTGTCCGGGCTAATCTCGGAAATGGCTGAACCGAATTTGATGAGACTTTCATTATCAGGTAAAGGACGTTTCAGAGATTAGTATAGGCTACTTTTTTTAGGAGTCGGATTGTGTCACGCGCGTACTATGAACACATGTTACGTGAAATAAATAAACAATAGATAAATAAACAAATAAATAAATAAAATAGTTAAATAAACAAATAAATAAAATATATAATTAACTACCCCTAAAAACGGTCCGGGGTGCATATCCGTATCGAACGTAGCGTATTGCAAAGTCGGAAGCTATCGAATTGAGACGATTGGAAACGCGTAACGGACGCGCGAAATCGCACTTTTGGGTGCAATATCGCGAGTCCGATAAGCTAACAGCTAACTTGATGTAATTCTACATTTACCTATTTTGTTTTGTTTACAAATTTGTGCAAAGTGTTGTCTAATTATTGCAATTATATAGGAATTAATTGACTTTGCAAACTGGAGATTTATCCTCAGAATTATGAATTCAAAGTAAATGGCAATACAATGAGAACAAAATTTAAATCCGAGGAAGAAATCGAGGTACCTAAGTGCTTCATATTATTATTTTGAAGCAATAAAATTAATAAATTGCTTTCAATTTTAAGTTGCGTTTTTGATTTAACGGTGTAAAATTTTCCAAAGAAGGACTGTGTATTTTTATTATTAATAATGAACACTAACCATTCACATAGTAATCTGCGTTATTCATTGTTCATTATTATCGAACGGTTACGGCTTCAGCTCTACAATTTTTTAGTATTCTAGTTATTTTGGCGTGCTGATTGTTACCTACTATTGCGCATATTGCAATGTACTTTACTACTTTTGAAAACTCAATCTGTATTTTGAATAAAGTTTTATTCAAAGAATGAGATGCTTTTTTCTTTTTCTTTGAGGGATTGAATTCTTCCTCCTGGCTGAAATCTTTATTTTCCCTGGGGTCTTTGTCTGGGCTTGTTTAATTTATGAATAGTTGTTTTAAAATGCGAGTTTAAAAAATGGCAATGGTATTGCCTTTTGAAAATATGCTTTTTAACTTTATCCTCTGGAGTTCTTAGTGTTCTTGTTATGGGTCAAGTTACTTTGCTCAACTTTGATTGCAATCAGGAGGAAGAATTCGATCCCTCACAAAGAAAAAGAAAAAATCATCTCATTCTTTGAATAAATGTGTTAATTCAAATGTTAGCTTAGGTGATAATGAGTTTTCAAAATAAAACTAAAGTTTTAATAAAATGTTATATTCTAATATCTCAAAATACTTATATATTTTTTGTTCGCGTTAGGTTGCTTTCGTGCTGTCTCGCCCGCCCTCGGATGCGTTCGGAGCCATCCCTTGGTAACTTAAGTTTTTAGGTTGTAAGATGTGAAGTGTAAATTCAGTGCGATTAGATCAGTGGCTCGAGACGGGTGTGATAGACACATTTTAACTCATGTTACATTCACGTATATGTTACGTCTTTTCGTTTTGTTAACGCAAGAATTGTACTGTTTTTGTTTGAGTGGTGTAGTAGAAGAAAATAGAGAAGTTTATTGTTCTTTTGAACCCCTAATCTTTTATTACTACAACCTCCCCTCATCGCTCATAAAAATCGAAGGCAAGCAAGAAGATCTCAAACAACAAAATCCACACAAGCTACAGTCCACCACAGTTCACCAGCCACGCAAGAAATCTTCAACCCCGAAGACCCCCCCAACATATTGGTCGGCATCGAGCCGGATTCTCTAGCAAAAAGTCGCAAATTTAAATTTCACAAGAATCTACAAGGAACCCTTCGTGGCTAAGCACTCAGCGCCCGTTCGCCGCCATACACTCAGTGCAGCTATCGGCTGCCCGCCTGCCCCAAGCCAAACATCTGGTTTGTCGGCGCGCCGCTTTGAAAGGTCAGGTGTTCAATTTATTCTTTTTTGTGTATCTGAATAAAATAGGAGCTTTGTTTATGACAAAAATACTTTTGAACTCAAATATTTGTTATTTCTCCCACAGGAAATAATATCTCTTGTATCTGTGTTTGGAATATTTACCTAGGAATTACGATATATTTTAAATTCCAGAAGCATAAGAAATTGTTACTTTTGTAGAATTTGAGCATTTGAAAATTTGCACACATTGTTATTTTTGATCTGTAGCTCATTTATTCGACGATGGAGGGTCATAAAAAATCTCGGGCACGAGCAAAACGTGCAATCACACGAATTGAAACCTTTACACGCACTGCAGAAATTGACTCCACCGTCGACGTAAATGAATTCTCAATTCGCGAAATGCATTTAGTTAAGGCATATGAGGATTATATAGTTGCTCAAAATGCGATCGAGGACGAGGACGAGACGCAAGAACACGATAGAACTGACACAGAAACTAGATATTTTTCTATTGCCGCTAAACTTAAGAAATTAATTCAAATTCGGTCAGATCGAAACATTTCAAATGTACGAGACACATCGATTACTAGTTCTCCTGGCAATTTAAACTCTACCACTCCGCCCACACCGGTCCAGTTACCAAAAATTAGTTTGCCCAATTTTAATGGCAAGTATGAAGAGTGGCTTACATTTATACAATTGAATCGGTTATTGCTTAAACAACCTAAGTCATATTTTGGGGGAAAATAGTTGTCACTAAATTTATAGAATTCTGATAATTTCGCATCATTTGGTGCTAATACAACGTAAGTTAGCATATTCTCCACTGTAGTAATTCACACTGGAATAACATCATTTAATGCTGAAACAACCTAAGTCAGTGACTTAGGTTGTTTCTGCAGTAAACGCGCAGGTGACGTTTAAATTTTAAACTGTCATCAGATGTCTAACAGTATAAGTTGTTATCCTTTTTTGTTATAATTATTGCAAAAAACAACATGGAAAACTCAGGAGAACCTCCTAAAAAACGTAGAAAAGGTGTCCGTTGTGAGGACCAATATAAAAGAAATGTTATTCGTAGCTCTAGAGTGAAAGATGCACAATATAAAAATTACAGAAATAAAACGGTGGCTGCTAAATCAATTCCCCATAATACATGCAAGTAAGTTCTTTTGTAAGTAATATCTGAAATATAATATGTGAAATATCCTTCGTTTAAGGTGTGCTATGAAGTGTGCCGATAAACTTGACAATAATATAAAGCAGATGATTTTTGCGAAGTTCTATTCCATGGAAACTAAAAATGAGCAAGATATCTATCTTCAGGGCCTTATAGAAGTTAGAGATGTTCATCAACGACGAAAGCGCAATATGGCAGGGGAGGAACGCAATAGATCTTATTGTTATTTTCTAGGAATTAACAATAAGCGAATTAAAGTTTGTCAAAATGCTTTTGCAAGTGTTCATGCAGTTTCCTTAGAGCGACTGAAAAGAATTAAACATTTATCTTTAAACAACCAAGCACCTGTTGATAAAAGAGGCAAGTATCCCAAAGGAAACGCTATACCTCCAGATGTTATGGATTTAATAAGAAACCATATCGCTTCGTACCCTGCAAAACAATCGCATTATTCAGGTAAAGAAATTAGCTACTTGGATGCCAGGCTGAATATAAAAATAATGCATAATATGTTTTGTATGAAATATCCCGATTTGAATATCAGCTACCATTATTATGTAAAATTTTTCCATGAAAACTTCAATATTCGCTTTGGGCGTCCACAAATTGACACTTGCAATAAATGCGAAGATCTAATGTTAAAAATAAAAAGCCCAAGTTTAGGTGAGGCTACCAAGAAAGCTGCAATTGCCGAAAAAATTGTCCATGAACGTCGTGCAAAGAAATTTTATAAGGCATTACAAAGTACAGCAGATGGGTGTAAGAATAATGATAAACTTGCTGGTATTGCATTCGATTTTATGCAAAATTTGCAACTGCCACTGATACCTGTACAAGATTTATTTTATCTCACACAATTAAGCGTATCCGTATTTGGAATTCACGACCTGAAAACAGATAAATCCTATTTCTATGTGTACCCAGAAAATATTGCAGCAAAAGGCCCAAATGAGGTGGCGTCAGTTTTGATGGACTTTATTGAAAATTATTTGCCCCAAGGAGTTGAAGAGCTGCGACTGTTTTCTGATAATTGCCCTGGGCAAAATAAAAATTATTGTCTAATTCGCTTATGTATGGCCTTGACAGAAATGGACCGTTTTAAAAAAATCGAACAGTATTATCCAATCAGAGGCCACTCTTTCTTGCCCTGTGACAGAGATTTTGGACTCATAAAAAGAAAGTTAAAAAAATACGACAGAGTTTATAATCTACATCAGTACACTGAAATTATCGTAACTGCAAGTGCACAGGGTAAATTTATTGTAAAGGAAGTTCAAAATGACGAAATTTTTGATTTTAAAAACTGGTGGGCAACTTACTATAAGAAAGACTCGGTCTCATTAGAAACGGCGAAAGCACCAAGAGACATGAAAAGAAATTTTACTCTGTCAAAATTTAGCCATTTGATACATTTATCATCAAATCCTGGACACGTTAGAGTTTCGGAGTACATTAACAGATTAACATGAGATACATTTTCATTAATACAACCGAGAAAGTCGAATACAAGACAAGTCACTCTACCTAAGGATCATGCTTATGCAGAAAATCTTCCTATTCTAGAGAGCAAAATAGGTCACCTGCAGACCTTGCTACGGTGGGTTGATGAAGAAAATAAACCCTTTTATGAAAATATTATTGCATCCAGCAAAACAAAAAAACGCAAAGCAAAGACTAATATGGCTGAATAAGCAAAATTTTAAGAGTTTCTATTGTATTTAGTAATATACTTACTTATTTTTTCTCAGTTTGTTGTAGAAACACCTTAAGTCAAAATTTTCAAAATACAATTTCATTGTCTTAAGTTACGTATGTTCATCAATTTATAACTTACATGTGTAAATTAAAAGAAGTTCGAATATATTAAAAACTTAAATTTGAAAGGTTTTTTTATTTCCTGAAAATGGAGTAAAAGTGACTTAAGTTGTTTAAGTAATAACCGATTCAATTATTTTCTGCTTTAGTAGATAAAAATATGCAGATAACGAACGCACAGAAATTCATATATCTTAAAACACATTTAAAAAACGAACCACTAACTTTAATAAATGATTTGGCTTTGACGGATGAAAATTATGTAATAGCTTTAGATTTGTTGAAACAAAGATACGACAATAAGCTTGTAATTATCAACAGTCACATAAAGGCTTTCCTAGAGATGCCGCCTGTTACTACTGGTAACACAAACAATTTAAGGCAATTTTTATCGCAAATTAGACAACATTTAAATGCTTTACAAACATTAAATGTTCCGGTCAACCAGTGGGATTTACTATTAATTTACATCCTGTCAAAAAAGCTAGATTATCGCACTCAACAGGCGATTGAGTTACAAAAAAGCACTACCGAGCTTCCCAGTCTTAGTGATTTCATAACGTTCGTGGAAAAAAGAAGTCAGGCCTTAGAAAATGTGGCAATCCCTGAGTTTAAGTCAAAACCTAGGGTCACTCACTTAGTAAATAATTCAACTACGAACCAACCGGTAAGGATCAAATGTGTCTTCTGTAAACTAGAAAATCACACGATTTACAAATGCACTAAATTTAAGGATATTTCAGATTTGGAAAAACGACAGTTTATTCAAAACAATAGATTCTGTTTTAGCTGCTTAGGCACGCGTCACAGTGTTTCACAGTGCACTTCTAGTGGGTGCAAGATTTGTAACAAAACCCACCATACGCTGTTGCACAAAACGACTGCCTCAACAAACGAACCTGTTAGAGGTGACCTTGACAGTACTCAAGGTCAGTCAACCCTTACTACAACTACCAATCAGCTCAATTTACCGGGAATTCCTAAAATTTCGGTAAATGTACTCTTAGACGGTACAGTTGAGAGTCAACATCCTACACTAGTTACCCACGGAGAAAGTTCTCAAATATTACTGGCCAAAGCGCAGGTAAATCTCATCGCAGATTCTGGTATCACTGTACAAGCTCGCGCTCTTCTAGATTCTGCCTCTCAAACTACCTTTATCACACAGGACATATTTAAACGTTTAAATTCTCCAAGTTATAAGAAAATAGTAAACGTTCTAGGAATTTCAAATAATGCTACTCAAAGCAATCGTATGATAGATTTAAAAATTGAGTCTCTGGTTCACAAGAATTTTACAATAGACGCTAATTAACTTTTCGGTTCGGCCGAATTGCTTTTTAAAAAATATTTAATTGACAAAGTTTGGACCGTTCTTTATTAAAACAAGAATTACAAGTGTTATTCGTTCTAAGTGTAGATAACTAATGTAAAACAACATCTATAGTTGCAAGTACAACGGAAAGATAAAAAATGTATCGAGTCAGCGGTCTCCACGATCGCCGCTGAGTTCTTAGGAATTTCCCAGAATTCGGGTAGATAACTCCTCCCTCCTTAAGAGTTGGCCCTAGGGACCGGCATGGGTACGTTGGGCAAATTGATGATTTCTTCCACGTTTCCCATTTTTCTTTTCTTCTGATATATTCGATTCCCAAACTTGAAACATACATAAATGATAAAAATAAAAATTAAGACAAATGTAAATGTGATCCAAAATTTATTCCACGATTGATTGGTTGATATTTCTTCGATGTATTCTATTTTGTTTCTGAAAAGTGGGAAGTTCTTGAAGTTGTTCTTGAATTCTTCTACTGTTAAATTTAAGTTTGCTCTTGATATTTTCGGGTTCTTAACTTCGAACTGAAATGAGTCCATCTTGTTTAGGATTCTTTCTTGATTTATTAGAATCTCTTTAGGTGTTTGAATTTGACAATTTTGTGGGATTACTAATGAAAATGTTCCTTGAACTAATTTCTGTGATTGATGATCGTTACAGTCTAATTTTAACTGAGTGGTATTTGGAAATATTGCAATCCATTTATTAGAGTTTTGAATTTGAAAAGTTATTGATTCGGTGATCGGAGCTTCTATTACATGGCAGTTTTCATTTGAAGTCTTCATGGTTAAGATTGACATCTCGCAGGTGTTTTCGAAGTGTGGAAATTGTTTCAAATTGGCACGTTTACAGAAATATTCTTCTTGGAGTCTGGTGCATTCGATTGGGTCGTATGCAAAGTACATTTCAGAGTATAAAATATTATTTGAAGTTGGTATAATTGTCGAAAATAAGGATAGGTCATGATTTATTTGTTTAGGTAGTGGGAGTAACTGAAAATACGTGAAATCAGTTTTATATGTGATAGGAATAGATATAACAAAAGTAATTTTCTTGTCGTAAATATAGCTTTTTACTTCAGCCAATTTTTCGAATAGGTATACGTTGTCCAAATTAAGTGTGAATGGTAATTGATTTGAATCCAATTTAAATTTGGCAATCTCTTCGAAGAGATCGTTCTGAGTAATTATACTTGAATGCAACGTTTGTAATTTTAAAAACGCTATAGAATTTTCTATATCTTGTAGTTTTTGTAGAATTATTTGATAGATGTTTATAAGTTGAAAAATAAAATCTTTCATTGTAATTAAAATGTTTGTTTGGTTTTGGTCATTTATGTAAGTCTGTATAATTAACAATTTTGACTGTAGCACAAGTTCGTGATGATAGATTTGATTCAGACTGTCGTTGAACTTTTGTATTCAAGTATTGGAAATACTATGAGTTTCTAAAATTTGTTTTTGGAGCTTATTTTGGTTGTTACTTAATTGCTTAATTAAGTTCTCAAAATGCTCACCCCATCTGTTGCGTCTAGATTCCCTGTAATAACTTTGAATACAGAGCCTAGGCCATTAATTATTCCTCTTTTCGATTTTTGGTTATAAATATTACTTATAGGTAAGATTTCGTAAATTTTACTTTCAACCGCAAATTTTGTAGTGTTTAATATCTTTGCGTAATTTGATAATTCTCTCTCATAATTCGGATTTCTTGATAAATTAGAATAAAGGTTTAAAGTATAAGTGTTTAATTTTTTCAATTCTGAAATTATAGGGTTTAGATCCCTGTAAAATATCAATTTCCTATCATATTGTCTCAACTTTGCATTGCCCAATTTGTTTATTAAAAGTCCTGGAGTATCGTTTAAGTCTTCGATTGTAATGTCTTGGTCTTGTCCATGTCCGAGTGTTAGTCGGAGTCCGAACCTGAAATTAAAATTTTTCTTTTACGTAATTTTGGTGGTCGTTTGATATTTGTCACGTGTATTTTTCGGTCGTCATTAGTCGTCAAAACTTTTCGCAGCGGGTCATAGTTTTTCACTTTTGTCGTGGGTTTGAATTTGTTAGCACATTTGTTTCGCGAGTAATTCTTTTCGTTTATTTCTTGGTCTTCTTCGATTTCTACATCCTCGCGATTTTCATTTATTTTGGAAATGATTCGTTCCTTTTCTGTGTGTAATTTAGAATTTAGGTGCGCATACAAGATTTGGGTCGCATTTTTATGTTTTGCAACATAATCGTTTAAAAGTTCGTGTTCTAAATTTAGGTCAAATGGGTCTTCGGTAGTTACGTGTCCACTGATTATGTCTACTGGTTTTAGTTTTGTCGCTGAATGAAATGAATTATTGTATGCAAGAATGGCGTACATCATTTTCGTTTGTATTGTCTCATCATTAAAATTTTGTGAATTTAATAGACTTATGTGTTCCAAAAGTGTTGAATGTAGCCTTTCGACAGGGCTGTTTGATTCCGGGTGATGTGGTGTTATGAAGTGTAAATTTATTTTATGGAGGCTTAGTAGTTCTTTTATAACAGAGTTTTTAAACTCGGTTCCATTGACTGCTATTAATGGTGATTGTTTTCGGAATGCCATGATGAGTGAAAAATATTAAAAGTGAATTTACAATTTCTATTGAATTTAAAGTATTCAGTGCATAAGCTTGTGCGTATTTGGAAAATGTGTCGATAAGTGTCAGAAACTTGTGTTTTTCCACCTGAAAGGTATCCATGTGTAAAATTTCGAAAGGTTTTGTAGGTGTAGGTGTAATATTGAATTTAGCTTTTATAGGGTGTCTGTCATATTTACAATTTCTGCAAAGTTCACAGTGATTTATAAATTTTTGGATAGTTTTCCGGAGTTGAGGCCAATAGTATTTTTGTTTAATTCGGTTTTCTGTTTCATCGATACCGCGATGGTTTGTTTTACCTTCGTGGTAGTTTTTGATTACATTTTCAATTTCGTCAGGATCTTCAACATCAACTAGTTTGGATACAGTGCGCTTTAACTTATACGACGGATATTTAAAAGTTTTGCGTATAATTTCACAAAAAGGTTCATATAATTTATTATTTTCGAAATATAGAACGTATAGTGCCTTGGGTGCCAAATATTCTTTTACAAATTGTATGTCTTCGTCACAAGATACCTGGACGTATAGTCTCTGTTTATTTTCGAATAATTTCTGAATTTTCACCTTTGCAGGAGAGTGATGAACTTTCGTAATTATTATTTGGTTTTTTGCGTAGTTGATTGGTGTGTCTGTTATCGGAATATCCACTATGGGATTTTCGGATTCGTTGGTATGTACGGTCAGGTCGTCACGTTCGTCTTCGTCTACTTGTACTTGTAAGGATTCGGAGTCGTCGGGTTTTCGGGTTTGTTTTGAAGTTCCGGGTAACAGGTTTTCGTCGAAATTGTCGATATAATAATCGTTAGTGTTTTTATTTTGTTCTTTCACATGGATCTCAATTCTGGATAGTGCGTCCGCGTTTGAATTTAATTTTCCTTTTTTGTATTTGATTTCGTAATCGTACTCTTCTAGCTTTAACCGCCAGCGTACTAATTTTGAATTCGGTTCTTTAAGAGAAAAGAGCCATTGCAGTGGCTTGTGATCAGAAAGAATTTGAAATTTAACTCCGAATAAGTAGGGTCGAAAATATTTTACTGCCCACACGATGGCAAGTAGTTCTTTTTCGATAGTCGAGTAGTTTCGCTCGCTGTCGTCTAAAGTTCTCGAGGCATAAGCCACGGGAAGGTCGCCACCTATAGGACCCTGTGATAGTACAGCGCCTATAGCAAAGTCACTTGCGTCAGTGGTCAAATTAAAAGGTTTGTCAAAGTCCGGGTTGTTGCGTTTCACTTACAGTTTTTATGATATCTTATTTAAATTTGCCGCTTGGCGTGCTTTCCGTTGTCTTTACCGCTTGGGAATTGCGAATAATGTAAGTGGGTTAGTATTTTTGTCGTGAGGGCGCCAGTTACTGGATGCGCCTTGGCTTCTCTTGAGTTTAGTGGTTAGATGACGTCGGCTCGCTCTCTTGCAGCCGGGTCGTCGAAGTGAACGGTTGTCTGGAGGTTAGAATTTCCTGTCTGGAAGTACAGAAGCTATACCTAAAAATAAGCTTCTGGTGCTTCTGGAATTACCTTTATCTACCTATCTACTACCTTTGTTGGTTGAAGAAAGTTATCTAATGGGTGATGTCTCTGGATTATTCATTGTGACACGATGGTAACGCCATTTTCTTACCTCTAAGTACGCAAGATCATGGGACAACGAGTGTATAGCTACACATTACAAGGTTTGGTGCATGTTATTTCTATGTAAAAGATAACCATGCTTTGTGGGACGCGGAAATATTCAAAGTGGCTCAGGCCATTCGCCTCGCGAAACATGAAGTTACCAAACATTCACCTTCGTTCCTAACTTTCGGACGTCATGTGCCTGTGGATGGCTCTCTCTATGGAAAACTGGAAGACCGTGTCTCTGATCCAGTTACTATCGCCGACCAGCTACAGTGGCAGTCGGATATTGAAAAACTTCCTTCTCTATATGCTGATGTAAGCAAACGCCTAGAGAAAGCGTATAACGTTAGTAAAGGACGTTATGACCTTAGAAAAAGAGAAAGTCCATACAAATTAGGAGATCTAGTTTGGAAGAGAAATGTCGTGTTATCTGATGCTAGTAAGAAGTTTTCAGCTAAGCTGGCGCCAAAGTTCGTTCTCTGTCGGATCACAAGAGTGATTAATTATTTGGTATACGAACTCGAAGACGCCACTACTCGGAAAGATTATGGTCGTTGGCATGCGAAAGATTTGAAAAGCTATACAGGTGACGGTCTCTTTCCTGAGCAGGATGCAGCTGCCTGTTCCCTAAGTGAAAATATCTTATCTGAATCCCTAATCATATCTAACTCCCTAACGTATCTTACCCACAGTGAGTCCTCAAGTCTCGCTGTTCCTCTTGCCGCTCCCCTTGAATGTTAGTGTTAGGTTAGGTGATCAGGCTGGACACCTGAGTACCTTGTTTTTTTGTTTTCGTTCGGTTGGAGGGGGTGTGTTGCGTTTCACTTACAGTTTTTATGATATCTTATTTAAATTTGCCGCTTGGCGTGCTTTCCGTTGTCTTTACCGCTTGGGAATTGCGAATAGTGTAAGTGAGTTAGTATTTTTGTCGTGAGGGCGCCAGTTACTGGATGCGCCTTGGCTTCTCTTGAGTTTAGTGGTTAGAGGACGTCGGCTCGCTCTCTTGCAGCCGGGTCGTCGAAGTGAACGGTTGTCTGGAGGTTAGAATTTCCTGTCTGGAAGTACAGAAGCTATACCTAAAAATAAGCTTCTGGAATTACCTTTATCTACCTATCTACTACCTTTGTTGGTTGAAGAAAGTTATCTAATGGGCGATGTCTCTGGATTATTCATTGTGACACGATGGTAACGCCATTTTCTTACCTCTAAGTACGCAAGATCATGGGACAACGAGTGTATAGCTACACATTACAAGCTTTGGTGCATGTTATTTCTAAATCTCAGCAGCTTCCTACAAGTGGCTTTTTATCTACACATATTCCGCGCGTTCTTTCGCGGAATTAGCCCAGTACATCGGGATAGTGTCTTGTCTTGCGTTTGTTAGTTACCTGCGTGAGCTATCTGTATCGCGTGTGTTGTTACCTAACTGATGTCACTGCCTAATCTCCGGGACAAAATCTACCTAAATACCTAGTGATTTCCGTATCTTTTCTAAAGTAAAGTAAAAGTCAAGATGGCGGATTTCTTGTTGCTTTCGCTACGCAACAGCCATTTCTGCGCGATCACAGCTCGCGTCCATTGAGAAGAAGCTCGTGCATCGTAGTTCAAACTATCTTTTACTCAATTCTAACTCGCTTGAATTCGGTACGCGCATGTACTTCTGTCAACCGGTTACCGGGACTCCTCTAAATATCTTGTTACTAATGTTTAACAGTTTTCTTGTATTACTGGCCAGTTAGATCAGGTAATCTTAAGCTATCTTTAAGTTAATCATTTTAGTGATTTCTAAGGTTATTTATGTTAGCGCTAAAAGAGTGCTAAAAGTTGTTTACTACTTTTCCATTACCAATCAGCTGTTCTTTGTTTTGACAGCTACCAAATAAACGAATACCATTTGTTTTCATTTTCACGAGAATGTATATTGTGTTCATATTTTTGCATTAAATATTATTGTTCACAATTGCTTTCTTTTTATTGCGTTTTGTCGATTTTAGCAACAAATTAAAATTGTACTGGCATCCCTGACATACCTTTGAACAAACTTACCAACAAAAAGACATGTGTCGTAGTATTCTACATAATTTTAGGATTTGAGAAGTTATTTAGATACTGCCTAGTTCAGCTTACTTTAAAATTAATAAATTCTCTAAGCTTGAGGTCACAGGGTATTGTAGAATAGGGTCGTTCATTAGTAGGTCTTTACAAATATTAAAACAGTTGATAAATTCTTTCGTATGTTCTATTTTTGCACCTTTCTTAAGTTAATGGTTTCTAGTTAATGGTTTAGTAATTTTAGATAAATCTTTGATAAATTTTCGGTAATAACCGAGAAGTCCTAAAAAGCTCTTAAGTTGTTTTTGGGTTATTGGGATTGGAAATTTTTTGATAGCTTGAATTTTTTCAGGATTTGGTTTTACACCGTCCTCTGTAATAATATGACCTAAGTATGCGACCTCTTTACGTAAAAATTCTGACTTGTCGAGTTGAATTTTGAAATTCGTTTTTCTCAAACGTTCGAAAACTTCTTTTAAATTTTGTATGTGCTCTGTCAGAGATGTCGAAAAAATTATAATGTCATCTAGGTAGACTAGGCATTTTTCGTTATGAATTCCTCGGAGGATGTTATCCATCACTCTTTGGAACGTAGCTGGTGCATTTTTTAAACCGAAGGGCATACGCTTAAATTCGTAGTGCCCGTTTTCCGTATTGAAAGCTGTTTTTGGGACATCATCGGGATATACCTCGATTTGATGAAACCCTGAGGCCAAATCGATTGTGGAAAAATAATGCGCCTTTCCCAATTTGTCGAGTACGTCTGTAATGTTAGGTAATGGGTATTTATCGTTGATAGTTTTGTCATTTAGTTTACGGTAGTCGATTACAACACGCCACTTTCTCTTACCGGAAGCGTCCAATTTCTTGGGTACTATCCAGATAGGTGATGACCAAGGCGATTCGCTAGGTTGGATGATGCCCTGATCCAGCATGGTTTTAATTTGTTTTTGAACCTCTTCCATGTGCACAAATGGGTAACGGTACGTTTTTGTGTAAACAGGAATTTCATCTTTTGTTTTGATGCGGTGTTTTATTTGATTGGTAAATGATAGGTTTTGATTTTCATTATGAAATAGGCCTGAATATTGTTGAAACAGTTTTAAGAGTTCCGTTCTCTATTCGATATTTAAATGATCAAGACGTAATTTGGAAAAATCTAGTTTATTGTCACTTGTTCCTTTTTTATTACGAAATTCATGAAATTCGGCGTTAAATAATTCGACAGCTTGCCTTTCATTAAATTTTTCTACCTGGTTTGGATCAAAGATGCTAAAATTAATTGTTTTTTCAGAACTATTGAGTATCGAAGTAAGTGCGAAATTATTTTTACATGATGTCAAAGTCTCCGGTATTTCACATTCGTGAATTTGTGTATAAGGAATGGTAACATCTCCATCAGGGACGTTTACAGGAAGTTTTATTATTTTTTGTGTACGGGGTGGTATTGAATACGAAAGAAGGGGAGGTTTATTTGAGCGGATGTAATTCAGAGAGATAGAACAATTTGGAGTACTTAACATCGAATTTACAAGATCTAAATTCGCTTCAATTTTTTGGAGAATATCTAGACCAATAAGTCCGTCAAAATAATTATGGAATTTAAGAAGGTGAAATTTTATAGTAGATTGTTCAGGAAGTTTAAGAAATTCGAAAGGGGGTATCTTGATAGATTGTGGTATTATTTCTTGTTGAAGAACAGATGTCACGACTATGGGGTCGTTTTTGATGTTTTTACTGAAATATTTCGAAGCCAAACTAGGGTCTAGAAACGAATTAGAACTACCAGTGTCTATTAAAAGTTTAAGGTTTAGATTTGGTACAAAGATGAATGGTAGTTTGTTATAGTCCACATTGTGAAATTCTACTATGTCAAGTTTTCGTTGGGGTGGTCCTGAGTAAAATTTGACTGGTCAGAAGGTATTTCTTCGGGCGTCTCGTCAACGTATTGAGCATTTTCGTCTTGTATGTCGTCGACGTATTGGAGATTTTGGTCATATTGATCGTCGATTATATAACTTTGATTTTGCGATTGGTCGCTTTCCGTGTTGAATAATTCCTCGCTAACGAAATTCGGTCTTTGTTGGTTTACTACCGGTCTATGTCTAAAAGTACGACCGGTTGAAATTGACATAGGTGTTGGATTATCATTATGTACATAATTTTTATTGGGCTTGAAGACATTCGGATTCCTATTCGACGGTCCTGGTTGATTAAACACCTGTTGACTGGTGAAAAACTTTTGGGTTGCACTGTTCACTTTGGGTTGAATATTTATTGGCTGCGATGGGAAATTTTGCCTCGGAGCCGCAGTATTCTGTCTAAAATTTTGTGTGCCTGTAGGAAATGTTGGCCGAAAATTTGAATTAAAATTCGGTCGGAAATTCTGTGACGAAATTGGTGTCACAAAATTTGGATTAAGTTTGCCTGAAATTTTGTGCTGAAAATGGTGGTGCGAAACTTGAAAATGGGGTATTCGGTATTTGCTTCTTTAAGAGAGGTCTAAATTTAGCTTGATTCTGCGGTAAATTGTAATTTTTGAAGTGATGCAGGTTTTCTTCTTGGGTGATTAACTGTAATGCTTCATTCAAATCACGCGGTCTCATGCCACGAATTATTGTTCCTAAAGGATCTTTTAATCCTGCTAAAAATGTGCGCAACGTTAAGGTTTTATAAAAATCGCACTTACAAGCTTTGCCTTCAATCGTATGTTCATGAGAATCTACGTAACAACAAATGGTGTTAAGCAGATGTAAACACTTGTCGTAAAACTGTTGGGCGTTTTCCCCAGAATTTTGTTTAAGAAGAACCAAATCTCTATTTATATTTAGACATGGCTCATCTCTTTGGCCTGCAAAATGTGAAGTTAGTACTTGCTTCAATTCTAACCAACTTCCTACGTTCTGAATATTTACTACTAATTTTGCAGTTCCTGTAAGCTTATTAACTAAAGAATTTAAAATGAATGAGTTCATGAAATTTTGTGGATTTTGTGTGTCGTAAAAATTGCTAATTATCGACTCGCTAGTGGTTAAGTACCTTTGGAGTTCCGTCGGATTTCCGTCGAACTCTGGCACGCATTTTAAATACTGTAGATTAAATTGATTTTGAGCCATATTTGTTAAACTAATATTTAGGTTACTGTTACTATTACTATTTATTTGTCTTGACGATTCTACCAATTTCAAATTATTAAAAGTATCGACGATTTCGTCGATTGATTCTAGTGACATATAGTTTTAACAAGAAAGTGCATAAAATGCAATTAAATGTACAAGGCAAAAATTTGGTAGACTGAAATGTACTTATACTAATGCCCAAACAATGCCGATGCCTAACATATGGTTTCCCTTGGGTGGTGCAGATTATCGAGTCCGCTCCTGGTCCTTGGGTCCGCAAGATGAGGTTATTGAACCACGTCCTCTTGTGAATTGCTGCCAATATCGATCAACAACACTCCACTAATACAATCCTTGCCGTTCCGATCTCACAATTCCCAAAATTATCGAGTTTTGGAAATTTTTCGAAGTTTCACAAATTTTCCGGAATTGCCGATTAATTGTAGAGACAAAAGAGATATCGATCTCTTCGGCAATCCTACCGACTGCGCCAATTAACTTTTCGGTTCGGCCGAATTGCTTTTTAAAAAATATTTAATTGACAAAGTTTGGACCGTTCTTTATTAAAACAAGAATTACAAGTGTTATTCGTTCTAAGTGTAGATAACTAATGTAAAACAACATCTATAGTTGCAAGTACAACGGAAAGATAAAAAATGTATCGAGTCAGCGGTCTCCACGATCGCCGCTGAGTTCTTAGGAATTTCCCAGAATTCGGGTAGATAACTCGCTTCATGCGCAGTATTGAATAAAATCACTAGCACTTTACCACATTTTGTTGTAGACACTCAAAAATTGAGAGTTCCATCAGATTTAAAACTAGCAGACCCGTCGTTCAACCGGCCCTCGAAAATTGATATGCTCATTGGCGCAGATCTATTTTTTGATTTAATAACCCCAGGTTTAGTAAGGTTAGGCAACAACTCTCCCACACTGCAAAACAGTCACTTGGGCTGGATTGTGGCCGGTCCCATTCCAAGCCAACTATCGGTAGTCAATTTCAATGTTAGCCTTTTCACACATTCTCCAAACATTGACGAGCTTCTTTCTAAATTCTGGCAAATGGAAGAATTAACGTCCAAACAATTTTTATCCCCTGAAGAGAAACTCAGTGAACAGAAATTTCTGAAGTCAGTGAGACGTATCGGAAAAGGTTCGTTCCAAGTAGATTTGCCCTTACGCAGTGAAACTGAATACTTAAAACTAGGAAATTCTTATAACTTAGCCGCACGAAGGTTTTTCTCTTTAGAAAAAAGACTCTCGAGGGATAACGACTTATTCATTCAGTACAAGAAATTCATCAACGAGTATGTTGAACTCCATCACGGTCGTGGGATAACGAGCCAGAGGCGCCGACTTTTGCTATTTCCAGGGGGGGCACGAAATCGTAATGTTAATAACATCAATAACCTTAATCCTTAATAGTAATAATAATAATAATAATAATAATAATAATAAAACCAGTACCTAACATTTTATTCACCTAGAAAAGAAACAGAAAGTTATACATAAAAATAAAATTTCAAATTAAACGAATCTTCAATTACTGTCTAATACAACAAAATCAGGAAAGGTAAACGAATTATGTTTCAATTCATCGAAAACGTATTTTGATGAACTTTGGCTTTGCAAAAAAATTCATTTGTTACGTCATTAATATTTAATTTGAATGCTAAATCTCCATGAATGTTCAAAATTGAAACACTATTTAACCTTTCCTGACACATGGTTGACCTTAAGTGGGATTTCAAACATCTTAAGCTTGAAAATGACCCTTCAGCCGTACATGTCGCAATAAATTTGACAATTTCATGCAACATTTCTATGTATTGTAGACGTTTTAAAAAAAAATTCAAACATCCATATTATTGAATCAAAGTTAATATTGTGTGATGGAACTGGATAAATTTTCCAGGGGGGGCAGTGCCCCCCCTGATGTTCTCCTGGGGGGGCACGAGCCCCACTGCCCCCCCGTAGTCGGCGCCTCTGATAACGACTTATTAATTCAGTACAAGAAATTCATCAACGAGTATGTTGAACTCCATCACGGTCGTTACGTGCCGTTAGACACTGAATCTGTAGATACGGAACACAAATACTTCCTCCCGCACCATTGTGTGCTTCGATAATCGAGCTCTACCACAAACTTGAGAGTGGTATTCGACGCGTCTATGAAGACTTCTACTGGTATCTCTTTAAATGACATAATGCTGAAAGGTTATCAGGTACAGCCAGATCTTTTCGACATTGTTTGTAGATTTCGCATGTCCAAGTACGTGATCACCGCCGATATTCAAAAAATGTATCGGCAGATTCAAATTAATCCCGATCAGCATTTCTTGCAAAATATTTTATGGCGTGAAAATCAAAGGGAACCCCTCAGATGTATCCAACTACTCACTGTCACCTATGGCACAAACTCCGCTCCATTTTTAGCTACTAGGTGCCTAAACTATTTGGCCGAACAAGAAGTTGCAAACTATCCCCTAGCCGCTAAGGCGATTCTAAATCAATGTTATGTGGATGATGTTTTGGGTTGTTCTGATTCGATAGAAGAAGGTATGCAACTGATTCTTGAACTCAATACAATGTTGAATTCAGCAGGTTTTCACCTCCACAAATGGTGTTCGAATAAAGATTCTATTTTGAATGGTATTCCTGCTGATAAAAGAGAAGGAAAGGTACATCTCACCTCAGACATTCACTCGAATAAGGTCCTAGGCATTTCTTGGGATCCCCACTCGGACACATTCCAAATTTCAACTCCCCTTTCAAATAGTTATTCGACTCCCACCAAGAGACACGTTCTATCATGTATCGCACAGATGTTCGACCCTCTCGGATTGATCGGTCCGATCGTTGTTGTTGCTAAAATGCTGGGTGCAAGACATTTGGACGAGAAAGATCGATTGGGATGACACATTACCTCCAGATTTGGAACAAAGATGGAATAAGTTCATAAATGACACTTCTCACTTATCAACTCTATTTGTTCCCCGTTGGACACTTATCTCCAATGTAGTCCAAGAAATCCAGCTCCACGGGTTTTCAGACGCGTCTCAAAAATCATATGGAACCTGTTAAGAGTTTTGTACACAAACCAGACAAGTCACGGATAGCCCCACTAAAAACTATTTCACTACCTCGCCTAGAACTCTGCGGAGCGCTTTTATTAGCGAGGCTTCTGCACAAATTAACTTCAATTCTGCATCAAAGAATAAATAAAATCATTCTTTGGACAGATTCTCAAATTGTGCTCTGTTGGTTACGCTCATACCCCGCTCGTTGGACCACCTTTGTAGCAAACAGAGTGTCGGAAATCCAGGAGATAACTATAAATAGTTCGTGGAAACACATCCAGTCTTCACAAAATCCTGCTGATCTCCTGACTCGAGGAATGGAGTCTTCAGAGATTCACTCCAGTAATCTTTGGTGGCATGGACCTCAAATGTTGCAAAATCACAACATACATTTTGAGGAAGATGTCTCACACGAGTTATTACAAATAGTTCCTGAGCAAAAAAAGATAACCTTGCAAACACTTGCCCCGGACCCAACTGTGTTCATGTCCCGCTTTACTAGTTTTGTCCGTTTACGAAGGTCCATCGCATATTGTTTACGATTTCTTAAAAATTCCAAACCCGACTCTGTCAAATCATCTGGACCTCTGTCACTGGAAGAATTGCAAGCATCACTAATTTCACTAATAAAATGCGTGCAAAAGAAACACTACTACGATGAAATTTCAAAACTAAATTCGGGACAATTGAGTTCAAATAGCTCAATCATTTTCCTGAATCTTTTCGTTGACGAAAATGGTATTCTACGCGTAGGAGGTCGCCTCAATAATGCTGAGGTAAGTTTCGATCAAAAACACCCCATCTTATTACCATCTAAAACTCACTTTACTTGGTTATTGATCAAATATGAGCACATGAGACTGGGTCACGCTGGAGCTCAAACGGTCTTGGCTAATATCAGGTTACGGTTCTGGCCAGTAAACGGCTTACGGGAGATTAAAAAGGTGATTAGAAACTGTATCATTTGTCACAGGTTTAGGGCAAAACCCTGTCAACAAATTATGGGACCTTTACCCAGTGACAGAGTATCAGTCGCGAGACCCTTTCTTAAGGTCGGAATTGATTTTGGCGGACCTCTCTTTGTTAAACACTCAAGATTACGCCGCTCCCAGACTACAAAATGTTATATTGCACTCTTCATTTGTATGGCAACAAAGGCCATCCACATTGAGCTCGTTTCCAGTCTATCAACGGAAGCATTTCTCCTAACCCTTAAAAGATTTATTGCCAGACGTGGGCAACCCAGTATCATTTTTAGCGACAATGGCACGAATTTTCGCGGAGCTCATAATCAGCTTAAAGAATTGCATGAATTCTTCAAGGTAAAGGCAAATCTCGACTCAGTTAAAGACTTTCTGTCTTTACGAGAAACTGAATGGAAGTTTATTCCCCCTAATAGCCCGCATTGGGGAGGATTGTGGGAAGCGGGAATTAAAACCACCAAGTTCCACATTCGCCGTATTTTAGGAAGCTCTATTATGACGTTTGAAGAACTAACCACAGTGTTATCACAAATCGAGGCCATATTGAATTCGAGGCCACTCTGTCCGATTTCAGACGATCCCTCTGACTTAACTTGCCTGACCCCTCACATTTTTTGATCGGGGAACCATTAACTGCATACCCAGAAAAGGATCATTCTAACATACCGGAAAATCGACTTTCTTTTTGGTAGAGATGCACCAAATTGCAACAAACATTCTGGGCAAAATGATCAGTTGAGTATCTAAACCGATTGCAAAACCGTCCAAAATGGTTTCAACCATATCCCAATTTAAAGGAAAACATGGTTGTTCTCATAAAAGAAAATAATCTGCCGCCACTGCAATGGCCACTTGCTCGTGTCATTCGGGTCATGCCTGGTTCAGATAAGCGGGTAAGGGTGGTAGAGTTGAGAACAAAAAATGGTGTTGTTATTAGACCGATTAGCAAATTATGTCCTCTACCAATAAATGCTTCAGCAGATACTTGTTGAAGGCTACGCTTCAACAAAGGGGGGAGGATGTTCGCGTTAGGTTGCTTTCGTGGTGTCTCGCCCGCCCTCGGATGCGTTCGGAGCCATCCCTTGGTAACTTAAGTTTTTAGCTTGTAAGATGTGAAGTGTAAATTCAGTGCGATTAGATCAGTGGCTCGAGACGGGTGTGATAGACACATTTTAACTCATGTTACATTCACGTATATGTTACGTCTTTTGGTTTTGTTAACGCAAGAATTGTACTGTTTTTGTTTGAATGGTGTAGTAGAAGAAAATAGAGAAGTTTATTGTTCTTTTGAACCCCCAATCTTTTATTACTACAACCTCCCCTCATCGCTCATAAAAATCGAAGGCAAGCAAGAAGATTTCGAACAACAAAATCCACACAAGTTACAGTCCACCACAGTTCACCAGCCACGCAAGAAATCTTCAACCCCGAAGACCCCCCCAACATTTTTTATTTTGTAACTGTGAAAAAGTATGTCACCACCAATCTGTGTCTAATTTAATTGAAATTAAAATTTACAAAAATTGCAGCCATATTTTATTATGGAATATTCTACATATAATCACATTAATTCCAAATCTGAAAAGAATATACATGCTATTTCGTTAAAAAACCTCAAGGCATTACACTTTCTTGAGACAATCTACATATTTACAGTTTTTTAAATGTACACCTCTATACAATCAACTCGCATGATAGATAGATAGCGCAAAGCGTATCGGACGACTGATATCGCACATACCTCTGCGACCACGGTCGTCCGATACGAGATTGAGTTCGGCATTTGCCAGTCTGCAATACGCTACGTCCGATACGGATATGCGTCCGGGGTGGTCGCCGGTTTTTTTGCGGTCATCGGTGTCCAACTCGTGTCTAAAATTTCAATTTTTTTGGTTCGCGGGAACTGTGATCCGCACCAGACCCAGACTCGATGCCCACTCGGGGAAGGGAAATTACGTCGGCGGCTAGGGGGTGGAGTCGAAAAGCTGAAAATCGGCAGAGCGGTTCTCCTCGGCGTTCCCTACGAGGGGGCATGCGAAATGGGACGAAAATAAATTTTCACCCCCTCCAGTGAACTACCCCCAAAAACGGTCCGGGGTGGTCGCTGATTTTTTTGCGGTCATCTCAGGAGGTGTACAGCTCGTGTCTAAAATTTCAATTTTTTTGATTCACGGAAACCCTAAGAGGCACAAGACCTAGACTCGATGCCCGTTCGGGGAAGGAAAAATTCGTCGGCGGCCAGGGGGTGGAGTCGAAAAGCTGAAAATCGGCAGAGCCGTTCTCCTAGGCGTTCTCGACGAGGTGGCATGCGAAATCGTCCGAAAATCGACATCCTCTACGACGTTGTCCACAGAACTTCCCCGTAAAGCGAAAAAAGACACCCCTTCCCCGGGAACTACCCTTAAAAAAATTCTAGGGGGTTGAATTTTTTTGTGATTTCTTGTTGGGGAGTAGAGTCTATTGCCCAAATTTGAAATTTTTCTGTCGACAGGAACTGAAAATGCGCCAGAGCCCTACTCGCACCATTCGTGGTTTTCACAGAAGATTTGTACAACTTCATCATGATTTGTGGGTGTTATTTTTGGATGATCAATCAATATAATTTGTATTTGCGTTTTGTGGAATAAAAAGTATATCATTTCATTAAATAACTCTTGTTTCAAACGTACCTCATTTTCGAGAGGATTTTTTAAATACAAGATATTAACATTATTTTTTAGTAACCGAGTTCGTAAATTTTGAAGAGAATAGAATAAGTCGCTATATGTTAACTTATCAAAATGATTTAATTTTGAAAACATGAGGTAAGTTTGTTGATGTCGATTATTCGTAAGGCATCATAATATATAAATTTACATCAGTTGGAATTGTGTTTAAGTCTTGAAAATGGACCACATTATGAAAATATAAATTGTTTTATGCAGATCTTTTGAAAATAGGAATGCACTAGGAAACAAATTACTTATGTTTTCACGCTTTATTGATATTTCAGGGATGTCTTCTAGCATATAATGTGTAGTAACCGTACCTATTTTATATTGATTATTCCGAAAAATATTGTAACGTTTTATTTTGTCTGTCGATGCATTTTCGTTTCGACTTAGGTAGTTTATTTATTTGAGAAATTTATGCGTTCGCTTTTTATGTATACACTGTCGTAGGGGGATTAAGGGGATGTAAGCGGTCACGTCTGGAAATGAGAGGACTCTTGTTTGAGTAATAAAAGAGTGACCACGCGTTGTAAATTGTTGTTCTTTCTGTGTTTTCTTTTTTGTTATAAAAGAACAAAGAAGTTACGTGAAGTCTACACAGAATTCACAGGTCAGTTAAATTTATACTATTTGTTTGTCAATTATTTCTTGTTTTTGTTCCATAAGATATGTTGTTGTTTTTTTATTTATTTTCAATCGCAAATCTTGTCACCAGATAGTGTGTATTTGTCTTGTTGTGTCAATTAATCTTTTCTCCCGTGAGAACAGTAATGTGGGGAACAACATGGAGCATTTCGTAAAATTATTTATGTATATACAGGTTGTTCACATTCTGAGTACCAGACCAAAGTTCTGTTTCTTTAAATGGAAACCCCACAAATATTTGCGTGATTTCGATTCCCCATAAAATTTCATGAAAATTGATATACTACATGATGTGGCTTTGAGTAAGGACTGTTAAGATATTGACATTTACGTGTCATTATGGTCCCAAATTTATGACGCTACTGACTTCTTCTGACCAAAGCCACCTAATTATTTTTTATTAAAAGGGTTTTACACACTGCTGTATTTGTGAAATCCATAAATAATTTCACCGTAATACTTAGGATTATACAAGGTGGTTAAGTTATGCAAAAGGGAATTTTCCTCAAAAATTTCAAATAGAATACCATGTATATTATTTGCACAACTGACAGTCAGTTAACTAAGCTTTTAATTGATGTAGATATTGCCAGGTCTACTACTGATAGTTTCGATAGATATTACGATTGAACATCAACATTTTTGAATTTCATTATTAGTTTATACTCTTTTTGGCGAATTCCCTCTATTCTGTTGCTCAAAACTTACAATAATGTTTATATTTTGTATTTGCAAATTGGTATCAATATAAAGACAATAAATGTTATTGTAAAATTGATTCTTGATGGTTATATTCTTAAATGTATAATGTCTTTTTAAAGTCGGGTATAATGTTCAAACAAGGAGTGCCATGGAAGAAAATATTATCTTTAAAAAATAATATTCTAATGGGATTTCTTGTGTTAATGTAAACTTATGTAAACTAAATATTTTATAGAAACAAAATGCAGACCTTTTTTGGAGTTTTGGGTGACAAAATAGGGGAGATCGTCAAAAATAATGTAAAATACTAACGAAACTCTACATTTTTACAATTCAATTGTACATTCTGTCGAAACTTTTACTGATAGACTTGACAATAAAAAGCATAGTAAAATGACCATCAATTGTACAAATAATATACATGGTGTTCCATTTGAAATTTTTGAGTAAAATTCTGTTTCACATAACTTAACTACCCTGTATTATCTCAAGTATTATGATAAAATTATTTATAGATTTAAAAAATACAGCAGTGTGTGAACCTATTTCAATAAAGAAATTTTAGGTGGCTTTGGTTAGTATGCGTCAGTAGCGTCATAAATGTGGGTCCATAATAGTACAAAAATGTCAATATCTCAAAATTCCTTACTCAAGACCACATCATGTAGTATATCAATTTTCATGGAATTTTATGGGGAATCCATATTATGCAAGGTCATGTAGGATTTCCATTTAAAGAAATAGAACTTTGGTCTGGTACTTAGAATGCGAACATCCTGTATATAAATAAATAATTTTGGGAAATGCTCCATGTGGTTCCCCACATTCGTGTAAAATTTCATTTTGATATCTTAAATAGTTCCAGAGATATGAGCCGATTACACACTAAATCCCCACCAGGTATATTGTTTTATTTGTGTGTTTATTTATATGTGTTTTAATTTGAAATATTAGCCTTGATCTCCTGAACAGGCATCTACTGAAAAAATATCGTTAAGGGCCCTGGTGCTTACGGTAATCTGACTCAATTTTCAACTCATAGCTGTGAGTAGCTTGTATAGCCCGCAGTACCCACTGACAAAGTCAGTTAACTAACAAAAATTCTTCTGTTTTATATGTTTTATGTTTAAGACGTATGTTGTACGTTGCATTGTTTATGAGTTTCTGATGATAAAATTTGTGTGTTCGAAACGTAAGTTATCAGCCACGGTATTTCTATTCCCATGTCTTTTGGCGACATTATTGTATATTTTGTGTTTTGTTGTTGTTTATGATAAGTTTTTTCTTTAATTTTGAATCGGTTTTCTTTTGACGATTTTCTTTATGATTTAACTGTTGTATTGTGCATAAACATAGCAGATTTATACTGGACTGAGAACGAGGTTTTTCTCTTTACGGCTCTTTTTTCCTCTGGAGTCCGAGTCAGGCTGAGCCAGGGCCAGAACGCTCGAAACGGGAGTGGGGGATCGGAGGCACAAAAGCGCTCGATTATAATGCGGTTTGCAATGTTTCCAGGCATATATTTTCTAGAAGTATTAATATAATTTACTAATAATCTTCAGAATTTGTAACAAGGATACATGTTGGTACTTCATGAATTGTTTATTTGCAATATTAGATACGAAAAAAGCAATTCGGTACGAGTTAAGGTAAGCTGGGGCAACTGGGCCCAGCGGGAAGTGGGCCATAGGTCTGTCATTTTCTAATCTGCTGCCAGGAAATATTCAATCAGTTGGCAACGATGTATCAACCTGTCGACTTGCCAGAACAATGAATATAACCTAATTCTTCCATGCGGCATGCACGTGAGTGCGTTCTGAATTTTATGTAAATATTTTGCTCTGACAACGTGCTGCAGTAGTGCATTTGTGTGGCCCTGATTCGAGCAGTGTAAGTATTGATGAATGAACTTATAGCTGTAATAATAAAATACGTTTAAAACAAGTGATTGCCGTGTGTTTCCGACAATTTTTTTTCGTATTTTAATTCAAGCGTGGGTGGCCCAGTAACCCCGTATATTTTGTGAAAATGAGGTAACTGGGTCATGCCTCGGGGGTAACTAGATCTTTGGGGTCCAGTTACCCCGAATATCTAAAACGTATGTTCTTGTATTTTAGAAGCAATTACTTACACTTTTGGAAATAAATTTCAACATGTTTCTTCTTTCTTTTGCAGACACATGAACTTTTCAACATGGTGAGAACGTACGTTCGCAAACCTGAGAAAGGTGCAGGGTCCGCTTACACGTCAGAAAATTTCCAGCGTGCGATTGATGATGTAAGAAATGGCAATAAAACAACCAGAGGTGCAGCACTCTTCTACAACATACCAAGGAGCACACCGAAACATCATGTGTTAGGAACTAGGGGAAAGGGTTCCACATCAAAAGAAGGCAGAGGAGGTGGAGGTGTAACTTCGTATCTGTCAACTGCTGAAGAAGAGGAAATTGCCAGTTGCTCAAGGTAATGGAAAAGCATGGATTTGGTCTGTCACGAGATGTACTGGATTTAGTACAAATGTAGATAAGACAGAATAATTTGCCAACAAGATTCAAAGACCTGGAACCGACTGGTTTATTTCTTTCAAGAAAAAGCAACATTTGTCCATCAAAAAACCCCAAAGTATCGAATACGTTCGGTGTGACCAAGTAAATCCTTGGGTCATCTACGACTTTTTTGACAAGTTGGAACATCTCATGAAAGACTTAAAACTTGAAGGAAAGCCTGGCCAGATATTCAATTGTGATGAGACGTCCTTTTGCCATGACCCTTCTAAAACCAAAATTGTTGGGGCCATTGGTGCACGATGTCAGCGCAAAACTAGTTCTTCTGGACCCGAAAATACTTCTGTGTTGCTTTGTTGTTGCGCTGATGGAAGAACCCTTCCATTGCTTTGCGTTTTTAAGGGGAAGTTTGTCATGGAAAATTGGATAAACGAAGAAATTGCCACACAAACTGCTGTTTCAGTAACTGAGCGTGGGTGGATGGAGACAACCTTATTCTACAACTGGTTTAGAGATGTTTTCCTTACAAATATTGGCGAAGAAAGACCTGTAATTTTAATTTATGATGGGCACGTGACCCACATTTCCGTCAAGTCGATACGACTTGCACAGGCAAATGATATCATTATCATGAAGTTGCCACCACACACAACGCATGTTCTACAACCCCTCGATGTTGCTGTTTTCAAAGGCTTAAAAACAGCATAGGACAAGGAATTGTGAAAATGGCAAAGGCAGAATCCCCGGAAAAAAATTCCCAAAGCTGAATTCACAACAGTAGACATATACGGTCGTTTCTGGACCAAATCGCTGTATTTCAAAAAATAACATGGCTTTAGATGGGTTAAATTACTACACAAATATTGCATCATCATAAGGTTCTCAGTCCGAAGACTGGTTGGACGCGTACCTCCATTCTTTTCTATCCTGAGCTAACCTTCGCATTTCCCTAAAAGTAGAACATCCTACATCCCTAACTATTTGAGAGCAGTAGTCTAATCTAGGCCTACCCCTACCTCTTTTTATTCCTATCTCTGACTCTAGTATGTCACGAACTATTCCTTCGTGTCTTAGAAGGTGTCCTACCATCCTATCTCTCCTACTCTTTATTGTTTTCCATACCTTTCGCTTTTCCCCAACTCTTTCTAATACTTCCCTATTGCTAACCTTATCTATCCACGGTATCTTCATCATGCGTCTGTAGCACCACATTTCAAACGCTTCTACTCTTTTTCTATCCGCTTCTCCTATTGTCCAAGTTTCGCACCCGTATAATGCCGTACTCCATACATACGACGTTAAGAGTCTCTTCCTAGTCTCTATATTAACCGTTCTCGAGCATAACAGTTGTTTCTTTTTGTTAAACGCAACTCGGCCCTGCGCCATTCTTTGTTTTATATCTTTAGTGCTCCTACCGTCTTGAGTTATTTTACTTCCTAAGTAGCAGAAATCCGCGACCTCCTCTATCTTCTCATTTCCAATTTGTATTTCCATTTTAGTTCTATTTTCACATCCCCTACATACCAAAATTTTAGTTTTCTTTTTATTGATTTTCATGCCGAAGCCCTGTGTCAAAACTGCTTCCATTTCATTCAGAGCCGCTCCTAATTCTTCTTTGCTAGATGCTAACACTGCTATATCATCGCAAATCTGAGCATGTTAATAGTTTGGCCCTGTACATTGATCCCTGAGGCTGTTCTTTCCTTAACAATATTAATCGCATCTTCGATATATAAGTTGAAAACTAGAGGTGACAATGCACATCCCTGTCTCACTCCCTTCCGGATATCTACTTCCCTTTGTTCCTGCTCACATTCTATAACTGCCTTTTGCTCTTTGTAGAGATTATGTATTATTCTTCTGTCCCTGTATTTCATCCCTACCTTTCTCAGCACTTCGAACATCTTCCCCCATTTTACGTTGTCGAAGGCTTTTTCTAAATCTACAAATCCTATATAGACGCTCTTTCTCTTTTCTATCGTTTTTTCTATAATTACTCGTAAAGCTAGAATGGCCTCGCGCGTTCCTCTATTTCGTCTAAATCCGAACTGATCTTCTCCTAATATTTCTTCCGCCTTTTTCTCCATCCTTCTTTGCACAATTCTAGTTAAAATTTTTGACGCATGGGAAGTTAAACTGATAGTTCTAAAATTTTCGCATCTATCCGCTCCTTTTCTTTTTGGCAAAGCTACTATGATGTTCCGTTTGTAATCTTCTGGAATCTCGCCTGTCAGGTATATGCGACTAACTAGTTTAAATAAACGATCTATTACCTCTTGACCTGCGCACTTTAAGATTTCTGCCTGCAAGCCATCTATACCTGGTGCTTTATTATTCCTTAAACTTTTTAGTGCTATCTCAAACTCTTCTCTCATTATAGGACTCCCTAGGTTATCCCCCTCTACACTGCTTTCGCTTTCTAATATATATGGCACTTCCTGTCCCGCATATAAGTTTCCTAAATATTCTTTCCACCTATCTGCCTTCTCCCCACTTCCGATTAGGATATCTCCTGCCTCATTTCTAATGTTTTTGGTACTAGATCCAATTTCTCTAAAATTTCTCCTAATTATTTTATATGCTTCATCAGTCTTTCCTACTTCGAATTTATCTTCCACTTCTTTGCATTTATTATCGATCCATTGCTCTTTCGCTTTCCTACATTCCCGAATAATTTCCCACTTGATCGCCTTATATCTTTGTTTCCCTGTTTCATCTAACCTATTTTTATATTTTCGTCTTTCCTCTATTAGACTCACAATATGTTTTGTTATCCAGGGTTTCCTACTTTCATTCTGTTTATGACCCAAAATATCCCTAGCTGAGGAAACTAAACTATTTTTAATGCAATTCCATTCTGCCTCTATGTCCCTAACAATATTTCCACCCGTGCCCTTTAGTGCTTCGTTTGTCTTTTTCTCGAACTTATTGCGCATATCATCATCTTTTAGTTTCTCTGGGTCAAGATACCTTCTTCCGCTTCTTTTTTTCAAAATCTTAAATTTAAGATTGGCTTTCATAACGACTATGTTGTGATCACTATCTATATCTGCTCCTGGATAACTTCTACAATCCCTAACTTGATTTCTAAATCTTTGCCTAACGAGAATGTAATCTATTTGATATCTCCCTAAGTCTCCTGGCATCTTCCACGTATAGCATCTCCTAACATGATGGTGAAATAGAGTGTTCGCGACCGTTAAGTTATGTTTATCGCAGAACTCTATCAGTCTAACTCCCCTATCGTTCCTATTGCCTAATCCAAAGGGGCCAACTATTCCGCCCTCTCGCCCTGTGCCTACGACTGCGTTGAAATCTCCTGTAATTATTAAATTTTCGTGCCCTCTCACAAAATCTAGCACAAATATTGCAGCATTATAATATTCAAGGGGTCAATGACTTGATGTAATATGATAGTAGGTATCATGTTCAAGGTCAAGTCAATGACCTGGAGGTAGAAATAAGCGCTGTATTCCAAGCGGTGTAGCTGTGTAGCAGCATGTTCAGAGAGTCAGGTCTAGAATCGTCTGCATACTTTTAAGAGAAAGCGCTGTATTGCAAACAAAAGTCGAACGTGTAATTCGATACAGCAATATAAACTTTCAAGCGTTATGTTGCGAATGTAATTTTATATGGTATGCAAACTGAAACCACAGGTTATATGAAGGTTGAGGAATATATCAAGTTGCATAATTCACTGTAATAGAAAACTCGCAGGATTAGGAACGTATAAATTGCATTTCCAATACTTGGTTTGAGAGGAATCATAATGTTCAAGGAGGTCAATGACCTAGAAGGCAGAGGTTAATAAACTCAAGACAAAAGAGCCAATGGTATCATCGCAAATTTTCTGAAAATATTTTCGGTAGGGAGAAAATGTCTTATATAATAATATTTCGAGGACTTCTATCATAAACATGAGTAATATTGTAATTGCAGCTCTGGTTCTAGCAACAATCACTCCAGAAAAATATCTTATTGTCCAAAGACCTGAGGGAGTAGTTCAAGCATTTGTCAGCATCAAGTTTTCAGAAAGTTGTGATACATATCAGCAGGATACACCGAAATGGCCTGAGCGATGGAGACTGTTTTACGAAGATATCTTAAACAATTCTGAAGTCCTCGTAAATGAATTAGGAGCAGAAAAGTCTGATAATACATATGTGCATGCGAAAATACGATACTTGTACCAGAATGGAACTTTAGCTGAATCAGAATGGAAATGTCTTATGTGGAATCATGCAAGAATTCCAATTTATTTTTATTCTACACTAGTGTTTTTTGCCTCTTTAGTTTTGTTACTATCATACATCATTGTACACTATTCTTTGGTTAAATGCAAAACTTAAATAAAAGACACCAATTTTATTTTTTAGTTTTATTATATTCCTAATACAAAATTAAATGTGATTGTTCTTATCAATCCAGCTGTTATGAGTCTTATCAAAACCCAACCACTTCACCAATACTTTATTCCCTTTTCTTCTCACCACCTTCTCCACCAAAAAAACATCAGGATGTTTAACTTTCTGCAGCTCCATTTCATAAAATCCTCCACGTATATCTTCACCTTTTTCATCTTTTAATAAGTATGTAGTAGGAAAAGTACGTACAACATTTTTTATAGTAAATATTTCGTTGGACCAATTTGGTGTATAGCCTTTCTCGAAAGCTTCCCTATATTTACTTATTCTGACATGATCACCTACACGAAATTTTACATTCTTTTCAACCATCTTAACGTGAGTATATACTTTTTTCAAAACAGCTTTTTCATTTTTCTTACTAACGTTGGCGGGCTTCAAGTGTATAGTCGAATGCATCGTGTTGTTATACGTTTCAACCACAGTCTTGAGCATATCTAACCACTTGTAAGAACCTTGCAAGCTAAACCGTTTCCACATTATACTTATTAAAGTTCTATTTACTCTTTCAACAATAGAAGCTTTTTTAGTACTATAAACGCTGTAATGGTTAATACAATACTTTTTCATTAATGCGCTAAAAACAGTATTATAAAATTCCTTTCCCATATCTGTTTGGAGGTGTCTTGGAGGTTTCTCAGCTTTTTCTAATATTTTTGACATCGCATTAGCAACATCTACTGCAGATTTAGTTTTCACAGGCTCACACCAAACGAATTATGAGAAACAGTTTATTACTACTAGAATATACTTATGTCCTCTATTTTCCTTTGCATAGGGAAGCATTTCTACCAAGTCCGCTTGAAACAAATCATTCAAACCTTTAATTACAACTCTTCGCCTTTTAAAATTAATTCGAGCAGTTTTGTGCAATTCGTTAACAACGTCACGTTTAATTTCAGATACTTGCAAATAAGTCATGTTGTATGTAAATTCTTAGTCCTCTGGAACAAACACCAAGGGACATCTGAGTATGAACTCTACGAAAAAATTCTCCCAATCATCATCATTTATACCTCGAAAGTTACAATATCTCCAAAATTCAGTATAACATTTTTAAGATCATCCAACATAAATTCTTTGTCGTTTATTACAGTAATTACATTTGATGGATTTGCATATCGTACATCCACAATAAATGCCGAATGATAGGGAAATATCCATACAGAATTTTTACAGTTCATCTGGAAAGTTACAATTGTATCATAATAAAAATTCTGTAATAATCTTATAATTAAAGTAGATAGGTCTTCAACATTTCCAGAATAGCTTGCTTTCGGATGGCCTATGTATCTACCAAATTTGTCTATACTCATTTTAAGCTATTATTTGAGCCTCACGCAATTCTTCAATGATCGAATTGATTTCGTTCCTGTGACCGCTATGGCCTGCAAGTTGGGAAGCTACTAAGAGTCGCAGACTATCTACGAGTTCATTTGGATTATCCCAGTATATATATACTGGGATAATCCATAGACTATCCATAGACTATAGACTATAGTCTATAGACTATATAGTCTACAGGCTTTCTTGACACTTCCATAACCAAGTTATGTCCCAATCCCAATTTTGTGGGAGGTTTCTGTGCCCTAGCTGATTTTTTAGGCGTAGACGGTTCAACATTTAATTGCGATATATTTTTTTTATATTTCAGTGATGCATTTCCATCAATTTGACCATCATCTTTATCAGTGGCGGCTCGTGGGTTAATATCCAGGGAGGTCATTTTAGTTTTGGGACTTATAATTAATACATACTAAAAATATATACATAACCGCGCAATGCAATTTCAAAGACTCCGCAAAATTTTACACAATCAATTAATTTGTTTAAAATATACCTAAGTATTCATTCATTAAAGTCGTGCACTGATTTTGTGATACACACTATAAAGTTGCTGTCTTATGTGTACACGCCCTAAACTAGCGTAACTGAACAATTTATATGAGTACGGAAAGAAGCATGCTTTTTATTTTTGTCTTTTAAATGTTTAATATCGGTTACTCCATTTTTAGCCCATATAGCATCAATTGAAAATAATAAGCACGGATAGCAAAAGAACGCATTTTTAACACTGCATCCACAAATCCAGTCGCACAAATTGTACATCGATTCTTTAAAATAGCTTTGGACATTTTTACCTTTATCCTTTGTTGTCTGCTTCAAATTCAGTTTTGGTTTCGGCCGTCCACTTTCCCTCTTTTCAAGCCGGCGTTCATAATTTAATGTTTCAGCTGATTTTAAGGCAAATATATCCTCAACAACACTCATCTTGTTTTGCTAAACACACACAAAATTTCTCAACGATCAGAACTTCACAACTATCACAGTTCACAACCGCGACAATAAAGAAAGATTTCCCGCCTGCTATCTAAGAAGAACTGAGCAGAGTACTGAGATCCAGAGAAAATATAACTGAATACTGTTGAACTAAACTCGATTCTGAGCAGTTGTCATCGGGACATTGACCACGTTGGAGATATAGGAGTAAAAGGTGACTCTCACTTCCACTCAAGAATTCGCCGTCTGCTATCACTGTTCTTCTTTACATGCATTTCTCCATAAGCCATAAGAGCTGTGCAGGGTCAATTTGAATAATGTCCCGGCTTGCTAGCGAGCGCGCAGCGCGGCTTGACGCTTGGCTATTTCTAGTATTGCTGCGAATGCAGTCCGCTGAGGATTTTAAATTTGAGACTGTTAGACAAAAAATATTTTAATTAAAATTATGGTTTTGATTAGAATATTTTAGGAGGGTCATTGACCAATTGACCTTAAGGAGAAACCGCCACTGATCTTTATAATGACGTTTATGAGCATTACTGTGTTTAACTATGGATAAGTAGGTTCTCAAGTCCTTTTCATTATAATCTAGAGGATGCTTTTTAAATAGCAATTCATATAAACCACGTGTTCCTTTGTATGTTGCATCCGCAATAATTACATCCGAATCTTCGAATGTTAAAACAGAATTTCCAATTTTAAATTGGTTAGTTTCTGGTTCAAACCTTGTTCCATATTTAAAGTCAAATTTGTTTTCCTTATCAGTCATCATTTCATTTAAGTATTCTCTAGGTAGCACGCCAAACTGTTCTAGATTTACTTCAGTTTCAAGAACGTCTGCAGAACTATCCAACCCATCAGAGTTTAAACTAGCATCCTGCATATCATCAACATCTTCAGTCAATGTAAATTTAGGCTGATCAGAAAGCTCTAATTTATCTTCATCATTAGAATTTAAGTAATCTTTTTCCTCTTGTTTAACTTCTTTCTTAATATATTTGGAATCGTTGCTGTTATTAAGTTTTGTTGCTATGCTATGAAGTCTTTTTGTAATGGGTAAAAATGCTTCCTCCCTGTTGAGTTCTCCAATTTTGAGAGCTTCTAATTTCCTTTTTACATCCTTTCTCTTGCTTATTAACCTTTTCTTTATTTCTATGTCAGTATTTTTCATCATTTTGGAAAATTCGTTACACAACTTGCGTATACTTGTTAGACAAAATAGTACAGCTCAGAAACAGCAGGTTTTGTTGTTTTATTTCAAAATACGCTGTCAGTCAAGTGTTCGTTCGATGTTTAAATCGATTTGTTCTTCTAAAGATATATATAGTGATCGAAACCTTTTCTATATCTTCCGCTGTTCAGTTCACAATCTTTGCTAATCACCAAAAATCCATATTTATCTTTCCAACATATTTTACACATATTCTTAAACTCGTCATATTTCATATCTGTAGTAACATGATCATCATACACATGTTTTAAATTCATATCATCTTTCTTGAAAAGAACTAAAACGTTTGCATTATCTCGTACCAAATGCTTGGGAATACGAGTGTACGTTTGACACAAATAGAATGAATCCACATCCTTATGTCTACCCATACTGAAATACTCTCGAATAACAGTTTGTTTGTCGCAAGCTACATCGTCAAATATAAATAAGGAATTTCTTTTGGCTTCCGATGGACGTAAAATGTTTTCACAATCTTTAAATGTGTAATAATTAATTTCTTTAATGGGTTTCAATAATTCTTCTAAATATAGATACTTTGGTTGAAATAGCGATTTGGAATACACGTAAACATTCTGAAATCGCAGCCCATTAGGATGCTCTATCAGACTAATCATAACATTTGTTTTCCCGCAGTTTGATGGTCCCACAACTATGCAACGAATTGATGCAGGTAATAACTGCCCATGACGTTTGAAACTTGCACATTTTTCATCATCATGATTATTAATTGGTAAAGTAAGTGTCTGCTTTATAACACGCATGAGTTTTCTTAAACTGCTGTACAATGTAGATTGAGGTATATATATATATATATATATATATATATATATATATATATATATATATATATATATATATATGTATATACAGGGTGATTCAGAACGGGCGTGCCAAATTAAAATGGGTGCTAGAGGAACTCCATATAAGACGAAAATTTTATATGAACATATGTTCTAAAGTGACTACTAACAAAGATACAGGGTGTAAAAGTTTTAATATTTTTTAAATATTTTGTTATTATCTTAGTAACTAGGAAAGTTATCGAATTTAAATTTGAGGTGGTTGTTTGCATTTGCCAAGTTCTATTTTTCAAAAAAAATGCTCTGCTAGCCCCATCAGTAGCGTTGCTACGGGGTAGGCCGTTTATTTATTTCCCCAATTTAATGTTACGCCACTGGCGAATGCAGGTGATATTAATGTATTTGAAATCTACGTTCAATTTGGGAAGAAATTCGTATCTTCAAAATTTTTCTTAAAATGCTTAGTTTTTGAATGAAATAGCTTTTTGTGAAATAGTGCACATGCACTGAAATTTTCCATAATGCAATAATGGCTTCACCGATATGCAAGGAAAGTGAAAATTGAAAAAATAGTTTATTAAGAATAACACTAACAAGAAGAACGAGAAAACACATCAATTATTACATTACGATATTAAAAAAAATATTAAAATTTTACACCCTGTATCTCTGTTAGTAGTCACTTTAGAACATATGTTCATATAAACTTTTCGTCTTATTTGGAGTTCCTCTAGCATCCATTTTAATTTGGCACGCCCGTTCTGAATCACCCTGTATACAGGGTAGTCCACAACGCGCGCGTCGGTCAACAGTCACTAAACCGCTGGACTTATGGAAAAATATTTTTAATAAAACTTGTAGTTTCATTTTCGCTGTAACTGAAAATTATTTTCAATTATACAGGTTGTCCCATTTCTTCTGCGCAGTGCCTAACTCTGTTTTTTTAAATGGAACACCCTGTATTTGATCGCATTTTGGAGTTCTTTGTTGAATTTAAGTGCCACTTTGTTAACCGTACATTGGGTGTAAGTCCCACAGTTTCAAAGTTATTTAATATTAGAAATCGTCATATTTCAAGTTTCGCCATTTATAACTTGTAAAAGGTTCGAGATAAAGAAAAATGACTACGTGTCCCTATCTTAGTTTTTAATTCTCTATCTAATGGGGCTGGAAAATGCTGCTTCCTGATTGGTCACTTTTTGCCATTTTTTGACCAATCAGGAGGCAGTATTTTCCAGCTCCATTAGATAGAGAATTAAAAACTAAGATAGGGACACGTAAGCCATTTTTCTTTATCTCGAATCTTTTACACGTTATAAATGGCGAAACTTGAAATATGACAATTTCTAACATCAAGTAACTCCGAAATTGTAGGACTTAGACCCAATGCGTGGTTAACAAAGTGACACTTAAATTCAACAAAGAATTTTAAAATGCTATGTAATATAGGGTGTTCCATTTAAAAAAGCCAAGTCAGGTGCCGTGCAGAAGAAATGGGACGGCCTGTATACTTTAAAATAATTTTCAGTTGCAGCAAAGATGAAACGTTACAAGTTTTATTTAAAAAATTTCCCATAAGTCCAATGGTTTAGCGACTATTGACCGACGCGCTCGTAGTGGACTACCCTGTATATATATATATATATATATATATATATATATAATCAAGACCCTTCTACCAAGATATTGGTGTCGGGCATAATAATCCCTATTTATATGAATGCATTTTTTTCCCTATATAACGTACCCGTACCCCTTTTTGAAACATTCTCCGGTTTTAACATTGGAATTTCTGGTTCCATATGCAAGCCATTCCTTGTGTAACGTACATCAGAAATGTGTAAGAAATACAAGTCCGACTCATAATGTTTATAATTTCAGATATAATGCTATACGATGGTGATGTAGATCTATTATAACGTTAACATCAATATTAAAACATAGATGATTGTCTTCCGATGTATCTAAGTTTTAGAGACAAAGATATATTTTTATTCGGTAGAAGACTTTACTTTTATTTTAAACGCTGCTGCTGTCCTGTCATAACTGCATAAAGGAATGGTTTCAGTTTTTTAGCTCTTAAGCTTTTATTATAAATCTATAACAATAATTTTTACAGGCGTTCTTTTTGAAGTTCATTTGGTTATAACATTTTTTCTTGCTCCCTGGAGGGTATGTTACATAGGGACTACTGTACATTTCAACTATCTATCTAAATATTTCTCAGAATTATAGAAGACAAACATTTTAAGCTACGAAATGTATGTTCAGGAATTAATAAATTTCGACTTTAACAAAAATGTTGCCGTGATTATATAGGGAAATATAAGGTTTCTTTACCTGAAATAAATATTTTGTAAGATCTTTTTAGTTTTTTATTTTGTTAAATACACCAAATACTAAGTTAGTAAATTTAGTTTACTTTTCAGTAATCTATGTACATATTATAGTTTTTATCTACTACACCCAGTGGTTGGATCGAGCACTTGACGTAAATTCACTATGAATTCTTAATAAGTTAATCCCACACGCCAAAGGACAGTGTCACAGTAATTAAACTCAACACGTGTTTCGCTGACGACATCAGCACCCTCAGTTGAGGATTTACCATTTCTTGAGATATATGATGGTCGTGGTCATGTTGACAGTAGATAAAATTTTGTATGATAGTTGTATGTAACTTCATATTACAATAAATGATGGGTTATCAAACTCGGCCTTTGGCCCTGTTAGACAATTTTCAAATGTCATATCATAATATGAACTTCCTATCGTAAATTACTATTACCTACACATTTCTATGTTTCGCAATAATAACACCGGTGCGAAGCGCTGAAAGTAAAATACCAATAAGACTAATACTTGACAGTCAAGGACAGTTCATTCCCAAATATTAATTCCTATCTGATAATCCCTCATCTTAAACATTTTATGCAAATACTTTACATTTATTTTGAAATTATTGGGTAAATTGCACGCTTCCAAAAATTAGTTGCCTCTAATATAACATTGTTTATAAATTCAGCATTATATAGTACTTCTATCACAATTACTTCTTCATTCTCTTCAAATTTGGGTGAAGCTACGCAAAACAAACCTTTCACTCTGTTACTAAACAGCATTTGCAAATTAATTTGTGCCAAGCACTTCATTGTAAGTTCCCCGTTCTCTTTCAAATAATTTTTCACAGTCTTTTCCTTACTGGGACACTTAATTTCTATCACATGTGTGTCTGTAATCCCATCTGGTGAAGCACCTAGTATGGGATACGCACTGTTTAAGGTAAGTCCTGTTTTACGAGCTTTAAAGTTCCGCATTTTTGAAACAACTTTCAAAACTTCACTTTCCAGACATTTGCCTCTTTTTACCGCCTCAGTTTCAGGAATGCTTGTCGCTCCTAATATTCCCTCAACAAGAGACCCATTGACAGTAGTGCATTTTGCAGCTTCATAAATTTTTGAGGCAGTTATTCTTCCATAACGTAATTCATACCACATGTGAGACTTGTGCTGTTCAACAGATTCTTTAGAAGCTTTCCGACAGGCACCGTCACTCATATTGTCACCACAATAATTAATAAAATCTTCTGCATTATACACATCTGTATGTTGAAAATATTGGAGCCACAAACGGTGAAGAGACAGGGATTCTACTTCGGTTGCAGGAGTGAAATATTTCATTAATTGTGCTTTACTTTGTGAATGACCTTCATGTATAACTTTTTCTAAGAAATTTGCTGCAGCTTCTACCACACTTGCAGCCTCACCAATTTTAAATTCTGACGCCTTTATGTATTTTATGTTAGTGCCAATACTGGTTTCTTCCAATAGCACTCGACTGAAGTTGGACTTTTCTCATCACTTTTGCGTAATAACCAGTACAAAAATGCTATGGCATGCTTACAGCCTCTGTTCTTTCTAATCTGTAACGAATTTATGTATTATTGTTTTTGGGTTGTTTGGTTGTCTTGACAAGATATAAATAAGAATTTGACAGAAAAAAAAATTATGTAAAATTGATCGATTGTCAATAAAAATCCTCGAAAATAATCACGTTTAATGCTACAAAAAAAACCTCGTCGGTGTACGAATTCCAATGGAATAAGACAGTACATGGTCCTTCAACAGCCGGATACTCGTATTTTAAAGAAACTCACGCACGCATTATTGAGGAAATTTGTGCAAGGGTTCCAGGTCAGTTCCCTCTTTACCAACGTTATCATAACTCATCCATCCATTTATTTCATTAGTTTTGAGAGAATATCCACTTGTGTAAATTATCAAATTTATATTTTCTGCTTAGCGGTATTCTATTCACGTTTCCCAATATTCTGGCACATTTTTCACGTATCCTCAATAAGTAAGATATTTTCACGTTATTAATTAAAATTATTTCACTAAAAAATGCCGTCCGACAATGTTAAAAAGCTCAATACTCGTCGCGGACAAATTCGCCGAGAATTAACTCGATTCGTAAAATTTGTTGACAATTTTGACAAAGAACAAACCACGTTCGCGCAATTAGAAACGCGTTTGGAAACCATTACAAGCATTTTATTTGAATTCAAAAATGTTCAATCCGAGTTGGAAAAAACTTTAATGATAGAAAACGCTTTTGACGAAGACATAGCTGAGGGCGATCGTGACGAGTTCGAAAATAAATATTTCGAAACAATTACTCGAGCAAAAGAAATTTTATTAAAAAATCACACAACTACACAAGTTTCAAATTCTGCTACATCTTCCTCGCGCCGATCTGTTTCGAGCTCAGACCATAGCTCCAACGCAAAGCTACCTTCACTTCGGCTGCCTGAATTTGCAGGTACCTACAGCGAGTGGCAGTGCTTTCACGATTCATTTCAAGGTCTTGTTCATAATAACCAGTCCTTGGCAAATATCGAAAAATTTTACTATTTACAAGCATCTCTGAGGGGAGATGCAGCTCACGTGATTGCCTCTCTACCCCTTTCAGATGCAAATTATGACACTGCTTGGGAACTGCTGAGGGCAAGGTATGAAAATAAAAAGGCTATTATCGAAGATCATATTAGAGAAATATTCCAATTAGAAACTATCAGAAGAGGGTCCCATACATCTTTGAGACAATTTTCGGACTCATTCATGAAAAATTATCGCGCATTAAAATCACTAGGAGAAGAAATTGAGTCATGGGATACCATTTTAATTTATTTGTTAGTTTCCAAATTAGATTTTAATTCTAAACGGGAATGGGAAATTTTCAGCAACGAAATTGAGAAACCCAAAATTAGCAATTTCACGAAATATTTGTTAGAACGTTGCAAAATGCTAGAGGCTTTGGATCGCAAATCTCATAGCGCAGACAATCACGTTAAAAAAGTTACCCAATCGAAAGCATTTCATGCGATTACAAACGGCAAAAGGCCACCCCCTGTGTGCCCATATTGTAGTGATACACATTTCATTTATTTTTGCGAGAAATTCAAGGGTTTGACAGTTCCTGCTAGACAAACTGAAATCAAACGGATGAAATTATGTTCGAACTGTTTGCGCCCTGGACATAGAATAGCAGAGTGTCGTTCCAGCGGTTGCAAAATTTGTCAAAAACGCCATAGCTCCTTTTTACATGAGAATAACCCCGAAAATTCTCAAAGCTTTAGCCAAAATATTAAACCCGCTCCTCCGTTACACATTTCAAACGATGTGTCCTCGAATATCTCTATTCCTCAGCCAAATTTTCCCCAAAATTCTGAAAATACGATACATTCCGGAACATCAAGTCAAACAAATCATAACATGTTACATTCATACTGTGTCTGGAAATCAACAGATTCGTTTGTATTGCTGTCCACGGCAGTTGTGTATGTTCACGACGCGAATAATAAACCGATCAAATGTCGCGCACTCCTGGACAGTGCCTCGCAATCAAATTTTATTTCAGAAAGTTTATTACAAAAATTAAACCTTCATGCTCAAAAGGTTGATCTCACGGTATTAGGATTGAACGAAATGAGAAATAATATCAGCAAACGCGTAGAAATTCAGATTGAGTCCACGCATAACAATTACCAAAGGAATTTGACTTTTTTCGCCATAGAAAAAATAACGAACTCGACACCCCAGCAGGTTTGTAATGTACATCACTTGTCAATACCGGAGCATATTCGACTTGCTGATCCCGAATTTTTTAAACCGTCTAGCATCGACTTATTGCTAGGCGCGGCCGTCTTTTACGATTTGTTGTGTATAGGCCAAATTAAGCTCGCTAATGGTATGGTCACGTTGCAAAAAACGAAATTAGGTTGGATCGTAACCTGTACTATTCCCAGTTACCAAAATCAACGCCAAGGCTTCGTCACAACTTGCTTTTTCACAGACTTAAATAAAGAATTAAAAAAATTTTGGCCATTAAAGGGCAGACAGGAGGTTAAAGCATACATTCGAAAATGCATGAAATGTTTTAAAGCTATGCCCCCAAGTCCTTCATATCAAATGGGAGAACTTCCGAAGCCTCGAGTTACGCCATCACGGCCATTCTCATCATGTGGGGTAGATTATGCGGGGCCATTTGATATGAAGGACGGAAAAACAAGAAATCGTAAAATTATTAAGGGTTACATTTGTATTTTTATATGTTTGGCCACGAAGGCCATACATCTCGAACTTGTTAGCGATCTCACCAGTGACGGTTTCTTAAGCGTCTTAAAACGTTTCGTATCGCGTCGTGGTCTTTGTTCAGATATCTATTCCGATAATGGCACGAATTTTATTGGAGCAAATAACGAGCTCAAGGCAATACAAAATTTGGTTGAATGATCTTCTTGTCAGAATTATTTGAATAAATGTCAAATTCAGTGGCATTTCATTCCCGCAAGATCACCTCATTTTGGTGGCCTGTGGGAAGCGGGTATAAAATCCGCTAAGCAGCATCTAAAAAAGATTCTCTCTAACAATTCACTGACATTTGAGGAATTTTATACCCTAATTACACAAGTGGAGGCTGTCTTAAACTCTCGACCACTAGTACCTCTATCTTCTGACCCTAATGACCTGGAAGTCCTCACTCCCGCACACTTTCTCATCGGTCAACAATTAACCGCCATTCCTGAAAGAAATCTAATCGACTCCCCTGCACAATATGGTCGACGATATCAGCATATTCAACAAATGTCGCAACATTTTTGGAAACGTTGAACTCAAGATTATCTGCATCATTTGCAACAGCGCACAAAATGGAAATTGAAAAAGGATCCAAAGATTCAACTAGGTTCCTTGGTGCTTCTCAGAGACAACAATTTGCCTTCATTCCACTGGCCCAAGGGACGAATTGTTGAGCTGCATCCAGGGTTAGACGGGATAGTGCGTGTTGTAAGTGTAAAAACTCGAAGTGGTGTGATAAAAAGATCAGTACTTAAGTTATGTTTATTGCCAGTTGTTTAAGTTTTATTGTATTGTCTTCACCATTTAATTTGAAAGGCCAGCCTTTCAAGGGCGGCGGCATGTTCTTTCTAATCTGTAACGAATTTATGTATTATTGTTTTTGGGTTGTTTGGTTGTCTTGACGAGATATAAATAAGAATTTGACAGAAGAAAAAATTATGTAAAATTGATCGATTGTCAATAAAAATCCTCGAAAATAATCACGTTTAATACTACAAAAAAACCTCATCGGTGTACGAATTCCAATGGAATAAGACACTGAAACAGTACAGCCTCCTAGAATATTAGGTAAAGTTGATATGTGTACACGTCATTTCTAGTTAATATTACCTTCAGATGCAGCACATCCTTCACATTTGCAAGATGTTACTTTTTCAACAGCTTCATCAAACACAGCAGTAACAACGTAAGGCTTATTGCGAACTTTATGCTCTGGAACAATCCTTCCCTTTATGAACATTAGCCTCGCGCTGCAGCTGAACATAACCTATAGCATCATCGCCATATGCAGCCTTACTTGCTCTGCAATTGCAATTACAATCCAGTACAAGCAATCAGAAATAATATGTAATATTGTAGCTTTAACTAACCTAACTGTTAAGTATGCTGGTTGTTAGGTTTGCCAATGATTACAGTAAAAGTATTTATGTATATTTTATTAGTTAGAGTACAATCGCCCATAGGCTTCTAACAAGGTACTGTGTCGAACTGCCCACAGGCGAAGGCGGGGGTTACGAGAAGAGATGCATACGCATCTTAAATACACTACAGTTATCCTCCTCTTAAGACAAAACGTAATAACAGAGTCTATCTACAGGTTTTACAGTTCTCTTAGGTCTAATACAAGTATTTTGTTTAACACGGGTTACTAACTTAACACTTCCTTCATCACTTGATACATCGGTATCCACTTCACTTTCGAGCTCTTGAGTCGGAATTTCAGAGTTTGTTGGTATGGGAATATGTGGTGTAACAAAATTTTGATTTATGGTATATTTTTTTATTTGATTTCTGTGCCTCTTCCATACTTTGTTTAACTCTGGAACTTCGACTAAATATACTGCTTTACCAATTTTCTTATTAATAACACCTTTAATGAAACTTCTCTTATTATTGCTATAACTAATTACTAATACTTCCTCTCCTATTTCGAAATTAATATTTTTCTTTCCTTTAAAATTAACAATTTGCTTTTTTTGATTATTTTCAACTCTTCTGCGAATCATATTGCTATCTACTTCGTCTACTTTGTCTGCATTATTAGTTTCAGGGTTGAAAATTTTGTTCTAATTTGACGACCAAACATTAGTAGGGATGGGCTAACTCCAGTTGTGGTATGTGGGGTGTTTCTGTGGTCTAATAAAAACCGACAAATTATCAAATTAATATTATTAGAAGAATTGCAAGAGAGCCTTTTTTAGTGCGAGCTTGATAGTTCTTCCACTGTTTTCAGCTTCACCATTAGATGATGGATTATAAGGTGGGCTGGTGATATGTTTGACCGTATTATCGGTTAGAAACTTTTCAGTTTCTTCGGACACTAACTGAGTCCCGTTGTCTGAAACGACTAATAATGGTAATCCGAAACGAGCGAATAGGTTTCTCAAAGCGCGGATAACCAACACTGAGCTTATATTTGCCATTTCGACAACTTCCAACCATTTTGTGTACGTATCAATGACGATCAAATAAAATTTACGTTTATATTCGCAAAAATCTATATGAATTCTTTCCCACGGTCCCTTTGGCCATGACCACGGAGTTAATTGTGCTTTGCTAGGGCTAGAATTGTATAAAAGACAAGCATTACATGTTTTTGTTAATGTTTCGATGTTTTGATCAAGACCGGGCCACCGGAAATAACCTCTGGCCATGCTTTTCATTTTGACGATCCCCATATGAGTTGAGTGAAGCTCGGTCATAACGACATTACGTAAGCTAGTTAGTATAATGATTCTATGATTCCACATTAAACACTCGTCTCTGATGTAATATTCGTGTCTTTTAGCAAAGTAAGGTTTAAGTTCTGGGTCTATACATATTCTAGGCCAACCCTGCGTAACGAACTTACAAATTTTCTTTAGAATAGTATCACCAGCAGAACACTCTTTCATTTTGTCAAAATTTAGTTTAAAATCTGGTGCATTGCTAAAGAAGTACATATAATCTACGTCAAGATTGTCGTCCGTCGCAGAACTTAGATTGTCGATGGGTTGTCGCGATAACCAATCTGCAGTGTTGTTCTTTGAATTTACGTATTCGATTTCGTAATTGTAACCTGATAAAATTACTGCCCAACGTCTCAACCTATTTGCTGTGAATGTGGGATGCTTTTATCGTGCCCAAAAAGTTTTAATAACGGTTTGTGGTCCATAATTAACTTAAATTTGTTTAAGTACAGATATTGGTGAAATTTAGTATCACCGAAAATTATAGACATAGCCTCTTTTTCTATTTGGGAATACTGGCATTGTGTGTCAGAAAGAGTTTTGGAGGCAAAAGCGATTGGCCTTTCTACTCCGGATGGATATAAATGGCTCAAAACTGCTCCCACGCCTACTGCTGAAGCGTCGACTGCAGTGCTGCCAGGCCTACCGTTTTTGCGGTAGATTTACCATTTTCGTACTTCGTCTACCGCCCTACCGCAGAGCGTCAAACATATACCGCTTTTTTACCTTGCCACGTTTCAAAAGTAATAAATCGCAAGTCGAGCACCCAAAGTTCGTAGGCAACTTAATTTGTGAACGAAATCGACACTCAGAATCGATACTTCTCGTAGAACAGAATCAATCCGATCGCTTAGTAGAACAGAGAACTGAGAATTCGGTACTGCCCCGAACATTTCATGTGAATCACGTCATGTTCGTGTCTCGTGTACGTGTCCATAGATTTGAAGCTAACTGTTAAAATAAATAGGTAATAAAGCGTATTGTACCGATGTTTTATCTATTTTGTAACCTACCGTTTTTTGCTTTGAATTTACCGCTTTTTCTGGTGCACATCTACCGCTTTCAATTTTCAACGCCTGGCAGCACTGGTCGACTGTTAATCTTAGCTCTAACTTAGGGTTGTAATGAACTAAAACGTCCGTCGATTTTAGTATTTGTTTGATTTTACTGAACGCTGCCTGGCACTCCGAAGACCAACACCATTTAACATTATCTTTTAATAAATTGTACAAGGGATTTAAAATTGTTGACAAATTATTGATAAATCTGCCGTAATAATTAACGGTTCCTAAAAATGATCTTAATTCCGATGCGTTTTTAGGTGGTGGTGCCTTGTCAATCGCTAAACATTTGTCGGTGACAGGATGTAAACCTTCTTTATCGATTGTGTAACCTAAATATTTTATTTTATTTTGGAAAAATCTACATTTGTCGATATTGGCTTTCAAACCAGCATCTTTCAAAATTGTCAAAACTTTTTTTAAATTGCTAATGTGCTCGATTTTAGTTTTACCCGTAACTAAGATATCGTCTTGAAATACGGCTACACCTTGTAAACCTGCCAACAATCCATAATTTTTTGAAATTTAGCCGGTGCTGATGCGACCCCAAATGTTAGACGGTTATACCTAAATAAACCTTTGTGAGTTGAGATGGTTAACAACTCCTTTGTTTTATCATCTACTGCTATTTGTTGATAAGCTTGAGATAGATCCAGCTTTGAGAACTCTATTCCGCCCTGCAGAATGAAAAAAAGCTCTTCGACTCTTGGCAACGGATGTTGATCAATTTCAGTTACCGGATTAATCGTAATTTTGAAATCCCCACAAAGACGAACTGATCCATTTTTTTTTAACACTGGGACGACGGGAGTTGCCCATGCGCTGTAGTCGATGGGTTCCAATATACTTAGAGACAATAAACGGTTAATCTCTTCTTCAACTTGTTGCTTGATAGCGAAAGGGATTGATCTAGCTTTAAAAAATTTAGGGGTTACATCAGGATTCTTTAATTTAATAGTGGCCAAACCTTTCTTGAATAATCCAATACTGCCGGATGAAAATACTTCTTTAAAATCATGAATTAAACTTTTCAAAGTTGTATTTTCATCCTTTAGGAAATTAACGTTCGAAAAACTTATGTCAAATTTCGACAAAAAGTCTCGACCGAATTGGAGGACCGCCGTTCTCCAAAACATAAATTGACAGCTGATTTATTTTACCTTGAAAATTGACCTTGGCCTTCAAAATACCTTTCGGTTTTACCTGCTGACCATTATAAAAATATAAGAATTTGTTTGGAGGTTCCAATAGAAATTCTGAAAAATCTTTTAAATACATATCGTACGAGAAAGCAGTTACGCTGCTGCCGGAATCAATTTGAAATTCGATTGGTAGTTGCTCTACCAAAACCGTAATTGTGAAAGGTTCGTTTATCTGTTTATTACTTTTAATAGAAAATAAACATAATTCCTCTTCATCAGACGTGTTTAATAATGCATCACTTTTTTCCGTCGAAATAAAATTTTGTGTAAATTTATTCTTTTTAAAATTGTTTCCGACAGTGGCACCGGCTTTTTGCTGCTGTTTATTTTTACAAACAGTAGCCAAATGGCCGCGCTTTTTACATAAATGACAGGTAGAATTTTTATGAAAACACTTATCTTTTGTGTGATTTGACCTTCCACAAACAGCGCAAGTAACTTGAGTTTGACCTGCGTGATTGAAGTTAAAGTCTCTTCGTTTTCCGCTGCGACTGCGTATATGCATTAGGGACTCCTGCTTGATGACGACTTCTTGAGCTTCTCTGGCCGCCATCTTGTTACTCGCTAAATTTACCTTTCCTCCATTAAGCGATCTAAAATTGGGCCCTTTTCAAATCCGAAAACAAACCGATCCCTCAACAGAATCGTCAGCTCAGCTCCAAATTCACATGCAACAGCTAATCCTCGAAGTCGCGCTGCCCAATCTTTCGCCGACTCGCCGATTTCTCTTTTTGACGCATAAAACTTAAATCTGGCCGCGAAAACAATTTGCTGTGGAGCAAAATGCTTATCGAAAACAGCCACTAACTGCACATATGTCTTAATTTCAGGTTTCTCCGGACTGAGCAAATCGTATATAAGCTTGTAAGCGTCCTCATCCAACATGTTGAGTAGGATTGCCCTTCGTTTATTTAGGTCATCACCTTCATTTTTAATATTATTTGCTACGAAATAGCTGTCCAACATTGCTCTAAACACTGTCCAGTCAGACGTTTTTAGCGAAAATTCTCGCAAATGTCTAAAATCACCCATGACACGTTGCACTAAATTTTTAATTAACTACAACGTCTTTACAACGCGAATTTTCGCAGAAACTTGCACTACGAAATTATTTACTACCTCGTCGCCACTGTTAAGTATGCTGGTTGTTAGGTTTGCCAATGATTACAGTAAAAGTATTTATGTATATTTTATTAGTTAGAGTACAATCGCCCATAGGCTTCTAACAAGGTACTGTGTCGAACTGCCCACAGGCGAAGAGATGCATACGCATCTTAAATACACTACACTAACATTTTTGATGCTGCGAAATTCCGCACTGACAAAGTCCATAAAAAATTGTTGCAACATAACATAATTTATTTCGGGTAAATTTTCCGACGTAGCTTACACAAAATTGGGATTCATTTTGAAGAGTAAATGGAAAACAAAAACTAAACGATTAAATAAAAAATTACTTCGCGTACTACCAATAAGTATAACAAAATTATTTTATTTAACCGGTTTCAAGATCTACAAACGATCCCATCATCAGAAATGTTTAAGAAAAATTGTAAACAAATTATTTCTGATGATGGGATCGTTTGTAGATCTTGAAACCGGTTAAATAAAATAATTTTGTTATACTTATTGGTAGTACGCGAAGTAATTTTTTATTTAATCATGGATTTCTACCAAATAGTGAAAAGTGAAAATATTAACTACATAAAAACTAAACGACTTACACAACCACACAAACAAAAAATTGACTTCTAGAGTAGGTCATAATTTGTCGCAACGTGATGCCAATCTGTCAGAATCAGGTTAATAATAATAATAATAGCTTTATTTGGCAATTGCTATACAAACTCAAATATAAAAATTTTTACATATAATTGAACTTAAATCTACTCTAACTATGGTACAACTAAAATTTCCTACCTAACTTATTGCACCTATAAGCTAAACCCTATTCAAGACCTTAATAAATAACAAATACACTTATACATACTCTAAAATTTTAATAACCATCAACTTAATCTGCCTACACCTTGTTATTGCACTTATATTTTTAACTCTCTATATTACTTTTTCATCTAGGAACTGACCTGCTGCTCTATGTAATACTGTTTTAGCTTGGATACAAATTTCTTTACATTGCACTGTGTGACTTGCGGAGGTAATTTATTATATTTCAGGACTGTTTTAAAAAACAAGGAATTTTGGGAGCTCTTCTTATTTTTTATACCTACTGTAAAATGTTCTCTATTGCGAGTATTATTAAGTATTATTAAGTCGACTATTTCTATGGCCGAATTATCTATTTGTACACCGAAATTATTGGTCTTCCAATTTTCCGCAACTTTCTGGTTTCCTATAAGCATCATCTTCGTTTTTTTTGTGTTTAATTTAAGTTTACCTGTAACCATTTATTAACCTCTCTAAATCTTCCTCCAGTTTTACCTGTATGTCTCTTGGGTCGTCTCCCGCGATATACAGGGTGATTCAGAACGGGCGTGCCAAATTAAAATAGGTGCTAGAGGAACTCCAAATAAGACGAAAAGTTTATATGAACATATGTTCTAAAGTGACTACTAACAAAGATACAGGGTGTAAAAGTTTTAATATTTCTTAAATATTTTTTTATTATCTTAGTAACTAGGAAAGTTATTGAGTTGAAATTTAAGGAGACGTTTTCATTTGCCAAGTTCTAATTTTCCAAAAAATTTTGCTCTGCTAGCCCCATCAGTAGCGTTGCTACGGGGTAGGCCGTTTATTTATTTCCCCAATCCAATGTTACGCCACTGGCGACTGCAGGTGATTTTAATGTATTTGAAATCTACGTTCAATTTGGGAAGAAATTGGTATCTTCAAAATTTTTCGTAAAATGCTTAGTTTTTGAATGAAATAGCTTTTTGTGAAATCGTGCACATGCACTGAAATTTTCCAAAATGCAATAATGGCTTCACCGATATGCAAGGAAAGTGAAAATTGAAAAAAATTGTTTCTTAAGAATAACGCTAACAAAACTAACAAGAAGAACGAGAAAACACATCAATTATTACATTACGATATTTTAAAAAATATTAAAACTTTTACACCCTGTATCTTTGTTAGTAGTCACTTTAGAACACATGTTCATATAAATTTTTCGTCTTATTTGGAGTTCCTCTAGCACCCATTTTAATTTGGCACGCCCGTTCTGAATCACCCTGTATATGACAGAGTCATCAGCGAATAATTTTATCTCGAGATCATTGGGCACTTTGATACACCCAGTAGATAGATCAAGAGCTTTGACGTAAATTCACTATGAATTCTTAATAAGTTAACCCCACACGCCAAAAGACAGTGACACAGTAATTAAACTCGACACGTGTTTCGCTGACAACGTCAGCATCTTCAGGAGTAGAAGATTAATTTAATTCTTAACTTAAATTACATCGCTATAAATACGCAACCTCCACTCCTAAAGTGAAGAGAATCGATAAACCTATAGGGTTTCTTCATCAACCCCTCCCACTCAAGAAACCAACTCCATCCCTCCCCCATGCTCAAAACAGTTCCATGAAATTCTAGAAACATTTCGAACACGATAGCAACAAAATCCCAAGCGAAAGGGATCGGCTTAGGTACCTACAGGGTTTCTTAGAACTATTTTGAACATAAGAGCAATAAAAGCAATAAAATTGGTGTCCTAAACTGGAAGGTACGTATTTTATGGCTGGTCTTAATTCTACCTATCTGATAAATCTATACCAGGGTCGAGTTCAGAATCGGACCATAATTATTAAGACAGCTACGTTTATTTTTATATATCGCTATACTTTCCCAGGCGTTTAAATCAAATTTATTGTTCCCTGGTTTTAAAAGTTTGAGATTATTGACATTGAATTTATGGCCCGTTTCCAACGCGGGGGAGTGCCATGCTAGACTTATCAGGACGGCCGTATTTGTAATGGGCTTGATGCTCCTTAAAGCGGGTTAAAATAAACCGAGTTGACTGCCCGATATATTTTTCCTCGCAATTTCCGCATGCTATTTCGTAAATTCCCGCTTTATGAATGGGTTCCGTTTTATCTTTCGCATTTCCAAGTAGATTTTGTAAATTGTTGCTCGAAGTGTGAACCACTTTGAAGCCTGCTTTCCCGAAAATAGTATTCATACCTCTAGTTATCTGCGGTACATAATAGTATTTTTATAAATTTAGTAATTTTATTATCCCCATTTAAAGTTGTGGAATTTCGCAATAGCATTTTAAATTTACGTTTCCTAATTAACCTATTGACAATTTCTGGATCGAAACCGTTACTTCTCGCTATATCTTTAATTGTGTTTACTTCCTTGCAGTCTCTTTCAACGGATAATGGTAGACTCAACAGTCTATTAACTAAAAAACCAGAACTAGCCTCTTTGTGCTGACTGCAGTGGTTCGAATCTGCAGTTATGTACCGAGCTGTACTGGTTTCTTTCCTATAAATGTCAAATTCTAACTTACTGTTATTCCTAATTACCAAAATGTCCAAAAATGGAAGCTGTCCTTCTCTTTCTATTTCGTGGGTAAATTTTATTGAATTGAATCTACTATTTAAATCGCTCAAAAAATCTTCTACGTTACATTTACTAGTGTCAAAAATGGCAAATATATCGTCTACATATCTCACCCACACCTTTGGAAAATATGGGAGCTCATCTTTCAGTTGGGTTTCAAATTTTCCCATGAAAATTTCTGCAATGAAAGGAGAGAAACAATTTCCCATGGCTGTACCTTCACTTTGTTGAAAAAATGATCCACTGACTTTGAAATAATTCTGCTGCATACACAGATTGGTTAAATTAATGTATTCTTTGACAGTTTGTTCATCAATGTTATTTTTAATAAGGAGTTCATACAAATATTCCAAAGCCTTTGGTTCAGGTACACTGGGAAAAAGTGAGCTGACGTCGAATGAAATTAATAATTCGTTATCATGTGTTGCATTTCGTTTATAAACTCTAAAGAGTTCTTTACTGAAAAACTAGACTGCTTGATCTCGCGGTTATTAAATTCATTGACTAACCATTTGGACAGTTTGTAAGTAGGAGAATCTATAGCTGAAACTATGGGCCTTACGGCTTTCCCTACTTTATGGATCTTCGGTAAACAATACATGCGTGGTATTTTTGGGTTAGACACATGTAGCTTACGTTTGATATCCGCGGAAATGAGGTTATTACATAGTTTAAATGTTTTCTGAGTATCTGAAATCATTTTAGGCAACGGATCTTTGTTAATTTTCACGTACGGACCGTTTTCTATTAAATTATTTACTCTTTCGTAATAGTCACATTTATCCAATATAACAACCTTGTTACCCTTATCTGCCTTAAGTTAAAAACAATCTTTCTCTCTCAGTCCTTTGATAGTTTTAGAGTAGTTTTTGTGGCGGGGAAGAGAACCATGATATTTAATAATATTTTCGGATATTTTTTGTGCAACCGTTCCCCTAATCATACTTTTTTTGGATTCAGTTTTAAGCACTGAATTGAGGATTCAATACTAGCTATTACATTTTCGGTACCTACGCGACGAGATTCTGGCAAGCTAAACTTCAAGCCTTTATTTAATAAGTTTAGTTCGGCTTTAAGACACCAATTTTATTGCTTTTATTGCTCTTATGTTCAAAATAGTTCTAAGAAACCCTGTAGGTACCTAAGCCGATCCCTTTCGCTTGGGAGACCGATTTTGTTGCTATCGTGTTCGAAATGTTTCTAGAATTTCATGGAACTGTTTTGAGCATGGGGGAGAGATGGAGTTGGTTTCTAAAGGCTCAAATGTTCGCAATTTTTCGGAGCGCGATTCAAGCGTTTACGTGCTGCAATATTGTGACGGTTTGGAACATCATAAACGCATAAATTAAATTTTAAAATATAGCATAAACATCGTCGTACCCGACAGCGTTGCCCAATTTTTTTAAAAACCTTTTAAAAAATTGTAACACTGGCCCAAACAAAGGGCAAGTTTGAGCGTTCGTTACGCAGTTGTAAAACACGTTTTAAAAATAATAAACACGAGGTCGGGTACATGAATTCTTAAATTAAGCCAAGATTACTTAAAATTTCCCATAACTAAATTGACAACTATACAGTTTTGCAGTAGCGAACGCATGTTTGAGTGAAATATTGAATACAATTGCCTACATTTAGGGGCTAAATTTTAATATGTGTGTTGCAATCGGCGCTTCCAGCTGCAGTAGGCGGAGCTATACGGTGCAATTTTTACTGAAGCGGACAATGTACAAATTAATGGGACAAATTTTTATTCATGTAGGTATATTTACGAGTATATTTAACAAACTCTGGAATTATAATTTTCAGGGCAAAGATGTATTTTAGAGGGTATTCTGCAAATAAATGTTTAGCGTGAAAAATTGTGGTAAGTAAAGGTTCTCAACGATTAATATTTTTTCGACACAATATAGAATGAAATAATTAAGTAATTTTTAATAATAAAGAGTGCATTATCTGTACTTATCCGTCAATACTTTCAAACTGGGTTTATTGTGAAATCCTTTAAAATAATTGAATAGCGCAAGTAGCAAGCCATGATACTTGCGGGAACGCTTCATTTACAAAATACATATAAATAGGTAGGTACAGCCGTCAAATTATGTCTCAGCAAAAGGACAATAATGAATAAAATAATTGTACGTACCTACTAAACGAAATATACCGTACCTATATACCTGAATGGGGTTACAAAGAGGATAAACATTTTTATTTTTATTTTCTCTCAAAATCGCTTCATAAAAAACCCTGCTTCTCCTTAAACTCCAATTGCATGTATTATTTTTATCCAACTGTTTCAGGAAACATTTTATTAACTTTTTGTGCGTTATTAGACTTAGAAAAAATTTCATTAATGTTGACACTACAGTGTAAAAATGTATTTAATTCAGTACGGTATGGGACTGGTGAGGAATACTAACGTCTAGTAATTACAAAATTTAAAAAAAATAAGAAATAAGAAATAAGAAATAAGTGTTTTCATGTCGGAACGGGAATTAATGAAAATATTTTTTAGAAAAATTGGGTCTATTCAAATTTAAAAAATAGGTAAACAAAAATAGGCGTAACGAAAATGAAACTATTTCTATTTGATGCAAACGACGCACTATTTTAATAATTAAGTAAATGTTTTTCCTTAATAAAAAATTTCGAAAGCCCAAAAATGTATAAAATTTTAATAACAAATTTTTCCGTCACAGTTGGTTAAAAATTAGATGTTCTATGGGAGTGTTTTATTGAGAAATAACTAAAATTGATCATGTTTGTCCTCTTTATAACCCAATCCGAGGAAATACTGTATAATGCATATTCTTTCAAAATGCCAACAAACTGCTTTTTTCATCAGAAATGCATAGACAGTCCAGGTAGAATAAATTATACGATCTAAGAATGTTTGCATCTCACGTGTTTGAAGGGATTTAAAATTATATTGTTGACAAGTAGGTACTACCGGCATTTCTCCAAAGGGTTTATGGTTTGCGGTACACCCTTTTATTTTCAGAATATATGATACCTATATAGATTTTCAATAATAGGTAAATGTGAAACGGTAGGTGGTTTCAAACGATTGTAAATTATAGAAAAGTATGTACAGTATCAAGAAAAAAGTATTTAAACAGTACACCTAGCAATAAGAATTAGTCTTCTCTGGAAATTGAACAGTTTTGTGTCGGATTTCGTGAATAGTGGTGTTTTCCTGTTGCACAAATTTTATTTTCCTGTATAATACGGAACTTTATATAGCGAATAGTTTATGTTTAGTGTATGTGTGTATAGTTTAGTGTAAATTAAGATAATTTTTGTGAACAATATGCCAAAATATGTGGACAAGCCAACTCCTTGTGGGAGGAAAAAGAGTGTTAAAAAACGTATGAAAAATTTGGCGAAATTTAGGAGGTTTGTATTGCATGTGAAAAGTTTGTGAAGTGCGATAATAAATATTTTGTAATCTTTCATTATAGTGAAAAAATGCAACCTGAAGTCATTTTGGAAATACCATCTAGTGCAAGGGCAGCACACGGTAGTAGTTTGCCAAGTACGTCAACTGATGAACCAAATTTTCCAGCACTTTTGACGGATAATGCAGAAATATTGGCAATTCCTAGTACCTCTGCAGGACCCGCGGGAATTCCTTACTTATCCAGTGCAGATGAAAGTGAAGTTAGTTCTAACGCAGATCCTTCATCAGTGTCCCCTAGCTATGAAACGTAAGAAACTATGTTTATTTTAGATTAATTAAACTTTTAGTAACTATTAATAAGTTACCAAATACAAAATTCAAAAATAGGTATAAAAAGACTGGGGTGAGGAAGAATGTAAAATTGATAAAAAGTGTCCTTTCGTTAGGAAAAGGTTCGGATACGTTAAATTTTGAAACTTCACGTGTCTTGTAACTTTTTTCTCTAAAGTGCATAAGAGATGCTGAAAGGCACTTTTTTCGGACAAATCGGGCACCCTATATATTTATTTCCACTCTTGACTAATTAAGGGTTTTGTTTCAGTGTCCTTACACCAGTTCAACAAATGCAGGATGAACATCAGCTACCCATTAATATAACTGGCCGTAGAATAATAAGCGTAATGAGTTTTTTTCGAGAGATAATATCGTTCAAACATTTATCGATAATGAATTGCAGAAATGAACATTTGCAAATTACTAATGAAACTAGACATGGGTTTCAGAGCACTTTCACACTAAAATGGGCTTGCTGTATGGAACAGAAAAAAGTCGTAACAGATTCAAACCATTCTGTACTGGACATCAATAAAGCAATTGTGATGGGTGCAATATCTACGGGTGGCGGATTTGCACAAATACAGGAACAGTTTGGATACTGCGACATTCCAGTGATGAGCTCTCATATGTTCCAAAAGGTACAAAACGAATTAGCGAACAGTCTAATCGAACAGGCTGGAATACAGGAAAGGAATATTGCAGTACGAAAAGGTCACGTCGGGAAAGATTCTATACCATATATTACTGTAATAGCTGACGGAGCTTGGAGCAAACGTTCCTATAAGGTTAACTACGATGCTGCATCAGGAGTTGTAAGTAAAAAATACCTACCCATGTTTTTTTGTTATTTTCAAATTTCCTATATTTATCAAATTAAGGGGCAGATTGATGTAGTGATTACTTCTGACTGAATATTTTATACGATCGCAAAGTAAAAAATGCATCGCCATCTACTATAACCCAGTTATTTATTATGCACATCTTTTTACCACAGGCTGTTCAAGTCAAATATACTTTTTCTTTAAATGTTTAAATTCATTCATTTGTGATCTATTTTAATATTTAGTAAAACTTGGTAGATGCAGTAGGTACCTACCAACTGTAAAAATTATTATATCAACCATGGAAAATGAACATAAACAGTCTCACAAACTATCATTAGTCTAGGTTAAATAGTTCCTAGTTGTTATGAAAAATATAATACCTATAATTATCTGAGTGTTTTTAAAAAATGGCTTTTTCTCAGTATACAGTATTAATGCAGTATTGTTTAATTACCGACAAGTAATAAAAAATATGAGTAGAAAATTATTGTTGTAGAAGGTTTTCTTCATGATTTATTATAGAGACCAATTACTGATTACGATTTTTATTGTCTTTAGGGTGTTATTATTGGAGAAGAAACTAGGAAGGTACTATTTTTGGGGATACGTAACAAGTATTGTATTATATGTGCAAGAGCAGAAACAAAACAGGAAGAGCCATCAGAACATGTTTGTTTCAAGAATTGGAACAGGCCATCAACCGGAATGGAATCTGACATTATAGTTGAAGGTTTCAAAAAAAGTGTGGAAATTCATGGCCTTAAATATTTGTACCTTGTGGGTGATGGGGACAGCAGTGTCACCAAGAAATTGAGCGAAACGCGACCATACGATACACCAGTAACAAAAATAGAATGCCGTAATCATTTGTTACGTAATTATTGTTCCCGATTACGAGACTTAACATCGAGAAGGATAAGCTCAAAGAGAAATGTAGTTGACGTTAAACAACGAAACGCACTTAATAATAATATAAGAAGACTGAGAAGTGGTGTTGTTTCTGCAGTGAAACATGTAAACGACGAAAATGTCGAGTTAAGCCATAGGGACAAAGTAACTTTTTTAAAAAATGACATTTCTAATGGACCTCATCACGTTTTTGGTGATCATGTGAAATGCGAAACGTAGTTTTGTTCAGGACCCAAAAGTAACGAATATAATTGGGTACCTGAGATGAAGAAGTCGGGTATCTTTCAAGATATTCTTTATATCGTTGAGAGAGTTGCTCGAAATGCAGAAAGTTTGATTCTTAACATGGATAATAATGCTGCAGAATCTTACAATTCCGTGGTGGCCAAGTTCGTAGGGGGAAAGAGAATTAATTTCACTGCCAGGCGATCGTATGCAACGAGATGTGAAGCTGCAGCAATATCGTATAACGTTCCTGCTGGAGAGTTTCCTCGGTTTGTCCATAAAAAAATTACAAACCTCAGTCCAGGTGTATATACGAAAAAAATAATATCTGCCCGCGCAAAACAACAAAAGTGGACGAAATTAAGAAGAAAGTTGTTTCCGTCTTCAAAACAAAGAAAGAGGAAAAGTATGACTAAACCTGATGAGGACTATGGGCTCCCACCAGTTGAAATGGATACCGAGGATTATGAAACAAAAAAAAGGGAATTTTTAGATTCTTTAAATAGAACCGAAGAGGAACTGCGTCAACTTCAGATTGATACCATAGGACAAGCCGATTCTGTTTTATGGAGAGATGAAAGAACTAAGCGCATAACCTCGTCAGTTTTTGGACAAATTTGCAAGCAACGATCTAGTACCCATTGCTCAGGCCTCGTCAAAGCAATGTTGTACTCTACGTTTAAAGGAAACGTGTCTACAACTTGGGGGAAAGAGCATGAACGAATTGCAATAAACATGTATGAAGATATTAACAATATTAATGTTGATAAATGCGGTATCTTTATCGACCACGAAAAGCCTTACTTAGGAGCAACACCGGATGGTCTGATAGGAGATGAAGGAATTGTAGAGGTGAAGTGTCCATACGCTGCATCTAAAATGACCCCAAGAGAAGCGATTGAGACAAGTAAAATTACTTTTGGAGCTATTCGTGACGGACAATTTCGCCTAAAACGAAATCACAATTACTTCTTTCAAGTACAGGGTCAACTCCACATAACACGAAGACGATATTGCATATTTATTGTCTGGACTCCGCTAGGAATGGAATCAGAAATTGTAAGTTCATTGGACGATATTTTTATAACCCTAAGTAGCATGCCTAATTTGTAGAGTACATACAAACTTTGTGAAGTCTTAAAAACTTATTTAAATATATATTTATGTATTAATTTATTGACAGATATTTCAAGATGAGAAATTCTGGAAGGATATGGAGAAGAAATTGGAAGATTTTTATTTCATGTGTCTACTGCCTGAATTAATAAATCCTCAATTTCCAAGTCCAATAAAGGACCTTAGAATTAAATAATATGACATTAATGTAGATATGCAATGTACATATAATATACCTACTTGATATAAATATAAATATATTTTGTCCACGACTATCTTATAATATACTCTTTATACTTGTGTTTCTTCAATCATAATTAGATACATTAATCACTGCAGTGATTAATGAATATTATTCACTACACCAATAGGAACATCGCTTTGACCCTTTTTTACATTTATTTAGTAGGCCGTGATCGCGATGTGTCAGTTCAAATTGAAACGTCAAATCAGCATGGTTTGCTTTTAATTTGAAATGCATATTCTAAAAAAGAAGATATAATGAGTAGTGAGAGTGAAAACGAGGTTTCTTTAACAGCACCAGCAATAAAAGAAGCTGCAGAACTTGCCTCATTAGATTCATTGCCCAAAAAACCAAGAAAATTATACCTGAGAGCGTATGTATGAATCTTTCTTACACTGGAGAAGGGAAATGAAGGTAAATTCTTTCTGAGAATCTGTTTTGATAGTCGTGGACAAAGTATAGTATACAACTCGTTATAATGATGCTATTATTACCTCGGATGATTACAAAACTCGCTCGTTTCACTCGCTCGTGTTGTAAACTTCATCCTCGGTAATAATAGCATTCATTATAAACTCGTGTATAATATACATACTATTATGTGGCGGTTAATCACAACTTCATATTTTTACCTTTTGTGTCGGAAGTTACATACCGAGTTACATACATTAACTACGTTATACATTAAACAAAAAAAATTGTAGGGAAATTTATTCAATATTTAGACAACTTGTGCAGTTTGCTAACTACGGCCGGAACATATCAAAATTGTATGTTTTCTTTCGGTCAGTTGAAACCGTGATGAAACATAATTTAACAGTTAAAATTACTTTTCATTTACAATATTTTGTTACCGATTAAAGGGAATGCACTTCTAAACTTTTAAATAGTACCTACTACTTTGTATGAAAAAACTTATTTAATTATAATTAAGAACGTTTTTAGATTAGTCATTCTAGAATTCAACGGTGCTGAATATAGTAATAGGATCATCTCTCGTCACTAAATTTAAGAAAATTCAACAAACCCAACACTCAGTAAAGTCATACATATGTAATAGTATAAGTAGTAGTTAATTTCGAATCTCCGCTCTATTAAGATGATGCTCTGAACTTGGCTAGAGCAGCCAATCACTGTCTGTTTGTTTTGGCTACGTTATCCACGTCAGAACGTCCTGTCTCATGTTGATCTTTTTGTTCTCAGTCGCTGAGAAATTCCATCGCTGCGACATTACACCCTTAAGTGGGAGGGGTTGATGAAGAAATCCTATAGGTTTATCGATTCTCTTCACTTTAGGAGTGGAGGTTGCGTATTTATAGCGATGTAATTTAAGTTTAGAATTAAATTAATCTTCTACTCCTGAAGATGCTGACGTTGTCAGCGAAACACGTGTCGAGTTTAATTACTGTGTCACTGTCTTTTGGCGTGTGGGGTTAACTTATTAAGAATTCATATGGCACTTTGATGTTAAAATGTATTCCAATCTATTGTACAACTTTATATTTTGCAGGAACGAAATTTGGTGCCATACCGAAAGTCAGAGGGAAGAAAGTTGTAGTAGAAGAAGATTCGGTGGGTAGTAGTAGCGATTTCGAGGTACCTACCTGAATTGAATTTTTTTTAATATGCCTGTAAGTAACTTAGTAATGTAATTTTTCTAGTCATCTGAAGAAGAAGCAGAAGAAGAAGACGACGACGAAGAAGACGAAGATGACGAAGAAGAAGGAGAAGAAGGAGAAGATGATGAAGAAGAAGAAGAAACCAATTTAAGAAAATTAAAAATTCTGGAACTGCAGCTTGCGAAAGTTGGAGTGAGTTCTTAAATTAATATGGGGTTGAAAACCAACTTAATATTTTTGTAAACCTTTCAGGCCACATTGAGAACTATAACTTTCCAAACGAATGGGACAAAATTGCAAAAATGTCACACCATGATGACAAATTTAGTTGCAATAGAGATGGGAAAATTGGAATGCCCTGATGTAAGTACTTTACTTTATCTACTCCTATTAGATTATACATTAATTAATCAACTGATTCTGAATTAGTGGTACTGGACCGTTCGAACAACTACTCCTCGGGCAAATACCCCGCCAGGCATTGAATTATAGAACTAAATCCAGATTATTTTTATTTTATTTTTTTTTGTACTACGAGTAGGGTTTTCAATCCCGGGATCCCGGGATCCCGAATCCCGGGATCCCGGTAAGTGCCCTCTCTATGTCTTCCAGGAACATGAAAGTTAAGTAGACGTCGTTCTTGTCCAATATTACACCGAGGTGTAAGCCGATAATTTTCTTCGGTACATTACCTTATCATAAAACAGAATGAAGGATACCGAAGAGAATATTGTCGAATTTAATTACCGATCCTCCGCCGTATCCACATAGAGTTTTCACAAAAAGTGCTAAATTGTCGAACTGAAATGTCTGTGTCATAATTTGAAATGACGACATGAGCGAGGAGAAATTCCGCTTTTTCCAAGACGTGGTAACAAATTTCCTCATATTTACAAGTCACCACATCGCCCCACTCTTACTACTTGTCCACCATGAATTTTTACGAGCGGTAGACATTACTGTTAGCGGAAAGGGTTGGATAGAATAGACTGAAACAGTTGTTGAATTTGATATAGACTCCTAGTTAACGTCCATGTAGTCCCTTATACTCCATCATAAGACATTTCGTGAAATTATAAAACTCGATGAATCAAGGTACGAAAAATAAAAAGTCGTTCGAGTCTACGCTTTGTTTTCCAGGGGCACACAGTGAGAAACGCCATGAGTTTATTTTCTCAACGGTAGTTTTGTATCTTACAGAGATATAAATATTTTTTTAAAAGACACAAACTCGGGTTATTCGATTCGAAAATAGAGAATCACATAAATGTCGTTCACGTCCAGTATTTCATTGAGGTTTAAGCTACTAATTTTTCTCAATACATTCCTTGTCACGAAGCCGAAACGCAAGACCACGAGGACAATATTGTCGCTTTGAATGCCGGCCTTTTTCATTTTCCATGCCGGGACAGATCAGGTCGAGTCAGATCAGATAAGGTCAAAGATATCCGCTCTTCCAGGAACATGAAAATTGAGCAGACGTCGTTCTTGTCCAATATTTCACCGAGGTGTAAGTGGATTATTTTCTTTGGTACATTACCTTATCATAAAATAGAAAGAAGGACACTGAAGAGAATACTGTCGAATTTAATTAGCGATCCTCCGCCTTATCCACATAATGTTTTCACAAAAAGTGCTAAATTCTCGAATTGAAATGTCTGTGTCATAATTTGAAATGACGACACGAGCGAGGAGAAATTCTGCTTTTTGCAAGACGTGGAAATACATTTCCACATGTTTAGAAGTCTCCACATCTCCCCACTTTTACTCTTTGTGAATCATGAATTATTACGGGCGGCGGTCATTACTGTCAGCGGGAAAGGTTGGATGGGATAGACGGAAACATTTTTTGAATTTTATATAGACTCCTAGTTAACGTCCATGTAGTCCCTTATACTCCATCATTAGACATTTAGTGAAATTATAAAACTCGTTGATTCAAAGTACGAAAAATGAAAAGTCGTTCGAGTCTACGCTTTGTTTTCCAGGTACACACAGTGAGAAACGCCATGAGTTTATTTTCTCAACGGTAGTTTTGTATCTTACAGAGATATATATATTTTTTTAAAAGACACAAACTCGGGCTATTCGATTCGAAAATAGAGAATCACATAAATGTCGTTCACGTCCAGTATTTAATTGAGGTTTAAGCTACTAATTTTTCTCAATTCGTTCCTTGTCACGAAGCCGAAACGCAAGACCCCGAGGACAATATTGTCGTTTTGAATGCCGGCCCTTTTCATTTTGCATGCCGGGACAGGTCAGGTCGAGTCAGGTCAGATAAGGTCAAAGATATCCGCTCTTCCAGGAACATGAAAGTTAAGTAGACGTCGTTCTTGTCCAATATTACACCGAGGTGTAAGCGGATAATTTTCTTCGGTACATTACCTTATCATAAAACAGAATGAAGGACACCGAAGAGAATATTGTCGAATTTAATTACCGATCCTCCGCCGTATCCACATAGTGTTTTCACAAAAAGTGCTAAATTGTCGAACTGAAATGTCTGTGTCATAATTTGAAATGACGACATGAGCGAGGAGAAATTCTGCTTTTTGCAAGAGGTGGAAATAAATTTCCTCATATTTAGAAATCTCCACATCGCCCCACTCTTACTATTTGTGGATCGTGAATTTTTACGAGCGGCAGACATTACTGTTAGCGAGAAGGGTTGGATGGGATAGACGGAAACAATTATTGAATTTTATATAGACTCCTATTTAACTTCCATGTGGTCCCTTATACTCCATCATAAGACATTTCGTGAAATTATAAAACACGATATTCTAAGTACGAAAAATAAAAAGTCCTTCGAGTCTGCGCTTTATTTTCCAGGAACGCGTAGTGAGAAACGACATAAGTTTATTTTCTGAACGGTAGTTTTGTATCTTAAAGAGATTTACTTTTTTCATAACAGACAAACTAGGGCTATTCGATTCAAAAAGAGGGAATCACATAAATGTCGTCCATGTCCAATATTTCACTGAGGTGTAAGTGGATTCTTTTCTTCGGTGCATTTCCTTATCTCAAAGCAGAAACGAAGGACACTAAAGAGAATATTGTCGAATTTTATTACTGATCCTCCACCTTATCCAGACAGTGTTTTCACAAAAAGTGCTAAATTTTCCAATTGAAATATCTTTGTCATAACGTGAAATGAAGATATGAATGAGGAGAAAATTTGATTTTTGCAAGACGTGGAAATAAATTTCCTCATATTTACAAGTCTCCACATCTCCCCACTCTTACTATTTGTGCATCATTAATTTTTACGACCGACAGACATTACTGTTAGAGGGAAGTGTCGGGATGGGACAGACGGAAACATTTGTTGAATTTTATGTAGACTCCTATTTAACGTCCATGTAGTCCCTTATACTCCATCAAAAGATATTTCGTAAAATTATAAAACTCGATGATTCAAAGTACGAAAGATAAAAAGTCGTTCGAGTCTACGCTTTCTTTTCCTGGGACACACAGTGAGAAACGCCACGAGTTTATTTTCTCAACGGTAGTTTTGTATCTTACAGAGATATATATATATGTTCTACAAAAACACAAACTCGGGCTATTCGATTCGAAAATAGAGAATCACATAAATGTCGTTCACGTCCAGTATTTCATTGAGGTGTAAGAGTCTCATTTTTCTCAATATATTACTTGTCACGAAGCAAAAACGCAAGACACCGAGGAAAGTATTGTCGTTCTTAATGCCGGCCCTTCTCATTTTCCATGCTACAACTTAATTTTGTACAATTTTTTTTGTAGTTTTTAATAAAATTTAGCAGCGTGTCAGACAAGTTTTAATAATTCAAAATTATTATGATTTTTTGGGCCCATTTCCCTTCTATTATAAAGCGGAATCTGGCAACAGTGCTGTTTGCAATGGCGGTTTGGCAACGCCGCGAGCCAGTAGTGTGAGCAATAAACTAAAACGCGGTTATTCCCGCGTTATTCCTTTCTTGTTTGCTTGGCGGCTGAAGTGTAGAATTTACAAGAACAGGAAGAGTTTGTAGTTTTTATTGTAATGTACAGTGTACACTTCATCAATTTACTAGGTAAGTGCAATTTTCTTTTGTTCTTTTGATAAACATAAATACATATCTGGAAATAATCGTAATAAAGTGTAAAAAATGCTTTTGCCAGTGGCGGTGGTTGAAAAGTTGGTTTTGCTTAATTCTGCATGAACTTTGTAGAAACAGAAATAAGTAAGTCAGTTTTTACCCTTAAACAACAAAAGTATGTATTTTGGAGGGGTTCTGGACCCATAGTGCAGTTTTCTATGCACTTTAAGCTTTTTGTTGGCAAAACCGCTAAAGAACGTGCGAAACAATATCAAATAATTCTTGGATTTCTATACGTGGAAGTTGTTTGAGATTGTAACTAACATACCCGTGAAATACTGCCGCCCGATCGTCAAATGGGCGAACATTTTTGGTGTTTAATACGTATTTCGCATAACGCTAGCTTACCAAAAAATATTTAGAAGTCTAAAACTGAAATTATTTTTGATGACTTGTTCATGAGCGGCTTTAATGCAGATTTTTCTATATAATCACCCCCCCCCCTTACCACAAAATTTGAAATCACTGACCAACAAAATATGTAAGTAATATCTTAATTCCTGAATCAACTTATACAGGGTGTCTTAACTGAAGTTTATGTTCGGCAAACTTAAAATATCAATGTTTTGAAAATTTACGCACATGCCTTTACTGAAGATTGCGAATTTTGTACCTAATAATATTTTTTCGTCTTTCCGGCACTACAATTTACTGGAAGTTGACCCTATCTTAGTTTTTAATGGAAATCCTCACTTTTTATTGAACATTTGAATTCTGCAAGCAATTTTAGATCGAAATATAATTATTTCAATAAATTTTACCTTCAGAAAACCTAATCGCTAAATTTAAGAAAAAAATGTTGAACCAAGTACTAATATTTTCCGTAGTAAATTGGATATAAAGTGAAATTCGCAATTTTCCACAGAAACAGAGTGCTGTTTCGAAGAAGTTGTTTGACACAAAATCTGCTAAAATTGGAGGTAGAAAATATAACGTTTTCCTTTTTCTTCATAAGAATTTGAATCATCATCATAAAGTTCTCAATTCGAAGACTGGTTCGTAGCGTACCTCCATCCTTTCCTATCCTGAGCTAACCCATACATTTCCCTAAATTAGAACCTCCTATATCCCCAACTATTTGAGAGCAGTAGTCTAATCTGTGACGTCACCTATGACGTAATGTCACAAAAGAGGATCTCTGCCGCGACTAAACCCTATCCGAAGTTGAGGGTGAGCCAAAACAGGAAAAACGGGGGCCAATGAGTTGGTAATGCTGATACTCAAAATATACCTCTATCACAGTGACCAAAATTTCTAAAGCTCGCTGAGAGCAATGGTGGGGAACACAAAAAACACGCGTAATCAAACTGTAACTTATGTATTATTACGTTACTTAAATTTATTGATTTTATATAATTATTAGTGCCAATTTTTTATTAAATTTATAAATTTCGTGAATTATTGGCAAGAAATAAAATACATTTTGTATATTATCACGAAATTTATAAATTTAATTTCGCTCAGAGCTATTTCTAATTCATCTTTGCTGGATGCTAAAACTGCTATAGCATCCGCGAATCTGAGCATGTTGACAGTTTAGACCTGTATATTAATCCCTGAGGCTGTTCGGTCCTTAACAATATTAATCGCATCTTTGATATACAAGTTGAAAACTAGAGGTGACTACGCACATCCCTGTCTCACTCCCTTCCGGATATCTACTTCTCTTCGTTCCTGCTCAAATTCTATAACTGCCGTTTGCTCTTTGTAGAGATTATGTATTATTCTTCTCTCCCTACATTTCATCCCCGCTTTTCTGAGCACTTCGAACATATTCCCCCATTTTACGTTGTGAAAAGTTTTTCTAAATGTACAAATCCTATATACAGGCACTCTCCATTTTCTATTGTTTTTTTCTATAATTACTTGTCTAAATCCGAACTTACCTCCTAATATTTCTTCTGCCTTTTTCTCTCTTCTTTGCAAAATTCTAGTCAGAATTTTTGACGCTTGAGAAGTTATACTTGGGCCGCCCAACAGACGGAGTGATCACCCTGCAAGCATGAGCTCTAGACGGGACCACTATCAATTTAGGACGACCGAACCGCAGTGATGCGCTTTCTTTAGACCCAACGAAGTCGCATCACTTCAATTCAGTCGTCATAAATTAATATTGGCCCCGCTAGAGCACGTTCTTGCAGGGTGATCACTCCATCTGTTGGGCGGCCCAAGTATAAACACTTTTCGTTCTAAAATTTTCACACCTATCTGCGCCTTTCCTTTTTAGCAAACCTACTATGACTTTCCGTTCGTAATCTTCTGGAATATCGCCTGTCTGGTATATGCAGCTAACTAGTTTAAATAAACGATCTATTACCTCTTGACCTGTGCACTTTAAGATTTCTGCCTGCAAGCCATCTATACGGTGCTTTCTTGTTTCTAAACTTTTTAGTGCTAGCTCAAACTCTTCCCTCATTATAGGACAGCCTAGGTTATCCCCCTCTACACTGGTTTCCTTTTCTAATATATCTCCTGGTTCTTGTCCCGCATATAAAATTCCCAAATATTCCTTCCACCTATCTGCCTTTTCCTCTCTTCCGATTACGATGCCTTGCCTCGTTTCTAATGTTGCTGCTAGATCCAATTTCTCTGAAATTTCTCTTAATTATTTTATACACTTACTCAGTTTTTCCTACTTCGAACGTATCTTCCACTCCTTTGCATTTATTATCAATTCACTGTTCTTCCGCTTTCCTATATTTCCAAATAATGTCCCACTTGACTGCGTTATATCTTTGTTTCCCCCCTTCATCTAACCAATTTTTATATCACATTTTTTATAGAGTCACAATAACCTTTGTTATCCAGGGTTTCCTACTTTCATTCTGTTTGTGACTCAGAATATCTAGCTGCAGAATCTAAACTATTTTTAATGCAATTCCATTCTGCTTCTATGTCCCCAACAAAATTTTCATCCGCGCCTTTTAGTACTTCGTTCGCCTTTTTCTCGAACTTATAGCGCAAATCACAATCTTTTAATTTCTCGAGGTAAAGGTGTCTTCCACTGTTTCATTTCTTGAAAATCTTAAAATAAGATTAGTCTTCATAACCACTATGTTGTGATCACTCTCTATCTATATCTGTTCCTGGATAGCTTCTGCAGTCCCTAACTTGATTTCTAAATTTTTGCCTAACAAGAATGTAATCTATTTGATATCTCCCTAGGTCCCCTGGCATCTTCCATGTATAGCGTCTCTTAACGTGATGTTGAAATGTAGTGTTCGCGACGGTTAGACTATGTTTATCGCAAAAATCTATCAGTAACTCCCCTGTTATTCCTATTGCCTAATCAATCTTCCCTCATCCCTGGACCTAGGACTGCATTAAAATCTCATACGGTTATTAAATTGATTATTTTCTTATAATTTCCCTTTTAGTGTGAAAAGAGATATGCCTCACCTAAGCTGAAGTTGAGTCACCCTGCTTAATTTGAAACCATTTGTTTCACATGTTTCATATTTTTAGAACGTTCGAAATAAAGGTATGTCATGCCCACATTGCAAGTCAGTCGAGGATCTATATGCTCATAGTATACAGCGACCACTAATGAAAAATTTTCTTGATGAAGTGATCCACATCCTGACTGAAATCAGCTCCAATGAGAAAATTTGGCACAGAGCCAATGTAAAGAAAATTTTGTATTTAGTCTATGGTTCGCCAGAATTACATGTAACAAATCGACTTATTCGGTATTATCAGGCATTTTTGCAACGCCATTCCAATTTACTGGCCGGTCACTGCCAAGATTTTTTGGGGTTTCAAGAGGAAGAGATAAGAGCTTCTTTTCTTAATAAGGAAGCACATTCTAGGGTAAGACGGTTTTTTATGTTTTTTTTAACCTAAGGCTTGGGGTGTAGGTCAGTATCAGCACAGAAAATTACTAAAGGTAGTCTCAATCTTTGAATTTTCGTTTCTATGTGAGCTACAGACAGAAATCACTTGCTGTGTTTCACCTTTATTTGTTGACCCAAAATTTTTTTAAACGTCGTACTTATAGATGAAAATCTTTTGCTTCTCACACTATTTTTAGTACCTCTGTTAAAAACCCAAGGTTTATCATCAGAATATTTATTTGCTTTAGTTTCCTATTGTTTTTGCGCAGATTGCAGAATTTGAGATACAAAATTGAAAGCCATGGATTTTACTGAAAACAACACATTAAGAAATAGAAACCCGTCGTGTCCGATGGACGCGTACGTATGTGAGTATTTTTATTTGTTAATCTGTTTAATCAGATAATGGTTCTTTCTTATTTAGATTTGAACAGATGTGAATTACTGGAAAACATGCTTGCAACGGCAAACCCTGCAATAACCCATGTGCAAAGAAATGCAAAAAGTACGTCTTGCAACGTAAAAGTTCTTCATAATACTACTTACTACATGTTATTTTAGAACTTAAAGTGGCAAGAAGACTTTTTATGGACAGCGATGATGAGGAACGATTACTTGTACCTGAAAAAAATATGCGTATTGTGCAGATTGAACATTTGAAACTCCCAAGTGCAAAAGACAGACAACTAAAAAAACAATGCTGTTGTTTTTGCCACAAACTTGTTGCTAGGCTTCCACGACATTTGGAGACCGTTCATAAGGATGAGAAGGAGGTGAAAGAGTTTTCCGTTTTGCCCAAAGGTATGTCCAGTTTAATTTACCTCTAAAGAAGTTCTGATATTTTGTTTACTTAAATTACTGCATCAGACTGAATAAATTACACAGAATGACATTATGACCGTATTTGATTTCCCTGTTATTAAAAGTTTTGGAAGAAAATGTTTAATTTATACATTTTGTCTTCCGTTCTCTTAAACGCTGTAATTTCTCCCCGCATGTCAAGTTGTAGGTGGCATGCTGAAATGGTAATAATTTTTTCAGCAAATGTGAAAAAAATATGGCTTTAGCGACTCTATGAACGACACTAAACTGTCACTTTTTATGTGCTTAGCAACCAGCAGTAAGGGCCGTCTGACACGAGACTGATTTCAGTACTAAATTTAGTACAATGTCAGCGAGCACAAGGTAAGTTTGAAATTTAGAGTGACAATAGAATTGTGTATGGCAGGTAAGTACTAAAATAAGTTCTGTGCGATTGAAAACAGGAATTATAAAGACAAACATGGGGAAATATATTTGACATTTAACTTAATTTGGTTCAATGCGCATGCCGAAATGCTTATTTTAGTATTTACCTGCCGCACACAATTTTGTTGTCACTCTAAATTTTACACCTACTCTGTGCTTGCTGAAATTGTACTGAATTTAGTGCTAAAATCAGTCTCGTGTCAGATGGCCCTTAGGAAAGTTTTTTTACTGACAAGTTTGTAAAAAAATTTTTACCGACGCTAATCCAAAGCAATCTATCATACAATAAATAATTAATGTCACTATAGATATTTTTTACTCTGTTTGCAAGCAAAATAACCATGTTTATTGGAATTTAGATAAGTGTATCGACGTTTGCTAAAATGCTTTTTGTGGCTCATCTGTAGTTGCAGGACTCCCTTCATTCGTCCGTCAAACATTACAGATTCGCCACAAAAAATATTACTTCAGCTCCTTATACAATAAAATACTATTTTCTCATTTCTTATTTTAGTTTTTAGTAATTTAGTTTGAATTCTGTTTTCACCCCCCCCCCCCCCCTCACATACCAAAATTTTGATTTTCTTTTTATTGATCTTTATGTCGTACACAGCTCTCTGTAAAAACTGCTTCCGTTTCGTTCGGAGCTATTACTAGTTTTCTTTGCCGGATGCTATATCATCTGCGAATTGAGCATATTAATAGTGTGGTCCTGTATATTAATCCCTAAGGCTATTCTGCCCTTAACAATATTAATCACATCTTCGATATATAAGTTGAAAACTAGAGGTGACAATGCACATCTCTTTCTCACTACGTTCTGGATATCTGCTTCTCTTCGTTCCTGTTCAATTTCTATAACTGCCGTTTGCTCTTTGTAGGGATTATATATTATTCTTCTATATAGGTGCTCTCTCTCTTTCCTATTGTTTTTCCTAGAATGACCTCATACATATTCCTCTATTTCGTCTAAATCTGAATTAATCTCATATTTCTTCTGCCCTTTTCTCTGCCTTTTGCACGATTTTTATTTAAATTTTTGACGCATGGAATGTTAAACTGATCGTTCTTAAATTTTCTCACTTACCCGCGCCTTTCCTTTTTGGCAATGCGACTATGATGTTCTGTTTATAATTTTCTGGAATCTCGCCTGTCTGGTATATACAGTTAACTAATTTAATTACACGCTCTCTTGCACACTGCAATCCGTCTGCCTGGTGCTCTATTGTTTTTTAAACTTTTTAATGTTGACTGAAACTCTTCTCTCATTATAGGACAGCCTAGGTTGTCTCCCTCTACCCTGATTTGCTTTTCTAATATATCTCCCCGTTCTTGTTCGGCATGTAAAATTCCAAAATATTCCTCCCACTGCCTTTTCCTCTCTTCTGATTAGGATGTCTCCTGCCTCGTTTCTTGCTGCTAGATACAATTTCTCTGAAATTCCTCGTAATTAATTTATATGCTTTCACAGCTTTTCCTACTACTTCGAACTTATCTTCCACTTTGCATTTGCAGGGTTTCGATTTCAAGTTGTGTCGTAATTCTGTCAATTCCCATTGAGTACCCGTAACTTTTTGCAAGTTTCTTTGCTCTGTAATATATCTTAGTATTTCCTATCATTTGTTGTATATTTTGTTAAAATTAATCAGTCGTGTATAAAATATTGTATGCACCACTGTTATAACCAGCATTTACAGACTTCAGCATGTGAGTCCTAGAGCTATGTTCTCCTGTAGTTTTTTGTTTTGTTAGTTTAGTGTATTATTTTACAGGATGTAGTGAAAGGGTCCAAATCATCGATTTACTGAGAAAAATTGGCAACTTCAAATATAATACCGTACAAGCTTACAATGAAGGACAGCTTATTGTTTGCCGGAGACCAACAAATGCACAATCAAAAAAAGCTTCTGACTACAAGACCTGTTCTAAATGTAAAGGTTTTTTTTCCAAAAATTCCATCAGGAAACACACACGTAAATGTATTCCAGAAAACAAGGGACAAAGGAATGTCCTGTTAATGAGTAGGAAAGTTCAAAAGCAACTGCACGAGAGAGCAAATCATACCTTAAAATTAAAAGTTTTCCCTGTTTTGCGAGAAGATGATATTACAAAATTAATTCGGTATGATGAACTGCTCATCGTGTGGGGAAATAAAATGTGTGATAAGTACAGAAGTGAGCATCACCATAAAATGATTAGGAGTCGTTTGCGACTAATGGGAAGATTTTTGTTAGAAATGCGAAAATTGTCAACTGAAGTGATAGATTTTACTTCTGTTTATGATCCAAAGCATTTTGACAATGCTGTGGTTGCAATTAATGTTGTTGCCAAGTTTAATAATGATTCGACCTCATATAAGTCACCAGCAACTGCCATGAATTTGTGTACATTGTTAAAACAATGTGGTAATTGTTTAATTGTTGAGTATATTAAAAAACATGATGAAGCTCGACAAAAGATGGTAAAGCATTTCATCAAACTTATTGTAGAAGATTGTCCAACTTCTATAAACAAAACAGCAGGTGAAAATTTATTGGAACGTAAACGAAATGTCACCATAAATTTACCAAACTTGGATGATATCAAAAAATTTAACGAATATGTGAAAAATAACAGACGAAAGTATTATGAACAATTAAAAGAAAAGTTTTCATATTCGGATTGGAAATCTCTTGCACAATTTACTCTGCTAGAATTGCTAATATTTAATCGAAGGCGGGCTGGTGAAATCGAAAGGATTCTTATAAGTGATTTCTCAAAATATCAAACGATTGAACCAAACACGGATGTATTTAATAATATGACAGAAGAAGCCAAAAAGGCAGCAGAACAATATGTACGATTTGTCATTCGTGGTAAACTTGCACGAGGAGTACCAGTTCTGGCATCGAAAGAAGTTGTTAATTGCGGAAAACTTGTGCTTGCACATAGAAAGCAAGCAGGAGTTAACGACTTGAATCCATATTTATTTGGTTTACCAGGAACTACCATAAATAAGTATTTGAGTGCATGCGATCTAATGAGAGAACATTCAGAAAACTGTGGTGCAAGAGATCCAAAATTACTTCGAGGAACTGCGTTAAGAAAGCAGATTGCCACCTATTGCATTAACTTGAATTTACAAGAGCACGAAGTTTCCGATTTAGCAAACTTTTTAGGACACGCTGAAAAAATTCATAAAGATTATTATCGGGTGCCACTTCCTGCCAGGGACATAGCACATGTATCAAAGTTGTTAGAGTTAGCACAGGGAAAGGATGGTGATGTTGGGGAAGAATGTTATGACAAAGAAATAGAAGGATCAAAAGAGCTTGGTACATCATCCACTTCATTTGAAACAGATGAAAGAGATGCAGATGTGACAAATACTGGCACACTTGATGATGATGATGCTTGTACAAATACAAAAGGGCAAGACCAATCGCATGAAATTGTAAATAATATTGAAGAGGAAGAAAGGCTCATGGAGTGTGATGTAGAACATCACACTCCAAGGAAACGTTTTCATGGTAAGATAATCTAAGCCTTTTATTTTTCATAAATGTTTCTAAAACAAGCCACACCCAATTTAAATTTTTTTGCCTTTTTATATTTTCAGTCAAAACCAAGACTTAAAATTACTTCCAGTTCAAGTTCATAACAGTCACTATACGGTTATTAATTTTTCAGTTTCGCCCAGTGTACCCGTTTCGCCTTGTGGTGGCGCTATTAGAAGAGTGACTTGGAGAACACCCGAAAAAGCAATAGTGAGAAAACTGTTTAAGAAGTATTTACAAGAAAAGAGACTTCCCAGTTTAGATTTGTGCCAGACTGCTATAAATAAATATCCTCAATTGCAAAGAAGAACACCAATTCATCTGAAGTTATGGATCAGTAATCAGTTTAAAAAAGGGGATAAAACTTCAGTATATGATGAACATATTGGTAAAAGTAAGTATTTTCTCTTTAAATATGGATATTAGGTTAGCAAACTAATCATGTGATGGCTAACAGGTTAAAGATTTCAACATACAGTTTCAACTTTTGACATTTTGGACTTCGCATTTTATGTACCCAGTACCTCTTATCGACCTATGAATGGAAAGCTTGGTTTCTGCAATTTGTGGAAGTAAATTCTGTCATACACACGTATGGGTCACTTTGAGCACATTTTATGATGCATTGATCCTTTTGGACACGGTGCTCAAAAGGACGATGTATGCATGGTCTTAAATTTTATTGGTTCACCATGACTGTCAGTTATTATTCAATGCAGGGAGAAGGGTAAAGCAGGAAAACTACAGCATTGTTGATCCTCATCACTTTGATTTTTCGAAATTCTGTCCAGTGAATACATAGTTTCTGAAATATCCTGAGAAAATGAAAAATGCATATCAATTTGTCCTTTCTTCAATAACAGTCGTATTTTTAAATGGATTTGAATTAAATTTTAAAAAAATAGTTAAAATAGTTTAAAAAAATAGTTAATGCTCCTAGAATTTTTCAGACTCCCTCTCCTTTATCAGTGTTGGAAAATTTATTTTTAAGAAACATTTATATTTTCTTCTAAATAGGCTACATTTTTAAATTAAGAATAACGAGATAAGTTATAAAATTGAGGAATCCGATACGGCACCCATAAGAAATAAACAACTTGGTACGCATCAAAAATACCAGTTTTCTCCAATTACTTCTCTCTATCTTCAGTGAAAACTGAAATGGCAATGGTGAACCAATAAAATTTTAACACAGTGTGTATTTTGTATTAGCATGCATTTGTTGAGACGTAGTCCAGTTAATCTACTCTTAAAATGTGAATAAATTAATGCAATAATTAGACTGTGCATGAAACCTTTACTAAAGCAATATGTTTTGGTAACGAATGATTAATAATTCAACAAAATTAGTTTTGAAAATTACGTATTTTGAGCAAAAAGTGGTGAACTTAATCTCTGCTGAAAATATTGCCCGTCCAAAAATTCATTGTTGCTTATTAGAATAATTGACATTAATGTATCTAACTGATATTGAGGGAACCCAACAAATTTTTGATTTGGAACAAGATTTTTTTAAATAAAACTATTTTTTTGCTCCACCTGTGTCAACAAAATTTGGTTTCCCAATATTTTTTAGAAAACGGTTTTCTAAACTTTTACGTGAATGATTTGGTAACAGAATGCAACATTTTTTCTTTTGGAACATAGAAATTAAGCATCGTCGTCAAACACTCAGGGCAAATTTTGCTGTAGCGGGGGAAGTAAAAAAATTGTTGTATTTAAAAAACTAGTTCCAAATTGAAAATTTCAACGGGTTTGACGTATAGATATATATACTTCTTTATTTTACTCTGTCTTTGTATTGCCAGATATAAATATTACAGCGTAGTTTAATATTTTTGTTTTAGAGAAAACTTGGAGTACCCCAGAAAGGGCTGCAGTGAGGAGGAGCTTTCGTGAGCATTTAAGAAAAGGACGTTTACCCGGATTTGATGAATGCAGACAAGCAATTTCTGAGCATCCAATATTAGAAGGAAGAACGTTGGCCCAAATTAAGGCATGGGTAAATAATGAAATAAACCGGCAGAACAGAAACTCTAAATACCATTAGTATTTTAAATCTAATCATTTGGGATTTGTAAAATCTAGTTTTTGTTTGTTCAAAGGTTAAAAATAATTCTTTGTTTCCTCTTTTATATTCCAATCAGGGGACATACCTACTGTGAATTTTATATTTCAATTAAATGTGCTTTTGTTCATTTTATTAAGATAGGTACTTTTAAATTACGATAATGTTTATTGTACCAATGAATATTGCTCCTTTATGCATATGTTACCTGTTTTCTATTTATTTATTTTTTCTGAGGCATTAGATTATAATTTGTTTTTTTTAAGTTCAGATTTTAATGTAACTAGCGAGTTATTTAATTTATTTTGTTTAGACCTAATTGTTCATTTTATTATTAGGTGCGCTTTTTGAAGTTTCAGAAGTCTTGCTTGCACACATTGATCGCCACTGAGAACTTCAGAGTTTTTGCCTGACATTTTGCACGCTTATGCTTCTTGTTATGCAAAAATGCACTTTGACTCCAGTTTTTTTATAATTGCATAAAAGTGTATCTTACTTGTCATTTAAAAATAAAAAAAAACAGTAAATTTTTAAGAAAGGAAAAACTGATTTTTCTGAAATTAAAAGTGGGATCAAAACACAGTTCTGTACGACAAGAAGCCTAGATCTCCAAAATTTCACCTAAAGACTCCGAAAGTTGTTTGGTAATCTAAGAAAAAAGAACACTTAGTTCTCAGGGATAATTGATGTGTATGAGTCGAAACAGTTGCAACTTCGCAAAGGCCCCTAAAGATACTTTTAAGTTATGTTGTCATATTTCATTGTACCCATGAAATTTTATTTTTCTGCATTATACAGAGTGATCTATAAATGAGTGTAACAAACTTCGAGAGTAGATAGAATACTTAAAAATAATGCGAAAAGTCCTAACCAACGTATGTCTGAAAATGTCGACTAAGCTGGTTGTTAAAATTTCTTTAAAAAATGTGTTATTTTTTAATATGTATATGGAAAACTACCAAAGCTATTCATTTTAAATTTGGGGTATATTAATTTATTAAAGCTTTATATTGACTTATAAATTTTGAATTTCATGCTCTCCCCATTGGCGTCACTATGAGGTGGGGAGGTCACATTTATTTCTGAAACTATGTTACGCTACTGGCTTACACAGATATATGTTGCCAAATATTTGAACCTTTGTTTTATTTACAAAAAAAATCTAATTTTTTCCGTACAAAGCATAGTTTCAGAGATAAATAATTTTGTGCAACATGGTGCGTAGTTCGTTCGCGTTTTTAAAAACCAAATTATCAGTCATCTTTGTAAAAGCCAATTTATCAGTCATCTTTGTAAAAGCCTTGTTAATATCGAAATGGCTTGTAAATACTCGAGAATAGAACAAAACAGTTGAGAATAGTAAGTAACGACAGAAGCAGATATTTCAATTTTTTGAGAAACTTCAACACCTGTATTTCATTTAGTTGCCATTTTTGGACATACGTTCATTATACTTGGGCCGCCAAACAGACGAGTGATCACCCTGCAAGCATGAGCTCTAGGTGGGACCACTATCAATTTAGGACGTCCGAACCGCAGTAATGCGCTTTCTTTAGACCCAACGAAGTCGCATCACTCCATTTCGGTCGATATAAATTAATATTGCCCCCGCTAGAGCACGTTCTTGCAGGGTGATCACTCCGTCTGTTCGGCGGCCCAAGTATAGGGATTTTCTCAATCTTTTTAAGTTGTCTATCTACCCTCGAAGTTTGTTACACTCATTATAGATCATCCTGTATGTTAACTGAAAATGTTGTTTTTTCTGCTACATTAGACCTAGACTTATTATTTTTTAAATTCAGATTGTAATGTTTAAAACATAACGTAATCCAAGATATAAATCCTACCCCAAGCGACATAACTTGCAAAAATTTTGTTATTTGATGAGCTACATCGTGGACAGTCGCATATACCCAAAAAAATGTCAGCTCTAGGTTTCATAAAAAAAATTATTTCTGTTTTCATTGTTACAAGTAAGTATTAGGACCACATTCTTAAACCAATTTATAGATATGAGTCCCCTAGTGACAAACTTCCATGTGTGCATGGGGAAATAACATGGGTAATTACGTTTTCGGGGATTCCTGCTCCCCATGTATAGTTACAATGGTGGTAAAAGTAGCAATCGAAAGACTGTTTTTTTCTGCTTATGAGGATATCAAAAATTCCACAACTTTACAATTTATTAAAGCATTAACATTTTCAAAATAAAACACCAGACATTTATCAGATTATCCATGAAAATCTAGTTTATTCTAATCAAAGACGTCTTTGATTTTTATGATTTTTTAATTTGTCGGAACTGTCAACATTAATTTATCGACAATTTAAAATTTGGGTTTCAAAATGAAAACCTTTTCTTCAACTGAATAAATATTTTTGTTCATTTTGAAACCCAAATTTAAATTGTCGATAAATGTTGACAGTTCAGACAGATTAGAAAATCCATAAGAATCGAAGACGTCTTTGGTTAGAATAAATTAAGTTATCATGGATAATCTGATAAATTTTTGTGTTTCAGTTTGAAAATTATTAAGGCAATTTTTGCTTCAATGCTTTAATGAATTGGAATGTTACAGAGTTTTTGATATCCTCATACGCAGAAAAAAACAATGTTTCGACTGCTGCCTTTACCAGCATTGTAATTATACATGGAGAGAAGGAATCCCCAAAAAACGTAATTACCCATGTTATTCCCCCATGTGCACATGGAAGTTCGGCACTCGGTATATTTCTTTATGTTGGAAACGTTCACATTAGATTTTCACAGCACATTTTTTCTGAATATTCAAATGAAAAATGTGTATAGAAAATACAACCTTTAGATGTTTCCAATGTAAAGTGTAGAGTAATTTTATTGACAACCCCCATAAATTGTGCGCAAAAGTTATGAGCATATTTTTGGGTGGTTTATCAAAATCGATAAAATTATATAACTTCGCCATTTAATCATCATTGAATGTCGTCAAATAATGAAGCCCTTTAGAATGATACCTGTATAGATTTTGGTGAAACTTAATATTTCATCAAGTTTTGGCACCTAGGTTTTTTAACTTGAAAATCCAGAAATATTTTTTGTATTGCATATTGTATTAAGAACACATAAATAAACTTTTTTTCTAACTTTGGGTGCTGCGTTTTCTATAACAAATAAACCAATATAATAATAAAGAACTTTATTTAAAATTTATGGTTTGATACTGACAAACATATCCTTTCCCATCTTGAATTGCTATTATTCACAATCTTTTGTCTTGCTTTCAATGAAATAAAAGTTAGGGCCTAAACTAAAATTAATATTCATAACAAGCCTTATATATCGTACATTAAATGTGATTTGGCTGGGCTTCAGCCATCAAGTTTCAATCCTATTGATATACACCTTTAATAAGCAACTAGCTGCAGGTCTAGTCAGTTTGACTAGTCTATAGTCAGACTTTCAACTCCTGCCTATTTGCATTTTAAAAAATCTTAAGTTTCTGGGTACATTATTCGTTGTGAGTTTATTTTAAATGAAAAATATTCAAACTTGGGAAGTCAGTGTAAGAAAAGATAGAGGGGAAGATAATGGCAATCACTGCGGAAATATTTGCATCTAAATTACAAAATTTGCACCCGTGGTGCTCAAGTTAGTTTCGCGCACAATCTCTCTAACACGTTGACCTTATAGCCCTGGTTTTTGAAAACTTTCTGTCGACAGAATTACGTTTGCCGTATTTTAAGTCTGTCGCTGTTTGAATGACAGAAAATTTTCAGTTTTTTATTGGTGTAACTTAGCAACAAACATATAATTCAGTAAAGTTGTGGCAGCGCAGTGCATCGACGGATTCCGTCGGGGTCTTAAAAACCAGGACTGTAGGAATCATGATCACAACAGCTACAGTCCCAGCTCAAATTATTACTCGCTGCATAAATTTCTGTTTTTCACATTTTTTTTTGTATTTTCACAGTCGCAAGAAACTAAACACATTTATTTATGAACCCTTTCTGTATTTCAAACACAAGGACAACAATTTTTGATTCTTTAACTTGAAAAAAATAAAAACCAAGATTTTGTTGTTCCACCTTTCGCAGCTACGAGTGATTGTATCTTGCATGGCATACTTTCGATGCACTTTGTTGCAGTATTTTGTAGCTTCTCGTTATGGTTCCAGTGGTAGATGATCCTTTCCAATGATATTTGCTCGGTAGAGATTTTTCTTTCCTCAATTCTGCTTTAAGACACTCCCACACATTCTCGATTGGGTTCATGTCGGGAGAATTTCCACACCAATCTAGAAGAGGAATGCTTTGTTCCTGGTGGATTTTTTTATTAATTTGGCTGTTTGGCAAGGAGCTCCATCCTGCATAAACATTTTTGGTTCCCCATTTGAAAACCATTCGTTTAACTGGGGAATTAAACGACTTTCCAACACGCCTTTATATTGGTCTTGTCTCATTGTACCTTCGACTAGATAAAGACGCTCTAAGCCCTTCCCAGAAATCACTGACCATATCATCAGCGATGGTGGATGTTTCACAGTTGTCACCACTCAGTCTTCCTTGTATTTTTCCCCAACTCTTCTTCGAACAAACTGTGACTTTTCACAAAGAACTTGGATGGTGGATTAATCGCTGATGCAAACCTACAGAAAAAACAAAATTAGGACTTAAAATTTCTAAAGAAATAAGCTTACCTTCTTCCAATCTTCAACAGTAAGATCCTTATACCTATTTGCCCACTGTAATCTCTTCTTTAAATCTTTTTTCTCCTACAACGTCCCTTTCTTCCGCACTCAGCTGATCCCAATGTTTCCATTTTTTCTCTAAATCTAGCACTTAAAACTGCGAAATATTGCATTTAGCACCTATTTGTCTTCGACTTAACTCTGTGTTCTTCAGCAAAGTCATCCCAGAGGTTTTCCTAGCAGGTGAGAGGTCTTTTCCCTTGTCCATCCTAAAAAAAACTGTTGACATTTCTAACAGCAATTTTGTACAAATCACCTAAAATTGATTATATTACCTTGTAAATAATTTTCTTTAGTCACACACTTGCTCGAACTGCTTTATTGGTAAGTGGTTTAATTTCCTTATGGGTTTATCATACGGTACTAATGGTTCAATGAATAAAAGTAAACTACTAACTGCTTGCTGTTTCAACTTACTACCGTACTACACCTCGCATCTCGCACACAACTATGTATCAAGTTGCCTATAGATGATATAAATTGTGTTTGTGGCTACGTCAAAAGGAAGTGTTCAAAATAACCAGTCTATGTCAAGCCATGATTACTACTACTGGAATAGTTAAATTGATAAAATTAAGCCTTTGGGGTGTCGCTGGTGATATCTGTTAAATAAAAATGCTTACCAAATGTCACTTAACAACAGGTGCTCGAAAGGATCGATTCATATATATATATATATATATATATATATATATATATATATATATATATATATATATAAGTAGATAACTTTAAACTATAGTGCAGTACTGATATATGTATCGAACTGATGCTGTCTAAATGATAAAACACTGCAAAAAGTTAAAAAGCGACTCAAAGAAAAGCGAAAGGAAAGGTGGTGGCGGTTTACTAAATTCAGCGATAAATAAATTACCAATCGAACTTCATATACCCGGATATAAGTTTTGCGGACCTGGAACAAAACTAAGAGAAAGGCTGCTTCGAGGAGATATTGGCGTTAATGGTCTGGATGAAGCTTGTAAGGCACACGATCTAGCTTATTCAAAAACTGAAAACTTATCAAATCGACATCAAGCAGATAAAATTTTAGCAGATAAAGCTGCAAAAAGGTTCTATTCCAACGAGTCGTCTTTGGGAGAGAAAGCTGCTGCATTGGGAGTGGTTGCAGCTATGAAAACCAAATTGAAATTAGGAATGGGTTGTAGTTCTAAGCGCACGAAAAAATCTAAACGCAAGATCAAAAAAACTGGTGGAGCTCTGAAGTTTACAGACGTAACTAAAAAAGCAACTGCTGCATTAAGAAACGGTAAATACGCCGGTATAAGTGATGCAATAAAAAGTGCTGTAAAAGCAGTGAAGACTGCAAAACAAAGGAAAAGGATTAAGCCAAAGCGCATTATACCATTGCCGAGAACTGGCAGCTTCTTGCCGTTAATACCGATATTTGCGGGATTAAGCGCTCTCGGAGCACTTAGCGGTGGTGCGGCTGGAATCGCAAAAGCTGTTAATGATGCAAAATCTGCAAAAGACAAATTGAATGAAAGTCTTCGTCATACCAAAATGATGGAATCTATAGCGATGGGAAAAGGACTGTATCTGAAACCATATAAAAAAGGATTGGGTCTTTTTTTAAACTCTCCATCTCGACCAAAAAACTACCAATAAAATTGCCTAAACGTGCTCTAACAAATTTAGACTTGGAGAAATATATTAAAAAGCTGAATATCAAATATTTCCGCGGTGTATTTATGCGAAATAATTTGCCTCGTAAAGTTCGCATGAAAGAATGTGGTATTATTAATCTGGATGATGAGAAAGGATCTGGTACGCACTGGACAGCTTACAAGAAGCATGCGAGTACTGCAACATATTTCGATAGTTATGGTAATCTGAAGCCACCTACAGAACTTATACAATATTTAAATGGTCGTGGTGACTGCAAAATTCATTACAATCACGAAACTTTTCAGTCATTCGATACAGTAAATTGTGGACATTTGTGCTTAAAATTTTTGTATAATTAGATTAAGACGAGGAAACTTTCTCATTACGTAATTAACAAGTGTTAGAAACATGTCCTTTACATTTACTTTGACTGGAAATACTTCTATTTTAACTGCAAACTTGTACCCACCAATTAATTTAAACGAAGAAAATGTGGCGTACGCTTTGGGATTGATAAACTTTGAAGCATACAATTCGTTCCCGAATATAGAAACTGGCTGCAACAAGTTTTATTATGGTCAACATGGTGATTATATTGAAATACCAGAAGGATCTTACGAAGTTAACGATATTAATGAGTTTTTACAAACATCTTTTAAAAAACTTGACAAAGTTATAGAAGCTGATACTTCTAATTTGGGAGAGCTAAACGATGTGTCGGATCCTACTAAAAACTTTTATTCTATTTACAGTAATAAAAAAAGAAAGCCTCCAGTAATTTTGAACATTCGTGCAAATAATAATACTCTGAGAAGTGAAATTAAATGCAACTACGAAATTGATTTCACAAAGAAAGATTCGATTGCATGGTTATTGGGGTTCGAATCGCGCAAACTTCAACCAGATAAACGACATGTATCGGATTCTCCAGTAAACATAGTAAAAGTTAGCGCAATATGTGTAGAATGTAATTTGGTAGGAGGATCATATGTCAACAATCGACAAGTACACATCATACACGAATTCTTTCCATCAGTGCCAGCAGGATTCAAAATAACCGAAACCCCTAAAAGTGTAATTTATTTACCAATCAACACAAACCAGATAAACGAAATTACAGTTAAAATACTGGATCAAAACGGGCAGTTGATCAATTTCAGAGGTGAAGTGATAACGGTAAAGCTGGGAACACATTTCTCTGATGTGTTGTGTTGTGTCGTGTTGTGTTGTGTTGTGACTCGCCGTGTGCACATGTTTCTGTCGTGTTGTGACGCAACGTTTGATAAACCGGTGCTACCCCTATTTCTCAAAAGCTCCAGTGTGTACACACCGAGCGTTTTCGTTCCCGATTAACCGGGAATTTTTTATAGAACTGTTTCTATACTTTTTTCCACACTGTATGTAAGTACAAGTGAAGCAAAAATGCTGTTGCTTTACCTGTAGAATTCATTTCCCTGCCTATCTCCTCCCACGCCTCTTGCCGCATACACACATTGCGGTAATTCTTCGAATTCACGTTGAATAAACATTCGTAATTTCTAACTTTTTCAATTAAGACAGCTTCATCCATATTTTTTAAGCGAAATGACCCGTGCACACTTCTCTGACGCTCTGATGTGTTGTGTCGCGATGCAGCGAAAATCTGGAAAGAAGGGATCGCGTTGCGTCACAACACAACACAACACAAGGCGTAGCGTCAGAGGAATGTGCACGCGCCCCGTTTAATTACATGCGATTTATGCTGTATGATCCATACAACGTTGCGTCACAACACAACACAACACAACACGTCAGAGAAATGTGTCCCTAGCTTCAGACTTCATTTGAAATGGATTCAGAATGGGAATCCGCTATGATAATTGGAAGAGACGTCGAACTGGTGGTGGTCATATAAATACACTCAACAGAAAACATACAGCCAGTTTTTCCAATACTTTGGTTCAACTAACACCAGCAAGTCGAGCTTTTCTCACATCGCTAGGATTAAAGATAAAACAAGCGAAAAATAGGAAAATTCAAAAAGCTGTGGATTAGAGTAAAAGTGGCTTGCAAATCAAATTTTTGCAAATTTATTATTCGCTGCACTATTAGAAAGACCAGTAATGAACAGTGAAATTTTAAACGTAAGCGATAGAGCTGTATTCGACAACGCTATAGTTAATGCAGAGAAACATACACATCAACCATATGCAGCTACATCGCTTCAAAATAATGATGAAATTCGAATCCCCATCCAACAACAGGATGCGTATACGCTACCTTGGGGTAGTTCTTTATACATCGAAGGCAAACTATTGACGGTTGAAGGAACAGTTTCGAAAACTGCACGTTTTATAAATAATGGTGTATTATTCTTATTCGATGGAATAAGATATGAAATGGGCGGATCTGTGGTAGATGAAGGGCTACGTTTCATACAACGCAAATGAGAGCGTGCGATTGCAAAACGCCGGGTGGTTCCCGATGCAAAATTCTACAACTGTCGACAGCAACGGGAATTTTAATGTCAGCATTCCGCTTAGGATGTTCCTAGGATTTTGCGAGGACTTTAAGAAAATTGTTTTAAATGTGCGGCAAGAACTGATATTAATACGAAGTAATTCGGATATCAATGCTGTGGTTAACGAAAACCAGGATGAAACAACGAAAGTAACCTTACTGAAAGTGTTATGGAAAGTACGCCACATAGCCGTAGCAGACGCTCAGAGATTGAAGCTCATAACCTATATGTCAAAAAATGTAGAATTAGAAGTAGCATTTAGAGGATGGGAACTGCACGAGTATCCACTATTGCAGGAAACTCAACGCCACACCTGGGCAGTGAAAACTACAAATCAGCTGGAAAAGCCACGTTATATTTTAGTGGGGCTTCAAAGAGACAGAAAAAATAAGATATTCAGAGACTGTAGCAAGTTCGATCATTGCAAGTTAACTAACATCAAGCTGTATTTGAATTCAGAAACCTATCCCTATGACAATCTTAATTTGAATTTCGATGCCAACTTATTTGCTACGCTGTACGAAATGTATGTGCAGTTTCAAGAGTCATATTATGAGAGGGAATGCGAACCTCTTTTCACACCTATAAATTTCCGCAACTCTGCACCTCTAGCAGTCATAGACTGTTCTCGACAGAACGAGATCTTGAAATCTGGTGCGGTCGATATTCGTTTAGAATTCGAAACGAGTGCAAATATTCCTGCAAACACAGCTTGTTATTGTCTTATATTGCACGATCGTTTAATCAAATACAATCCGTTAACGAACGCAGTGAGAGCTCTATAAATTATGTACATCGTAGACGTTCAAGGATTTCAGTACAGGAAATCAGAATTCTTGTGCAGAGAAATTGCAGTGTATGATGTAGTCAAGGATTCGCTCTGGCATTACATGGTTTCCATGCCCATAGAATATTACTGTCTTTCAGAAAAGGTGCGAAATCAGATGGAATGGTTGACTCAAAATATCCACGGGTTGTCCTGGACGTCCCACGATGAAAATATACCTATTATTAATCACAAAGAAGTGTCTAGATTTTTTAACAGCAAAATTGAAACAAATCGAATAATTTTAGTGAAAGGTTTAGAAAAACAGATTTGGCTTCAAAAAATGTTGATTAATTCCAATAAAGTAATTGACATGCAATCGATGAACTGTCCTAATTTAAGCACGTTAAAATGTAAATATAAGTTAACCAATTCATTCCACTGCATGGAACATTTTATAAATAAGCTTCAATGTTCAAGAGAGAATGTATTCTTATTGCACAAATGGTATGTAAATGAATACAAATGTTAATAAATAAAAAAACAAAAAATGTTTCAAATTGTTTTATTTGCTAGCATAGTTTCTAATTTAAACAGTTTAATAATAATGACAAAGTAATCTTATAATCTTCCAATGTGGTAGAGGGCCATACAGCAGAATCCGGTCCACAGCGCCTACCCAGAGGACTCTCACCTTCCTCGCCCTTTCGAATATTTTGCTTCAACCATTTGACAATATTGCAGTGTCGTTTGTTCGTGGCAGGCGTGAAATTAAATGCAAAAGATTTAGTCTTGAGTACAACAATAAAATTTTCGAGCAACTTAGCATTTGCCTTGTAAGCTAATTCACAAACAACTTCATCAACACATTGAAGAGAACTTGTGTGATTTTTAACGAAATTTTCTAACTCGTATGAAGTGTTATTACATTCAAAGTTTTCATTATATTTTTCACCGGACAATATTTCAAATAGGTAAATTTTATGAAAATTATTGAAGTTAAAATTATGTTTATGCAAAATGTAATTTAAAATTAAGACTGCGACATCCATCACGCAAACAAGCTTCCATTACCTCACAAACGCGCTTGTCCATACTCCTTCTTTTATCAAGCAGCAAACAAATGATATTTTTGTCCGTCACGAATTCGTTTGTTGCAGCCAGGTAAATGGCTTTGTCCGGCACAACAATGTTAATTTTATTTAATATTTTATTCACCATTAAATGTTTATGAAACTCTGAACGCCCAGTAATGGAAAGCGTTAAAAATTGTTCGTGAATGCGAATTACTGCTTGATACAAGCGCGCTTTCATCTGAGCGTGAAGTGGAACCGACATCTTAAACTCGAACTGTGTTCGAGAAGTATAATTCGCTATTTATATACAAAATGCAGAGAACATAATGGAAGTTTTATTGCATCATCGGTATGTGGCAGAGAATCCCCACGGTTTCGTATCAGTTGTGAAATAACTTAAAATTCGTTTATCGTCGTAAGGACTCAGAGCAACTTTATTTTGTTTAACTGAAAATAATTCATGTTTTTTTGATCGTATGAGGTGTTGGGTTTTGGAAATCACTTTAAAATTGAAAAGGGAATCTTTATAATCATCAATCGAAATTTCTCTCATTGTTGATTTTGTGGAACCTTTCGATTTTTTATTCACGGAAATACCATCCATTTCTTGAACAGCGTACGCATACATTTTTGCACGCAAACCAACAAATTCCAACATTATGTTGCCGTTGTTCTCATCCTTCATTAACCCAGGAATCTTTTTGTTTTTTAACTGGATGCCGAAAGGATTGTCAGTTTTATAGTCGGAAGTGTCGAACATATTACTGTCGCGTTTCATAATTTCATAAATATCTAAATCCGAGAATTCGTATATGAGACTGTCCGTGTCGATGTACAGAAGCTTCGTTCTGTCGCTCAATTCCTTTAATACGTACCCGTAATGGAAAACGTAAACAAACGTTTTAGATATGTCTAAAATACTGCAGCCTACATAAATGGGTTTATTCATGCAAATTTCTAACTTATTCATTTCAATAATAACCAAGTCTTCATCAAAAATTGTGCGACTGTGAAAATTTGGTCTAGAAATATAGTCCCTGGCACCAAAGCGCCCTTCCCATCTTGTAACTAAATGCACAGTTTTGTGTTTTCTAACATTCTCCATGCATTTGCCGAAAACAGCATTAATCATGAGTTTATAAAAATTTTTATCGAAATCATTTTTAGATTTTTGTCTCATTTCGGTGTTCAAGTCAATATACTTTTTTAACCAAGGACTCTGCTTAAACATAAGAGCTCTATTGATGCAAGTTAACTTTAGCCCATATTTAATATATTGCTTCAGGTTCCTGTAGTGAATAATATAATTATTTTTTGAATACAGCGTTAAGAGCAGTTTTTTTTGTTTGGAATCCGATTCTCTTACAGGCGGGACCATATGTTCGGGGGCTAGAGGTAAATCGCTATGGAGTTCGTGCAAGTGGGAAGGATATTCAAAATCGCAATCTAAAATGTAACCATCAGACTCATCTGGAGTGTCTAAGATATTTAGACCTGTTTGATCGATTTCCTCTTTCTCGAGAAACTCGAATTCTTCATAAGGGAGATACTGAGACATGGCGGCTCCATATAGATTATTAACATCGAAATACATTAAGAAAGTGGATGGTTCGTGAGGATTGAAACTCTCCATGTACTTATTGTTAGCTGCGGCATATCTGTTGGAGCACTGAGCCACCCCGCCTCGAATTCCTCTTTCAATAAACATTATTTGGTCAACATCGGTGAGAAGTTCCAAACGTATGTCGGTGGTCTTTAACATGGCATCGAATGCTAAGCCTGGGGCGGTATAATAATGAAGAGGATCTAACGAATATGTTTGCAAACACGTTCGACGAAAATTTTCGAAAATATCTGATAGAAGAAGAACATCAGTCTTTAAATATAAGTCTGAATATTGCCCCAAAGTTTGAATGTTAAATGTTTGCCAAATATTACAAGCATGCAGGTAGTCGCTTTCAGAAACTGCCTCATACAAGATGCTGTAAAATGATTGCTTTTCAGGAAGTTTTTCATCTTCGAGTTTTTCCCAACAGTCTAAGTAGTCGTAAGGAAAAATTCCTTTCCGCGTCTACATTTTAAAATCTTCATCAGTTTTACAAAGAGAACGAGTAATTACTTTCTTATCGTCATCTAAATACGATGCAAGTTTTTCAATGCTGCTAGCCATAAATCTATATGAATCTATAAATCTGAAGTTTACATTCGTTCCTTCAACGTATTTGGTGAAGGATATGTATTTTTCTTTATTTATTGGTAGAAGTTTAATTTGTCCGGGGATAAGCAAAGCCAACTCTCTGATTATAAAATGAGCATCGTATCCACTGAGGTTGTGAAAAACAACAGGCACCGCGTGAGAATTTCTGTAATTTATGTTACATCCTTGATGAGCCAAACCTCTAAATCTCCCCGTAAAGTGACAATGATCTCGTACTTTAATTTGGCCTGCTTCAAAAGGTTTCTTACATATATGACATCGGTTGACAGAATGCTGTCGATTGTTGAAATTGAACATTGGAATAATCGTTTTAAACGCATCATTCGTAAACTTGGATATTTTTTGTAATTCTGTAATGAACCACTTTATACAATCTTCGCCACTATACGTTTGAAAATAAGACAAAGAATCATCGTAAGAACACTTGAAGTAATAAGCTACACTAAAAGCTGTGTTTTTGGTAATTCCAAGTGTTCTGAAAAGAATTCGGACTGTCACACTTTTGCAGCAAACTCTCTAAGTCGGCATATATACAGAAAGGAACGGCTTCTTGAAAGTGAACGTTTTTAAAGAACAGATAGTTGTCCGGCTTCTCTGGTAATTTAATAGAACACGTATTTGAATGTTTGCAGTACTTCATGTGTTTTTGCAAGCGTTCGTCTGTTTGAAAGTGATTTAAACATATGTAACGCACACAATTTTTGTGCTCGTGCTTGGAAATCTGACTCGAAACGAGTCTAGAGAAATTCTTTATCCAAGCATAATGAAATAATCGTTCGTTGTTGCTGCGGTTTACTCGTTGAAAATTAAGAGTCATCAACTTGCAACACCAAAAGATTGATGGTTTCTCTGTGAGAAGAGAAATTTTCGCTTAAGCGAAAGGGTAGCACCTTGTTTGTATCATTTAAGCAAAATAAATTAACTGAGAGATTGTTCAGCTTTTCAAATTTGGAGACATCGTCAAGCGAAATGGGAAATTCAATTCCAGAGTAATTTAAAACAGACCGGCAAGGAGGATAAGAAGATGTTCTATCAGAGTGACTTTGTACAGGAAATAATGCTGACGTCACGGCCCAAAGGAAGCAATATTCATCATCGTTTTTTATGTTAACGACTGCATGCTTATTTTTAATGAATTCAGGAAGCCGCACAAATGTTGAATATCCACCTTTTATCGGGCAATAAGTGCTAATGTTAACTTTCAATCCTAATATTTCTAGCAGCGCCCAACCCGAATCTTTTTCGCTAAATTCTTCTAATTTAGCCATAAGCACGTCCACAATATTGGTTTTATACCACTCTTTCAAATCTGTTCCCCTGTCAATTTTGGAATTTTGTGTTGAAAAGGACTTCAAATCAACGTCTCCGTTTTGAGGCTTGACAAAATTTCCCGTAAGAATAACATTTACTTTAAGAATGGAATCTTTCACCAGAATTCTGATCTTGTACGCAAAACTTCGAAATGCTTTATTTAAAAATACGAGCGGATCCTTTACTTTTAAATTTGCTATGATACCAGTCTGCAATCTTCCAGCAAAACAAGATGCAACATTTCGCCATTTGAGATTCGAGTGACTTTGACGTTTTAATAAGCCACCACCCTCTTTGACAAATGAAATTTTCAGTTGTTTTAATTTTTCCAAATGAAAAATGAGAAATGCTAAATTACTCTCCAATCTAAACGGGTTTTCATCAGCTTTCTTGAGGTAAATTTCATTTTTGATAGCTGTTCTTACCAACTTGATGTCACCTTTGATGTGTCGAATAAAGCGGTCAACAGCGTCGGATGTCTTCAGCAGCTTAAACGATCGATCGTAAACTTTGATCATTTTACTGCTCAAATTTGAAACCGTTTCCGTCGACATGACTCTCAATATAGTGCATAGAAATTTCAAAACAATTCGATCAAGACTAATTTGAACAGCCGCGTCGGTTTAATTTATAGCAACGAGAATAGTATGACGCAATAATATCAAATTACACTTGAAATTTGATACAGCTGCACTGAATGACAAGCTTGCAATTTCATGTCGCTGTATTGAATTACACGTTGAAAATTGATACTCGCATTACAACAGCCCCACCATTTTTTAGAGTATATAGGTTGAAATAAATGTGAGTATAGTATACTTTTTAGTAAATTGTCCCGGCAATCACTGCTAGAATGGAATATTCGTACACGTCATCTCCAGTGCCGACCATCTCACCCATCCGAGAAGGCCCCAACGTCCCGCAGTTTAGGCTGTTTCCAACAAGGCAAGGAGACCATCCGCTGCAAATCTTGCTGCGGGCCATCTTCCACCCCCAGACGACAGGACTTTTCAACTACACCCAGGGGCGGCTGACGGCAGAAGATGGTCGGGAACTCCGCTTCGACTGTCCGGCATCAGACGCCTTCATGGCTTACATCATAGAGGAGGTGGAATGGTTCGACGAGGGGTCAACGGAGGAGAATGAATTCGATGATGGTTACGGCAGTGGAGATGTCGTTTGAGCAGCTATTTTGCTTTTATGTATTTGTAGCTGTTATTTGCTGATCAATAAAAATTTAAACATTTTTTTCACTTTTTGATTGATATTGACCAACACAACTATAATATGACTATGCGTGTGTCATTGTCCTATAGAAAGTGTACTTTAAGGATCATCGAAACAGACAACTATAGAAAAAGAAAGAAAGAAGAGGAAGAGAAAGAAACTAAAAATTTCTGTTTTATGCATGCTTCTTATATGGTTTAAACAGGCTAGAAAGAAAGAAAAGGAAAGCAAAAAAAAGGAGGAAAGAAGGGAAAAAACGAATAAAAAAGAAAAAAATCCGTGTCACCCATAATAATGGGTTTCGGGAAAAAAATTCAAGGTTTCGGAAAAAACAAAAAATCGGAAAACGTTTATATTGCAACCATTATATTACTTTTTTCTTTACAATATTATACTTATTCTATTTTATTTACATAAAACTACTTCTATTTCATCTACAACTAATTCTATTTATATATACGCACTAAATTAATCTTCTGTAAAAGAAGAAGAAAAGTTAGGTATTTAATCTTTAAATAAGCTGTAAGTAACTTACTACTCCTCCCTGTCGAAGTCAATGTCGATGTCATCATCGTCGGTGAAGGCGAGGGAGATGGTGTCGTCGTCGGAATACACTTCCGACTCCATCTCCTCATCGGATGATTGTGGTGGTGGCGGTGATTCCGGATTTATCATCAACAAATCTAATGGTGAGGGACTCTCAGGAGTGTACCTGTCCCTCGCCACAAAATTTGGGTCCGGAGACCAAGACAGCTCCGGCTCACTTCCGATATCACTGTCCTCGCCTTCACTCATGACCAATTCATTCTCGACATCGGATGACACGTCTGACATGTTTGCTGGGTATTAGCAGACTGAGCGAAGTATCAAGAACAAAGTAGGGATAGTGGTGGGGGAAGAAGTAGGGATAGTGGTGGGGAAAGAAATAGGGATAACTTTGTGCCATTTTCCTATAGAAAGTGTACTTTAAAGATCATCGAAACAGACAACTATAGAAAAAGAAAGAAAGAAAGAAAGAAAGAAAAAAAGAAAGGAAGGAAGGAAGGAAGGAAAAAAGGGAAAAAGAAGAGAAAGAAGAGAAAAGAGAGAGAAAGAAACTAAAATTTCTGTTTTATGCATGTTTCTTATATGGATTAAACAGTCTAGAAAGAAAGAAACGGAAAGAAAAAGAGGAGGAAAGAAGGGAAAAAAACGAAAAAAATCGAAAATTTCGTGTCACCCATGAGAATCATGGGTGACACGAAGCGACCTGACCCGCGAGACGCGCTTCGAGAGGTGTCAAATTACATCGAACAGGTGTCGAATTTCAAGAAGGAGGTATCAAATTTCGGTCGTGAAGCGACCTGACCCGAAAAAACGTGCTTCGAGAGGTGTCAAATTACATCGAACAGGTGTCGAATTTCACCGAGCAGGTGTCCAATTTCAAACCGGAAGTATCGAATTTCAACCGGAAGTATCAAATTTCGCAGACGGGTGTCGAATTTCAGCAAGGAGGTGTCCAATTTCAACCGGAAGTATCGAATTTCAACCGGAAGTATCAAATTTCGCAGACGGGTGTCGAATTTCAACAAGGAGGTGTCCAATTTCAACCGGAAGTATCAAATTTCACAGACGGATGTCGAGTTTCAGCAAGGAGGTGTCCAATTTCAACCGGAAGTATCAAATTTCACAGACGGGTGTCGAAATAACGCATGCACGCAACTTATTCACGTAAAACCATAGTGCATTGGACTTTACGGGTGATGTAAGGTCATATCCATTTTTTAGCACTGATAAGCAAATTCTTCATGTTACATCCGGTAAAGGAGACGAGTATGCGCGTCACAGCTTTGAAATGCTGATCTTACATTTATTTTTATATTTAAACTGCAGCGTACATTATGATTACTCACTGTTTGAATTATTCTCACGCAGTAACATACAATACAGTACTTTCAATCGCGGCAATGCCAAAAGTGAATAAGATGTCGCTCAAGAAGACAAGTAATGGAGTGGTGATCTTGGAACACCGAGGTAAGTTTAAATTATTTTTATATCGCTGAATAATTCTATCTAATTTTTTCTATTTATTTTTGCAGTGTTTCCAGCTGGAGACAATGCTAGCTTCGTGCTAACAGGCCCGCCTCCTCAGCAGCACTCGGGTAAGTGCAAAATATTTGTTATTGTATAATTCTATATCCAAGTAATTATTATTTTTACGCAGCCGAATCTACAACCGCAACCACCACCACCACTCCAACTCTTCCTCCACCGCCGCTTCTTCGTGTAGGACCTGGAGGTGAAGGCAAGTTTTGCTATTGCTACAAGTTGTATATCGAATTTTACACTAAAAATTATTTCTTACAGCATCGAATCCAGATTTCGAAGCGTTGCTTCGTGATCTGGAGTTGATGACTCCGCCTCCGTCTCTACCTCTGCCTGCTGTTGCCGCCGCTGCTGCTGCTGTTCCGGAGATCTTTATTGATCTCATATCCGAAGCCGAAGACTTTGAAGAGACTCCGGCAGCACCTCCAGTGACGGCACCACCTGCAGGACCACCACCGCCGCAAGCAGGACCTTCCGCGCCTCGGCCGGGAGGCAAAAATATGAAGATGCTGTTCGAGCTGGCGAAAAAGCGAGAACAGCAGAGGCAGCAGCAGTCTCGTAAGGTAAAACCATAAAAGATCTGTTGTACTCTTGGCTTCGTTATTAACACACTTACGTATTTTTACAGACAAGTGTACTATCCCCCCAGAAAGTCCTTCAGGAATTTCTAAACAAATTCCTGGGGATGAGAGATCTGCTGCTTGGGAGGAAGGCTCAGAAACAGAGGCTGGTGGGGGAGAGGATGGCGAGGCGAGATCGCCTGCGCGAGGAGCTTCGGGAGGAGGAGAGGCTCCTACAAGCAGCGATTGAAGACCTCGCCAGGGATGAGGAAGAGTTGGTGGTAATAAATAAAACTTTAGACAAACTGAAAATTTAGTGCGGGTGTGTTTAGTTTAAGTTAGATGTAAGTTACATGTAATCTATAAGTTTAAGTTGTACATTTATTTTCATTTTCTAAATATATATCATAACATAATAATTTCTTTCAATTCATCAACACTTCTAAAACCTGAACAATTTCAGCAATGTGCGAACCAGACAAAAAGCGCAGCAAACGTCTGCCATCAAACAAACAAACAAACAAAAAGATACATTTTTTAAGTTACAACAACCAATAAAACTTAAAACAATAAAAGCGAAAAAATGTTTTTATGTTCCAGCTTGTAACTAATAGAACTTAGAAAAGGATAAATAAAAGTGAACCAAATAAGCCTTAGTCTTAGAACGAGCAGAAATCTTTAAAGTTCCAACTTGAAACTAATAAAGATTTTATCTGCACTGAAAGTAGTCTTTATAGGTTTAAAGCTTGCAACGATTACTTTGTCTCCTCGGCTGGAACGTCACGTATGCAACGGTCTCGGTTCGGGCCCCTAAATATACACCTGTGTCCCTCGGTCTCACTTATTGGGCCACACTGTATATTCAGGAGGATCTGCACGTTCGCTTATGAACGTGCTCTGCGTTGCCTGTACAGTCTTGTCGGGGGACGATCTATTCGTTGTTCACCCTTACGCTCTTAGTCGCAGAAGGGCGAGTTCTATTAAGTACTTATTGCTAAACGACGATGGAATAAAAGACATAAACAAAATATAACTTGACTCTATTCTTTTTAACTATCTACATTGAATAAAATTGAAATGAAATTATACTACGGAATATTTACAAAAATACGAGATATACTTACAGTGAAAGAAACAGAAATAAAAACCCTGTTTTCGCGGTGTACTCTGATAATGCGGTTTGATCGACGTATGGTCCAATACTGAATTATTTCTACGGCCTCGGAGTCTACGTGGGAGCACCAAAAGGTACAGACTCGGCGGGCCTTGGTGCGAGATTCTCGTCGCAGCACCAGGCTACTATATCTCTGGGGAAATACCCCTAGTCTATACGCTGCCAGTAAATAATAATTAGTCCGCCCTCGGCATGTCACCAGCGGCCGCCGATTACCCGGGCACGATCGTTTTCCGCCGGTATGTCGCCTCAAGTTACAGGCACAAGTGCCACACGAGGTTGCCAAAACGATCCTACCTTCACCAGCAGACACCCCTAATTCCCGAGTTTGGACACCTTACTACTCACTGGTCTCGGATAAGCCAGGCCATGACTGGATGATGTTTAATTGTTGATATAGTATTGATAACAACCATTAAGCACCAGGCAACTATTCAAAATTGTCTTACTCAGATATTTACGGGTCGGTTACTTTCAGTGGATCACACGGCGTCGTCAGAACGGTTTATCAGGTACTAGTATTTCGGATGCGGGCAGAAGAAGTCTCCTCTTCAGTGGTGCGGTCCTCTCTTATATAGTCCCGGGGAGGAGCTATCTGCGGCGGAGTGACGTCGAAATCTTCTACGTCACTTTGGTTCAGCGTGCAAAAGTCCCTCTCGGATTCTTATTATTTCGGAAAGGTGGGCGCCGGAATTCCCTACGTCACGTTAGTTCCGCGTGCAAAAATCGATTCGGAATTCCCTTCTTCTCGCGTGACGTCTGTTGCATCTGGGACTTATTCATTTCTCTTTTCGGTGCAGGCGCATACGGATTTATTCAGCAATACTTTCGCTTTTGATTTGCTGGCAGCGGTCTCGTAGAACAATTATGAAATGCCACTCTAAGTTCATTAGAGCTTTTAGGCATTATTACGGTGCATTGTTACACATCCCCCTTCCTTCGGGTAAGGAGGAAACTTGGTATTTGGTGCAACACTCGGTTTTACCTGTCTCAGTCCCTACTGTCCCAGTCCCAGTAATTTCTTTGTGTCCTGCCGTATGCGGATGAATCCTCCCCCGGGGAAGAATATGCGGCTTCTCCTAACCCGCCTCTTCCGGACAATTGTGGATCTTGGAGGGGGCATGTTCCCGGCCAGCGGCACTAAATCGGGACCTGGGGTACGGCTGATACTCGACGGCGTTAGCTCCTTAGGTACCGCACAAACGTACCGATACCTCTTCAGGACCGGACAGTATAGCCTCTCAGGGGTGGTAGGTGTCTTCGGCAGTGGTGGGCTGGTGTCACAGATCATCTCGCGTGGAGGGGTGATCGGAGATCCGATCTGGGCCCACCTGTGGGCGAACTGTGCCTGGAGTTCGCTATCTCCGGGCTGGGTCGGCGATCCAGGAGGGCCAAACAGTTTTTCAAACTTTCGGGCCAGGTCCCCCATCACTGGACCTGGTGACGGTGTCTTTGGTGGCGACCTCGGTACAACCACTTGTGCTGGAGCAACTCTGGGCGGCACCCAGGGCCGGATCGTCCTTCTACTTCTTCGACTTGTGTTCGCGACCTTCATGGTTTCGGAACTGGCTGTATTCGGCCGGTGATGCCAGTTTTATGCTAAAACAAGAGCAAACGGGCGGGGGTTAGTGAAGAGAGGGTACTTACTCAGCTGCAGGCGCTTCTGGCTTCACGTCCTTCACGTGGGCTCGGCCAGCGTCTTTTCCTTCTCCGTCTTTTAATGCAATGATCACAGGAGATATAATTTTACATACAACAAACGGACCGGCGTATTTCGGGGCCAGTTTTGCCGCAAAACCTTTTGCGGCATCGGAGAGGACATGGGTGCGTTTGTACACCCGGTCCCCTATGGCGGGCCGGTACTCACGCCGTCGGAGATTGTAGTGGTGACTCTGCTGGACAAATGCTTTGGCCAGGTTCACCCGGACTACCTGGTATATATCCTGTAGCTTCTCTAGGTATTTCTTGTATTTCCCGGGAGAAATGTCCTGATTTTCTCCAGGAATATCTAATCTCCTTCGGACTCCGGGCGGTATTGGTTCTCTCCCGAAGTTCAGGAAAGCGGGGCTGAATCCTGTAGATTCATGTTTGGCACTGTTTATCGCGAACGTCATCTCGGGCAGAAAAACATCCCATTTCTTCTGGTTCGCTGTACTATACTGGGCGATCATCTTTCCAACGACTTTGTTGGCTCTTTCTACAGGGTTAGCTTGCGGCGTATACGGGGGAGTGAACTGGTGTCTGATTTGGAATGCCGTCGCCATCTCCTGAAAGATACGATTCGCATACTGCTTCCCGTTATCTGAAACAAGAATTTTCGGTGTCCCATATCTGTAAATTATACGCTCTTTAAATGCTTGGATGACCGTGGCTGCAGTGGCCTTTCTTAAGGCCTGGATCTCCACCCACTTTGTAAAGCGGTCCTGGAACACGGCTAAGAATACATTTCCCTTGGATGAACGGGGTAGCGGTCCGATTAAGTCCGTACTTACCGCATCCCATGGGCCAGTAGGATGAGAAAAATTCATTTTCCCTAGCGGCTGTTGCTGTGGCACCTTGTAGCATTGACAGTTCTGGCATTGCTGGACATATTTTTTCACGTCCCGGTACATACCCGGCCAATGATAATGTTGCGCTACCCTCGTATACGTCTTAGCAACTCCGAGGTGCCCAGCCGCTGGGTCATCGTGGCATTCGGCGAGAATTGTTTTCCGCTGCTGCTCCGGTACGCACCACGCCCATCGGTCGGCGCGTCTACCTGCATCTCGCTCGGCAAAAACGTCTGGAAAACATTTATAAATTTTATCTTGGAGAATTTTATATTCAGCAAACTGTATCGGATTTATTTTAATTTTTCGCCGCAATTTCCGCAACCAGCTGCAGTCCCCTGCTCGGACTATCGCGGCCAGATTCTCCTCACCTCCTGGTGCTCGGGACAGCGCGTCTGCGACCTGGTTTAGGGCACCTTTGCGGTATTTGACTTCAAACGAATATTGTTGCAATTCCAGTGCCCATCTCGCTAGTTTTCCGGTCGGGTTTTTTAAATTATTCAGCCATTCTAGGCAGCGGTGATCGGAAATAACCGTAAACTTGTACCCCTCTAAATAAGGTTTCCACTTGGTCACGGCCCAGATTATCGCCAACAATTCCTTCTGCGTTGTCGATATCTTCCTTTCAGCCTCCGTGAGAGTATGCGAGATGTAGGCTATGGGCCTCTCCACGCCGTCTTGGACCTGGCTAAGGACTGCTCCCAGCCCTACGTCGCTGGCGTCGGTCTGTAACACAAAAGGTTCATTAAAATCGGGGCATGCTAAAACGGGGGCGCTAATGAGTGCTTCTTTTAGCTTCTCAAAGGCGTCGTTTTGGTCCGCAGTCCAAACAAATTTAATATTTTTCTTTAATAGTTTATTTAATGGTGCTGCGATGTCTGAAAAGTACGGAATAAATTTCCTATACCAGGACAGCATACCGAGGAATCGACGAAGTGCTCTCACGCTCGTTGGTGGCTCCATTTTGGTGATTCCTTCCACCTTCCCGGGGTCCGTGAGAATTCCTTCTTGGTTCACTACGTGTCCTAGGTATTTTAATTCCGGTTGACAGAATACACATTTCTCGGGTTGCGGTTGTAGACCGGCCAACCTGAGCCTTCTGAACACCTCCTCCAGGTATTGAAGATGCTCTTCGAACGTACGGCTCACGACGATGATGTCGTCCAGGTACGCGAAGGCCCTAGGTTCCAGTTTTGCGCCTATAATCCGGTCCAACAGGCGTTGAAATGTTGCGGGCGCGGAATGTAACCCATATGGCATCACTTTAAATTGGAATAGCCCCATTCCTGGTACGGTGAATGCGGTAATTGGCCGGCTCTCTTCTGCGAGCGGTACCTGCCAATATGCATGTTTCAGGTCTATCGTGGAGATATATTTTGCTCCTCGCAATTTGTCCAAGATAGCCTGAATATACGGGGTGGGATAGGCGTCTGGCACGGATTTCTTGTTCACGACCCAACGGTGTTTGCCGGACGGCTTCCTCACCATGACCACCGGTGAACTCCAAGGGCTATCCGAGGGTTCGATGATGCCATCTTTCAACATCCTTTCTACCTCCTCGTTAATTACCGCCTGCATGGCGGGATTCCTGGGGTAGTATCTTTGCTTTCGGGGCTCTTCCCCGGGTTTTAAACGGATTCGGTGCTCCACTAGCGCCGTCGGTCCCGTGAGAGTAGAGAATCTCGCCATCTCTCTCTCCAGGAATTCATTCAGCTCGGTTTGCTGGTCCGGGTTTATTGGGGTGATGCCTGCCATGTCGTTTTCGGAGCTTTCATCCCGGTTCAGGAGTATCTCCTGGTTTCCTAGCCACATTTTATTATTATTGAGATCAATTTTCGCATTTAGTGCCCGCAGCTGGTCCATCCCCATCACCACGTCGGTGGTGAGGTGCTGCAGGTATCCCCACACGCCTCTAACCTGTCTCGCGTTGCATGAAAACTGAAATTCATAACCGGCTGCAATGGGAATTGTCTGGTTATTGGCCAGCCGGACAAATTTGTTATTACCTGGCCTCGGTCGTACTCCGTTCTTCTCCAGGTGACTGCGTACTCGGTTTCCTATATAGGAACAGCTTGCACCGGTGTCTACAAGAGCCTGAAAATATTCCCCAAATATTTTTAATTGTACATACATTCTGGTATCCCCAGTAGGCGGATTTGTATCCTCTTTCCGGTCCTTTGGGCGCAGTCTCCCGGTCTCTGGCTGGAGGGTGGGTTGCTTCAGTCGCCGGTTAGGTCCCCTTACCTCCGGCGACGACTTCCGTTTCCCTGGTGCCTTATGCCGCAGCAATTCCTTGTTAGGATGTCGTTTTTGCCGCACCTGGAACAGAATAATTTACGGGCGCCGTGGCACTTCTCTTTCCAGTGCCCTGTTTCGCCGCAACGCCAGCAAACCGATTTCACAGGATACGTTCTTTCTTGTTGCACGCTTCTCGACAGAGTGGCGTCTAGTTTCCTTTCAGAGACTATATTTAAATGTCCTTTCTCCTGTTTCAGTGGTTTCGGGCTAGTGCAGGCCGTCTCTGGTACATACGCTTGTGTGGGAGCCGGCGGCGGACGGTATGTTGCACACTCTTGCAATACCCCCTCGTATTCTGACGCTAGCTTTAATAAACTCGAGATGCTATCGACCTCGCACCTTTTTATGTATGTTTTGTATTCTGGTCGTAAATTTAAATATAATCTTTCCAGTTGGTTTTCGGCCGAGAGTTTATCGTGCCGTCTCATCAAGGTTATTAGGGACACGGCAAATTCTTTCGCTGTTTCCCGGATTCCCTGCGTACGTGTGCGGATCTCTTCTTCTAAGCAGGACAGGTACCGGGGTGGATAGTAATTAACCTTGAACTCTGTCAGAAAATCATCCCACGTTTCCCACCTTACTTTATTATTTCGGTACCAAAGCAAACATTTACCTTTCAATAATTCTGGTAACGATTTTAAAAGGTCTCTGGGATCGGTTCCGTAACATTCCTGTAACTCGGACAGTCGTTCCAGGAATGTAATCGGATCGGTGGTTCCATCATACTTGAGGTTCCATTTGCGGACGGTGTCACAGGGTGGTTTCTTCTCTTCTACCGATGCAGCCGGTGCCACTCCCCTCACGTTTTCCTCAGTAAAGCCTTCCCTTAAGAAGGTGGATAATTTCTTTCTCATAGCTTCCATTTTTCCGCCTGGTACTAGATTAAATTTTCGGAGCTCCCTGGTAAGCTCCTCCTTATTGAGTTGATACACCCACGCCACTCTGGCCGCGGGTATTGGAGGGTTTGCCACTGCTTCTTCTTCGTCTCTTTCCGGTCCTGCTCTCTCTTCGTCGTCCATCATTTCGGTGGCTGTGAAAAGGCAATTTAAATTAAATTAAATACACACTTACTCCAAACCAATTTCGGGGCAATAATTACGAATGAAAGTCCCTGCTCGGGCGCCAATTTTGCAACGATTACTTTGTCTCCTCGGCTGGAACGTCACGTATGCAACGGTCTCGGTTCGGGCCCCTAAATATACACCTGTGTCCCTCGGTCTCACTTATTGGGCCACACTGTATATTCAGGAGGATCTGCACGTTCGCTTATGAACGTGCTCTGCGTTGCCTGTACAGTCTTGTCGGGGGACGATCTATTCGTTGTTCACCCTTACGCTCTTAGTCGCAGAAGGGCGAGTTCTATTAAGTACTTATTGCTAAACGACGATGGAATAAAAGACATAAACAAAATATAACTTGACTCTATTCTTTTTAACTATCTACATTGAATAAAATTGAAATGAAATTATACTACGGAATATTTACAAAAATACGAGATATATTTACAGTGAAAGAAACAGAAATAAAAACCCTGTTTTCGCGGTGTACTCTGATAATGCGGTTTGATCGACGTATGGTCCAATACTGAATTATTTCTACGGCCTCGGAGTCTACGTGGGAGCACCAAAAGGTACAGACTCGGCGGGCCTTGGTGCGAGATTCTCGTCGCAGCACCAGGCTACTATATCTCTGGGGAAATACCCCTAGTCTATACGCTGCCAGTAAATAATAATTAGTCCGCCCTCGGCATGTCACCAGCGGCCGCCGATTACCCGGGCACGATCGTTTTCCGCCGGTATGTCGCCTCAAGTTACAGGCACAAGTGCCACACGAGGTTGCCAAAACGATCCTACCTTCACCAGCAGACACCCCTAATTCCCGAGTTTGGACACCTTACTACTCACTGGTCTCGGATAAGCCAGGCCATGACTGGATGATGTTTAATTGTTGATATAGTATTGATAACAACCATTAAGCACCAGGCAACTATTCAAAATTGTCTTACTCAGATATTTACGGGTCGGTTACTTTCAGTGGATCACACGGCGTCGTCAGAACGGTTTATCAGGTACTAGTATTTCGGATGCGGGCAGAAGAAGTCTCCTCTTCAGTGGTGCGGTCCTCTCTTATATAGTCCCGGGGAGGAGCTATCTGCGGCGGAGTGACGTCGAAATCTTCTACGTCACTTTGGTTCAGCGTGCAAAAGTCCCTCTCGGATTCTTATTATTTCGGAAAGGTGGGCGCCGGAATTCCCTACGTCACGTTAGTTCCGCGTGCAAAAATCGATTCGGAATTCCCTTCTTCTCGCGTGACGTCTGTTGCATCTGGGACTTATTCATTTCTCTTTTCGGTGCAGGCGCATACGGATTTATTCAGCAATACTTTCGCTTTTGATTTGCTGGCAGCGGTCTCGTAGAACAATTATGAAATGCCACTCTAAGTTCATTAGAGCTTTTAGGCATTATTACGGTGCATTGTTACAAGCTTTGAGGTTTGCTTTCCGAATTTTAAGTTTCAGCTGGAAACAAATACAACTTTTATCTGCGCTGAAAGTAGTTTCTATATTTGTTAAAACTTTGGTGTTCGCTTTTTCGAATCTACAAATAATATTGTTCGTTTTTCGTATAAACATATATCTACTACAGAACCACGCTAACATAGTCTTTAAACACGTTGAAATAAGATTACTTTCTCTTAGTTTTTTCTCCACTTTCAAGGAATGTAGTAAAAAAATACATTAGTATGTTCATCTATTTATTTATTGAATGAATTTACAATTTTAAGCTTGCATTCAAATTATATAACATAATTCTTTCCTTAAGCACAGGTTCCAAAATCAATGAAGTTTTACGAATCCTTTCCAAAAATCGTTCACGATCTCTTGCATACATTTCCCATGATCCTTTTCTGCTTGGATCTCTTGCATCCACATAGTGTATTTGGATATTGTAATTGAAACGAACAGTTTTTTTCATTCTTCCTGCGCTCTGTTGGTTGGTTATTTGCAAGTAAGACTGCTTGTCAAATTTTTGGAAAGACGTTATTTATTTCTAAATCTTTTTATGTTTCTTCGAGTTTTCATTGTTATGGGTTGGATCCAAATTAATACGGCTGAATTTTTTTCTCACTTCGTATACAGCTAATTCTTGAGCAAGCTTTCTAAGTGATTTGAGAAAAGATTCAAGTCTTACTTCTAATTCTTCTTGTTTGTTCATTATAATAAATTATTCTTTGTTTTCTTCTTCTTCTTCAAATTCTATATTCACTGTGCAGCCCACGATACCTTTTTGAACCAAGTAAATCTTTTTTAACTTCTTTTCTATTTGCTCGTTGAAATCTCTTATATGATCATCGGTAAACAGGCTGTGGAATCTCAGCGGAAGAATTGTTCGATTCTGACCCAAGTCTGCCACTACGCGCTCGCCATATTTGGTGCTGAGTGTACTGAATCTTTCCACTTCGTATTTTTTATTTTCTTCTAGATCTTGAGCATTTAAATAAGGTTTAATGTACGATTGTTCGTTAAACTTTTGGAGTATGGACATTTTTGCGTTGTTCACTCACGATTATATAAATGATATGGAGCACTAAACAGTTCGTATTTAAGTAATTCGATCTCCCCCACTTACCGAAAGATGCAATATGATATCTTTGACTTTCAAACAACCTACAGTGTCATGTTCACATAGGTAATGCAATGCAATGCAAAGGAATCATATTACATTATACGTTCCTAATCCTGCAAGTTTTCTATTACAACGAATTATGCAACTTGATATAATCCTTAACCTTCAAATAACCTACGGTTTCAGTTTGCATACCATATAAAATTACATTCGCAACATAACGCTTGAAATTTTATATTGCTGTATCGAATTACAGATTCTACTTTTGTTTGCAATACAGCGCTTTCTTAAAAGTATGCAGCCGATTCTAGACCTGACTCTCTGAACATGCTGCTACACAGCGTTTATTTCTAACTCCAGGTCATTGACTTGACCTTGAACATGATACCTACTATCATATTACATCAAGTCATTGACCCAATAATGTTGCCAGGTGAAAAAATTGAAAATCACCAGACCCTTGCTTTAAAAGTTGCCAGATTCTACAAAAAATCACCAGATTTTATATTTTTCGCATATTTACATGCAATACGAATAATAAAATTAAAAATAAAATATACTAAATATAATGCTTTATTTCAAACACATACCTATTGCAAAATAACAACTAAAACAAAATTCTTGACATTGCAAATAAAAACAAAATAAATAACATGGAAATTTATTGGTACATACTATACTATTATTGTGTTTTTTAATAATATCTGTATTCAAATATTGCATGTTTTGAATGTGTATGGGAAACCGCAGACCAACTGGTTTCGTCCTTCTGGGACTCATCAGTACGGTGCTTTCCCCTACACACTCAAACTATGCAACCATGCAAAGCACAGTACTGATGAGTCCCAGAAGGACGAAACTAGTTGGTCTGCGGTTTTCCATACACATTCAAAACATGCAATATTTGAACAAAGACCTGCTTAAAAGCACGTACGTACATGGAGACAATAAATTATGACTGTTTCAAAGCCGCCTTAGGTGGGGTAGAAGTCTGTAACGTCTCGTAGTACAAAAAATCTGGATTTAGTTCTATAATTCAATGCCTGGCGGGGTATTTGTCCGAGGAGTAGTTGTTCGAACGGTCCAGTACCACTGATTAATATCTGTAGTCTGGGAATCCCGGTTAAAACAGTTGAGTTTTTGAAACATATGTATAATAGAGAGTTTTTTGGATAATATGATATTACAGAATATGTACTTAACAACGAAGGATAAAAAACATAATAAAATCGTTTTTTTAATATAAATTTAATAAGTGCTTACGTCAGTTAAAAAATCACCAGAAATAAGACTTTTTAAGAAAGTTTTCACCAAATCACCAAATGGGTTAAAAAATCACCAAATCTGGTGAATTTTCACTAGACCTGGCAACATTGCATTGACCCCTTGAATATTATAATGCTGCAATATTTGTGTAGTAATTTAACCCATCTAAAGCCATGTTATTTTTTGAAATACAGCGATTTGGTCCTGAAACGACCGTATATGTCTACTCACAACCATCCTAACGAGGCTTAGCAGCGAAATTCCTGAAGAAGGCATCATAAACGGATTCAAAGCAACAGGAATATACGATCCATGCAAACATGGTCCAAATCGGGAAGCTATTCCGGTTTCACTTTTTAAGCCTGAAGATTTAAGAAGGTACAGGAAGAATTTACCTGCGCCGTTAGATACACAAGTCGAAGCCACTTTGTCCACTTCTTCCGCACAAGACAGTGAAGTACCAGTGACGTCAACAGAGCAACAAATTAACATAGCTTCTACCTCACATCCACAAGTTCTGGAACTATTAATTGAACAGCCGAGTACATCCAAGGCTTTTTTGAATGTACCAGCAGAAACACAAAACCATGAAGATGAACAACCGAACACGTACAGAAATGAACCAGCAAATACCAGGAATGATGAAAACTCAAAAGAGTTGGAAACACCGACACGAACAAGTTTTGAAGACGTTCTTCTAGATTTGTTCAAGAAAGACGCAAAAGCAAATCCGGAACGAAAACGTAAGAGGCTGGTGACCAATTGTGAGATAATAACAACAGCAGGATATTTGCAGAAGGAACAAGACGAACTTGAGAAACAAGAAAATTTGAGGAGGAAGAAACAGAAACAGGCAAAAACAGAAGAATCTTAAGAAAAGAAAAACAAATTCTGAGAAGAATGAAGAACATTCAAGTGATGAGGAAAGTAATTATTCTCTTCATGAAAGTGATGATAGCTTAGATTTAGAATTGTCTGATTCCGAGAAGGAAACCAACGCGGACACTTTTAATCCTGATGATTTTGTGAATCCCGGTGATTTTTCTGTATTTAAAGTTTTCGGAAAACATAAGGTTTCTTTCCGATTGTATGTTGGAAGAATCCAAGACGCTGATAACAAAGGTTATGAAGTGAAATTTTTTAAAAGGAATGGCGGCAATATGCAATTTACTGAAACAGAAGAAGAGTCGTATGTTAAACGAAGTGAACTTTTTCGAAAATTATCAAAGCCTCTAAAACACACCTCATCGCGCTACAGTAATATATTGCATTTTAGCACATATCTGGAAGATTTAACGAATCTGTTAAATTAATGTTTTAGCACTTACTGAAGACAATCGTTATGTTAAAAACTCAGAAAAAGCAATACTTATGTTACTTATACTTTAGTTTCAAGGCAATTTATGTATCTCAAGTTTTTATTTTGAAGTTTTTTAAGTTAATAAAGCATTACACTTTTTGTTTTATTTTTTAGTTAACAAATGATGGTTATCTATTTGCAACACCCCTAAATAGCCTAAATTGAAACAAAATCTGAAATCTCTGACATGGTACCGAAAATAGGCACGTCCTAAAACAGGCCCAGATACCTCGGATTGAATTTAATTATCTTGCCTTCAAAATAGACAAAGGAGGTCCAGTTGCCCCACTACTGCGGGGTAACTGGGCCCACCAAGCACCAAAAAAATACAATATTTATTTTACTCGTTAGCATCTTGCATTATAAATTTTAAGCACGCGGATCTCTTAAAGATAGACTTCTTTAAGACCCCTACGTATTCAGAAGTTCATTTTAACAAATTTTCTTCGAATCAAATAAGTGCTAATTTATAAACGACATCAGCATGTTGTAAAATCATGACCAAGTTGCCCCAGCTTACCTTACCTGCCTATAAAGCCTTTGATTATTCGCCAACGCTAATAGACAAAATATTACAAAAACAAGGAGAATAACGGAGAAAAACGATTTTATTATAAATAGTAAATAAAAACAAACTTACAAATTCAATTTTAAGTAACACAAACATAAAACTCTGTAAATATAACGAAATAAAAAATATACATTCTAAATTTAACATACATGGTGAGTGTAAAAAATTAAGTTGGTGATAGAGGATGTCAATAAGAAGAAAAGTTTATGTGAGCACACACACGTCCTAAAGTTACTTCCAGCAAATATACATGATGTAGAAATTTCTCGAAAAAAATGATGCTTTGTAAAATCTTGGAAACCAGGAAAGCTATTGAATTGAAATTTTACGTGCGATTGCAGATTTCTGTTCTAAGAATTTTTGCTTTTTTACTGCAGACCGTGGCGCCTCCGCAAGGAGGTGAGTTCGATCATTTCGCTTAAACAATGATACGTCACTATTTTCTATTCTACCTCGCCCTGTTTCTACACGAGGCTGAAATTTTTGAATTTTGCATTCATTTTGGAAACAAAAAGGTATCGTAAATTTTTCCTACACAACTCTTAGGTTCCTAGTAGTCTGCATTTTTGATTAAACAGGTGATTATTCTAAAACTACTTGCAACGCCATTAGGTAGACATTAAAAAAACAAAAGTTTTTAGAACAATAGATGTAGGATTATAGAGGACAATCACCACCAAAGATTTAATTCTATAGCTTTCGCAGTTAATGGAATATTTATACATATAGGTACATATTTATTAAAAATATTATTTTTTTCGAAATCTACCACCATATAACCTTGTTGGGAGTAAATTTGGAAGAAATGGACGGGAACGCATCATCCGTCAGTTTCGGTATTTTTCTTTTGTAGACTAATTCTGACCCATCGTCGCGCCTCAATTTGTCTTCTGTTATTATGAAACGGTTTTCAAAATGTTTACTGCAGATAATACTGTCTTTATTGGGATTAAAGAATTAAAGTCTTTCCTGTTAATATTTCGGGCCCATGTAGCTAGTAATTGGGGTTTACGCAAGGGGAATCTAAACACACTACCTACAATATTCCCCAGGCTTGTAATTTGTTTTGCAATTTGGTATGCAGCATCTTCGAGGCATTGTGTGGGTTACAAGCATTAAGTCATGAAAATTACTTATAAACTACAGTTGACGAGATACCTATCAATAAATTAAGACAAAATAAAGAGGCGCGAGATACCTATTCACCAAAGTAAGTAAACGCGGGAGATGCTCTGGCGGATGCCTCCGCGGATGACGTCACACACTAAGCTCCGCCTTACGCTCCGGCCTGAACTGCAGTAAGCCATGGCTGAGCACGTCAATCGTAGTTTTCAGATCACATTCAAATAAAATAGTTCGAATAATTGTTTCTTTTCTTTACATTCCAATTTTCCCAAATGAGCTATTTCATCAGTGCAATTCTAGACAAAATTCAATTTTAAATTAACACAACGTAGGGTACAAAATTTTTGAGACGATCACGAATTATGCTTTTGACTGTTTTCTGTCATGAGCCTGGGTTACGGAATATTACAAATGATATTTGGTAAAATCTGCGTATTTTTCTTTGTCGGTTGTAGTCGTTAGCATGTTCACACAAATTCGGGATAAAGCATCCACATTGGAATTAATTCTTCCAGGTTTATACTTCGCCCTTTGTGGAACTGAAAATGTTTTTTTCTCTGTTTTTCTGTATTGTAATGTTACAATAAAGACGTTTATTATTATTATTAAATTCTTCTAATTTTAACCGCCAACGAATTAATTTACTATTAGTGGTTTTACAGTTAAAAAGCCATTGTAATGGCCTATGATCAGTGAAAATGACGAATTTTCTTCCATGAAAATAAGGTCTGAAATGTTGGGTTGCCCATACACATGCAAGTAATTATTTTTCAATAGTAGATTAATTAGTTTCAGCTGCATTTAAGGTTCTGGAAGCATATGCGATAGGTAGATCTTTCCCATCATGAATCTGAGAGAGAACTGCACCTAAAGCAATATTGGATGCGTCAGTAGTAAGGATGAATTCTTTCGAAAAATCAGGTTATTGAAGGAGCGGTTCTGACGTCAACATGTATTTGAAATGTAAGAATGCTTGTGCATCGGCCCAGTTAAAGGGGGTGTCCTTTTTTAGAAGAGCTGTTAGTGGGTTTGGCAAATGCAGAGAAGTTTTTGATGAAACGACGATAAAATCCAAGAAGACCCAACAATTGCTTTACTTGCTTCTGAGTTTGTGGACGAGGATAATTTTCAATTACTTCGATTTTCTCACGATTGGGCCGTATGCCGGTGTCACTTATACTCGTAGTATGACCCAGGTAATTAGTTTCTGTACGCAGGAACTCACATTTGTCAGGTTGCAATCAGAATTTATTCTGTCGCAATCTCTCAAAAATGGCTTGTAATTTTTGGAATGTTCCGTTGGTGAGCTAGCATAACTGATGAAATCATCGAGATAGACGAAACAATGTGTACCTTGAAATCCCGTTAAGGCAGTATTCATGGTACGTTGAAATGTGCTTGGAGCATTTTTGAGCCCGAAATGCATGCCTAAGAATTCATATTGTCCTTTATGGGTAGATAATGCAGTGTTTGGAATATCTGCAGGAGTCATTGTTATCTGAAGAAAATCTGTTGCAAGATCTAACGCAGTGAAATATTTGGAATGACGAAGTTGATCTAAGAAGTCTTCAATGAATGGAATGGGAAATGAATCACAGACAGTTATGTCATTCAATTATTGTGGTTTAAGATTAAGTACCTACCTACAATATAACCTTGATCTAGTTTTTTTTTGACAGGCATTAAATTGTAGGGAGGTGTTGAAACCAGTACGATACTTTGCATAATAATAAATGAAACATAAGTGTGTTGTCACACTATGCGTTATTACCGCTCCTGCTAAAACGCTCCTGTTTGACGGGATGGTAATATCGCACGGTATTAAATGAGAGCAGTCACATAGGTGCGGTGTCGCCGCACCAACCGGATGCAACAGCATCATGCTGCGGCAGCCCGGGATAACAGGACAACCGGATTGAAAAGAAAACACACGTAGTTGCACGTTGGTATTGGTAGTCACATTGAGCGGTGTTTTAAATTTCCTACCATGTTTGATGTAGATTTATTAATCGAGTGCGTCCATGGGAAACAATCATCTGGACATTCGGTAATATCCAAAAAACTTTTTGTCGCGCATTCGAATATTTTCATAAAACTTCGCAAACCTATTACTAGATTCTCGTTTCGAATTGAAAGGATAAATCCAATATTGACGATCTACCTGCTTTCGCAATAACCCCTCCGTTTCAAGGGCACAAACAATCTTTAAAAATTGCGACATGACACAACCACTTCATAAACTCCATTGACAAAACATCCCGTTGGGCGGGAAATGTGAGAAGTGACTAGAGGTCGTCCTGTCAAACCGCATGCGTTTTTGCAGGTGTGACAACTAGAGGTCGTCCTGTGAAACCGCATGCGTTTTAGCAGGAGCGGTAATAACAACAGACTAGTGCATAAATAAAAATCTGTTAGTCTGTTATCACACTATGTGCTGGAACATACATTGCGTTTTAGCGGGAGCGTTTTAACAGGTCCGGTTTGGCGGGAAGACGACAACTTATAGTTTTAAATCGGGCAGTCTACACATATGCGGTCAAGCCGCAGCCGCAGGACGCGGCGGCAACATGCTGCCGGCAAACGGGACGGCGGGGCGACCGGAAAGCAACGACAACACAGTCAGTTTAATGAGAGCGTTCATATAGTGCGTTTGTTTTGATCCGGTTTCTTGATTTGCGATGTTTGATACGGATAAATTTATTCAATGTGTTCAAGATCATCCCTCAATATGGGAAAAGGCCTCCAAAGAGTACAGTGATCGCAATTTAAGAGAAAGAAGTTGGCATGCCATAGGGGAAATGATGTTCGACATATGGAATGAAAAGACAGAAGAGGAAAGACAGGAACAAGGTAAGAAAAAGTGATTTGAGATTTAACACTATACATACTATAAATAACCACACGCAAGGTAAATGACAAAATCGAGTTATGTTTTTTCAATAATTCTTTTATTCAAACAATTGGAATATGTATCCGAATATGTAAGTATATTTAGAACATATGATATCTCTGAAAAGGCACAGCACCAGTTTCCAGAAAGTAGTCCGCAAAAAATTCTCTAACTTCTGATCCATTTGCTCTTTCACTCGGTCCACAGTTATTTACGTCGACAAATGGATGAGTTTCAGCATCCTCATAATTAATGCCGTCCCTTTTGCGAACAAAATTATGTAGCAAACAACAAGCTTTTACTATATCATCAATAAATTCGGGTTCTACAAGAATAGCAGTGTGAAAAATGCGCCACTTATTTGCTAGAATTCCAAAAGCACATTCGACAGAACGCCTGCATCTTGAAAGTCTATAGTTAAAAACTCTTCGACGTGGATTCAGATTACGAAATGGGTATGGCCTCAGCAGGTTTCTGTGAAGTTTAAATGCCTCATCACCCACGATAACAAAGGGTTGAGGATTTTCATGCATGTCTGGTAAAGGTCTAGGTGCTGGTAAGTTTAATTTTCCAGTATATAACTTTCTACCCAACGCACTATCGCGAAATACAGTTGAGTCCCCTTCTCTTCCATAAGCTCCCACATCTATGGCTATGAAACTCAGATTTGCATCCGCAACCGCCATTAAAACCACTGAAGTGTATTTCTTATAATTGTAAAAATTGGATCCGGAGTTTTTGGGTTTTCTGCATCTAATGTGCTTGCCATCTACGGAACCCACGCAGTTTGGAAAATTTGTTTTCTTGTAAAAAGTATCGGCTACTTCCAACCAAATTTTCTCCGTTGGATTGGGCATTTCACTTTCTTTCAGGCAGGACCATATAACTTGACAAGTTTCACGTACTATTTGAGCAATTGTGGATTTACCAATGTAAAACTCGTACTGAAGAGCAGCAAAGTTGGTGCCCGTTGCCAAATACCTAAGACAAAAGACAATTTTCAATTACTTCGTTTTACCTCTTTCTATTTCTTAATAGAAAGGTTTTTAAACCAATCTAATGGTGTATATTTTCTTTCTTTACAGTAAAAGAAATGAAAAACAAATGGAGACATATAAGGGATAGTTTGAGCAAATATATTAATCACGGGAAAAGTGGAGATCCTGCTTCAAAGAAAAAAAAGTATGTGTACGCTGATGCACTATCATTCTTACTTCAAACCGTAGAAAAGCGAACAACGTCAGGAAATGTGACTCACAAGCCACAAGAAGATGACGGAATCCAATCATCTTATGAAGAAGATGAAGCCAGTCAGAGAGGTGAAGACGCATTAGACACTACACGGCCAACTGGCCCTTCAACACCGGTTGCTTTTAAAAAACCGATTGCCCGAAAATCACAGGGTATGAATGCTTTCCAGCAAAAACTTTTGCAAAAGTTAGATAGCCAAAACGGAGAGGAACAAGACCCGGATAAGTCTTTTTTAATATCTTTGCTTCCAGAAATGAAAAACTTAAATGATGACGAAAAATTAGATTTTCGGTTCCATACCCTCCAATTTTTTCGTGATATCCGACGCAAACGGATGGTACAACCGCCGACTCCATCGAATCATTTACAAAACTATGTACTCCAATATTCAAATTTTCCTACACATTCGCAGTACCAAACGAACAACCGCAGCCTACAAAACAACCCTTCCTTCGTCTCTTCGCCTTTCCCTTCTCCCGGAAGTTCAAGACAATCACCTTGTCCCAGGTCACCTCGGGAATCTATAATTTCAGAAGTGACTTCAGAAGACTCTTTCGCGGCGTATTCTACAAATATTTACGAAAACGTGTAACAACAAAATGTATCTTTGAGAAAATAAATGTTTCTTTTCTTACCTTAGCGTAATTGTTAATCTTTCTTCTGGTGAAATTGGGCTCCTCCAGTAAGTTTCCTGCTTGGTTATATTTGGACGTACAGTATTTAAAAGTTCATTAAAAGAATTAATGGACATTCTATAATATTCAAAAAATTTACTTTCGTATTTTCGAATGTTCTCATAAAATTTGGAAAACCTTTTACTCTTTTCACGCTCGCAGTGGAAAGGGTGGACCCAATACCTTCTATTCACCGGTTTGTTGAGTAAACAAGCAGCTTGAAGAACACAAACAATTTCCAAATTTGACAATTTTGACATGACGACCTACGCACTATTCTCTTGGCTGATAGAACAAGACTGAACACAGTGGCTTCTACTGCTGCGTTCTAGCGGGAAATGTGTAGCCGACGAGCTTTCATCCCGCCAAACAGGACCCGTTAAAACGCTCCCGCTAAAACGCAGTGTATGTTCCAGCACTATGCGTTATTACCGCTCCTGCTAAAACGCTCCTGTTTGACGGGATGGCAATATCACACGGTATTAAATGAGAGCAGTCACATAGGTGCGGTTTTGCCGCACCAACCGGATGCAACCGCATCATGCTGCGGCAGCGCGGGATAACAGGACAACCGGATTGAAACGAAAACACACGTAGTTGCACGTTGGTCGTCACATTAAGCGTTGAAAACGCAGCGGTCCCAACGAACGGGCAGCTTAAATTAAAACTTGGAACTGAGTTTAGCGTCATCTCTAGCTCTTTACAATAACCAATTGTGTATCTACAAGCACGCGTAGATAGAACTGAAATTTAGAATTAATTTTTTTGAATATTAAAAATCCAACTATTAAAGCTAAATTAGTTAGATAATTGCATTTTAATTGCAAATGAAAGCACACAGTAGATGGATCAAGAACTTTGACGTAAATTCACTATGAATTCTTAATAACTAATAAGTTAATCACAAAAGACATTGACACAGTAATTTATTGAACTCGACACGTGTTTAATAAATTACTGTGTCAATGTCTTTTGGCGTGTGGGATTAACTTATTAAGAATTCATAGTGCGAATGAAAGTATTGCCTATGATAATGATACTGTAAGAGATTTTCTTCTTTTCCCGGACGTTGTAAGAGCTTGAGGAGGGTCGGGTCAAGTTGCAGTTGGACCTTATTCGCGAGGGCGCGAATTTTTGTCAGGATGGCCGAATATTACGCAATATTATGCTTCGACCAGTATGAGATCATCCTATGTGGCAATTTGTAACTTGGGACAGACTGAGCGTTTAATGTTTATAGTTTATACTTTAGAGCTTTATGGATATAGTCGGCATATTTTGTTCTTCAACAAATTCATTCGATATTCAATAGTGAGTTTTATAAGACGTACCTAGATGTACGAGCTAAATGCAGTATAATCAGATTTTCATTAATTTTATTTTGATTTACACCTTTATTACAATAAGGCGCAATATTTTTCAATTTTCAATTTTGTCTGGCGATGCCGGTTGCGGCAGAAATAACAACAAAGCGCATGCTTCGTTAAAATGTCAGGAAATCGGTAATACAGAGTTTCGACGGAAAATGTCGTAATGCCATCTAAAGCGGGTTACAGAAACTGAAGCTAACATAGTCCAAGGTCGTGCATGACAGTGAACCCCCCTGGCAGCGGTGTTTTAAATTTCCTACAATGTTTGATGTAGATTTATTAATCGAGTGCGTCCATGCGAAACAAGCGTTGTGGGAAAAAAATCAAAAGAGTATTCGGATAAAAACTGTAGAGAGAAAGCATGGGTGGAAATTGGGGAAACCATGTTTGAGAATTGGGTGGAGCTTGACTCAAAGGAGAGAGATGAGAAAGGTAGGTGATAAATAATTACTTTTCTGTTCACTGTAGGTATTGGTCTAATTAAAATAGTATATTTCGTTACGAGTCCGGAAATAAGGAGTTTTCCGTGCGCTCCCAACAAAGTCGGGCAAGAACGGAAAATCCATTTCTGGACGTGTAATGAACGATATTTTTTATTATAGTTATCTGAAAACAACGTAAGCAAAAAATATTGGGATTTTCTTCCAAATTTGAGCCAATTTTTTAAAAATGGTATAAGTAAATTCCACTGACAGAAATTAAAATATGTCAACAATTATATCGTTGCTATAGAAACATTAATCATTTCTTATTTTCTGAGCGTAACCCCCCATTGTTATATATTTAGCGCACGGAAACAATCATGAAATTAACAATATATCGCAAATTGCTAAAATAAAGATGAACAAACTATACAGTGTGTCCACGGATGGACTTAACTATACTTGTAAAAACTTTTATTTTCAGTTTTTCGAGAAAAAGTCATTCTTTATCATTTCTTTTGCTTGTTATATAAATACGATTCACGTTGAGAAACTTTGATTTTGTTGTACAGGATGCGCAGAAAATACAAAAATGTATATTTGTAAAATTAAAAATTTTTGAATCAAGCTTTTTGAAGTCTCCAAATGAAACAGCTTAGAAGGAGAAATCGAGAAGCCAAATAAAGTTTTTCCATAGAAGTTATACGTAGTTGCTAAGAAATACCGGGTGTCCGGTTAAGGTTGGCGACCGGCTATATCTTAGGAACTATTCATCCTACAGCTTTCAGAAAAAAATCTTCCTATGAAAGTGGCCATGAAAACTTCATCAAAAATATTTTTAGCTTTCAGTTTTCCCCGCTAGGGGGCACAATTTTAAAAGAAAATAGACAATCCACATTTTCTTCGAAAATTCAAATGGAAATTTAGGAATCCTTTAGCTTTCTCAAAATCTCCTCGTAATACCCTGCAAATTAGTTTAATAACTTTTTGATCTAGCTTATGAAATAAGGAGTGGGGAAGGAAAAAATTCCCTTACACTAAAAATGCCATATCTCCGGATTGCTTGAACCAATTTTAATGAATATGGTATTGTTGGAAAGGGAATCTATAGCGTAATATAAATCTGCATTTACATTTGAATTTAATTTTACGAGGGAGCCGCCAGATGGTGTTATTTCGAAACTTACGAAATTGTCAAATTTTCTCAAAAATTGTAAATGGAATAGTATATTTTTTATAATATGTTGTCATTACGCATAAAATTAAGAACAAGATGCCGCAAACCGGAAGTTTTTATCTTTATCAAATGGAAGTTATCATCAAGAATATCGTTTAATCAAATCCCAGTGCACAGGTATCAAATTTTCTCATTTTTTTGAATGGAATGGTACATTTTCACAACATGCTGTTAGTACGCATAACATAAAGAACAGAATGCCGCAAACAGAAAGTTCCTATCTTTTTCAAACGAGCGTTGTGATCAAAAATACTGTTTAATCATATCTCATTGCGTGGGTAAATTTGAGAAAAATTAAATACCTAAATGAATATCAATTGAATTTAGTAAATATTCAATTTTCCTTAAACGCCTTGCCAAGGCTCGGGAGGCAATAACGGCATTTTCTTCATTTTGAAAAACACCGCGAGCTTGTCATACGCTTCAGCAACAGAGCTAAACATTATTTAAAAAGTTATAATAAATTCTAGCGAAAAGACACTGAAATCGAATTTAAATTAACTAATAACGCTAATAATTAATACTTAGTTAAGTTAAACTTAACAATTAGTGACAATACTATGACCAGGTATTTGTTTTTATTTTCCATGGAGTGCTTTTTGTTTGTAATATTTATTATAATTCTGTCTGATGAGAGATACAAGAATGCCCTAATATTCTTTAAAAAAAATTATTTTCCTAAAATTAGCCATACCCAGGCAATGAAATGTGATTAAACAGCATTTTTGATCATAAGTTTCGTTTGAAAAAGGATAGGAACTTTCGGTTTGCTGCATTCTATTCTTCATGGTATTTGTACTAACAGCATGTTATGAAAATGTACCATTCCATTTAAAAATTTTTGAAAAAATTTGGCACCTATGCGCTGAGATTTGATTAAACCATATTCTTGATGATAACTTCCGTTTGAAAAAAGATAACAACTTCCGGTTTGAGCCATTTTGTTCTCAATTCTATTTGTAATGACGCCATGTTATAAAAAATAAAAAATATACCATTCCATTTAAAGTTTTTGAGAAAATTTGACATTTTCGAAAGTTTAGAAATAACGCCATCTGACGGCTTCCTCGTAAAATTAAATTCAAGCGTAAGTGTAGATTTCTATTACGCTATAAATTCCTTTTCCAACGAGACCAAATTCATTAAAATTGGTTCAAGCAATCCGGAGACATGGCATTTTTGGTGTAAGGGAATTCTCTCCTCCTCCCAGCCCGTATTTCGTAAGTTAGATCAAAAAGTTATTAATCTAATTTGCTGGAAATTACGTTGAGATTTTGAGAAAGATACCTACATTTCCATTTGAATTTTTGAAAAAAATGTGGATTGTCTGTTTTCTTTTAAAATTGTGCCCTCTAGCGGGGAAAGTTGAAAGCTAAAAACATTTTTGATGAATTTTTATGGAGACTTTTGTAAGAAGATTTTTTTCCGAAATCTGTAGGAAGAATAGTTCCTAAGATAGCCGGTCGCCAACCTTAACCGGACACCCGGTATATCTTAGCAACTAAGTATAACTTCTATGGGAAAACTTTATTTGGCTTTTCGATTTCTCCTTCTAAGCTGTTTCATCCTGAGGCTTCAAAAAGCTTGATTCAAAAATTTTTAATTTTGCAAATATACATTTTTGTATTTTCTGCGCACCCTGTACAAGAAAATCAAAGTTTCTCAACGTGAATCGTATTTATGTAACAAGCAAAAGAAATTATAAAGAATGACTTTTTTTCGAAAAACTGAAAATAAAAGTTTTTACAGGTATAGTTAAGTCCATCCGTGGACACACTGTATAGATATATACAGTGTGTCCACGGATGGACTTAACTATACTTGTAAAAACTTTTATTTTCAGTTTTTCGAGAAAAAGTCATTCTTTATCATTTCTTTTGCTTGTTATATAAATACGATTCACGTCGAGAAACTTTGATTTTGTTGTACAGGGTGCGCAGAAAATACAAAAATGTATATTTGTAAAAGGTAATAACGCATAGTGTGACAACAGACTTATAGGAAAGATGTCCAAATGTTTAAGTATTCGACGAAAAGTTCAACGACATACGAAAACTAACTATACAAAACTAGTATTTAAATGTTCAGAAAGAGTCTGAATTGTCGTCAATAACAAAAACTTGTCAAGAAAAGCTTACGCAAAATGCATTCAATGCTCGAATCTGCCTTACGCCGTTGTACTAAGTGGTACCGCAAACTTATATTTGAAATGATTTGGGGAACAAGTCTGATAAATGCTCATTTTTTGTATAACGAGATTACAACAAATAAGAAAATGAGCATCACAGAATTCAGAGAGCAAGTAATCACTGGAATGCTTGACCGAGCTGGCACGCACATGCCTGCTAGATCCAGAAATGTACAGACCATGCATTACCTGACAAAAAATGAAGTGGAGGGGGAAAAAGCTTGTGGGCGCTGCATCAAATGTTATCAAAAATATGGTAGAGAAGGAAAAGAAATTGACGGAAAAATAGTCAGAGCAGTCCAAATTTCAACCAAATGTTTCGTAGGTATGCCAGAATATTATTTGTCAACCCTGCTTCACGCCTACACATTAGAATTCTTTTTTATGTTAAATAATTTTTCATTTATTTAAATGCGCACTTTTTTCACTTTAATGTTCATTTATGTTTCAAATAATTTTTTTCAAAAAATAATGTTTGTTATATTATAATATAGATTTATTCAATGTTAACACATATTAAAGACATCCGTGCCCCAACCCAAATATACCAGGAAATTCGTATAGTCCAAGACATACTTTTTGCCCTATAAAATATATTAAAACCGTGCGCTTAAATGATGGACAGTACCTAGAACCAAATAATGCGTGTGCATCTTCTTCGATACACAACGTTTTAATAAGGCGCTCAACGTGTTAAGTGAAAAATGTGACATAATAAATAAGTTAGAAAACGGTGAATATGTCAGTGATTTGGGCAAACAATTTAATGTTGGAAAAGCCACTATATCCTATATTTAAAAAAATTAACTTGGATCGTTTGTTGCATCTAGATTCTGGTCCAGCTAAACGTAAAACCCTCAAGTCGCGCGACAATCCTAATGAGGAAGAGGCACTATTTTCCTGGTTTTTGCAAGAGAGAAACTGTCATACTCCCCTATCTGAACCAATGTTATGTGCTAAGGCAAATTTTTTTTTTATAAACGCATTACCGGTAAAGATCATTTTCGCGCAAGTTCTGGGTGGCTCCAAAAATTTAAAATAAGATACGGAATTCGGCATCTCGCGATTTGTGGAGAAGAACTGTCAAGTGACGCAAGTGCAGTCGAACCTTTTCGGAAGCGGTTTCTTGGTAAAATTCAAGAAATGGACCTCGTTCCTGATCAACTTTATAATGCCGACGAAAGCGGCCTATTTTGGCGCATGTTACCCAACAACAATTAAGTGCAACAAAAGGAAAAAACGGCCTCGGGTAGAAAAATATCTAAAGACAGGATAACATTTATGCCGTGTGCCAACGTAACAGGTAGATAGCCAGAAGTTGAACCTCTTAGTTATGGGCAAAGCCAATAAACCGAGGGCATTTAAGGAGTGTAAATACCTGCCGGTAGTGTATAAGGACAACGTAAAGGATGGGTTACTAGTGATGTTTTTGTGGAATGGTTCAAACAGGAATTTATTCCTGCAGTTCGATGCAAAATGAGAGACTTAAGCCCGGTTTTTCAAAGAATCCAACACCGCGTTAAGTCTGACACCGGCTTTGTTGCTATGATACCGGCTTTCTGATTGGTTGTATCAGAGCAACTAAGCCGGTGTCAGACTTAACGCGGTGTTGGATTCTTTGAAAAACCGGGCCTTAGGTTTGCCACAAAAAGCCCTGCTTATTTTAGTCAATGCTCCTGGACATCCACCGGAGGCTGTATTTATTAGCAATGACAAGAAAATTCAAACCATGTTTCTTCCGCCTAATTGTACGCTTCTGCTGCAATCCATGGACCAACATGTCACTCGAAACATCAAATTTAATTACCGGAAGTCACTTTTAATGAAAATTGTTGCGGCAGATGGAACGGACATTAAGGAGATTCTCAAAACATTAAACCTCAAAGATGCGGTGTTTTCATTAAGAGACGCGTGGTCATCTGATTCTAAAATCATGGAAACCATTAAATCTGTCTCAAGAAAATGAAAGTGGTGATGATTTTAACGATGAAGATGATGTCGAGGATTATGTACTTCTTGCAACGTTACAACGGAAGATGAGGCAGGAGTTAGAAGAGATGACTGAAATGTGCAATAAAGTGAGTGAAAATGCAGTGTCAGTAGAAGAATGGTTAGCGGGAAATGATGAAGTTGCACTTAATGAAACTCAAATTATTAAGTGTTGCGGTCGATGATTCTTCTGACGAAGAAATATAAATGCCGAGCAAAAAAGTAAAGCATAATGATGCTGTTAAAAGTTTTGAAACATGTTTAAAATGGTGCAAAGAAAATGACATTCCAGAACATAACGTTTGATTGCTACGTGAAATAAGTGATCACGCATCTAAAGTGTATTTCGGTTCCCTTAAACAACAAAAGATTAATTCTTTTACTGTTTAGGAATCGCTAATCCGAACACCCTCTGGTCCGATGGAAAGACCCGCTTAATCGAATTTATAACTTTTAGTACTGTAATATCAAGCACAAATAGAATATGTATCGCCAACCACGTAAAAATTTTGATTATGTGCCGTGCTAAAAGAAAAACACGAAACTAGAAAAGCAGCATAACCGGGGGGTGGGGGCTAAAACGGGAGCTTTATGTGACGTAGGAGGTCTACCCGTGGCGCCTTGGTATAACGCGTCTCCCTGAATAAAGTGAAGAGGAGTCGAAGAATGAGCCAGGGCTCAGGGAGTTAACGCGGTTTGCGCATGTGAAAATCCCTACCTAATCTGTCGGCTCCGTACGCCAGGGTTGCCAGATTGGGCGACTTATCACAAATTGGGCAAATTGCGACATTTTTGTTGGCAAAATCGTCGCAAGTCGCAAATTGGGCGATTTTGCGAAAGCGAGTTGGCGATTTTCCTTTGATTTCAATGTCCGCTCTCCGGTCTCCGCTGTTGCTTTTAAGCCTAGTTCAGACAGGACGCAGCCAATGAATGTTCTGGAATTTCCAGATTCCAGAACGTTCATTGGCTGCTGCTGCTTGGCGTGTCCTGTTCCTGTCCAGAGGCATTAGGACTGGAGCTACAGCTGAGGAGGCTGCAGATATTGATGAAGTTTTGGTAGTTTGTAATGAATTTTTGTAAATTATACCTAATGAAAAAATAAATACTTCTCTACAGATACGTCTTTGTTTCAAATGTTTAAATTATCTGTTGAATGTCGCAGAGTTGCAATCCTGATTGCTGCTACTTTGGGCGATTTTCTGGCAGTGCCAAATTTATGAAAATATCAATAAACTAACATAACAACCTAGATTTTCCCGTTATTGTAATAATTATTCTTGTGGTTTTGCGACAAATCACAGCATTGTTGCGACTTTGGGTGACAAACTGGCAACGCTTTTGCGACTTGAAACATAGAATTCTGGCAACCCTGCCGTACGTAACAGCGTTTCGTATTTAATTATGACGAAAATAAGTCTCAAATATAAAAAACGAAAGTTGCGGAATTTGTTTTGGATGGTAAACTATTCAATAGGATCATTTTCAAAATTTGCGGGTTTTCCCATTAGTTCGGATTATAGAGGTTTTACTGTATTCCTTTTATTTACAATATTTTCAAATAAGTATAACTACGCATTTGGTCGCCCTCGTTCAGACGTTTGTACTTCTTGCCAAGAACTGGATGCCAAAATTTCTCGTGAAAGTAACCAGTCACTAAAAAGAAGCTTTGAGTTGGATTTAAAACTTCCCAAGAAGAAATTCAAACTGTTTTATTCCAAGATGCAAGACTGTATATTACAACCTAAAGAAAATTAAGAAACGTCATATCTTTTGATTTCAAGCAGAATATTCCCTGCTGCGAGCGACGTATTTTATAAGAGGCAGTTGTGGTTATATGTGATGTCTGTTTATTCTGGAAATACCCTAAAAAGTATTATATGTACTTACTTGGCCAGAAAATATTGTCAAGCGTGGTTGCAACGAAGTTCTGCCTGTGTTAAATCATAATATTGAAGCTTTCCTACCTAGCAACATCAAAAAGTTGTACGTGTTCACTGATAGCTGCAGAGGCCAAAATTATAATCAAAATATGTTGAAGTTTTGGCAGCATATGATTCTGAACAAGAAATTCGAAAAATCAGCACTATTTTCCACAAAGGGACCATAACATTTTGCCGTGCGATCGGCATTTTACTATTATAGAAAAATACATCCATGCAACTACTTGGAGGAAAACGGGCCCAATCTTTAATTTCAAGAAATCAATTTCTAATTTATAACTTGATTTCATGTAGCTATTTTACCATAAGCACTTTAGTATAGGTTTTATGTAAACTGTAACCTATTGCTATAAAGCTCATTTTCCTCCAAATAGTTTTTTGCTTCTCCTGTAAAATTTGCTTTTTTCAGGCTATTGAATTATAAAGAAAATATCAAGAAAAAACTTCAAGAATCGTTCCATATATCCCCAGATGACGGTACAAATTTTAAAATTTCTCGATAGTTAACACGTTCCCTGCGGCACGGGTCATATGACCCAGTACAGCACCAGCGTTGCATGCGGGCCTTTCCAAACGTTACTTTCCTGCGGTGGGGCTAGGGTTGCCACCCGTCCTCCAAAATTGTCCTCCGTCCTCCTTTGCTCCAAAAATGTCCTCCGAAATCTCCTAGTGCTACTTGAATATGTTTAAAATAATTTTTTACCGCCGTGTTGTCCGCAACCTCGCAACGCCACAACCTGCCGCGCGATCTCCAATTGGCTCGTTATCCGCTCCCCCCTCTGCTCTGCTATGTCTGAATATTTTCGAAAATATACCTAACATAAATAATGTTTTCAAAGTTGTTTCATATATTTCATATTGCTAGTTCTGCATTCGCTGAAAGAGTTTTTGCCGTGATGCAACATAAATGGTCAGATGTAAGGAATAAATGTACTGCTGATTTAATTAAATCCGAGCTTATAATATAATATATTATAATGAAAAAATTAATTGCCAACAATTTCACGAGCGCATTAAAGGAAATCGAAAGTTAAGTCAAATGAAAAATATATTTTTAAAACATAGACTGTTACCAAAAAATAGACTACCTTATGTACAGTACATGCGGATTTACTTAAAAAAATATATTTGTTTTTCTATACAGGTTAATTCAGAACGGGCGTGCCAAATTAAAATGGGTGCTAGAGGAACTCCAAATAAGACAAAAAGATTATATGAACATATGTTCTAAAGTGACTACTAACAAAGATACAGGGTGTAAAAGTTTTAATATTTTTTTAATAGCCTAATGTAAGAATTAATGTGTTTTCTCGTTTTTCTTGTTAGTTTTGTTAGTGTTATTCTTAATAAAGTATTTTTTTCCATGTTCACTTTCCTTACATATCGGTGAAGCCATTATTGCATTATGGAAAATTTCAGTACACGCGCACGATTTCACAAAAATCTATTTCATTAAAAAATTGAGCATTTTACGAAAACTAAGGCCCTTAGGACGTTCTATTTCGTTCCAAGTGTTAGGTATATAAAAGTATTTTCAGGAGTTTGTTTTAAGAGGGATACGTACGTTGAAAACAGCGCCGATATCAAGCTCTATGTTACGAAACGTAGCGCTCTTAGTAATAAATATTTTGTAGAAATTTCTTCTTTGTCAAACCAAATTAAGAAAAAATAAGTAAATAGTCATAGAAACGAGACGTGAAATTTTCTTTTTGGTGTATTTTTAGCAGCTAGAAACTTGGTTCAAAAAGCAACTACCTACTGGAAAACTAATTTGAGCACACTATAACATGAACATTAAGGGTGGGATACGCAACGGCAGGACAGGAGATCGGTAGTACATGTGTAAGACAGAAATGGACAGAGCTTTAGCAACCACTTGGTACAGTCAGTCCAGCAGAAAATTGAAATAACGAAATTAGGCAAATGTAGTCTTAAAATAAAGCTAAAAGAACGGTTAGTATGCTCATATATTTTATTTGGCTGTTAACTAAAATCCGAATGTACAATTTGTGTGTGCGTAATGCTAAGATTTCCGTTAAAATTTGCCAGCTTTCAACTTCGTTTATTTTAACAACAGTGTAAATATGGCAAATAAAATAGTTATAAGCGTATTCTACCAACCCTCATATTTCTTTTAAACCATAATTCATGTCTATAAGTAATACCGTTTTTGAGCTGGACTGTCTGTAGTAACACCGTCTCAGAAGCGAGGAGAACGCTTCTCAGGTATTCGAATATCCCAGCCTTAAATTGCTTGCGTTTCAAATTTGAATGCATTTAGACTGAAAATAAATAAGCAACATTAAATTTACTTCGACAATAAACCCATTTCTAAAAATGGGAGTCACCTCCTTCCACTAGCAGATAACCTCCCCTCGGCAGTCGGTGACAGCCGAGTACGTTCGGGCCGTATCTGGCCGGCAGATATGTTTCTCCTCGTTTTTCTCCTACACTGGCCGGTGTAGTGGGAGAGAGTATCACTCGACCGAGTGCCTATTTTTCTTGAGCAACGTAAGTATCCCTCTTAATATTGAGGATCCTTGGCAGACAGTGAATTTATACCCAATAAAATGGTATTCCAATCTGCGCCAATTGTTTTGTTATACTTATCTAAATAAATCTTGGCAAAGGCCCCAAACGGCCAAAACGTCGGTATTTAATACCTATAGTGTTTATTCATTATATGCAAGTATTTCACAAAATTATCAATTTATACCAATAAAGTTGTATAGGTACCTACTTTTTGCGTAAGCAGGCACCCTTCCAACATCTGCATCATTTGTTTCGCTTGAATCTGTTGCCAGTAGCACTACATCGTCCTTGTACACTAATAACCAAACTTTTCCACCCCACCACAGCTCCACCCACCACTGTCAATTTTAATTTCTCCTCCACTTGGGCTCATTGCGCTTCCCTGCCATGTCCATGTTGTTACCTAGAACTTTTCATCCTCCCTTCCTTTTACTTTATGGCCTCTTTATATATTTCTTCGCTCCTTTCGATTAGACGTCTGTCAATTTCGAGTTACTTTAACTCCTATCTGGTTCACTCCACTCCAACGTACCGTGTTAAAATCTCCATTCCAGAACTTTGTGCGTTTCAATATGTTCGGTAAATAATTTTATGCAACGTTCGATGCCTTAAAATTTACTACGGTGTTCCCTCAGATGATGCAGGTAAAGGATGAGATACATGTAAGTTCTGCGAGTCAACACAATTTTGTAGATATACCTGCATTTCAACGAAACCTTTATTTCTTACCCGACCAATTCACGAAACTTCTCATAAGATAACTATTTTTACGTATTTGGATTTAAACACAACTCTTTATTTACACCCCCATCTATTCCAACCAAGAAAAATTTCTTTCCAATGTGGAAAATAAAAAGCAATTGATCGAGCTGCTCAAAAAAAATTTGGGGACAGCAACAATGAGGTAAGACAGTGGAGATGCTGACGTACTAATTGTCCAGACAACCATAAGAAAACACGGCTCTGCCATTGTTTGTCAGGATACTGATATTTGACTATTGTAGACTGTTTTGGCTCCTTTGAATCAAGAAACATTTTTACTCAAACCAAAAATAGGACGTACGAAAAAGAACCAACATATGCACATCAACACATCCTACTCGCTCACTCTTTTAGTGGTTGTGACACCACAAGTGCAATTTATGGAAAAGGGAAAAAGAACATCATCAAGCTGCTTGAGGCAGAACCTGGTTTGCGCCACACTATACACGTATTCCAGCAACTCTACAGCAACTCACAGTGAAGTACAAAAAGCCGGAGAGACTCTTTTTTTGTATATTTATAGCTCCAAAGATGGGAAACATACGTTATGATGAACTACGGTACTTCATGTTCCAGAGATCACTCACTAAAAATGTAGCAAAGCTGGAATCACTTCCTCCTACATCAGCAAGTGCTGCACAACATTCATATCGTACCTTCAATCAAAGACAGTTGTGGTACTTCATGTTCCAGAGATCACTCACTAAAAATGTAGCAAAGCTGGAATCACTTCCTCCTACATCAGCAAGTGCTGCACAACATTCATATCGTACCTTCAATCAAAGACAGTTGTGGCTCGGGAATAAACTGGATCCACAACGGTGGGGTTGGGTTCGTCGAGCAATGATTTGCACCCAATCAGGACAACCCTTGACGCTGCTCCAGAGGCCATCCTTAAGTTGATTTCCTGTGCCTGCAAGGGAAATTGCTCCACTTCTCAGTGCTCCTGTGTAAAAAGCGGTGTGGAATGCTCAATTTTGTGCAAAATTTGTGAGGGAGGGGCCTGTATGAACAGCTGCACCGAAATTGCAGTTTCGTCAGACGTGTTACCCATATCAGCAGAGGCCTTTGATGAAGATTCAGACTTTGATGACGTCACTAGCGAAGAGTACAACATGTTCGATGAATAAAATACTTATTACCAAGTACTACATACTTCATATAAAAAACTTGTATGTGCTACATTAACACTGTACATCTTTCTCTCTTTTTAAAAAAATCTCTTGCGTTTTATCGTATTTTTACGATTAGAATCATTTTTCTTCGTTAAGGGTTGATCCTATTGACTTTATTCTGGTCTCATTCGATTCAGCATGCAAGAAAACATAGAAAACGACTCCCCACACCTCCACTTTCAAAAAAGTACATTTTCAAAAATGTCTCCCCCCTCCCACCCCCCAAAAACCTAATTTCCACCACTCCAATTTTTGGGGACTCTTTGGATTATTAAACTACATGTCGAATAGGAGTTACAACCAAATTTTTATGAACGGACTAATTTTTATGTACTTCAAACCTTATTTGTTTTTACTGCACTATAAATAAAATCCGTTCGGTGGGTACATTTCAATAGCAAGCAGTCTGGGAGTAAGACAGTCGATAGCGTATGTCGACCATTTCCATAACGATACAAAACTTGTTTATTTTATAAAAACTTTGTGACAGTGCGCGCATAAATTTTCAGTCCAAATTTTCGGAAAAACTTTTAACGCGTCATAATGAATGAAATTATTCGGAAGTGGCAGAAGTTAATGAACTATTACGATAGAAAAATTAAAGACAACGCTTAGAAAAGAGCAAACTACAAATCTTTTTGACAGACGTGTCACTATAGTACTTAAGCAAACAATATCAACATATGAATTCCGTTACCATAGCGACGAAGTCATGGCTACCTATATCAAACGTGTTTCTACTGAACAAAATCCTCGTAGATGCAGAATGCTAAAATGTAGGAATCTGTCCATTCTTGTATAACTTAATTTGCACCAATTAGGCGTCAACAAAGCCATAAATTACATGCGAATGTCATTTTTGATATACATGATGCAATAAAAATGAGATATTGCCAAATTACTATAATCAACACGTTGTTATTTTAAGGAAAAATATATACAATAACTTATGCCCGAATTGGACGTCTTGTCAAAACAAATCATTATTTAGATTACCGAACACACCCTGTAGGTAATAAAAATGACTCCATAAATAATGTGAATAGGTATGTAGGTCAAATCAAAAATTCCGGTTCCTACACAAAGATTTGCTTTACTATGGGAATGTTGTGGGTCCCAAATGGAAATCGAAATTCTTCTGTATTTTTTAGTATTTTTATTTAAACAATAACTCTAATATATAACTTTGTACAATTAAAATAATTACGAATGTTGAATGTGCAAAAGTTATGTTAAGTGATCGAAAGAGAGAATTATTATTGTTCTTAAATGCAGTCGCACAAGTATTTATAAGTTTTGTTATCTCTATGCACTTACGCATTAAGCATCTTATGACTAAGGTCAGAGGTGACAATGAATAATAGTACATGCAAAAACAGCTTATCTCTATGCACATCGAATGTACGAAATAGCGTGATGGAAATATTCCTAAATGAACATGCTACGGATAAATGATATACGTATTAGATGATATACAGTGTGTCCCGAGGGATGGACCATAACATTTCCTCCCTCCTTTAAGCGTTTACATTATGGTGCAAATAGAAAAATAGAAACGCAACTTAATGAATCTAATGGTACATTGCTAAACTGATTATAAATAAGTGTTATGATTTATTCTTCGTTGGGGTGGTCTTGGCTGTAAGGGTTGAGTGACACAAGTTCCTTCTTGGCACCAGGTACATTGCGATGATGAATGAGGTCTAGTGTCTTGACTTGTAGGTGTGAGGCGTCCTTGGATTTCATTTGGTAATGATTGTGCTGACAGTGATCGGTTGGTATGTGCAAGGGTGCTCATACGAACGACTGGATTATATGCTGTCGGTTCTCGTCCAACTGAATTGCTGATACAGATCGCTGGCCAGGGTTTGCATTGGCAGTTGCCACAGAAATTTTTCATCCATTTATGGGGTTTCCAGCGGCACATGGAACAACAACAAATAAATATTAAACCGATAATAACGATAGTTACACCCAAAAGGATATTTCCCCAGTATGTATGATGCATAATGAAGGGTTTTTCTAAATTCTGATTTATGACTTCTTCGAATTGGTCAATTCGTTGTTTTGAATGACGTAGTTGGTCTAAATTCATGTCTGTTAATTTCACGTTGTCCATAGTAACATCTTTTAAAACATTTTGTTGTTTGATACAACAATCGTCTTCAAGGATATTGATAGATGGAATATAATGGGTGAAATTTGCTGTGTCTTTTGTAGTCGAAGTTAGTACTGTTGATAAAGTGTAGCATTTACATTTGGGTTGCAATGTGAATATACCAACACCGATGAGTTCGAAATCTGCGATTGGTGAACTGATGTCGTCACAAGTAATTGAGGCTAAAGTTGGTTTGGTAAGTACATATAGCCATGTGTTTTTATGTAGTGGATGCCAAACTTCTAATTCCGATTTAATTGTTCGGGTGTTACAATCCTTTGGTATATGTTGAGGTTGTTGAAGTTTTAAGATTATTTCACAAATTGGACGTTCTTTGACCCGATGAATAACAACTTTGTTGCAGATGTGCATTCCAGTAGAAAGGAGTTTGCATGTAGTTAAGTCCTTGAGCTGAGCATAGTAGAGACGATGAGTGCTCATTAATAGGTAAGGGTGAGATGGGTCAATATAGGAATAGATCGTTGTATTAGGGAGTCTCGTAGGTAATGGTATGAGATTGTATAACTGATATAAATCCTTTGTGACTAATGGAATTTTAACCGCATATATTAGAATACGTTTATAATAAAGAACTTGTAAAGAACAAATGGAAGTGTATTCATGTATTTCCGTAAGATCGTCTAATTTAATAGGAAAATCAAAATTCGAACTTAATTTGATTTTTAATAACTCTTCTCGAAATTTACGGGGTGAGATAATTGATGGATGTAAGATATTTTGTTTTGCAAAGAGAATTTATGTTATAATTTCTTGAAAGTCAATTTCCATATCGGCGACTAGGTCACGAATTATAGCTAAACGTTCATTCACTGAAGTGAGATATTCTAATGCATTAATTTGACTTGTGGTTTGCTTGGAGAAAATATTAATTTTGAGAATATTTGAATTTAATTTTTCTTCATTAAGTTTTAGAGTGCTTACTGATTTATTGTAATCGGTAATGGCATCGCCAATAATATGAATTTGCTGTTTGAGTAATACCTGAATATCATGATTTTGCTTTTCAATTGCGTCAATGGCATTTGAATATTATTGGGCGTCCTCTGCGTCTGGCACACCGAATAACCATTTAAGGGCATACGATACACCATCGATAAGTCCGTGTTTTGAATCGTGTGATATTTTTATATTAATTAAGCAAAGAAAATATACATAAGATAAGTGAAGCGGTATGTTTCAAAGTGTTAATTGTGATTGAACTTGACCTAGTATGCGTCTGATTTTGATAGAAAATTAATTTATGAAGGCGGTATATTTCATGACAGTTTTGCGTGAAATGTACTTTTAACCTTTTAATGTGTTAGTTACTGAAATTGAACTTGATAATGAATTGTCGTAATTTCGGTTTGATTGAAGTTTGCGTAAAATTCTTAGACTAAAGATATTCGTATCTTAATGTAGTAACTATGAATTTGCAAAAATTATCAGATTTGTCTTTATATAAAAAGAATATTAATTATAATTTGCATAATACGACGAAGAAGATGGAACTACCGACATCCGAAATTCCGCAGCTTATTGGGGCAATAAAGGCCCGCTATCCGACTATTGAGGTGAGAATATAATTGTGTTAGTAGCAGTATGTATGTCATCCCTTTCTGTTATCTTAACGAAATAATTTATCCTTCTTTCTATTGTAGGGCAGAACGTTTCTGGTACTGGCATCGCCCACACCCATGCCACCACTCCACGACACCTGTGTTACAGGAACTGTCGTGATCTCAAGCAAAACCGTCTATTTCATGATGGCGGTCGAGGGCCAGAATTATACTATTGTTTATTACACTGTGTTATGAAGGCTATAATATGAGGGCAATAAAAGATAGTTCAGGTACAATTGGTATTTTTATTTTTTATTTATTATTTTATGATGATCGAATTAATTCTTTGTTTCGGTTCCCGTGTAATGTGGTCGTAACATATTATGGTGATATGTTTGTGATTTCTTTGGAGATATTTGAACTTGATAAGTATTATTTGAATTATGTTTTATTATTGTGAACGGTCCCTTCTAAGTTGGTGCTAATTTTTTATTTAGACCTTGGGAAGCTTTATTCTGAATATAAACTAAATCTCCTTCGTTATACGTGTATGAGTAAGTATTTTTATCATAATAATGCTTTGCAGTGTTTTTTGCTTTAAGAAGATTTTCGCGTGCGATTTGAAATGATTGATTTAATTTTAATTTTAAATTTCTATGGTAACCGTCATAAGTATATTTAAATTCTGGATTTGATGATAATGAGCTCGGTATAGAAGCTTTTCTTCCGAAAATTAACTCATATGGTGTAAATTTAGTTGCTTGGTGTATATGAGTATTATAGGTAAATATAGCTAAATTTACATATTCATCCCAATTATTTTGTTGTTTATTGATGTAGTGTTTTAAATATTCTTTTAAAGTTAAGTGACTTCGTTCAAGTGCTCCGTTTGTTTGGGGATGATATGGACTTGATAATATGTGTTTTATTTTGAATAATTTATTGACTGCTTTTATTAAATTGGAGGTAAACTCTGTTCCGTTATCAGTTAAAATAGATTCTGGTAAACCAAATAGTGTTATAAAATTCACAAATTCTTGAGCAACTGTTTGTGCTTCATGATTTGGTAATGGTATTGCATATGAGAATTTTGTAAGATCATCTTGCATGGTAAGTATATATTTATTACCTTCTTCTGTGACAGGTAGAGGTCCAACTATATCTAGAGCAATACGTTCGAATGGTTTTTCACTTGTAGTGGTAATTTGTAAGGGAGCTTTGGCATTTCTAGTATTCTTTTTGTTTATTTGACAGGTTGTACAATTTTTTATTAATGATTTAATGTGAGTTTTCATATGGGGCCAATGATAATTCTCTTTAATGCGATAATAGGTTCTATGAAATCCAGAATGTCCTGCTACAGATGATTCATGATTTTCACGAAAGATTTGCAAAATTTCATCATGGTTTGTAGGTATAATTTTTTGATGATTGATTAATATGATTTTTATTGAAGTTTTGTGAAACAAAAAGTATATCATTTCGTTGAATAAATCTTGTTTTAAACGTGTGTCGTTTTCAATTGGGTTTTTTGAGGTATAATAGTGTAACATTATCATTCATTAAGTGTGTTCGTAAATTTTGCAACGAATAAAATAGATCGTTATACGTTAATTTGTCAAAATGATTTAATTTTGAAAACATAAGGTAAGTTTGTTGTTGTTTATCATTTACTAGGCATGTGGTATCATATAAATTGATATCTGCAGGTATGCTAAGTAAATCTTGGAAATCTGCTAAATTATGAAAGTAGAGATTATGTTCATTTAAATCTTTTGATAATACGAAAGCATTAGGAAATAAATTATTTATATTATCTTTCTTGATCGTTATATCAGGAACGTCTTCTAACATATAATGAAATTTAGTGAAATCTGAGTACCTTTCTTTGTCAGGTTTATTTATTGTTAGGGTATTTATAGAAATTCGAGATAGACCGTCGACATTTGAATTAATTCTTCCAGGTTTATATTTGATACTGTAATCGAATTCTTCTAATTTTAAACGCCAACGAATTAAATTCTATTTGGGTTTTTACCGTTAAAAAGCCATTGTAGTGGTCTATGATCAGTAAAAATGCTAAATGGTCTTCCATAGAGATAAGGTCCAAAATGTTGGGTTGCCCATACGATTGCAAGTAATTCTTTTTCAATAGTTGAATAATTAATTTCAGATGCATTTAGGGTTCTTGAAGCATATGCGATAGGAAGATCGTTGTCATCGTGTATTTGAGAGAGAACTGCGCCTAAGGCAACATTAGATGCGTCAGTTGTGAGAATAAATTCCTTTGAAAAATCAGGATATTGTAAAAGAGGTTCTGTAGTTAAGATAGTTTTGAAATGTATGAATGATTTTTCTTGTTCGTCGGTCCATTTAAAAAGAGTATTCTTTTTTAGAAGCATAGTTAAAGGTTTTGCGAATTTGGAGAAATCTTTAATGAAACGTCGATAGAAACCAAGGAGACCCAATAACTGTTTCACTTGTTTTTGGGTTTGTGGACGAGGATAATTTTCGATGACTTTGATTTTTTCTAAATTTGGACGGATACCTTTGTCACATATAGTGTGTCCCAGATAATTAGTGTCTTTACGCAGGAATTCACATTTGTCAGGTTGAAGTAGAAAATTGTTTTGTCTTAATCTGTCGAAAACAGCTTGTAGTTTTTGGGAGTGTTCCGTTAATGAACCAGCATAGATTATGATATCGTCGAGATAGACGAAACAGTGTGATCCTTGTAAGCCGGTTAATGCAGTATTCATGGCTCGTTGAAATGTACTTGGGGCATTTTTTAGTCCGAAAGGCATTCGTAAAAATTCGTATTGGCCTTTATGCGTCGAGAATGCAGTTTTCGGAATATCTGTAGATTTCATGGGTATTTGATGAAAGCCTGTTGCGAGATCTAATGTAGTGAAATATTTGGAGTGACCTAATTGATCTAAGATTTCTTCGATAAATGGAATGGGAAATGAATCACCCACAGTGACTTCATTTAATTTTCGATAATCTACTACGACACGCCATTTTGGTTTATTACTTGCGTCTAGTTTTTTCGGTACGATTCAAATTGGAGCATTGTAAGGAGAGGCTGATGGTCTAATGATTCCATCCTTTAACATTTTGTCGATTTCCTTGTCCACTTCGATTTTGTGGATTTCAGGGAAACGATAATTTTTCGCGTTAATAGGTTTTTGATCGTTTAAATTAATTTCATGTTCTACGATATTAGTGTTCTGCAAGTTATCACCCGGTAGGTAAAATATGTCATTATAATTGACGCAGATATTTAGCAGTGTGCGTTTTTCTTCGTCATTTAAATGTTTAAGACGAAGATTCTCACGAAGAATCTTATTTCGATTTGAGTGATTGATATTATGCATGTGATCATGTGTATAATTGATAGGAAACGATTGATCTGAAAATGGTTCGAGAGTAAGTTCTAAATTGTGTGGAAGAACTACATCTTTATTGGTAGTATTAATTATAGTAGTGATAAAATGATTATCTATTACTTTGACAATTGCTTTAGCTAGATATACTCCTGTTAGAAGTTCATGATTAGAGCATATGCCTTCTGTGATTGATGTGTCGCGTGCTTCTAATTTTATGACTTATTCACTACGCGCTGTAATATAATGAATCTAATCTGATGATGCTTGATCATTATGATTAACCATCTGATGATCAGTATTATTTCCTGAATTATCAGGCATTTTATTTCGAAGATTAGTTTGATTGTTGCAAGTTTTTTGCTTATTTACCTTTACATTATGATCCCGATTTGGGATATTGATACCTGGTTCTGTTGTATTTAATATTTGTGGTAGCTGTTCAAGACTACGTGTGAGATTATTAGATTTCCGAGTTACAGCAGTTGATTTATGATTGAGCATATTTGGATCCCTCTGTGGTTGATTTTTACGTGTTTCTTCACGATAATTTTTACGTGTTTCTTCACGGTGATTTTTACGTCTTTCTTCACGGTTTGAGGGGTTATGCTTGTGAAGATTTTGATTATCTTGATTATCTGTTATGCAGTTACGATTTATGATTTCACAAGGTGATTTATTGTTATGTGATATTTTTGTTTGATTATATGAATCACCCTGAAATAAGTGATTCAATGAACGAATAACGTTTTTAAAAAATCACAAATTTACTTTATTAAATGAAACGAACAGGTTGAATCTTAATGTACAACTGTTTATTCTAAGCTACATTTGTTCTCATGTCGCTACATACAATTAAACAGAAAAGATAATGAAATATGCAGATAGCAACGCATCCAGATAAAGCACGTACATAACTCCTCCATCCTTAAGAAGGAGTTTTGGTAGGAACGAATAAAACTCCAGTGGATATCGGGGGTTGATCTTCTGATTGATTGGAAATAACTAAATTCGGTTTTTTCTTCCATTTTCTGAATTTATTTGCGGTGAATCCCATAATGCACACGATGACTATGACGTACAAGGGTATAGTCCAAGGGTGATGAGTTGAGTGGTATTGATTTATTCTTAACGGATGAAATTGATTTGCCTTCAGTTGTATTTCATGTAACTTGTCCAGTGAAACGTCGTTGACATGAAGTGTATTTTCGGCTTCGGATTTTTCCTGAATTTTTATTTCTGGCAGCAGAAGAGGTTTTTCTTGATTTTTGCCTCTTTCGTTGGTGTAACTGAACTCTGATGAACGGATGGTACATTCATATGGAACTTCGATTAGAAATGTACCTTGGACCATCACGAAATCGGTTTCTTCGCATTTGACTTCGAGTTTTTCTTGTTTCGGAAATATAGCTATGTAATATGTATCGCTAACCTCTTCAATTAGGGGTTTGTTGACAGCAATAGTCACCATTTGACACATGGGGGTGTCGCCTTTGACTTGAAGAATTGAATAGAGACAATCGTCTCCTTGAACTGCATTGATTAAATAGTTATTTTCGCACAGGTAATACGGGTTCAGGTATTTGCATGGCTCGCCATCATATTGGAACAAATCGTTACTCATTGTAAAATAGGTATTTTTTGGAATAATGGTAGTTGAATTTTGTGTTGGGATGGAATATAGGTGGTAATGGAAAAATATGTCCGGGTGTACAAGAGGGACATGTAGTGCAAATACTAGTCTATTGCTTGAAAAATATGCATCTACTGAAATAATATTATATTGATTGTAAACTTCGTTAATGTTCGAATAGACCAATTGATTTATTGAATGATGTTTTAAAAGTGAGCTTAAAATTGATTTTAAATCGTCTATTGATGCTATGCTATGGTGTAACGTTCCAAGTTTGGCAAATGATAAAGCATTTTCGATGTTTGTTAGTATTGATAATATTGTGTCCAAATTGAATTTTAATTGAGTAAAAGAATCTAATAAGTTGAAATAGTAAAAATTATCACTTCGCAATTCACGAATAGTTTTATTGATGTTTTCCTGATTGAGGATTATTAACGACAAAGTTTCATTGTTTTTTAGAATTTCTTGAGTGAGTGATATTTGTTGATTTACAGAAGTAACAATTTCGTTCTGATTATTTTGTAGTTTTTCTATCGCCGCGTCGTATCGATCAGCATCGTCCTGATCTAAGTTACCGGTGATAGCTTTTACAATACTGCCTAAACCATTAATCAAGCCGCGTTTTTGCCTCTTTGAGAAGGGATAAATTGATTGAATTTTATATTTTACAGATTTTAATAGGTAGTCGATATGATTTTCTGCAGTTTGTAGGGAAGAGAAATATTCCGATCCTAGTTTAAGTTTTTCTACGGATAATTTAATGTAATCGTGTTGAGAATTTATAGTTTCAACTTGCTGTATTATTGGGATAAAATCAAAATAATGCAAAAATGTGTGTGTTCCTACTTTCACTTTGACTTCTCCCAATTTAAAGGGAAGTATACCTGGGTTGTTCTTGAGGTTCGTTATCTGTATTTCTTTCGACTCTTACAGGTGGATCGCAGAGAGGGTCATTCTGTAACAAATTTGGTTTTGAAGCATTTGCTCTAGGTTTTTTGAAAATATTTTTATGATAGGTATTTTTTTTAGTTTTTAGTTTTAGACCTTCGTCGCTTTGTACAATTTGTTTAGAAAACGGTGGTTTGAGTTTGTTTCCGCGTGACTTTACGTTTTTTAAATAGACTTCTTGATTTTCTGCATAACTTACCGGTTCTTCACGATTTTCGTTTCGTTTTTGAATCACATTTTCTTTATTAGTTTGACTGATGTTATGGATATGGTCATATAGAAGTTTCGTTTTTTGTTTATGTTCATGAACATAGTTATTGAGAATTTCAAAGTTTAAATCTATATCAAAGGGATCTTTTATATTCAAGTGACCGTTTATTAGATCTATCGGTTTCTGTTTTGTAACAGAGTGTATTGAATGATTGTAGCCAAAAATCGCGTAGGGCATTAAACTTGTCGCGTCTGACTTAGGATTTTGAATCTTTAGGACCCTTAGATGCTCTAGAAGCGTAGCATGGAATTTTTCTACCGGTGAATTGCTATCGGAATTTCTAGGAGTTGTTAGGTGTAAATCTAATTTGTGAAGTTTCGCAAAATCTGTTAGTACTGAATTTTTAAATTCGGGGCCGCCATCACTCACAATAGAGATGGGAAGGCCGTGAAATGACATAAAGGTAATGAGGTTCTGGACAATTGAGATAGCGTTCGCACCTTCAGGAAGTAGAAATGCCTGAGCATATTTAGAGAATTTGTCAATAATGGTTAGAAATTTTTGATTATTTGCCTGAAATGTGTCAACGTGTATTACTTCAAAAGGTCGTTTAGGTGTCGGGGTTAATTGGTAATGGATTTTTGGGGGGTGCCTGTCGTATTTTGAACGCTGGCATATATCGCAATTATTTATATATGTTCGTACATCGTTAGCATAATTTGGCCAATAATATTTACGTTTAATCTGTTGAATTGTTTCTTGGATGCCACGGTGATTAGTTTTTGTTTCATGGTTGTATTGCAGAATTTGTTTTTGTTTTTCCAAATCGGTCACATTGTCGAGTTTGAGGTTACATTTAATTAAACTGAAAGCTGAATTTTTGAAAGTTTGGGTCATGTGAATGCAAAGATTTTTATAAAGTTCGTCATTTTCGTCGTTCTCAAAATAAAAAGCGTAAGTCTTTTTAGGTTGAGCGAATTCTTGGAAAAATATTGTAATAGGCGTCAAATCGTTATTTACGATATAAATATGATAGACGTATTTTTTATTTGTTTCCCACAAACATTTTCTGTTGGCGGGTCTTGGTAAACTGCATTTAGATACAAAAATTTGGTTTTGAAAAAGATTAATAGGTGACTGGCTAGGGTTTATAGTAAGTATGGGATCTTCTGCGTTCGTATGTACAGTTTCGTTATTATCTTCATTTTTATCTTCGGTTTCTTGAGTTTCGTTTTCAATTATGGTTGTGTTTTCAAAATCTTCGATGTTCGGATCTTCGTCAATATTATTGATGATAGACATAATGTCCTGGTTGTCGAATGTGTCGATAAACTCATCCATATACTGCGATATATTAGATAATTGAGATTCTTCTGCCGGTATTTTCTTCTTCGATGTACTTGGTACAGGGTCATTTGTAATTTCGGTGACGTTTATCTCGATTCTCGAGAGGGCGTCTGCATTTGTATTTTTGGTACCTTTTTTGTATTGGACCTCGTATTCGAATTCTTCTAATCTCAATCTCCACCTTACGAGTCTTGAGTGGGGTTGTTTCAAAGACATCAGATATTGCAGTGGTTTATGATCGGTTATTATTTTGAATTTGCGACCAAGTAAATAAGGCCTAAAGTATTTTGTAGCCCACACTATGGCTAAAAGCTCTTTTTCTATTACACTATAATTTTTCTCGCTGTCGCTCAGAGTTCGGCTGGCATATGAGACAGGTTTATCAGAATTGATCGGTCCCTGACTGAGAATCGCCCCAAGTGCGAAATTGCTTGCATCGGTGGTAAGGACAAAGGGTTTCTCGAAGTCCGGGTATTGTAAGATGGGGTCGTTGGTTAGTAGTTGCTTACAATATTCGAAAGTTTTTAGAAAATTTTCGTCGTGTTTAATTTCTGCGCCCTTCTTGAGACATAAGGTGAATGGACGTGTAATTTTGGCGAAATCCTTAATGAATTTTCGGTAGTAACCCAGGAGGCCTAAAAATCCTTTAATTTCTTTAGTAGTTCTGGGAATTGGGTACTGTTTTATTGCCTTTATTTTCTCTGGGTTCGGTTTTACGCCTTCCGGAGTCACAATGTGTCCTAGAAAAGCTACCTCTTTCTTCAAGAACTCGGATTTATCGAGTTGAATTTTCAAATTTGTTTCCCTCAGTCTCTGAAAAACCTTCTTTAAATTGACCATGTGTTCTTGTAGTGACGTGGAGTATATGATGATGTCATCCATATACACCAGACATATTTGGTTTTGAAGTCCTCTGAGTACGTTGTCCATTACGCGCTGGAATGTCGCTGGCGCGTTTTTCAGCCCAAATGGCATTCTCACGTACTCGTAGTGCCCATTTTCCACATTGAATGCCGTTTTCTTGGTGTCCTCCGGGGCCATTTCGATCTGGTGAAACCCGCTGGCTAGATCCAGAGTCGAAAAATATTGGCATCTTCCCAACTTGTCTAAGATGTCACTGATGTTCGGTATGGGATATCGGTCATCAATCGTTTTCTCATTGACTTTCCGGTAGTCGACGACTATCCTCCACTTACGTTTTCCGCTCGCGTCTGCTTTCTTCGGTACTACCCAAATTGGGGAGGACCAGGGCGAATTACTGTGCCGAATTATATTTTGGTCTAACATAGAGTTTATCTGTTTTTGAACTTCCTCTTTGTGTACGAAGGGGTATCGATATGATTTGGTGTAAACCGGAATTTCATCTTTAGTTTCGATTTTATGTTTTATTTGGTTCGTGAAACTTAATTTTTGGCCTTCGTAATAAAAAATATCTGAATAGGATCGACAAAGCTTTTTTAGGTGGTAGTCTTCTTCGGAATTCATATGTTGAGTACGAAGCAATTTACAGATGTCATTATTCACAGGTTCTTGCGGATCAATTTCGGCATGATATAAATCGAAATTGTTAGACTCAAATTTATGTACATTTAAGGGTTGAGTTAGCTTGATTTCATGAGAGTAATAGTCACTATTTTCTATTTCTACCCATGCATAACCGTTTTGCGAATTTGTTAATGTTTCTTTTATAGAACAATGATTGATATTAGTTTTTGGGACAATAATATCACCAGATGTTTGTGATACGGGTATCTTAATTTTTATTCCAGAATTTCCCTCAACTTCTACGAAAAACATTAATTTCTTTTTCGCTTGATAATATTGAATGATATTTTCAGAATGTGGAGTTCTTAAACAAGAAGTTGATAGGTCTATTTGTGCGTTTAACTGTTTTAAAATATCTAGTCCTATAAGTCCGTCAAAAAAGTGATGAAATTTAAACAAATGAAATTTTAAATATTCGTTGAGATTTAACTCGGAAAAAGCAGGGATATTTGCACAATGATTTCGTCGAGATTCCTGAAATATAGAACGGATAACAAAAGGTTCTTCAAAAATATTTTCGGAGTAATATTGATCTGCTATTTCAGGATTTAGAAATGATTTTGTGGCTCCAGTATCAATTAACAGCTTTAAAGGCGGATTAGCTATTTGGATATACGGAAGCTCCTTTTTGTCATAAATCGTATTTAATTCAATTACGTCACGTTGGTTGGATTCAAATCCTCGTGAAAATTTTGGGGAGTCTCTTCAGTGTGATCGTATTGATCGTTTGATTGAGTATAGGTTGTGTCAGTTTCGTCATATTCATCGTAAGAATAACCAGAATCGTCATAATTTGGTTCCGTTTGATCAAATTCGACATTATGCAATTCCTCAACTGTGAAATTAGGGGTTTGATTGGGTCTTGGTTGAAAATAGGACCGATTAAAGTTTTTTGGAACATTTTGAGTATTAGTAACGATACTCATTGGTGTTGGTCTTGATATAGACGGGCCATTTGGTGGATTTCTCCACACGTTACGTGGTTTGCCAAATACTTGACTATTTGTAGGAAATCTTTGAGGTGGTAAATTAGTCCTAGGTTGAATCGGGACTGGACCTCTTGGAAATGATTGATTATTAGAGAAATTTTGGTTAGACTGAAATTGGGGTCTAAAATTGTTGAAATGTTGGTTGTTAAAGTTTTGGGGTTGGAACTGCGTTCTGGGAAAATTAAAATTTGGAATCGGTTGTTGAATTCGTGGTTTTATATTATGCATTTGATTGTTAGGTTTAGGATTGAAAAAACTATTACTAGATTTTTGTAAACACCGGATATTATTATCCTCAATAATGTACTTCTGCGCATCAGCCAAATTACTAGGTTTCATTGACCTGATCATCGAGCTTTGCGGCTCTTTCAAACCAACAAATAAAGTATGTAAAGCATGTGAATTGAAAAGTAACTTTTTACTTTCTTTGACAGCGTCGTTTATTTCATGAATGTTAATATAATTATGAAGTAGATTTAAAGTGGAAACTACTCTGCTGTAAAATTGCAAAGAATTTTCATTTGAATTTTGTCTCAAAGAACTTAAGTCGGAAAGCAAACTGCTTTCATTTCTTTGATCACCAAAATGTGTTATTAACAGATTTTTCACAATTTCCCAGTCATTGGTACCGCTAAGGGAAAATACTTCTTCAGCTGGCCCAGTTAACTTGGAAAGTATACCATTTAAAAGAACTTTATTTTGTACACAATCTACATTTACTCTGTCATAAAAATCATTCAGTAAATCAGTTGCAGTAGAAATAAATCTATAAAGTCTGTTAGGGTTCCCGTCAAATTCAGGAACGATTTGTAAAATTTTAAAATCAAAAGATGGTCTTGCCATTGTTGAATTATTATATTTATTTGAAATGCTAAATAATTTTTCTGTTTCTGAATCAGTATCAGTACTTAAACTTAATGTTTCTAAATATGCACTTAAGTTATCTTCAATATCTGCACTAATATCGTTTATTATTGACATAAAGGAAAGCAAAAGATGGAAAACAATGAGCAACTTACAGGTAGATGAAGATGTTCATTCTTCGGGATGGCCTGTGGTTGTCCTTGATTTCTTTTTCTTCGGATTTCTGCCTTTTGAGGTTCTATTCGATAAAGAATTGATATTCCAGGATATCGATAATCGATGCCTTCGAATAATCCTACCGACTGCGCCAAATAAGTGATTCAATGAACGAATAACGTTTTTAAAAAATCACAAATTTACTTTATTAAATGAAACGAACAGGTTGAATCTTAATGTACAACTGTTTATTCTAAGCTACATTTGTTCTCATGTCGCTACATACAATTAAACAGAAAAGATAATGAAATATGCAGATAGCAACGCATCCAGATAAAGCACGTACATAACTCCTGTTTCTGAGTATAACTACTTTTATTTTGATTTTTATAAACCGTCTCATTCTTACGACATGATTCCAAACTATCAATAACAGTATCTTTTGATGGTTCGATATTTTGATATGCATAATTTATGTAAAGAGGAATAGACGTGTTTAATGAATTACTATGTAATAGGGTATTTGCAAACTTTTTATTTAATGTATTATTGCGGTTATTTGTTATCAAAAATCATTATCTGAAAATCTTTTACGTTCAAAATCAAAGATAAATTTGTTACAGTAAATTGAAATTTGAAAACATAAACGCCCGCGTTGAACACCGCGTATGCAAATGGCGGCTCACAGAGCACGCGTGACGTCAGAACTAGGTAAATATTCCCATGCGCTTCTTAGCAGTTGCACGCCGCGCAAGTTGGCGCAAGTTTAGCTTGGAAACGGAAGCGTACACGGCCAGTGAGCAGTGATTTGAACTAACAAAACTTATTAATTATTTAAAAAGTGAAGTTTAACGTTTTTAGTATTTATTAGATGATACGTACTTACCTATAGTACGTAAATTCGTAAAGTAACGCACAGTATATTAGAGGTTCATAATGGTATATCGTTGGTGCATAGTACCAAAATGCACAAACACAACAATAAAAACACCTCAAAAGAATGCTACGCTCGCATTCTTGTGTAAATTCAAAATTAATTCCTTTTATGGATTGTGCTGTTATAATCGCATGTGGTTTGATGAACTTACAAGAACCTTTATTAAATTAAATTAGTTTATATTTTATGTACCTACCTTCTTTCCATTAGGTATAAAAATTTTTGTCACTAAAATAACACTGAAAATTATAAATAAAGCAAATTTGTCAAGAGTAAATTTATTTATATACCAATGCAATCAGTCTTTAACACTTTTAATTAACAAAGGAAAAATATGTTGTTTCCAAAAATTCACAGACTTCTCTATCACAGACTCCACAAAAGGTTTATCTAAATTGACATTTATAATTGTTACTTTATTATTATTTTCAAAATTAGGATCAGCCACGCAAAAGAAACCTGTCTGTTTTTCTAACATAAACATCTGTAACTGTATTTGCGCATAATACCTTTTCTTAATTACGTTGTCTTTTGATATATAATTTGATACAGTCTTTTCACTTGATGGGCACTTTATTTCAACAACAAATGTGTCTGATATTGCATCTGGCGAAGCACCAATAACTGGAAACTCTGGTGTTAACATTAACCCTGCTCATTTAAAATTTACATTCAATTGTTTTTGTAACACTGCACTTACTTTTGATTCTAGCACTTTACCTCGCTTCATAGCAGCATTTTCCTTAATTTTTATTGCACCGATCACAGATTCAACGAATGTCCCTGCCGAAGTCTTACACTGGGCAGCTTCATAAATTTTAGAAGCCGTCACTTTACCATAACGCAAATCATGCCACAAACTGCTCTCACTTTGTTCAGTAGTTGCTCGAAAAGCTTCATCGCACAGGTTTTTGTCCATATTTTGTTTCGCAAAACTAACAAAATCATCAAATGAATCGCTTCCTCCTTTCGTAAACTCGCACAGTAGTTGGTGCAGTCCTAATTTATTAAGTGCGGGTTCATCTGTATAATATTTTAGAATTTGACACGAAAGATTGGCTTTCTTTGCACTATTAATGACCTGATCCAAAAATTTCCCCCGTTGTCTTGAACTCGGTGCAGCTTCTACGGTGCCAAATTCTTTTACAGTAATATATTTTAAAGATGTTCCAACACCAGCGAGTTTCGATTTTCTCCAGTAACATTCGATGTCTGTAGGTGATGGTTCTTCGCTACGCCTGTGTAACCACATCACACCTGCAGAAGCTGCGCAGTCTTCACATTCAACTTTCAAGATTTTTTCGTGTTCTTAATTTATTTCTACAACTACAGCATAATTTTTTGCACGAACTTTATGCTCAGGGCAAACTTTGCTCTGAACTATGCATATGCTTTTTTGACGTTTCTGCTGTACATAACCTACAGCATCGTCGCCGTAATTTTCTCGTCCTGCACTGTAATAAAGAACAAAATTACTCGACATCTTTTTATTCCCGTGTGGTGAATAGAAATAACACAAAAGTTTAACTTACCGTTGGGTTTTAATTCCCGGTTGACGTGTAACTAGGGTTGTTAGCGAAAAAATCGGCAATCATAAGTGAATCCACTTTGGGTAAATTATTTGAATCAGCTTTTACAAAAGCGTCCTGCGCCATAATGCCGTTGTTTAAATTGAAAAGTTTGTAAAATAATCCATCCAAGTCCCACAAATCACACAAATCTGTTCACTGTTTCAGCGGTCAGATGGCCATTAATGTAAACAAATATGGCGTTACCTAGTTTTGACGTCACAACCAATGAAATTGCGTTTTATGTTCGGGTGATATTTGGGATAAATGTGGACAGTTTTAATTTGCCATAAATAAATAATTAATGTGTTTTGAAGACGAATACTTTGTTAAGAGGTGTTTTGTGCTAAAATAAGTAGATTGAATGAGAATTTTCAGTATAAAAAAATTCATGCAAATACCCTATTGTGCATTTGCGAGATTAATGTTACATTGATGTTGCATGAGAAAATCAAAACCTAATATTCCATCGTAAGGAAATTTTATATTTGAATCATTTCGTATGATATGAAATTTTACGTTAAGTTCTGATTGTGCTATGCTGAATGGTATGACGATAGTACCTAGCGTTGGGATTATTCCAGCAGAAGTAATACCACTTAAATGTCGTATTTCGTCAGTTCGGTAAAACAATTTGGTTGTTTTTACGCGATCCGATTTTATCAGACTTATACTTGCACCAATATCTATTAGAAAGCAAAATTCAGTGCCACGGTAATTGAATTTAATGCAAGCAGTGTTTGGATATTCTGAGGACTTGTCCAACATGGGAAAAGGGCTGGTACATTGAAAATTTCTTCTCAGTAATGAAGAATTTGACGAATTTTTGAGACGCACTTTATGATGGGTTTGATTTGTAAGAACGTCAGATGAAGTAGAGTTTAAATCGAGTCCACAGAAGTGACGTTCGTCTCCTGGGACGATGGGCCGTTTAAAGGAGTTGAATTTGTTTCCGATAAATTTATTGAACGATTCCTATTGCGACATGTATGTACTTCGTGTCCTTTTTGTTTGCAGTGTGAACATATTTTGATATTTGGATGATTACATTCTTGTAATGAGTGTCCTGGTTTTTTACAATAATTGCAAATTTTAGAATTCGGGCGTTGAGAGGATTGGTTTGTCCAGGATCGATTTTGAGTATTGTATTGTTTGAACTAGTGGGAAATGCAGGTTTGGTTCTAAAACAATTTTTTGTTTGATGAGTATTGGATTTGCAATACTGGCAGAAAATATTATAGTCTCGGCGTTGAAAGGTAGTTCTAGATGAGTTTTGAATAGCTAGTGCCTTTTCTTCTTCTAAAGCAGCTGAAAATGCGTCACGTAGGGTAGCAAAATTTTTGCTTCGTAAAAACGAGAAATATCTGCGTTGGAATGAAAATGGAGCGTTGTAAGGCGATCTCATTAATAGTGGTTATTCGACCAAGTCGTCTTTCAGGGTTCTCTTCTTGAGCCGAAAGGACATTAAGTACTTGTGATACCAAAGTTTCAATTTTATTATAAAATGTAATGATATCAAGCGCGATCCCTGTTTTAGTGTGTTTAAATCTTCCATTAAGGAAGAATAATGACGCTTGGGTGCATATAATTGAATTAATATGTCTTTTACGTCGTCGAAAGTGTGTATAGGACGATAGCGCAATTGAGCTTTTGCATTACCCGTCAATTTAGAAATAATAAATGCTAATAAAATACGATATTGACTGGGATGTGCAAATTGATACGCATTTTCGCAATTGTTTACAAAATCATATAAATCATTGGGGTTGCCGTCAAAGTTACGTGGAATTAGTAAACTCAATGAAGAAAAAGGAATTTCAATATGAGCTGATGTTGTTGGTACAGTTGGTATATCAGTAGTCATGATAAAAATTATAAAATGTACGTAACAACTGTACTACGACAAATAAAATGAAAAGTAACGTACAGAAGATGCGAGTTTATTAATTAGACCCTTAGGTATATGTACGAAAATACGAAAAACAAAATACTATAATGATGAAAGAGTAGTCCCAAAAAGATGTATACACAATTATACAAATTCAATGAGTATTAGGAGAGTAAAAAGGGACTTACGGTATATGGATCTGAGCTCTTTCCGCCTTTGATTTGACAATCTGCTGAAGGGTTGCTTCTTCTCTTCAGGGTGGAATCCTGTTCGCAGCGCCAATTATGTTGTGGGTCCCAAATGGAAATCGAAATTCTTCTGTATTTTTTAGTATTTTTATTTGAACAATAACTCTAATATATAACTTTGTACAATTAAAATAATTACGAATGTTGAATGTGCAAATTACTAGAATCAACACGTTGTTATTTTAAGGAAAAATATATACAATAACTTATGCCCGAATTGGACGTCTTGTCAAAACAAATCATTATTTAGATTACCGAACACACCCTGTAGGTAATAAAAATGACTCCATAAATAATGTGAATAGGTATGTAGGTCAAATCAAAAATTCCGGTTCCTACACAAAGATTTGCTTTACTATGGGAATGTTGTGGGTCCCAAATGGAAATCGAAATTCTTCTGTATTTTTTAGTATTTTTATTTAAACAATAACTCTAATACATAACTTTGTACAATTAAAATAATTACGAATGTTGAATGTGCAAAAGTTACGTTAAGTGATCGAAAGAGAGAATTATTATTGTTCTTAAATGCAGTCGCACAAGTATTTATAAGTTTTGTTATCACTATGCACTTACCCATTAAGCATCTTATGACTAAGGTCAGAGGTGACAATGAATAATAGTACATGCAAAAACAGCTTATCTCTGCACATCGAATGTACGAAATAGCGTGATGGAAATATTCTTAAATGAACATGCTACGGATAAATGATATACGTATTAGATGATATACAGTGTGTCCCGAGGGATGGACCATAACAGGAATAATCCCCCGGTTTGGCATATGTGATTTGGAAAAATCCGGAAGAGGTAAGTAAAACACTCCCAATTTTCATTTTAATTAAAGCTGGAGAACAATGTTGCGATCAACACATATCTATACTATAGACTAAATTTTTCTGAACCTCCCTGGCATACACTCACAAGTTTTTAATGTAAATAAAACTATAACTACAATATGATATCTAGTAAGAGAAATATAGAAAATGACATACAACTATAACCTATATTGTAAAGTACATACAAAGTTATTCAAATAAATTACATTGTTACCTGAATAAAATTCTGAAGTGATGGGCGTAGCGACACCTATTGGCGGGAAGAGGATATTACAGTTTGCAGGTGGCCTAGGCGTAGAATGCTGTAAGAGGTAACAGGTGAACTGTCTCATCGGCGGAGGTGCCAATAGCTAGCGAGGTTGGTACAGGCGAAAGGCGTAAGGCGGGGTAGGTGGAGGGATAATCTACGTGGCGTCTTGGCTAGCTGTCTCGCGCACTTCTGTCGGTGTGGTGGTTTTGGTGGAAATACTGATTGTAAAACCCAATTGAGTGAGGTGCGTAACAACATATTATATACAATAACACATCCACTGGTATCTGTTCTATATACTGAACTTTCGGAACGTTCCTGGTATAGTTGACTAGGGAAAAACTTGGTTATACATCTCAGTTAGCTGGTGATACGCAGAAAAATATACATCTGCAATCGTTATTTACAAAATTCCTAGCAAATAGAGGTAAGAAAAAATAATTTAAAATAATTTTACATATTATATGTAGCTACTACTGATCCATTATTGCATAATGGCCCCAAGGCAGTGTGTCAAAGCTGTTTTTCACTAAATACCTCTTATCATCGTGAGGGCTCAGTCCAATTTTAATTTGCGAAACTGTGGCTACGTTGTGCCTTTCAGATCGGATTAAATTTTGATTAAAATATTTTTCGCTCGAAGAATTGAGACACTCTAAGTAGTCATCAAAGGTTATCTCATTTTTAATGACGCAGCGCTTTAAACCTTTGGATTTCTTTATTGCATCTGTACCCTCTACCCGTATGGCGTACATTTTCGATCGAAGACCAACAAATTCAGTCATTATCCTACCATTGTTTTCGTCTTTCATGAGGCCCAACACTTTTTATTTACACGCGGTATATGGTAAATATTATTTTCAGGATAGTCACTGGTATCAAAAAATTCGTGGCAGTCTTGTCGAATAACCTCGTACAAATCATCGGTTGTAATTTCATAAATGAGTGAATCCGTATCTGTGTACAAAAGTTTACAATTATTGTTAAATTTCGCCTTTTTGCAGAACAGAAGAAGTGGAGAATTGATTCAAATATTGCATGTTTTGAATGTGTATGGAAAAACGCAGACTAACAGGTTTCGTTCGAACATCTACTCCTCGAGCAAATACCCTGCCAGGCGTTGAATTATAGAACTAAATCCGAATTTTTTGTACTACGAGACGTCACAGACTGCTACCCCACCTAAGGTGGCATTGAAACAATCATAACGTGTCTCCATGTACGTACATGCTTTTAAGCAGGTCTTTGTTCAAAATATTGCATGTTTTGAATGTGTATGGAAAAACGCAGACCAACTGGTTTCGTTCGAACAACTACTCCTCGGGCAAATACCCCGCCAGGCATCGAATTATAGAACTAAATCCTGATTTTTTTACTAAGAGACGTCATAGACTGCTACCCCACACCTAAGGTGACATTGAAACAATCATAATGTGTCTCCATGAACGTACGTGCTTTTAAGCAGGTCTTTGTTCAAAATATTGCACGTTTTAAATGTGTATGGAAAACCGCAGACCCACTGGTTTCGTCCGTCTGGGACTCATCAGTACTGTGCTCTGCCCCCCCACACACTCAAACCATGCAGTTTAACTTGCATTGACTTGAAATATAAACACGTTTAAAGTATGTTTTATTTTAACAATATGTCCATTTCTTATATTTTGAAGTTTGTACATATAATGTACATATATACGAGTATGTATTTTTAGTATTAATTATAATTTCCAAAACCAAAATGACCCCCCCTGGTTAACCCACGAGCCGCAACTGATTGCCTCTACATATCTCACGCAATGCTCTAAAGTTATTATAACGTAAATAAATAAACTTTTATCTGTAAAAGTTTCAAGGATTAGCGTGTCAGAAACTGTGGTTAAAAGTTTGCTAACCAGAATGTCACGCTATACCTATATACACACTCAAAAGAACCTCATAAAAATTAATTGTCGAAACGCATAGTTATATGTATACACAACTCTGTTACATTACTGAAGCCAGTCATACTTGCCTGCGAAAGCGAAAATCTATAAAAAGGAAAATTATTCTTATGTACACGTAGGTACCTCTGTCTACTTACCTGTGCATCAAACACAGAGAGATATGTACATGAAGAGTGTACCACAAATTGGTCGGACGTGCCCCACACTTTTATCATTAGTAAGTTAACCTTTCCTAAATACAGGGTGTCCAAAAAATAGTGGACAAACTCAACGGTACGTTGTAGCAATTTATTTGTGTCTGAATAACTAAAAAATATTTTTAAAAATCTCTGTGCTTCCGTGACTCGTTTACTTCAATTTTAAAATCAAGAAATCTTGCAACATATATCAATTTACGATTTAAAGAAAATATCAGGTAGGTACCTATCACATTGCCTGAAATTTATTTAATCTTAGTTACCATCTTAGTTATCTATGACAGATTGCTCGTCACGTACCTAAATCTGTCATGAATGTAGGTAATATCATCATAATTCCAAATTATTTCAAGTGAAGACCACAGAAAGTAAAAAAATAAGCACATTAAGACAACAGAGAATTTAAGTAATAAGGCAATTATTAGTCTTACATTGTTTAGTCCCAAACACCACTGTGTCTATTTAGTTTTGGGAGGTACAAACTGACACATGCCACTTTTGAACTGACATGACAGCCTAAATCACTTAATATTTTAATTTTCAATTCTGACATTTTGGACAAATTCGTTTTGGCCACCTACTATTATTGCAATAATTCAGTAGTATCCGTTATTTTTGGACACATATACATATACAGGGTGTTCCGCAACTGGATGGTCATAGCGAATATACATATCCTTGGGGTTATTCTGGTTCAAAAAGTTATAATGAACATATACCCAAAAGTGGATTGTTTCTGAGAAAATGTTGATTATGTTTTGATTAGGTTTTGCTCTTAGTTACCAAGGCGCACCCCCACATTTTGCAGGGCAGTTGCCACATTTCTCAATGACCACTCTCCGGGTCGATGGATAGGTCGAGGAGGCCGGTTGCTTGGCCTACGAGATCACCCGATCTCACACCCCCCGATTACTTTCTGGGGGGTTACATGTAGACTATGGTGTATTCTGTCACAATACAAACCAGGGAAGAACTAATAGCTAAAATAATGGATTCTCAAATCAACTGAAGAATGATCCGGAAACGATGAGAAGATCTATTATGTCAATTTCACAAAGAGCTGAACTATGTATTAATAATGATGGTGGTCATTTTGAATCACATTTACATTAAAACTAACTGAAATTCTAAATAAAAAGTTGCATGTAAAAATGTTTGAAGCAAAAATAATAAATGTTAGAATCACTAGAAACTTTTAATCAATAACTCAGAAACAGTCCACTTTATTTTGGATATATATTCATTAGAACTTTTTGAATAAGAATGACCTCAAGAATATGCATATTCGCTATGACCATCCAGTTACGGAACACCCTGTATACGAACAGTATTCTAATTTGGATTATGTTTCCACTATTTTTTATTTCTCTAATGTCATGTACTAATCCTTATTTTCTCAGCAGGTGACACACCATAAATTCTCTCATAACCTTTCATATATTTAAAACGTTCCCCGCATTTTTCCTATCCACTGCTCCTATATTGAACACGATTCGTAAATGTATAATCCAGCGTTCCATTGTAATTTACCGTTATAGGGGCTAGTAAATTACCAAGAGTATTAGTAGCCTCGCCCACTTATAAATTGAAGAGTAGCTATGACAACGCGCATCTCTCACTCCCTTTCCGAATATCTACTTCTCTACGTATACATGTTCGATTTCTGTAACCCACATTTGCTCTTTGTACGGCTATGACAACGCACATCTCTCACTCCCTTTCCGAATATCTACTTCTCTATGTATACCTGCTCGATTTCTATAACCCACATTTTTGCTCTTTGTACAAATTATATTTAACTGTCAGTTTAAGTTTTATAAAAATTTTACTAAATTCGTGTTGGAAGATTGTGCTTTGTATGCAAAGGTCGTGCCCCCTGGCAAGGTCAGACAAGACCGAAAGGTGACAAGTGGAGTCATGGGAATCGAGTGTTTGGTAGCCAATTTTTCCCCTAAAATTTCCTGATTTCTCACAATTACAGTTTCTGCGTCAGCACGTTTGGAAGAGCCGAGGTCGAAGGAATCTCTATTTACCTTGTCAATAAGGTGACAGTTCCCCAGAGCGCATGCGCGATCCTCTTGTTCAGAGGGCTCTTGCCCTGTGTACTGGAATCTGCACTTACCGAGTGGTCTTCTGTACCACGCTGTATGTGTAAACAGTGTTAACACGAACACCCTGTATACACTAACAGATGTGACACAAAGGCCTTGTATGTACAAGCAGCACGGGCGAAGTTAGGGGGACTTGGGAGAGCTAACCTAATAATAATAATGGCTAAAAGTAATTCGCGTTAACCTCACGGAATGTATTCGAAATCCTTCAAAGCACCGAATGTTCTAAGAAAATATAACTTACAATTTATTTTCATGCTTGCAAAACCTAAAATAGCTTCAGTGAAATGTTTGAAATTTGGTAAATAAATTCATTTATAGTTGGAACATCCTGTACAGACACAGTTACCATAGTATCGTTGTATTATGAATCACCAAGCAATTTTCGAAACGCAATTAATGGATATAACTATCAACTAAATACGAGTGTGCTTCTCCTTCTGGGAAGCCGTCAAAGAAGCCGCGCGTGTGCGTGGGAAGTTTTGAAATTGGGGATTAGAGCCCAATGAACTTTAAAGTTTCATAATTATTCCATTGCGAACGAATGTTTGTTTTGATAAAAATCGCCAAATACAAACATGATTAGGTGTACCAAATATTCTGTAACATCTACCCATATACATATATTTGGAGGATTCAGGGGCCTTTCACTTGCTGTTTGCGATTGTACCACAAACTACGCACATTTGACCATTAGATAGCAATAATAATATTAAATTTTATATTTGGAAAAGTATTAGTGAGAAATGTGTAAGTTCCTTTACATCTAAAATTCTATAAACAACCGCAACTCTTTTATTATTGTTTTTCTAGCAATATTTTGCTACCTCGTACGAGCCGTAATTAACATGCATTTACCACCGTGGGCTATGGTAATTATTTTGGTACATTAAATAACCCTATTCTTGCGTTTTTCGATTTTATACGTTTCAGCATATGGATAGACTCACTTGCTGGGCGTTTGGTGGTCTGGGATTTACCCTTCCATCCAGCGCCATCGAGATATTTCGAGGGAACATAATGGGTTACCAAACCACCATCACAATCACCCTTACCGACGGTTTTCTTTTCATCTGGGTTGACTGTATGTAGGCAAATTGCTTATTCACTTTATATAAAAATATCACTTTTGTTTAAGTACCGGCAAATGCCCCAGTCCCAGCTGAATATAGCAACCCATCGGAAGATAATTATTAACGACGAATTTACCCGCCGCGCCGCCCCGACAGTTTGGTCCATTTGTGGTTTACACACATTGATGTTTTGCTCTATAATAGAATTCTAATGAAATAAATCTAAACTTTTATTCTGTATTTTTGTTATTTTATTATCTTATTAAAAAAATTGTAATCGATTGTCAGAAGGTTTGTTTTCCCCAACAACCCCCAGGGGTCGATTCAATACTATTTTACCAATAATTAGAATTTCTATTAGTCTAAATAAAAATTTGTTAAAGCACTGACTGATTGCGTGTGTTTGTTTTTTTAAAGATTCCTGGGACCGTTTGTCCTAGGTGTGGTTAATACGTTTCAGTTTCATAGTTGCTACAGAATCTAGACACAAAAAATACAAAATACAAAAAATAAAATAAACAAATAATATTCGGGGGTACCTAAACATCGATACGCAGTTAAGACAATTTGAACCTGTTAGTATTTGTTTGTCCTCGTCGCTAGCATGAGTAAGTTTTCCAAAGATGATGTGTTTGAATATTTTTGCTAATTTTTTCCCCTTTTTATTCAGATCAAATGAAGCTAATAAAAACTTTGTGCGCCGCATATGGAGCGCAAAATTTGGTAAGTGTATTGCAATTTATTATTCGTTTTATAATTTTTCTTGCACTATTGCAGCCACTGGTAAAAAAAACCCTGTCGAACTAACGCAAATTTACCGGTTTAACGATACAGCCGTCATTATTTTGTTGTGGGTCCCAAATGGAAATCGAAATCTTGTTACGCGGCGCAAAACTTGCCGCCGCCGACCGGGAGTCGAACCCGGGTCCCCCGCTCCGAAACCCTCTGCTCTCCAACTGAGCTAATCGGCGACCTTGCACGCCTTCTCTCTAACCGTCCATTTATACCCAAGACTGTAACAGTTCGGCCCGTCCTGACAAGCTAGCCGTCCTCGGCTACCCCAGCCACTGGCCACTTTCAGCGCCCGCGACGCGAACATGCTACACACAACGCACCTCTTGTGCACACCACCCGCCGTACTCTACTCTAGCACGCGGGTTGCCTATCCCACTTCTGAAATGTTACGCGGCGCAAAACTTGCCGCCGCCGACCGGGAGTCGAACCCGGGTCCCCCGCTCCGAAACCCTCTGCTCTCCAACTGAGCTAATCGGCGACCTTGCACGCCTTCTCTCTAACCGTCCATTTATACCCAAGACTGTAACAATCTTCTGTATTTTAATATTATAACGAGCGAATGTGGCAACGTCGCGTCTACCCGCGGATATTAGGCAACGGGGTGACGTTGGCGGGTAGGCGCGTGGCAGGAGAAGAAGAGAAGCACTGATTCGCGTGCGCGTCTCGAGACAGACAATTTTTCTTAAATCACAACGTCAGTGTTTTGTTTTGTAAATTTTAACAGTTTTTAAGTTTGTATTAAAGTGCTTGGTAGTTTGTGTGTCTGGGTTTGATTTTGGAGTACCCCCTCAATACCCCCTGTTACACTGGCGCTCAACTTTGTGGCCCGAAATTAATTACCTAAGTACTCACGAACTTTAGGTGACTTTATTCTACAAACTGCTTCAATAATAAATTGTTATTGTGACTGTGTATGTGAACATTTTGTGGTTGATCTACATCACCAAGAAATTCACTTCGCAAAACTGCAAGTTGTTGGAAACTATTCTGCATTCCACAACTTACTACGTTTATACGTCGCGTCCAAACGACTGTCCTGTGTGAATACGTCACTCTGGAACGACGCTCACTGCTCAAAGGTTACTTCAACTACTGTAAGTACATTTTATTCATTTTATACAAGTGCATTGCTCAACTCCGACCACGGATAGCGGCAGAGAACATAGTTATTGGCTTCGTAGTCGACAAAATCAAGAGATCACTATGAATAACGCCGGAAATGCTAATTCTAATGTAGTACTTAGTAATGAACAGTTTCAACAACTTCTCGCGCGACTGGCGGTTACCCCTACCGCGTCGGGGAATCTTTCGAAATGCAGTACGCGTTTTGATGGGAAAAAAGACTCTGATGTTAACGTATTCATAGACGCTATTCTCGTTTATAAAGACTGCGTGTGTGTCTCAGATGAAAATGCGCTAAAGGGTTTGCCAATGTTGTTGGACGGGTTCGCAGCTTCCTGGTACCAGGGAGTTAAGGCAACTGTGCAAACGTGGGACGATGCTCTAGCTCTACTTAGAACAACGTTCGGTCCGCAGAAACCTCCGCATCGCGTTTTCCGTGAGTTATTCGCGAAAGAACAGAGTTACGAAACTCCGACCGACGTATTCGTTTGTGGTGCGCGTTCACTGTTGTCGAAATTACCTACCGGTATGCTAGACGAAGAAGTTCAACTCCACATGGTATACGGCCTATTAAATAAACGCATTCGGGAGAAGGTACCACGCGAAAAATTTACAACATTTACCGAACTCTTAAGAGAAGCTCGCCTGATCGAAGAGACGTTCGACCGCAATCCGCAACCAGAACAAAAGGACGCGGCAAAACGCCCGCGTTGCCAGTTCTGTAAATATCTCGGTCATACGATGAGTGAATGTCGTAAGATGGCTGCTAAAAATTCTGTAAGCGAGCCTAAACAACAAAGTACTCGCAATAATGCCTCAATAAATTTCTCGGAGCGTGCACCACTGCGCATCACTGGTACCAGTCCTATTACGACGGGCCCTAGTACTAGTTCAGCCCCTGCCGCCCAAATATCTTGCTACGGTTGTAATAAACCTGGAGTAATTCGCTCTAATTGTCCAAATTGTAAGAACATAAGTACTCCTAGCTTAGAATTCGCGAGTCTGGACACGCTTATCGCACCCCATCCTCGCCCAGTTACTGAAATTGAAATTCTGGGACACAAAGGGCTTGCACTTCTCGATACAGCAGCGAAGCAGAGTGTCGCTGGACCACAGCTCTATGAACTATTGAAACAGGAAGGTCAGAATTTTCAGACTGTGGAAATTTTTATGACTTTAGCTGATGGTAGTGCGAAATGGCAAAACGTAATCACTACCTGCGTAGATGTAGTGCTAATGGAACGCACTATACCAACGAAGTTTGTAGTCATTCCTGAAGCCCAAAATCGCACCCTGCTAGCTATAGATTTTTTGCAGGACGCGGGAATCTCTCTGAACTTGGGGAGTGCGACTTGGCGTTTTGAGGATTCACCTTATAATTTATACGCATTGCGATACGAAGATGTTACACCAGCAACAACGTATGACGTTGGTCTGTTGAGTTTCGATACCTTGCGCCCAGAGGAAGGCACTACGCTGACCACCGATCAGCGAGATCGGCTGAATGCGCTGTTGCAACATAACGATGATATCTTTTGTCTGGGGGGAGAGGCCACTCCCTACGCCGTCCATTACATTCGGACAGGAGAACATCCACCAATAGCCTTACCACCTTACCGAATGACGCCTGCTCGCAAAGCTCTACTGAAGGCAGAACTTGATAACTTGCTGGACGCGGGGATTATAGAAGAATGTGAAAGTCCTTGGGCAGCCCCGGTCGTGCTTGTGTCTAAGGAGGGGGTAGTGTTAGACTATGCGTGGACTATCAACGGTTAAACGCGGTGACCGTGACCGATTCGTATCCGTTACCGCGGATAGATGACTTGTTACACGCGGCGAAGCGTACTTTCCATATGACTACCATAGACCTGCGCGCCGCGTACCACCAAGTTCGGGTCAGTGAAGTTGATCGCGACAAGACTGGTTTCGTGACGCCCTTTGGAACTTACCGCTACTTACGTATGCCTTTTGGGCTTAAAAACGCCCCGGCCACCTTCCAAAGACTTATCGATCATTTCAGGAGGGGGCTCGGGGAGATACTAGTATTAGCATATTTAGATGACCTGATCGTTCTATCGTCAACGTTTGATGAGCATATTGAGGACTTGGAACGTGTGTTCGCGCGGTTACGTCAGTTTAAGTTACGGGCAAAGCGCGAGAAGTGCGTGTTCGCCTGCGCGTTAGGCGCAGTACTTTTGCAAGGGGAAGGTTCCGAAGAGCATCCTCTTGAATATGCAAGTCGACTCCTTACACCTGCAGAGAAAAATTACTCAACCTCTGAGCGGGAAGCTCTGGCAGTTGTGTGGGCCTTGGAAAAGTTCCGGGGGTATGTGGATGGAGCCCAAGTGACAGTGCAGACAGACCATCAGCCCCTTCGTTGGCTTCTAAACCTTAAATCGCCAACGGGAAGACTCGCCCGGTGGGATTTAGCTGTTCAGGGGTATAATCTGAAGATAGAGTACTTACCTGGAAAGAAGAATGTAGTGGCAGACGCCCTATCCCGACCACCCTGCGAGCACGAACCACAAACGTCCTGTTCAATTTGTACAGTAACAATCGCTCTCCCTAGCAGGTCTGCAGCGGAGCTTCGTGAAGAACAATTAAAGGATCCTGAAGTGGAGAAAATCATCAGAAGCTTCGAATCTCTAGACTTGGACGACAATGTGAGGTGGACCGACAGAGGATACCTTATGTCCAGTGGTGTTCTATACAGGTATGCGGACGAGGACAGCGAGTCGCCCCAGTTAGTTGTACCAGCTCAGGAACGCGCCCGCATCCTATCCGAGTACCACGATGCTCCGACCGCCGCCCACTATGGCGTCGAGCGAACTCTACGGCGAATCTCAAGTCGCTATTATTTCACAGGCATGAGACGATATGTCACCGAGTACCTTAAGAGCTGCACCGATTGTCAGCGCTATAAAGCAGATAATCAGAAACCGGCTGGGTTAGTACAAACTCCAGTCTATGCTCAACGCTTTGAGACGCTCTTCATAGATTTATTCGGCCCCTTGCCTGAAACTCCAAATGGAGAAAAATGGGTTTTCATAGTAGAAGACCACGCCACCAAGTTTGTAGAACTATTTAGCTTAAAGCAAGCTACCGCAATCGAGTGTGCCAGAACCCTCATCGATGAGGTGTTTCTCAGATATGGGTTGCCTAGAAAGCTAGTAAGCGATAACGGTACCCAATTCATTTCTGCTGTAATGCAGCAAGTATGCTATGTGTTGGGTATCAAAGAGTCTTTCATTCCCCTGTACCATGCTTCCTCAAATATGGTCGAGAGGAAAAATCGAGACTTGAAGCCCAGACTGGCAATATTAGTAGGACAAGACCATACCTCATGGGCGGAGAAACTTGCCATGGTCCGATTTGCTATGAATAGCGCCTGGTGTCAAGCCACTGGGTTTACGGCTAGTTATCTAACATTTGGTTGTGAACTCCGAACACCAGATGATGTCCAGAACGACCTCCGTGCTGTGTTGGATTCTGAAAATTTCATTCCCCAGATTACACCATATTTACAAAGAATGACCGAAACCTGGCGAGAAGCCCGATCGACCAATGAAGTTCAACAGGACCGACAAAAGGAATATTCCGACCGACGACGACGCGATATTCCACCGTTTTCCATTGGAGATAAAGTGTGGGTTACCACCCACGCCCTTAGTAATGCTTCCAAGGGCAAAACATCCAAGTTCAATCCCAAAAGAGATGGACCCTATGAAATTGTTAGAGCCGTCTCTAAAACTAGTTACGAGGTGGCTGCGCCCGATAATCTGACTGTGCCTTTGGGTGTTCACCATGTCTCCGATATTACTCCCGTAGTAGGTGACGCCGAAGAAACTCCAGTAGTGCCCCTGCGACGAAGAGGACGACCGCCGAAACGTGGACTCCGAAACCGAAAATCTGGTCCCTCCTCGGGACGTGTTCGGGACCAGGGGGGGAGCGTATAACGAGCGAATGTGGCAACGTCGCGTCTACCCGCGGATATTAGGCAACGGGGTGACGTTGGCGGGTAGGCGCGTGGCAGGAGAAGAAGAGAAGCACTGATTCGCGTGCGCGTCTCGAGACAGACAATTTTTCTTAAATCACAACGTCAGTGTTTTGTTTTGTAAATTTTAACAGTTTTTAAGTTTGTATTAAAGTGCTTGGTAGTTTGTGTGTCTGGGTTTGATTTTGGAGTACCCCCTCAATACCCCCTGTTACAATATGTTTATTTGAACAATAACTCTCTTATACTACTGTTACAATGAATGTTGACGGTTCGGAAATGTAGAAGTATTCTTGAGAAGGTGGAATTATTATTATTGTCTCAATTCTGCCGTCGAACTAGTATTTATAGATTTTGTTATCACTGTGCACTTAAGCATTTAACCATCTTATGACTAAGGTCAGAGGTGACAATGAATAATAGTAACATGCAAAAACAGCTTATCTCTGTGCACATTGAATGTACAAAATAGCATGATGGAAATGTAATGAACATGTGAAGAATAAATGATATACATATTAGATGATATACAGTGTGTCTCGAGGATATATACATATTAGATTATATACAGTGTGTCTCGAGGGATAGACCATAACAATTTATAACGGCGGCTTGTTAGAGGAGGATGGAGGTGGATACCTCATCCTCGTGAAACTCTCGGAGAGAGTTTTTTTGTTCTACAACGGTAAGAGCAAATTTTTGTATATGTGATTTCACAACTAAATTTTATTTCATTACAGATCAACCGCCGCAAGGCCTGGACTGTAAGTGACATTTTATAAAATAATATGTGTACTATTTACTATGCCATCTTATTTTCTCTTTCAAACTACAACCAAGATATGTTGTAATTTATTATATAATTATATAACATTAAAAGTTTTTCTATATTCACATGTGTCTTTTTCCCCTTGAAACAAAAACATTTTCCCTGCATGCAAAACGTCCTTTATTCAGTTTGAGGTAAGAAAGGGTTAACTATTAAACTGAACAAAGGATGTTCCTGCATACAGAAAAATTTCTTGGTGACGCTAGGAGGGGGCGGGGGTTGGGGTTGGGGTGCCGACGCTGGGGAACGCCAGGTGCCTACGTTGACCGTGAAATAGAAAGGGTTGTGCACGTTTGTATAGTTGCCTACAAAGTGTTCGACAGGGGGCGTGCATGTCCAAACTCATGCGTAGGAATCCACCTTTACAGTTTGGTGTACCTTTCGAACAGAATTTGTCCGTACTATGTCCACATATAAAAGTAATGAACACGTCGCATTCTCATCATTACAGTATTCCGTTTTCAGCTCAGTATTTCGATGTTGCAAAAATCATTGCGCGCGTTCTTTCACTGGCATTGTTAAAGCTCAAACAAAGGAGTTCAACAGCTCATCTAATTGAATTTCTATTAAATTTAAAAACTTTTCGTGTATACAGGGTGAGCCATGATTGTGTGGCGAGAGTTATGCACTCATGGTACGTCCTGTATAGGGCTTATTTAGGATTCATAGAATCATTTAGTAATAATAAGTACATTGTATAATTTACAGCGGCGCCCCCTGCTCTTTGACGTGCGAAAAACATTATTTGATTTACAATGTTCTAGAATTTTGATTTGGCCTACATACATATTGAATAAAAATCCCATTAGTTTTGACAATAATTAATTAGATTACCATACACCCAGCAATAAAATTATAATTTAATGAAGTCGGCATTGCATATTTGTATCAAGGAATAACAAATTCATAATGTCAGTCTCGATTATTTATGACTTTGTTGACACCAAATCGGTGCAAAAATGCATTATAAAAAAAAATTTGCTTGGATTTCTGTTCAGTTTGTGTTGTGTCGCTGTTAAGACAACATGTCTTCTTTCGTTAATTCTCTGGTGGAAAAGAACAAGTCGGCCCTTTTGAGGGCGAATAGCGACGGCTGTGACCGGGAAAATCTCGCTGGTTTAATTAAAAATTGCACCAGACATTAGAACGTTGACAGTTTTATTAAAACGGACAGCAACTACAGCTGAGAAAAATAAAGTAACGTCGGCCATTGGGTTGCTGAGAGGAAACAGATTAAGGTTGAAAGGATTGCAAGTGAGGGGTGGGGCATACAAAAATCCTCACCCAAATAGGGCAAATTATACCAGCACCAGAGTGAAATGGGAGAATTTAGAATCGGCATTCAAAAGTCGAATAAGAACTGGAGTTATTCTGAATCTACAAAACAAAGACCCACTCCAGTTTTTCCAAGATTCTGCTGATGGGTTTCTAAGAAAAATACGAACGTTATTGCGTTCCGAAGAGGCACTGAAAATACATCCCCATATTTTGCGCCGAATTTAAAATACAAAAAGCGGACAAAGAGACGCAGGAGTTTAAATATTTCAACACGAAGAATGCTGCCCTTTATCGCAACGATGATTTGAAAGCCTGGTTCCTGGAAAATGTGCAACAAAAATCCTGAAAGATTTGGAAGAGTTTCAGGAGCGAGACTCTGGTATGCACTTTTATTTTGTCACGCAATCGTTAATCTGCAAGTAGAACATCCTACATCCCCAACTATTTGCGAACAGTAGTCCAATCCGGCGGGCCTATCTAGACCTCTTTTTATTCCAATCTCAGACTCTAGCATGTCGCGAAATATTCGTTCGTGTCTCGGAAGGGTTTTTTTTATTTTTATTTATTTATTTTATATTCATTTGGAAGAGTTTCAGGAGTTTCCGGAACCATCTACCGTTTTGAATTTAACTGGAATGATGATGATGAACCAGATAATTTTGATAACGGTGATATAAAATTTCATTTTCTATGGGTTAAAAATCTGCCCAGGCTTGTATCGAAACAGTTAAGTAAGCACACGGGTAGTAAAAAATATTTTTGCGATCGTTGTGTACATTATTTCTACTGTCAAAATAAGTTAGATCGGCACTATGAAGACTAAAAATATGAATGACTGCAAAATTCGACTGCCAAAAATATTTATCTTTCCGAAATCACAAAAACAAAGTCAAAGCCCCATTCACCATTTATTCAGATTTGGAGTGCATTTTGGAGCCGAGCAGTAAGAAAAACGAATTTCAAAAACATGTGCCATGCAGTATTGCTTATTATGTAAAATGTTCTTATGATGACTCACTCTCTTTCTTTAGGTCTTATCGTGGTGAGGATTCGATAAGATGGTTTGTGAAAGAGCTGGAAAGTTTTGCTGAGGATTTGGAAACTGTGTTTCTTTGCCCTCTACCCATGGATCAGCTGACCGTCGAGCAACAAATGCAGTTCAGTAGCGCACAGGTTTGCCACATTTGCGAAAAGTCTTTTAACCAGGGGGAGAACAAAGTACGGGACCATTGTCACCTCACGGGTAGATACAGGGGTCCCGCGCATGACACTTGTAACGTTAATTTTCAAGACAGTCACCATTTATATTCCACAATTTATCCGGCTACGATTCACATTTTATGATTCAAAATTTAGGGACAGATTTACAGGGCCGTGTTGATTTGTTGCCACTAACAAAAGAAAAGTACATCGCCTTTACTAAACATTTGGAAGAAAATGTTATTAAATTTAGGTTTATAGATTCCTGCAGGTTCTTGGCTTCAGGCTTGGATCAGCTGTCATCATATTTATCTAATTATCCAATATTAATGTCCGAATTTACGAGTTCGAGCGGCGAACAACTAAAATTGCTGCAGCGCAAAGGCGTCTGCCCGTACGACTATTTCCACAACTTTTCCTAATTTAACGAAACTCTATTACCCCCACAGTCCAAGTTTGATAATAAATTAAACTCTAAAATTTCTGATGCTGAATATGCGCATGCGCAGCAAGTTTGGAAAATATTCAAAATTTAGGGGAATATTCGGATTTCTATTTAAAAACCGACGTTCTGCTCTTAGCTGACGTTTTCGAGGAATTCAGAATTAGCTGTTTAGGAACTTATGGTCTAGACCCCGCCCATTATTATACTCTGCCTGGTTACACCTGGGACTGTATGCTTAAGCATACTGACATCACCTTGGAACTACTGACTGATATTGACATGATATTGTTTGTCGAGCGCGGAATACGCGGCGGCTTGAGTCAATCTTCGAAACGTTTCTCTAAAGCAAATAACCAGTACATGCCCAATTTCGACCCTGCTCAACCGTCAAAATTTTTAGTGTATAACGACATAAATAACCAGTATGGCTGGGCCATGAGCCAACACCTTCCCTACGGATGTTTCGAAGATTTCGATTTAGATACTGTACATAGCGTAGCCGAAAATGCTGACGTAGGGTATATTTTTGAGGTAGACATAGAATACCCAGAACATCTGCACGATACAGATTCAGAAATTCCCTTTTACCCGAACATCTAAATCCACCAAATTCTAAACAGCTAAAACTTTTGGCCACCCTGTATAATAAACAACGTTACGTAATTCACTATCGACATTTGCAGCAAGCTCTGAAACATGGGCTAAGATAACGAAACTTCATCGCGCCCTTAAATTCAATCAATCGCCGTGGCTGAAATCTTACATCGACTTAAATACCGCCCTGAGAAAGAACTCCAAAAATGATTTTGAAAAAAAATTGTTCAAACTAATGAATAACTCCGTGTTTGGCAAGACCATGGAAAATATACGCTAGCATAGTATTTGTTCAAATATTGCATGTTTTGAATGTGTATGGAAAACCGCAGACCAACTGGTTTCGTCCTTCTGGGACTCATCAGTACGGTGCTCTCCCCTACACACTCAAACCATGCAATTTAGCTTGCTATATATGCTGCCGCGGTCTGGACAGATATCACCAAGTGACAACTACTTTGAGTAATTATCTAGTTTTAATTAGTGGTACTGGACCGTTTGAACAACTACTCCTCGGGCAAATACCCCGCCAGGCATTGAATTATAGAACTAAATCTTAGATGGGGTAGCAGTCTGAAACGTCTCGTAGTACAAAAAATCTGGATTTAGTTCTATAATACAATGCCTGGCGGGGTATTTGCCCGAAGAGTAGTTGTTCGAACGGTCCAGTTCCACTAATTAAAGCATAGTACTGTTAAATTAGTTTGATTGCCAAACCAGAATTTAAGTCGTCGATAATTTTCTCGGAAAATTTGGCCGCGATCGAGTTAAATAAATCCGAAATATACTTTAACAAACCGATTTATTTAGGCATGTGCATTTTAGATATTAGTAAGACGAAAATTTACGAATTTCACTACGGCTACATGAAGGCGAAATTTAACAATTGCAAACTTTTGTACACAGATAAGGATTCGCTCATTTATGAAATCACAACTGATGATTTGTACGAGACCATTCGACAAGATTGCCATGAATTTTTTTATACCAGTGACTATCCTGAAAATAATATTTACCATATACCGCGTGTAAATAAAAAAGTGTTAGGCTTCATGAAAGACGAAAACAATGGTAGAATAATGACTGAATTTGTTGGTCTTCGATCGAAAATGTATGCCATACGGGTAGAGGGTGCAGATGCAATAAAGAAATCCAAATAGTAGAGTTAACGTGAAAGTTTATCTTGATGTTCGCTGTACATTGAAAGGTAAAAATGTATCAAGTGTATAGAGTGTATAGAGAGAAAACGTATGAATGTGTGCTCTGCATAAAACCGTTGAAAAGTGTGGTAAATTTTTAAGACTTTGAAGTGAAATTTAGTCCGGTGGAATATAAAAAAAAACTGTGTGAGATTTCATATTTTTCTAAGTTAAAAACATTGTTTATAACAGGAAAATTTGATTTAATGCGTTGTGAATTCGTTCTATAATAATAAATCTGGTGGTTTTTCTGCGGAGTTCTTCGTTCTATAAATAAAACTGGTTGTTTTTGTGTGGTGTTCTTTTTGTGTGTACGGACTCTTTTTCCAGAAATGCCTGTCAGCTGTAGCTATTGCTCTTCTAATATAAATAGAACCAATCCAGCTGTTGACTGTAAAGGTCAGTGTCAGCATGCTTATCATCTAAAATGCGTTGGATTGCCACCATCCTTTTTGGAAATATCTGATGGTACCGGAATAATATGGAAGTGTAAACAATGCATAAAACTTGATGAGCATTCAATAATGTCTGATATATCCACTGAACTCTTGAGTAAATTGAATTTGATTCAGGCAGATATTACTAGCCTTAAAACGCAACAAGCAAATACCTTTGAATCTTTAAATTTTTATGGGAACAAGATAGATGATTTTGCAAAAGAGATTAAAGGCTTCAAAGAAGCCCTAAAAGACATCAATACCATAAAATCAGAATTAAATGATGTAAAGAATGAATGCAAGCAATTGCGGCTCAATGTCGAAGAGTTACAGCAATATAGTCGTAAGTGTAATATAGAACTTTCTGGTGTGCCCGAAACCATAGGAGAGGACCCTCTTGAAATTGTTCAAAAATTGTGCGAAGATTTTGGTGTCCAGATATCTAGGAACGACGTTTCTGCTGCTCATAGAGTCCCTCGATATAACAGCACGAAGGGTATTCCGAGGAGTATAATTGTAAGGTTTATAAACCACTCTAAGAAAATTGAAGTCATGAAAGCTTCTAAGGAAGTTAGAAATGCTAACAGTGATAAGAAAATTTACATTAATGACCACCTATCTCCATATTACAAGAATCTGTTGCGCTTATCTAAATCATATTGCCAATCTAATGGATATAAATATTGTTGGGTACGTGACTGTAAAATTTTCATAAGAAAAGCTGGTGATGGTGATAAAGTTCGATTTATTAGGTCAGCAGATGACTTAAGAGTGTAGTGAAGCGTTAGAGTTTTACGAACAAGTAAATTACATTGTTAACCATGTCTTATTGTTATGATGAGTTCTGTTTGTGCGGAATGGCATTTCTTGCCTTGTTTTTATTTTTCTATTCTCAAAGTCGAAAAGAATTTTCTTTTGAATCATGATATAGTTGGGGTTATTCTTATTAATTCATTATTTTCATTTTTGTTTGTTGGGGATATGCTTCATAATTCGTATGTTTATATAAACATTTATTTAATTTATGGTGTATTATATTATAAAGTTAATCTTGTACTTGTTTGTACTGAAAATAATTTTGCTTTGTTTGAGAGCCTTTTTTGTCGCTTTGTTTTGCGACATATTGTTATGGTATGTATTTTTGTATATGAATTGTCAAACTATTTTATACCGTCTCTTTTTCCTATTTTTGCCAATTATTTCTTTTTGATTCTTGTCTTGTTTTTGTCAATTTTTCCTTTTCGCTATTTCAATTATATTTTCATTTCACTGGAAAATTTCTGTACACTGAAAGATTGTGTACCTATTTATCCGCGTAATAATGAACTTACATATTGCACATGTTAACATTAGATCCCTGCTGACAGGTTTTGGTGAATTGGTTGATCATATTTTGAACTGTCATTACGATCTAGTATTTATCTCTGAAACATGGTTAAGTCTGCATGTTGACGATCGGTTGGTCAATGTTCCAGGTTACACTTTTGTGAGGATGGATAGAGCGGGGAGGGGAGGGGGCGTGGGCACCTACATCAAGAGTACTATACACTTTCCAACCCTTACTGTCGTGCAGCATCAAAGCCTTGAGCAGCTTTGGTTGCAGGTTACTTTAGGTGGTATAAGGTATGGATTTGGTGTCATGTATCGTCCTCCAAACACGGGTATTGCAGATTTTTTTGAGTCCTTTGAGGAAACGTTATCTACTGTGCTGGTCTCATGTGATCAATTTGTATGGAGTGGAGACATAAACATCGATATGATGGACTTACAAAATTATTACTGAACCAACACGGTACTCCATTAGTAAAATGTCTCTACTAGACGTTTTCATTTGTACCGGGGATTTGCATGTTATTGATAGTGGAGTGAAGCACATTGGACAACTTGTAACTGATCATGAATTGATATATTGTAGTTTAACTGTTTCGAAACCTAAAAATTATATCCAATATAAGACATTTAGGAATTTTAGAAATTTCGTTTATGAAAAGTTCAAGCAAGATTTGGAAGTTCAGCCATTTTTTGAAATAATTGAGTTAGAAAATGTTGATGATAAATTATCTCTGTTCAATTCAATAATATTACAATTATTTGATCGGCATGCTCCTGTCAAAACATGCAGAATCACAAAACCGAAATCTCCGTGGTTGACGGATAATATAAAATTCTTAATGCATCTTAGGGATAAAGCTCTGGCGCGTTTTAAAATATCTGCGAATATTATAAGCAGCTTAGGAATTTCACCAATAGGGCAATTAAAAATGAAAAAAAATCATACTTGAAGTTCAAACTTCAAAATGGTGGAACAAAGACATTGTGGAAAGAGCTTTCCAATTTAAATGTTTATTCTCGTAAAGCAAACAGGGATATACCGGAACATCTGCAAGATCTTAACTTAATAAATGACTACTTTACTAATTGTGTAAAGCAGTTTCCATCTGGTAATTTAAATGACACAGTTCAGTTCTATTCCAACAATTACAAACGTGACTTTGACAGAAAACTTTCCTTTAAACTAGTAGAACCCCAAGATATAGATAAAATTTTAAGTTTAATGAAAAGCACTGCTGTAGGATTGGACAATATTTCTATAAAAATGTTACTGTATTGTACACCGTACATACTGCCGTATCTGACAAATATAGTAAATACTTGCCTTATAAATGATATTTTTCCTAATCTGTGGAAAACTTCTTATGTTGTCCCTGTGGCCAAGGTTGTTCAACCAAGTGAGTTTAGGGATTTGAGACCTATAAGCATCCTCCCTGTGCTGTCCAAGGTGCTGGAAAGGGTGGTTTATTCCCAAATAAATGAGCACCTTAAAATTTATGGTATTTTACCTCCTTTTCAGTCAGGTTTCAGAACTAATTTTAGTTGTACCACTGCTTTGACGCATATTATTGATGATGTTCTGGGAGCAACTGATAGGGGGCTATCCACTGCCCTGGTATTACTAGATTATTCAAAGGCCTTTGACTGCTTGAACCACGACATCTTGATTTCAATATTTTCTTTTTTGGGTTTTGATTGCAGTACAATAAAATTTTTGAAAAGTTATTTACTTCAAAGGAAGCAATATGTGAAATTGAACAGCCAATTTTCTCTTGAAAGCACCTTGGATAGAGGAGTACCTCAGGGCTCTATCCTGGGCCCTCTCTTATTTTCGCTCTATGTATCAAATATGCATTATTGCATACGAAACTGCGCTGTTCATTGCTATGCCGATGATACTCAGTTATATTATTCTTTTGATCCTACTAATGTTTTAGAAGCCAACGCGTTAATCAATTCAGATTTACAGGCATTAGTAGAAACATCTCTTGATCATGGTTTAATTATTAACCCAGATAAATCTGCCTTGCTTGTTTTTTGTAAATCATCTTTAAGAAATACCCTTTTAAATAATTTGGATATCAGAATTAATGGCACCAAATTGACTTGTGTTGATGAGGTTAAAAATCTTGGCATAGTGGTGGACAGTGATCTGCGTTTCACGAAGCATATCAGCAATTGTTGCAAGAAATCTTTCGGTACTTTAAAACTATTTTTTTCTCACAAGGATATTTTAGGTAAACAGGAAAAACGTATTCTCTGTGACTCGTTAGTTCTTTCACAGTTTTCTTATGGAGACGTTATTTATGGAGCATGCATAGACCTTCGAACGGCCCGTAGAATTTAGTTGATTCAGAATGCATGCACAAGACTGATATGTGGAGTACGTAGGCATGAACACATATCCCACAAAATAAAAGAAATCAGATGGTTAAACATGGCCAATTGACGTCTGCTGCATGCTAGTATTTTTTATCATAAGATTGTAACTACACAGTCTCCACCATATCTGTTCAATAAAATCCGATATAGAACTGATGTTCACAATTTGAATATAAGACGAAAATCATTAATTACACCACCATTTCACAGAACAGCAATATTTGAACGATCATTTACTTGTAATATAGCTAGAGTTTATAACAATATTCCCAGTGAATACAAGAAACTCAGTGTCCAGAAATTTAAACAATATTTGACAACAAGCCTTTTTAATAAACAGTAATAAATGAGTACCATATCCAATTACTTTTAAATCATACTAGATATATCTCTGATTTTGATTTTGTTTATATTTTGTCCCTCATGTCATTTTTGTTGTTTTTCACTTTTTTCTCTCTCTCTCTTGTGTTGTAGGTTGAGTGGAAGAGCAGATGCTCATGTTCTTACATGTGCAATCTGAACTCCGCCTTTTGATGCCTTATAGAGTTTTTTGTATTGTTTGTATTCTAATTTTGGGCATCAATAAAGTCTATTATTATTATTATTATTATTATTAAGTACGTTTTCGGATGTAATTTGGGGTGCATAATTACCCCCTAAATTCGCCTGGCGATATCGATGTCCAAGACACCCCCAGGGGGTAAAAACTGAAAAAACGAGGAATTTAGAATATTTCATTTGCTATCCGGCCGTAAAAAAGTTTTTCTGTTCCGTCAAGTAATAAGCGAGTTATAACTAATTTCCGTTCAAAGTTTAACATTAGATGAACAGAAGAATATTTACTAAAATCGCTTGTAGTTCCATTATTATTCGTATTTCGATTTCTGACAAAATTGAAAAATTTCTAAACTGCGATAACTTTTTAACGACACAAGATATCGAAAAAATTCAAAAAGTAAATGTTGCAGTCTGATACTTTTGCAAAGCAATGGTTTTTGAAATTTTGAAATTGAACAATAAATAAGGAAGATATTGCCAATTTACTTACTCCAGGGATGTAAAGGTCGCCGCCGGGAAGCGCGCGCTCTGTCTCTACTTTCGCCCGTTTCCCATCTCATTCTGACGGGCTCCTCCGTGCCCCACCATGGCCCGCAAGCCTCCTAGTATCGTACTCGCCCATACCCGGTGCCGGCATTGTTTGGATTGGTGAATGGTGAATAATAATTAATAATCAATTATCAATAATTATTTTCGAGCAATTTTCGTGAATTTGGCATCAGAATGGAGAGTTCTTCAAGTGTTACAACAGACGATGAACTATTACATAAATTTAAGTTAAAAACAAAACAATTAACGCGTGATGATAACAAATGTGTAATATGCAAAAAAGGTGAAAAACTGGAGGAATTTACTCTAAAAACTATGGAAACCATTAACAGGTCAATGAAAATGAGACTTGATGTGCAAACTTACAATCATAGCTTAAGAAATTCTTGGTTAGGCTATGCTTACAATAAAGACCTGAGGGTGCTTAATGATAAAATAAAAATTAAATAATTCGTGTAAGTTAAGGTGGCACAGAAACTGTTACTCCTCGTTTACAAGCTTGAAAAACATTTCCACGACAATGAAATTAAATGTAGTCAAAGTAGTCAATGTATAGGAAATGAAGATGTAACCGAAAGCAAGACAGAAAGAAAGCCAATAAATTGCGATACCACAAACCTAATTTTAATATCAATTTATGTGTTTTCTGTCAAAAATTGAAAAAGGGTAAATCTGTGAACAGACACTAATAGTAGCTCCCGGTTGCATACAATACTCATGTGACGTGACCATTACCTATATCAATATTCTAACGTTTAAGTAATACGTTCTTGGAACACATCAGCGACGATCTCGGTGGGTGTTCGGGTATCGTACAGAACTGCCGTGTTGGTCTCCTACGGCTAGACGAGTTCTTATCCCGCACGGGTCCCGCGTCTTTTGTTTGTTTCTACATCATCTTTTTGCCAAAATATTCGTGTGTCTGGTGCGAAAGGGCAAGTAAGGGCTTTGTTTAAAATGCGTTCTCTCAGCTTTAGTTTTTTTTTACTTCCAAAATGCGTGCGTATGCGTATTGTATGCAACCGGGAGCTACTATTAAGGTCTCGTAATCTGTGAGCCAGGTGTTGACAACTAATTTCAGTAATAAACTTCACGACATAGCTACCGGCAATTATAACCTTTTTAAAAATTAACACATTAGATTTAATTGATGCTGAAGTCAAATACCATAGTAATTGTTTCGCGGTAGAGTCGAAAATATATAGTAGCAAATCTGAATCTAAGGTAGCTTCTATGGATGACTGTGCAAGTCAAAACAATAAAGGGAGCGAGACCTGGCAAAAAATTGTTGCGGAAATAAAGCAAAGCATATCCAAAGGAAAAATAAATAATTCCGCTGATTCCTTAATCATTCAACTTCGTTATAAGTATTATTTTGTAATTTTGGGTACATTCAAGTACCCTCATTACTTTTATAAGATTCGACAAAATCGACATCCTCCTTAAAACAAATTTTCAGTTTCATTAGGAAATACTGCGGATTCAAGCTACCACCCGTTAGCGCATATCGGTCGTAAACTGCAGCGAAATTACATACTTTTCCTTTGGATATGCCGTGCTTTATTTCCGCAATAACTTTTTGCGAGGTCTGGTCTAACTCCCTTTATCGTTTTGACTTGCACAGTCACCCATAGAAGCTACATTAGATTCAGATTTGCTACTATATTTTTTCCACTCTACCGAGAAACAATTACTATGGTAGGTATTTGACTCCAGCATCGATTAAATCGAATGTGTTAATTTTTTAAAAAGGTTATAATTAACGGTAGCTATATCGTGAAGTTTATTACTGAAATTAGTTGTCAACACCTGGCTCACAGATTTACCCTTCTTCAATTTTTGACAGAAAACCCATAAATTGATATTAAAATTCGGTTTGTGGTATCGCAGTTTGTTGACTTTCTTTCTGTCTTGCTTACATCTTCATTTCCTATACATTGACTACTTTGTGCTTTTAATTTCATTGCCGTGGAAATGTTTTTCAGGCTTGTAAACGAGGAGTAACAGTTTCTGTGCCACCTTAACTTACACGAATTATTTATTTTTTATTTTATCACTAAGCACCCTCAGGTCTTTATTAAGTTTGCACATCAAGTCTCATTTTCATTGACCTGTTAATGGTTTCCATAGTTTTTAGAGTAGATTCCTCCAGTTTTCCGCCTTTTTTGCATATTACACATTTGTTATCATCACGCGTTAATTGTTTTGTTTTTAACTTAAATTTATGTAATAGTTCATCGTCTGTTGTAACACATGAAGAACTCTCCATTCTGATGCCAAATTCACGAAAATTGCACGAAAATAATTGTTAATTGATTATTAATTATTATTCACCATTCACCAATACAAACAATGCCGGCGCCGGGTATGGGCGAGTACGACACTAGGAGGCTTGCGGACCATGGTGGGGCACGGAGGAGCCCGTCAGAATGAGATGGGAAACGGGCGAAAGTAGAGACAGAGCGCGCGCTTCCCGGCGGCGACCTTTACATCCCTGGTGTAAATTGGCAATATCTTCCTTATTTATTGTTCGATTTCAAAATTTCAAAAACCATTGCTTTGCAAAAGTATCAGACTGCAACATTTACTTTTTGAATTTTTTCGATATCTTGTGTCGTTAAAAAGTTATCGCGTTTTTGAAATTTTTTAGTTTTGTCAGAAATCGAAATACGAATAATAATTGAACTACAAGCGATTTTAGTAAATATTCTTCTGTTCATCTAATGTTAAACTTTGAACGGAAATTAGTTATAACTCGCTTATAACTTGACGGAATAGAAAAACTTTTTTACTGCTGGATAGCAAATGAAATATTCTAAATATCTAGTTTTTTCAGTTTTTACCCCCTGGGGGTGTGTTGGACATCGATATCGCCAAACGAATTTAGGGGGTCGTTATGCACCCCAAACAGCAACCGAAAACGTACTTGAGACATTTTTACCTTTCAATGTACAGCGAACATGATTTCTAGACGAGTTTTTCAAGCACACGAACTCTACTAAAAGGTTTAAAGCGCTGCGTCATTAAAAATGAGATAACCTTTGATGACTACTTAGAGTGTCTCAATTCTTCGAGCGAAAAATATTTTAATCAAAATTTAATCCGATCTGAAAAGCATAACGTAGCCACAATTTCGCAAACTAAAATTGGACTGAGCCCTCACGACGATAAGAGGTATTTAGTGAAAAACAGCTTTGACACACTGCCTTGGGGCCATTATGCAATTACGCATCAGTAGCTGTATGTAGTAATTTAAAATTAATTTTTCTTACCATTTGTTAGGAATTTTGTAAATAACGATGGCAAATGTATATTTTTCTGCGTATCACCAGCCAACTGAGATGTATAACCAGTTTCTCCCTAGTAAACTATACCAGGAACGTTCCGAAAGTTTAGTATTATAGAACAGACGTCGCTGATCCCGCAAATGGGCGTAAGCGCCAAAATTGTCAAATTTTATTTTAATCCACCAAAAGAATCCCCATCGGTGTACTCATGATCTGACGAACTGGCGTAACTCCACTGGTACTACGTTCCCTGTATTCGAAACTAGCTATGGACATAAGCGACATCAGAATGAGACATAAAATCCAACAAAAGGGCGAAAATCCATACAATGGATTTACGCCTGTTTGTTAGATTTTGTATTCTTATAACATGGATGATACGCCTAAATAACGTAACGGTTTTCTCGACCAAGAATTTAATTCTCATTCCGCACATGCGCGTAACACCCAGATACTAGACGTGTCTGCACACATACTCAGTCTCTCGGTTACCTTAGCAAAGTATATTTAAATAATTTATGTACTCGTTACAAAAGTTAGTTTAGTTTCTGTTATTTGATCATGGATGTTCTAGTGAAGTGGACATATGGAACCACAAACGTTGTGTCTTCAAAAGAAATTAAAACTGTAAAAAAGGCAGTGTTTTTCGGGAAGGAGCACGTGTAAAAATGTACTGGCCCCCGGAAAAAAACTTATTTTGGTACAGTGATTGAAACGCATATTGAAATTGAAAATAAAGAATCTGAATATACAAATATTTCAACTAGTTCCATAAAAAAACTAAAGCAATTTTTTGAAAATGAAACAGAAGATACGGATTCTGAAGATGACGGTGTTCCCCTTAGTGCTGTGAAATAAGCTTTGAAAAAGTGTATTTCTGGTGAAGAGACAACATCCGATATTCAAGAGCGAGAAGTAGTCTGTCAAGAGAAACTTCCTACGGAAGAATTATCCGCTGAAGGTCGTTTTGAGCTTCCCGAAAGTCCTAGTGGTAATGACAATAATGATCCTTTCCAGTGTTCTGACAGTGATAATGATCCCACTTACAAACCAATTTGTAATTTTAAGAATTGCAAAGGGGAAATATTTGCCGCTTGCCATCGCTGTCTTGCATTGTTATGTTGGAATCATTTTGACATTAACGAAGATTGCAATAATCACGGTGAGATAAATTCTTCTGATGACGAGCAAGACCACATCCTTGGTAATACTTGTACTTCAAGTGAGTTGTCTCTGCCTGTTTTACAAATTGCGAGTAAACAGCAAGAAACCAATGAGACATCACCAGCAGGACCATCTCTGTCTAACTGTTATATGGTAGATGGCACACCGAGGGAAGTATGTTTGGAGAAGAAAAAGAGGGAAGATAAAAGAAAGATCGCACATAAACATAGAACGGAAGGGAAAAGTTACATAAGCCCGTCAACGAAAAAAGTAATGCCAGCAAAATTAATGAAACCACGTTGCAATGTAAGTAAATGTAAGAGTCAAGAATGCAATATGTTTACAGATGAGCAGAGGCAAAAGATCTTTGATGCATTTTATGGTACAAAAAGCCTAGCGTTACAGAGGGAGTTTATCGTACGACACGTTGGGGTTGATATCATCAAGAGAAAGAGGACAGCAAATGAAGATTCGCGCAGAACAAGGAATTGAAATACCATCTACCTAATGCAAGTGGATCAATTCCTGTTTGTAAAGCGATGTTTATGAACACGTTAGGAATTTCAGAGAAGTTCATGCGCACAGCATTAAGCAAGAGAACTGAAGAAGGGGTACTTCTGCCTGAGAAACGCGGCGGACGGTATGACAACCTAAAACAAAAGGATGAATGCCTGAGGGCTTCTGCAGAAGCACACATAAAAAAGTTTCCAAGAATGGAATCACATTTCTGTAGAAAATCAACCACCAGAGAATATTTACACCCAGATTTGAATGTTAGGAAGATGTATTATTTTTATACGCAAGAACAATCACAAGAACCCAAATGCAGCTACCACACTTATCGGAGAGTCTTCAAGTCGTTGAATCTGTCCTTCCATCATCCAAAGAAGGATCAATGTACTCTTTGTTTGTCCTACAAAGAAGGTGATGCAAGTAAAAAAAAATGAACTGCTGGATGCATATGTTATGGGCAAAGTCAGAATCCTAAGAATGGCGAGTCAATTCTCGGAGTGACCGGAGGTTTCGGTCAAAGTCCGAAACACTCTTGAGTTTCGGACTTCGACTGCGGCTCCTTTAGACAATCCTAGGAGCAACCGACGCACCTCGTCAAAGTCCGATACGAAGAAAGGCTCATCGAACTTGGACTAGGCGATCTTAGGTGCGACGAAAATGGGGCATTGACTGGACAATATTAATCGTAAACATTTATTAATCATAAACTCATCGAACTTGGACTAGGCGATCTTAGGTGCGACGAAAATGGGGCATTGACTGGACAATATTACAGTGGCGGTTTCTCCTTAAGGTCAATTGGTCAATGACCCTCCTAAAATATTCTAATCAAAACCATAATTTTAATTAAAATATTGTTTGTCTAACAGTCTCAAATTTAAAATCCTCAGCGGACTGCATTCGCAGCAATACTAGAAATAGCCAAGCGTCAAGCCGCGCTGCGCGCTTGCTAGCAAGCCGGGACATTATTCAAATTGAGAAATGGAGAAATGCATGTAAAGAAGAACAGTGATAGCAGATGGCGAATTCTTGAGTGGAAGTGAGAGTCACCTTTTACTCCTATATCTCCAACGTGGTCAATGTCCCGATGACAACTGCGCAGAATCGAGTTTAGTTCAACAGTATTCAGTTATATTTTCTCTGGATCTCAGTACTCTGCTCAGTTCTTCTTAGATAGCAGGCGGGAAATCTTTCTTTATTGTCGCGGTTGTGAACTGTGATAGTTGTGAAGTTCTGATCGTTGAGAAATTTTGTGTGTGTTTAGCAAAACAAGATGAGTGTTGTTGAGGATATATTTGCCTTAAAATCAGCTGAAACATTAAATTATGAACGCCGGCTTGAAAAGAGGGAAAGTGGACGGCCGAAACCAAAACTGAATTTGAAGCAGACAACAAAGGATAAAGGTAAAAATGTCCAAAGCTATTTTAAAGAATCGATGTACAATTTGTGCGACTGGATTTGTGGATGCAGTGTTAAAAATGCGTTCTTTTGCTATCCGTGCCTATTATTTTCAATTGATGCTATACGGGCTAAAAATGGAGTAACCGATATTAAACATTTAAAAGACAAAAATAAAAAGCATGCTTTTTTCCGTACTCATATAAATTGTTCAGTTACGCCAGTTTAGGGCGTGTACACATAAGACAGCAACTTTATAGTGTGTATCACAAAATCAGTGCACGACTTTAATGAATGAATACTTAGGTATTTTTAAACAAATTAATTGATTGTGTAAAATTTTGCGGAGTCTTTGAAATTGCATTGCGCGGTTATGCATATATTTTTAGTATGTATTAATTATAAGTCCCAAAACTAAAATGACCTCCCTGGATATTAACCCACGAGCCGCCACTGCAATATTAATCATAAACATTTATTAATCATAAACGTTTATTAATACATAATACATTTAAAACGTACAGAAAAGAAACATTGCTTAAGTAAAACATAATGCTAAAAATGCAATTATTAAACTTACAAAAAAAGATCTCTTAAGTATAGCTAATGAGTTAGAAAGTGCCTGAGTAAACATTTATTTATTGTTGCAATCGTTGGATTTATGACACTTAGGGCCCGGTTTTTCAAAGAAACCAACACCGGATTAAGTCTGACACCGGCTTCGTTGCTATGATACAACCAATCAGAAAGCCGGTATCATAGCAACGAAGCCAGGGTCAGACTTAATCCGGTGTTGGGAAATAATGTAACGTGTCTACGATGTGCGCAAAAAGAATATATGTCTGCAAATGGGGGAAAAGACAATTGAAAGTCTTCGAGTTCAAGCGAATAATATGAAAAAATTGTCAAATCAAAAGTTTCCTATGATTGAAGTGGGAAAATATGTTACCGTGCCAATTCCTTCTGTACATAGAGCTAAAGGTGATGCTCGAATTGTGCTTGACGTTGTAACAGAGAAAACCGAGAACGGGTTCTATAAAGTGGGTACTAAACATGGAACTATAAATACGCTGTTTTCCAGAAATCAAATTAAAGAATGTAAGGAGCGTTTGATAAATCTTAATGAAGTACCGAGTGTTAAATTAACTTTAAGAGAAATTAGTGCCAAAGAATCCAAATTTGGGGGTCAAGGTTTTCTTAAATGCGATTGCACTAAGAGATACATATCAAATTTATGTAAATGTAAAAGGTCAAGGTAATTCTAAGTGTCATAAATCCAACGATTGCAACAATAAATAAACTTTTACTCAGGCACTTTCTAACTCATTAGCTATACTTAAGAGATCTTTTCTTGTAAATTTAATTGCATTTTTAGCATTATGTTTTACTTAAGAAATGTTTATTTTCTTTACGTTTTACAAATAATAATAATAATAATACATTTATTAACACCACCCAAAAAAATTACAAAAATTAAAAAGATATACAATATAAACACTGGTGTTAAACGGCAAGCATTCAGGCATCTGCAAATAGTAGCACAGTACTTGCAGAGCCTGATCTTCCATGCGAGCCGGTTCACAAATAAATTAAATTAAACTAAAGCTGGAAAAAAAATTAAGTCACCTACCTATGAAGGGAGAGCGAGTCAATGAAAGGAGAAGGCGAGGGGAGAAAAGACAGAAAGGAGAAAGACGAGAAGAGGAAGGTGAGGTGAACAAGAGAAGAGTATAGTCATGCACATTCCACGCATGCAATGCAGCCAAAAATTAAAAATTCAAACCAACTACTGCTGCTCAAAGAATAATTTGAATAATTTACGTCTCACAGCATCACAAGGAAGAGTCAAGTATGAATTGAACTGATTTAAATGAGACACGACATTGTAAGAGTAGGATCTCTTAAATATTTCCTTGCGATGCCGCGGAATCGTAAGCATTAGGGACTTTCGACGAGTGCCAACGCCATGCACATCAGCCCGAAAAACAAGTTTATTGAACAAATAGAGAGGCAAACGGAACTGGACAATCTTGAGTAAGAAGCAGACCATGTGAAGACGACGTCTGTTGAACATATTAAGCCATTTCGCGTCCTTCAGTTTATGAGAGATACGTGAACGTGCTCTAATTCCAAACATTAAGCGAAGACATGAATTCTGAACTTTCTGAATGCGGAATTTATAACGACACGAGAGACAAGGAGCATAGACAGTATCACAGAAATTGAAATGAGACAGAACAAGAGAGTCACACAACATCCTCTTGGAGTTCAAGTCAAGATAGGTAATGCCTTTGTCCATATATGAGTTTTAACGCGAGGTAAGCCCTCTGTAACATAGAATTAATATGCTGCGTAAAACGTAAACTAGAATCGATAAGCAGTCCCAGACTCTTAACGCATTTCGTAAAGGGCACTACGACATCGTCAATCTTTAAAATCATATTGGTTGCTGAGGTCTTCCTGGATCCTTCATCGCCAAACAAAATAGCGCAAGATTTTTTGGGATTAATTTTCAACTGATGTTGTTTAGAAACGTTAGACAGCAGCTGAAGATCACTATTTATTAATGAACATGCATTATGAACATCTACAGCATCAAAAGAATGGTAAAGTTGAGTGTCATCACCATCAGCATAAAAATGATAATTACAGTTATGAAAGGATTTATGAAAAGAAGAAGTATAAATGGTATACAAGATAGGGCCAAGAATACTACCCTGAGGCACGCCGGATATGAGGCTACAAGGTAAGGATAAGCAATTGTTGTAAGCGACACACTGACTCCTATCGGCCAAGAAGGAGCCAATAAGTTTTGCGGCATCAGGAGCCATACCAACATGGTGCAAAATGGAAATCAAAATCTCGTGGTTCAACATGTCGAAGGCCTTAGAAAAATCAACCAAGACCAAAACAGTAAGTTTATTATTATCTAAAGCACTAAAAATATCATCTGTAACTTCCGACAGAACCGAAGCACATCCATGACCCTGCCGAAAACCCGACTGCCTCAGAGGTAGTATATTCAAAGAGTTTAAATGCACACGCAGCTGAATTTCAAGAATCTTCTCAAATACTTTCGAAAGGACTTATAGATCGGAGATCACTAAATTCCAAAGGTGAGGCAACCTTTGGAAGAGGAATCACATGTGCGCGCTTCCAAACTCTCGGAAAATATGAGCTGCGTATGCATTCGTTGAAAATATGAGTGAGGAAAGGAATAATGAACGGACAACACAGAAGAATAAGCGATATGTTGAGTTCGTCACTGCCATACGCCCCGGACTTAGCCGACAGGAGGAGGTCGCCGACACACCGCTCATCGACGAGTTGGAAGGACATAGTATCCGTAACACCGGGCATTAAGGAAGAAGAATAGAAGGACAACAAATCAGGAGCAGGTACAGAGTCACTTTTACATGACTCTACAAGGGCGTAGCCAGAATTTTGAGTAGGGGGGGAGGGGGGCAAAGTAACTTGCAAGCAATCCATTTTTAATAAAAACTATTTCTTTGGTTTACTTTTTTAATTTTTATAGGTGATTTGCTCTGGCCAGGGGGGGGGGGGGGCGTGCCCCCCCTGCCCTCCACTGGCTACGCCCTTGTGACTCTACGAAATACTTATTAAGATCATCGACATTGCTTAAACTCAGAGGTAGGGTATGCGACTTGCGTTTAAGAACATTAAGCCTACCAAACTCCGCCCACTTCTCCTTAGTAGAGCAATTCTGGAATTTAAAATTCAAATACGCCTTCTTCTCTGACCGCAAGGCGGAAGTCGTGGTGTTTCTCAGTTGCTTATAATAAGACCAGTGAGCAGGGAGCCTGGTTCTTCTGAACCTATTCAGCGCGCTGTCCCTAATTTTCATCATAAACTTGATGTTATCAGTCACCCAGGGAGTATAGCAGTTCGTCTTGCGTCTTTTAGAAACACTAAGAGGTGCGTGAAGATTAGCGAGATACAGGACAAGAGAATTCAAGACATCAACCTTACCATCAACGCTATCCGTCCGAAGTATGGTGTGCCACGGCAATGAAGCAAGATCAGCATTGAAGCGAGAAGTGTCTATGTCACTAAGCGAGCGGTAAACAAAACTAGGGATTTCACATTGTACAGAGACACAGTCAATTTTGCAGTAGATAAGGAAATGATCAGAAATCTGCGCGTCAACCACCGCGGCACCACACACCTCGGACTTGATTGCAAAAATTAAATCTATTAATGAAACTGAAGAGTCAGTCAGTGACTCTAGTAGGCTGGTCAATAATCTGGGATAAATCAAAAGTTTCGGCTAAAGTTAACAAATTTTCGGACATATTAGCAAAGTTTAACAAATTGACATTAAAATCTCCAACAAAGAGAACGCTGTTGAACTTTGAGGTAACAGTAACAAGTAAATCTTCAAAACAGTTCAGAAATTCATTGTACTTACCATTAGGAGGCCTGTAGGGGAAGGTGGGGCAGGACCGTATGGCGGGGTATAACCGTATGGGTAAAAATCTCGTTTGCACGGGGTTCCATCTGTGACTGAAGGTGATGAACTTCAGTAGACGGGGTCTGTTATATAGGTAATGCAATATATCGCTCGTGCGTACCACGTAAATGACATATTGGACACATGTGAATGTTTTGTCGTGCTGGAAGTTATTTTCTAAGGTTCAGGAATTGTGAAAACATAAGGTAAGGTTATTTTATACTGTTTCTAATAATAAGCTCATTCATACGTGCATTTTCTACAATTTGATATAAGAATATGGTTAAAAATAGTGAGGCATTAAATGTAGTTCGAATCTTAAGTGCAAGGGGTGACGTGGGGCACAATCGGGTGGGGCACAACCGTACGCGTGCAAAGGGCAAGAAGCATACAACGAAACGAGCAAAAGTGAGTAATTCCGAAAGCGAAGATGATGATAGTGATTGTGACACTTTGCGTGAATTGTAATGAGAGTTACAGCAAGACTATGCCTGAATTGTAATGAAAGTTACAGCAAGACTAAGAAACCTGGAGGGTGGGTGCAATGTTTGGAATGCAGCAAATGGAGCCACGAAATCTGCACAGGCTTACGGGATGAATATTTAAACGACTACAAATGCGATTCATGCCTATCGATTTAGGCATGATCACATTTTTAGTCCTGAATAGAATATACGGTTATGCCCCACGGTATGGGGCACAATCGTTTTTTTCGATAGCGGAGAAAACATTTTTTTCCGTTTTTATTTTTGATATTTGTAATGTTTTATTTTGCTGTTGCATTACCATAAGTGTAGCCAGTGTACTGTCAAATTCAGGAAGTTCTTATATATTACAACTTTTGACTTATTTGATTTTTTTGTTAACCGACCGGATCTGCCCCACCTTCCCCTATACAACGCCAATCACGTGGTCCGTACCACCAGATCTCACAGTCACAACCAAATATTCGACGTTCGTGTTAGACACTATTGAAATTTTCGTAAACTGCAGGGTATGTATTATTTATTAATAAACGTTTATGATTAATAAATGTTTCTGATATTTTCCAGTCAATGCCCCATTTTCGTCGCACCTAAGATCGCCTAGTCAAAGTCCGGCGAGCGTTTCTTCGTATCGGACTTTGACGAGGTGTGTCGGTTACTCCTAGGATTGTCTAAAAAAGCCGCAGTCGAAGTCCGAAACTCAAGAGTGTTTCGGACTTTGACCGAAACCTCCGGTCACTCCGAGAATTGACTCGCCATTCTTAGGATTGCCTGCACTCCGTACTTTGCCCATAACACATATACTAGACATACAAATGAGAAGGTAACTGTACGAAAAAAGAAGGAAGAGGCTAAAGATTTATCTAAGATGTACCCTAACTTAGTATCTACAGCTGTTTTTGACCTCCAACAAGTTATACAACTTCCAATAAGCAACTACCGTCGTCGTTTGTCAACTTTTAACTTTACTGTTTATAACATAGGGAATAAAGATTGCTACTGCTTTTTGTGGCATGGAGCTGTTAGTAAGCGAGGATCCAATGAAATATCTACACGTGTAGCCAAGTATCTTCAAGATCTAACAGGGTAAACATGAAGTAAGATTATTTGCAGATGGTTGTGGCGGCCAGAACCGCAACACGATTGTTTCAACAATATTGCTGTATACAGTCACCAATACAAAAAACATACAAAGGATCTCATTATGTTACTTTGAAACGAACCACGGGCAAAGTGAAGGTGACTCGCCTCATAGTTCCATCTCAGCAGCTATTTCCACAGCAGGAGATATCTTCATACTGGATCAGTTACCTCCAATTTTAAGATTGGCTAGACGGGCTTTACCTTATACTGTTATTACAATAAACAGTGAAGATTTTAATGATTACAAGTCAGTCGCCGAAAAAATTCGCCTGCGATCGGTAAGAAAATTCGATTCGGGTGAGGACGTTGACTGGACCAAAGTCAAAGAAGTAATGGTCAATAAAAATGATGTCACACACTTTTCTATAAAAAATAGTCACCTGGATGATCAGTATTACACGTTGTCTTTGAAGAGAAACGCTCTTGGAGCCATGACTCAACCTATACCGAAACTCAATAATAGTGAAGTTAAACTGACAGCAGACAAATACAAAGATCTCGTTGCCTTGTGTCCAGGAAGTGTGCCTGTTGTAAGAAATACAACTTTCCAGCAGTTTTTAAGGACCTTCCTCACAATAATTAGATACCTACACTTTATTTAGGTTTTTGCGTTTTCAGAAGAAGTTTAAATTTTTGTTATTTAGGTAGTTTACTTTTCAGTCAAAATTATTGTTAATTATATTTCTTATATCTTTGTAGTTCCTTATATTAGTTATCATTTGGGTAAAAATGGTTAATTCATTTTTTTCATACTTGTGTTTATTTTATGTGCCAACTTTTATTTAGTTTTTCAGTAAATGTTGATTATTATTATTTCTCTTCATTTTTGCACTTCTTAGTTAAGTATCAAGAATTTTGAAAGGCAAGTTTTAAAATTATTATTATTATTAATGGTTGTTCAAATATTGCATGTTTTGAATGTGTATGGAAAACCGCAGACCAACTGGTTTCGTCCTTCTGGGACTCATCAGTACGGTGCTTTCCCCTACACACTCAAACCATGCAATTTAATCTTGCTATATATACTGCCGCGCTCTGGACAGATATCAGCAAGTGACAACTACTTTGAGTAATTATCTAGTATTAATTAGTGATACTGGACCGTTCGAACAACTACTCCTCGGGCAAATACCCCGCCAGGCGTTGAATTATAGAAAGCACGTACGTACATGGAGACAAATTAGGATTGTTTCAAAGCCATCTTAGATGGGGTAGCAGTCTGAAACGTCTCGTAGTACAAAAAATCTGGATTTAGTTCTATAATTCAACGCCTGGCGGGGTATTTGCCCGAGGAGTAGTTGTTCGAACGGTCCAGTATCACTAATTAATACTAGATAATTACTCAAAGTAGTTGTCACTTGCTGATATCTGTCCAGAGCGCGGCAGTATATATAGCAAGATTAAATTGCATGGTTTGAGTGTGTAGGGGAAAGCACCGTACTGATGAGTCCCAGAAGGACGAAACCAGTTGGTCTGCGGTTTTCCATACACATTCAAAACATGCAATATTTGAACAAAGACCTGCTTGAAAGCACGTACGTACATGGAGACAAATTAGGATTGTTTCAAAGCCATCTTAGATGGGGTAGCAGTCTGAAACGTCTCGTAGTACAAAAAATCTGGATTTAGTTCTATAATTCAACGCCTGGCGGGGTATTTGCCCGAGGAGTAGTTGTTCGAACGGTCCAGTATCACTAATTTATTATTAATGGTATTAATATTATTAATAATGGTATTATTATCATTATTATTATTTTAATTCATTACATCCCAAAAGTATGCAAGGTTGGGCGTATGTGACACGATCATTAAATGGGAAATCTGACAAAAAGGCGTATGTCCACTCTGGCCCTTTTTTTACATGAGACCGAGTACTTTTCAAAATTTTAGCCCTAGATTTTTAAAGTAACCATATTTATCTTTTTAACACGTACCTAAATAGTAAAATTAATTTGTGAAAGTAGTCAGTTAAAAGGTGCGCGGTTTTTTTGGCGTTTTCTGTCCAAGTAATGTCAATACAAATTTTCTGTGCCTACTTTGTTTTTGTTACTTATTATTATTAAAATTAGTAGTTAATTTTAGCATCAGGATGCTTTGATGAATGCAAAACATTTCAATGGTCAAATAGATTTATACTGCCGGAATAGTCCAAGAGCCGGCAATATTAACGGGTATATGATCGTTCCTACAGACCTTTTCCACATAAAACGAAAGCTTACAGTCACCTCAAAACCGAATGTATTGGTTGCCTCGATTTCCATGGCCGTAAAGTTGTTTTATAAAAAAAAGATTTCATAATTTTTAAACAAAAAAAATGATAAGCTCTACAAAAAAGAAGTGTACTGCCGTGTAGAGGATGGTCATCATGAGAAATTGGTATAGGGTTGCCACCCTACTCGTGGACGCAAACCCTCGGTGGCCGCGTGTAAATAACCCTCATTTTTTCAAAATTAAATATTATCGTTCCTGTAATTGAAACTTTATGGAACTATTCTTAAATACGTTACCTCAAAGAATACCTATATACGGTTGCCTCGATTTTGATGGCCGAAAATGGTGGCAACCACCATCATCAAAGTCGAGCACGCGCGAACCACACGCCACGAACGCAGCAATTTTGTACCATAATCATAGGCGGCGGATATTACGAAAGCGTAGAGCGGACATTGAAAGAAATATTTTATAATTTATTGAAAGATACATCTTGCATTTTTACGTAATTTATTGTAACATGTATCTTGCAATAAAGTAGAAATGCAACTTCTAAGTGACAATTTTATATTATTGTAAGATAGAACTTGCACTCACGTATAGTTGAAAGTTCTATCTTGCAATCAAGTATAAATGCATCTTCTAAGTGACAATTTTTTATTATTGTCAGATAGAACTTACACTTTCGTATAATTGTAAGGTCTATCTTGCAATCAAGTATAAATGCAACTTCTAAGTGACCATTTTTTATTATTGTCAGATAGAACTTGCATTTACATATAATTGTAACTTCTAAGTTACAATTTTGAATTTGTATTATAAAAGTTGTACTTATGTATCCAGGAATTGTTACATGCGGAGTGCCGCAAGGTTCAGTTTTGGGACCAATTCTCTTTATGACTTATACTTCTGTAATAATAAGTTCAATTAAACATTGCAGATATCATTTGCATGCAGACGACACGCAGTTTTCTGAAGAAGAACTAGATACAGCTCGAATAAATATAAACACTGATTTAAATAGATTTATTGATTTAGCACATCAACACTCACTACTCATAAACCATAAAAAATCTAAACTAGTTTTATTTGGTAAAAGTGCAAATGTGACTCTCAGAAGGCGAATAATGAATAATTTATTAATAGTAGTTGGGAATCATCCACTAGAGTACACTGATTGTGCTCGTAATTTGGGAGTTCAGATGGATTACAATCTTAGGTTTAATGCATATATTGGTAGCGTGGTTCGGAAAGCCTACGGAAATCTTAGACGTATATACGCCATTAGAAAATTTATTGATCAAAGTACTAAGGTTCTGTTGTGTGAGTTGATGGTCCTGTCATTGTTTAATTTTGCGGATAGCGTTTACGGTCCTTGTATTGACGCTGCACAGGCCAGGAGGGTGCAGGTCGTTCAGAATTCTTGTTTGCGTTTGATATTTGGGATACGTAGAGGGCATCATATAACCCACAAACTGAGGGAAATATCTTGGTTGAGTATGCACCACCGTAGAATTTTACATAGCGCCTGCATATTTCACAAAGTTATATTGTATAAAACTCCATCATATTTATATCAAAAAATACGCTTCAGGACCGATGTGCACAGTGTGAACATTCGGAGAAAGGATGTACTTACAGTGCCTATCCACAAACTGCAGTTATTTAAAAGATCCTTTTCGTATCGTGTTTGCACTGTGTACAATGCGGTTCCTGATTGCTTTAAAAGTAGTCTACCCGCGAGCTTTAAAACTTCGTTGCGTCGTCACCTCTCTCATTGGGTCTCCCATTAGGTCGTAGGCCTTTGTGCAATATGATCTTATTATTTTATCTCATATTTTTTGCATTGTATTTACTATATTGAGCGCGTCACTATAGTCACTCTACTTTCCGTCTCTTTCCATCGTAATTATCGGTTTCGAATGACTATTTTGTGTATTTACCATTTTGTGAATTTACCATTTTGTTCATAAATATAATATTTGTATAATTCTCAAGAGATTTGTTGCTTTAACTCAGTATCATTTTTTTGTTTGTCGGTTGAGTGGAAGAACAGGTATTATCTTTGTGGTAATAACTGAACTCCGCCGGTTATCTGCAACGGTATTGAATATTAACATTGAAATTGTTCTTTTTTTAATTTTCTGCAGATAATAAAGACCTTTATTATTATTATTATTATTATGTATAATTGTAATTTGTAATTGGTAAACTTGGGTTTATACAGGGTGATTCATAACGAGTGTAAAAGGAGGTCAAAACGATAAGAAAAAATCGATGAAAGTATGTCCTAAAATTATTCCCAACAAAAATACGGGGTGTTCAAGTTTCTCGAAAAAACTGATTATTTTTAATAGAAAGCTATTAAATTATAGTTTTCGGGACAATTTGTCGCTTGCAGACCTCTATAATCAAAAAAATTACTTTTATATCCGAGAATAATTTAATTTTTATGAACAATTTTTTAACCGAAAATTCAGATTTTGATGTTTTTACAAAATCCTGTTTTACTCGGAAGTTAACAGTTGTACGTAAAAAATCAAGAATACCTTTTTTCTTTGAAACTGAACGCAGAATCCAAATCTTTTCTTTAGAAACCAATGGCGTAACATCGTGAAAGCCAAAGGAAAGGGCTCTCCAGCTTATAGCGGCGCCACTGGTGGCAGTAGAAAAGCAAATCTTTTTAGGGCGATAGAGGTTCACAAAGGACAATAACCCTCAAAATATGAATTCAGTAGCTTCAGTAGATTCGGAGACATTAAAAATAATCCATTTTTTTCGAGAATTTTCTACACCCTGTATCTTTGTTGGGGGAGATTTTAGGACAGATATTCATGAAATATTTTTTCTTGTTTTGACTTCCTCTATCACCTCTCGAACAGTGGCGGAGATACGCGTAAGCAAACGTAAGCATTGCTTAAGGGCCCGGCCATGAAGGGGGCCCAGTTTAAATTAGTTTAACATACCGTCCATCGCGATCGGCGCTTGCGTCGCCGACCGCGGAATTCGCGGGCCGAACTGATGCAATATGCAAATCAGGTGTCAGTCGGGACTCGGGAACTCGGCATAAGTGAGTGTCTACTTGTAGCTTATAAGTTGGAAAGGCGCCGATAAATATTATTTAGATTGAGAAAAGTTTAACTAACCCAAAATGAATCCTGAAAAGAAAATTAAGAGTGGTGCATTGAAAAGAAAATTGAAAAAAGAAAAAGAATTGAAAATAGAGAAACTGCCAAAATTAGACGCGTTTTTTAAAAAACCCGCTGAAACAGAAACAAAATCCATCGAAACCGAAACACAAGCGTGTCCGTCCACATCAACATCAAATGAATCGTCTGAATCACAACCCGCAAATCAATGTATTATGTCGGAAGATGAAGGGCTTGTACAAAACATTTCTACCTTTAGTGCAAATATAAATGATAATAAAATAACATCTACCGATTTGGGAAACTTTTTAGACACGGAGCTAAATGATGAACTTAGAAGGCTTATAATAAGCTCTCAACCATGTAGACCCGGAGGTAAATTTCCTAGGGATCCAAAACAGGAAGGCAGAAAATTTGCAGACACCTACTATAATATACAAACTAAATATGGAATAGTGCCTCGCCTTTGGCTATGCTATTCCAAAATATTAGATTCAGCTTACTGTGAGCCATGCTGGTTATTTTCGAGTAAAAAAAATCAGTGGTGTACGGGTGTTCGCGAATGGAAAAATTTAAGCCGTAAAATTCAGCAGCATGGTACAACAAATTATCATATTCAGGCATGTAAAATATACGATTTGTGGAAAAAGAATCAAACAATAGACGCAGAAACGGAAAAACTTATACGATATGAAACTTCATTTTGGAAACAGGTTTTAGATCGCCTATTCAACATTATCCTGACATCAAGGGGTTCTCTAGGACTGAGAGGACATCGAGAAGACATTTCAGAAATTGATGAGTACCATGGACATTTCTTAGAGCAAGTAAAACTTTTGGCGAAATTTGATATTATGAAGCAAGTTGTCGAGATGCCAAAAGGTTTGGTATTTTACATTTATTAATTATTTGTTCTTTGACTAATTCTACAAAACTAATTTTATAGGTAGTATAAGATATTTAAGTAAAGACATCCAAAATGAACTGATCCATAATTTAGCACACAAGTTGGAAAACACCTTAGTGGCAGAAATTAATAACGCAGCATTCTTCGCATTAATAATGGACACCACTCAGGATATTGCAAAAATTGACCAACTGAGTATTGTGATTAGATATGTCAAAGTGAAGGCTGTGCAAAGGGTTAAACAAGAAAGAATAATTGAAATTGCAGAAACCTTTCTAGGATTTTTTGAAGTGAAGGATCATTCCGCCGAGGGTATGGTAAAAACTGTAGTGGATATATTAAAACAAAAAAACATTGATATCAAGAAATGTTACGGCCAAGGTTACGATGGCGCAAGCGTAATGAGTGGAGTATACAATGGCGTACAACAAAAAATTAAGAATATTCAGCCAAATGCTGAATACGTTCATTGCGCTTGTCACAATCTTAATTTAGTAGTACTAGATGCCGTGAATAGCTGCAAGCCCATCGAAGTATTTTTTACGATTTTACAAAGTCTGTATTCTTTCTTTGGCAATAGTATTAATCGTTGGGACATATTGGGTAGCTTCACAAGTGAATCTAATACAGTTTTAAAAAAACTGAACCCAACACGTTGGGCAGGGCGATTGGTGTCTGTTACTGCTGTGAAACTACGCTATATAGACATTATTAAATCACTTACGGAAATAATTCTCAAAAGCACAAAAAAAGACGAGATTGATCAAGCCAAAAATTTAAGGAAAAATATGGAAACATTTAACTTTGTTTTACACTGTCTACTCATGTGCAAAATATTATCAGAAATAAATTTCTCCTCGAAAATTTTACAAAAACGTAATTTAGACCTTGGCGAAGCAGCAGAAACATTATCTCGTACCAAAATAAATTTGCAAAATCTCCGATCATCTTACGTCGACTTTATCTGCGAGGGAAAGGATTTGGCAAGAAAATGGGGAATTGAACCAAGTTTCCCAGAAAAACGTCAACCAAAAGTAAAAACGCATTTTGATGAGCTAGCTTCTGATTACCGTTTTCATAGTCAAGATGAATTATTTAAAATTAATATTTTTTACTTCATATTAGATGTTGTAGTAGAACGGCTTGGCACTCGATTTGAAAGCTTTGAGAAATTAACAAACACTTTTGAATTTTTGGAACCGAAAAATATTTTAAAAATGAAAGAAGCTGAAATAGTTCGGTGTTGTGATCAAGTTCAAAAAAAGTATTCTGATGTTCTCAATACTAATCTTAGTATTCAGTTTGTCAATGTTGTGTGTTTATTGAAAGATGATTTAAATGATGACATGAGTGTTCGGGATTTGGCAAATTTATTGCTGCAGAAATATAGTGTTCTCGAAAGCGATTTTAATGAGGTTATTATGTTACTGCTCTTATTTTTAACTCTACCTGTAACAGTTGCCACTGCTGAGAGATCATTTAGTAAACTAAAGATATTAAAAAATTATTTAAGAAATTCTACAAGTCAACGTAGACTACATGATCTTTCAATTTTGGCTATTGAACGTAATGCAGCATCCAATATGGACATTCGCGATCTGGTTGAAGTATTTGCTGCTAGTAAAGCGAGAAGGAGAGAATTCTGAATTAAGTTTTATTTTACGATTTTTTTTTATTTTGTTGGATTTTGTTATTTTATTTTAATTTTATATTTTGATTTTATTAGAATACTTTCTCTTTTTTTATTATTAATTATTAAATAAAACGACTGTTTTTTGAATACCGAATATTTATATTTTTCTTTGGGAAGGGGCTAGTCTCGATATTTGCTTAGGGGCCCAATGCACCCAAGCACCGCCACTGCTCTCGAATTGTTTTACACTCGTTATGAATCAACCTGTATACCTACAAAACCGTTCAGTGCAAATTGTAAGTTGAATCTTGCAATTATATAAATTTACCTTATATTTCGGTATGGCAGATACAATTTACAATTATTATACATGCGTGCAAGTTCTGTCTTACAATAAATATAAAATTGTCACTTTTATACTTGATTGCAAGATAGACCTTACAATTATACGTAAATGCAAGTCCTATCTGACACTTAGAAGTTTCATTTATGTATACTTGATTGCAAGATATGCCTTACAATAAATTATACGTAAGTGCAAGTTATATCTGTCAATAATATAAAATTGTCACTTAGAAGTTGCATTTCTACTTGATTGCAAGATACATGTTACAATTATGTAAAAATGTAAGATGTATCTTTCAATTATAAAATATTTCTTTCAATGTCCGCTCTACGCTTTCGTACGATATAGGTAGATACCGGCGAACGCTTGTTTTGTTTTACGGACGGTGTTTCTTAAGAATTCGACACTTCTGAAAGTTGTATTGTGACATTTGTAGCCACGTTTCGCAGAAAAAATTATAAGCAGAATGGTTTAACGCACTTTAGTTCAAAAAATCATTTTTGTTATATTCCTCCGGTAATTTGAATCAGAAAAAATACAACATGAAAAAGCCGTGTTTCGTTTGTAGGGAAACAGATGGGAAAGTGCTCGAACAATTTTAAACAATTACATAACTTCTTGACGCGATGCGACCAGTCATTATATTAATAAATTTTTAATATTTTCCGAAGGAAAAGAATTGTCGTAAATCGTTCGAATTTCGCTATAAGTGGCCCGCGCGCCAAGTCTGAGGTGTCGCGTGAGCTCGACATTTGATGATGGTTGGATGGTTGCCACCATTTTCGGCCATCAAAGTCAAGGCAACCGTATATATTCTTTGAGGTAACGTATTGAAGAATATTTCCACAAATTTTCAATTACAGGAACGATAATATTTAATTTTGAAAAAATAAGGGTTATTTACACGCGGCCACCGAGGGTTTGCGTCCACTAGTAGGGTGGCAACCCTATACCAATTTCTCACGATGGCCATCCTCTCCACGGCAGTGCACTTCTTTTTTGTAGAGCTTATCATTTTTTTTTGTTTAAAAAATGTTGAAAAACTTTTTTTATAAAACAACTTTACGGCCATGGAAATCGAGGCAACCTATCCATTCGGTTTTGAGGTGACTGTAAGCTTTCGTTTTATGTGGAAAAGGTCTGTAGGAACGATCATATACCCGTTAATATTGCCGGCTCTTGGACTATTACGTAAGTAGCTCGAACGACGAAGGCAAGCTAGGAAGGTACTATTTCAGTGAATCTCCGAATGGCTCGTAACGGACTATCGGTCGTTCTTAATTTGTTAATGGTATGAGTACGACTATTAATGGCTTGCGGTATCAGTATTATCCGCCTTATACGGTACTCAGGTACGAAACCTAGATTTAGTTCCCTAATTAAAGAAAAGCAATAGGAAATAAATCACTATAAATAAGAGAAATAAAATTCCTACCTTTGCAAAGGGAAATGGCGGGCGCAGGCTCGTGTATTGAGAATATTATCCCGTAAAAAGGTAAAATTTTCGAATAGTATAGTATAGTAAAACACAAACTATTATCAACAACTGGCATATGAAAATATCCACTGTGAAGTGCTAGGATCCCAAATATGGATATAATTAAACAATTACAAAAGTAGCACCTACAGATCTCGATGTATAAATCGTACTACCTGCAAGAATATAAAAATGCCGAAATGGAACAGAACTATCCAAAAACCATCACACACTCGAGCGCAAAGCATAGCACGGAAAATCGTGGTGTCTCACTCAGGTACATGAGCGGAGCAGTATAAGAGGAAGATGAACATCACAGAATAAATCTGTTTTATTTAATAAAAATTTATCGAATTGAGAATTATTATTTGAAAATAAAAATTCGTGACAAGCTATAGAGAAATACCTAGTAATTTCTAAGAAACATTCTCCGTGTGATAGGCAGTTTTGCTTTTTCTGACTTATTACATACAAACATATTTCCTTTCCAGTTCCATTGTATTCACAGTTAAAATATTTTTTATAGAAATATATAGTTTTTATAAATACCAAAAAACTCAAGAATTACTACCTTTTGTATTAATATTTCCGTTTCAGAATACAATAAAGAAAGTACAGCATGTATGTTAACAAGATGGGTGACGTTATTTACTGCAGTGTATGCAGTTGTCTTCCCGAAGGAGATCTATTTGATCGCATAGTTCCTGTTCCTAACACTAATATGCAAATTATAGTAATGAAATGTAATGAATGAATATACAATGAATGAATATACAATAGAAAAAATAAATAAATAAGTCGGCTGGCATTGTTCCAAAACAAACGGAAAATAGGAGGCATCACTGCATCTTCTGCAAAAAATGATCACTTTCTTCAGACATCACGTTTGTGTTATACATGCTAAAGAGAAGAAAGTTATGGGAATTGAACACCTTAAACCAAAAAGTAAAGAAATTGATGCTGCTATAATATTATTACGTCTTGCTGGTGATCGCTCTTATAATGCGAAAGCAAAGTCAGTTGACGATGTTATGCATGTTATACATGCTAAAGAAAAGGAAGTTATGAGAATTGAACACCTTAAACCGAAAAGGAAAGAACGTAATGGTGCTATAAAATTATTACGTCTTGCTGGTGATCGCTCTTATAATGCGAAAGCAAAATCAGTTGACGATGTTATTTTCGTCAGAAATCCTAAACGAAATAGCGATCAGGGTGTAATCTGTAATGTATGCCGAACAGAAATTTTTCGCGTCATCGGAAACAATGTACAAAAGAGGATCCTTATAATATGCAAAATTTGAAACAAGCAAGAATCTTGCTCAGAATTCATTTAAAACCAGGCTTAAAAAATACCCAAACACTTATTGCTTTAAATAGTGTTGCACTTGTCTCTGGAAAAGCATGCAAAGATTTACCTAGAACTCCAGAAGATTTGATTCGGGCAGTTGCTAATTATATTGGAGGGAGTGCAAAATCAATTGAATTTCAGGAATATTCTAATGCTAAAAAACTACAAATTCTAAATTCCATAAATGCGTTAATCGATTCTTAGAGCCATACGACACTTAGTGATCACTCACAATTTTTTGTACTAAATTGTATACAGGCGAATGCGCGCGCAGATTCAGTTAGCGCACGTTCTAAATTATTGCAAGCAATCGTCCAAAATCGGAGCGCCAAGCGATGCGCAGTACTTTTCTAGAGTTATGTTTTATGTTTATGATCGACACACTTTTGTGTTCAGTTTTGAGAAAGTTGCAAGTAAGAATTGAATAGAATTATATTCCACGCCTCGTCTCCGAAGATTATATGTGCAGGAAGAGAACAGGAAATTGAAAACTGATTTGAGGTAAGACAGTGGAGATGCTGACGTACTAATTGTCCAGACAACCATAAGAAAACACGGCTCTGCCATTGTTTGTCAGGATACTGATATTTTACTATTGTAGACTGTTTTGGCTCCTTTGAATCAAGAAACATTTTTACTCAAACCAAAAATCGGACGTACGAAAAAGAACCAACATATGCACATCAACACGTACATCCTACTCGCTCACTCTTGTAGTGGTTGTGGCACCACAAGTGCAATTTATGGAAAAGGGAAATAGAACATCATCAAGCTGCTTGAGACAGAACCTGGTTTGCGCCACACCATACACGTATTCCAGCAACTCTACAGCAACTCACAGTGAAGTACAAAAAGCCGGAGAGACTCTTTTTTTGTATATTTATAGCTCTAAAGATGGGAAACATACGTTATGATGAACTACGGGTACTTCATGTTCCAGAGATCACTCACTAAAAATGTAGCAAAGCTGGAATCACTTCCTCCTACATCAGCAAGTGCTGCACAACATTCATATCGTACCTTCAATCAAGTACAGTTGTGGCTCGGGAATAAACTGGATCCACAACAGTGGGGTTGGGTTCGTCGAGCAATGATTTGCACCCAATCAGGACAACCCTTGACGCTGCTCCAGAGGTCATCCTTAAGTTGATTTCCTGTGCATGCAAGGGAAATTGCTCCACTGCTCAGTGCTCCTGTGTAAAAAGCGGTGTGGAATGCTCAATTTTGTGCAAGATTTGTGAGGGAGGGGCCTGTATGAACAGCTGCACCGAAATTGCAGTTTCGTCAGACGTGTTACCTATATCAGCAGAGGCCTTTGATGAATATTCAGACTTTGATGACGTCACTAGCGAAGAGTACAACATGTTCGATGAATAAAATACTTATTACCAAGTACTACATACTTCATATAAAAAACTTGTATGTACTACATTAACACTGTACATCTTTCTCTCTTTTTAAAAAAATCTCTTGCGTTTTATCGTATTTTTACGGTTAGAATCATTTTTCTTCGTTAAGGGTTGATCCTATCGACTTTATTCTGGTCTCATTCGATTCAGCATGCAAGAAAACATAGAAAACGACTCCCCACACCTCCTCTTTCAAAAAAGTACATTTTCACAAATGTCTCCCCCTTCCCACCCCCCAAAAACCTAATTTCCACCACTCCAATTTTTGGGGACTCTTTGGATTATTAAACTACATGTCGAATAGGAGTTACAACCAAATTTTTATGAACTGACTAATTTTTATGTACTTCAAACCTTATTTGTTTTTACTGCAGCACTATAAATAAAATCCGTTCGGTGGGTACATTTCAATAGCAAGCAGTCTGGGAGTAAGACAGTCGATAGCGTATGTCGACCATTTCCATAACGATACAAAACTTGTTTATTTTATAAAAACTTTGTGGCAGTGCGCGCATAAATTTTCAGTCCAAATTTTCGGAAAAACTTTTAACGCGTCATAATGAATGAAATTATTCGGAAGTGGCAGAAGTTAATGAACTATTACGATAGAAAAATTAAAGAGGCGAAGCGTAGACCTAAAAAGCGGGGAGGTCGTCGACGTAGACGCCGCAATGCAATACCTAAACTCATATCAAGATTAACCAAAAAAGAAAAAGTACCTACTCGCTGGCGGAAAATTCAAGAAGGCTCGCCGACGACAAGAAAAGAAAGGACAAGAAAAGAAGGAGGAGGAGATCAGCACAAAAGACAACTGCAAGAAAAGAATGAGGAGGAGAAGGAGATCAGCACAAAAGAAAACTGCAAAACTTATTGCATCCAGCTTCATGTCAAGAAGTCGGTCCCGTGAAGAAGCTACCGAAGTATTCGAAAACTCGTATTCGTTTTCTCCTAGTCGCAATCCCTATCATGTTTATCTTTATATTTTACGCAAAGCCCCGATCACTTTCGGTGTCGGGGCCAATCCCTATAGGGTAAACCATACAGTTGTTGGCCACAATACAGTTATTGGCCTCCTCAAATTTATGTTCTAATAATAAGCTACACGATTTTCTTCTAAATTAATTTTTTTTATGTTAGTGGAGCTTGATGTTTCATTTTCATATTAGCAAAGTGGTAGTACTGTCGGTTCGTTATTTTAACGTTGATGGCGCTTGGAGTGTGTCGGTGTTAAGAACTTCTGAGAAGCGGGTGTTTATTTCGTAATTCAGGTAAGAAGAGCCTCATTTGTTAATTAATAAATAAATGTTTAACTCAGTTGTTCGTACAGGGCAATATTTTTTATGTATTAGGCTATCAAAAGTGTTCTTTAAATACTTCTATTCTCAAATTTTTGTTGGTATATTTCTTAATTTGAGGGGGCCAATTACTGGGTTACAATATTCTTGCGATATATAGTGATTGGCTTTAGGGCCAATTACTATATTTTCTATATGGCACATTTTTTTTCAATAAATGTGTCGTTTATCCTTCTTGTAACCATACTATTTTCTATATGTTATCAAAATTGTAAATTTTATTGTTTAAACAGTTGTTGGCCGCGGCCAATAACTGCAACTTTAAACGGCCAACTATACATGGAAGTTCGTACTGTACAGTTTTGAACTACCTCATATTTTATTAATTTGTAGGTACCTAAGTAGGTAATTTACAAAAAAAACTTTGCTAGGTAGGTACCTAGGTACCTACCTAAAAGTTAAAACTTTCGTTAAAAATGTTTATTTATTAAATTAAAAATAAAGAAGTTACGGTGTGGTTTAAAAAGTATGTGAACACATGTAGGTACCTATAGTGAATGTTATTGATTCTATAGCCAGATAGGTACCTAGGAAACTAAAGAAAGGGTTTTCTATCTTCATAGAATGCCGAAAACATTGGACCATGTCTATCAAAAAAGATATTCTGAGGCGGACATTCTAGAAGCCCTGGAAGAAGTTAGAAAAGGTGTTCCAAAAAGAGTGGCGTGTCGTAAATTCAATATCCCTAGGGCGACCTTGCAATTTAGGCTCTCAACCAAATTTTCAAAAGTGACACATGGACCTCCACCAATTTTGACCCTTCAGGAAGAAGAGACTTTAGTGCACTGGATAAAAGAATGTCACAGAAAAGGATTTCCCCGCCGCAAAGAGGATGTACAAATATCAGTAAAGCAGTTTTTAGACGTCAATCCTCGAAAAAACTCTTTTGTTAATAACTGCCCTGGGGATGGCTGGTATAAAGCTTTCATGAAAAGGCACCCAGAAATAGCGGTACGAAAATCTGAGGCTGTGTCTGCAGCTTCCTCAAAAGTAAGCGAAAATGACATAAGGAAATGGTTTCACGAAATAACGAAATATTTGACGGAAAAAGGCTATAACCACATATTAGAAAATCCAAGTCGCATATTCAATGGCGATGAAACGAATTTTCAGTTATGTCCGCAGAATAAAAAGGTTTTGGCACCCAGAGGAGCAAGAAATGTGTACGAAATCGATACTGCCCACGCAAAAACTTCCCTCACGGTGATGTTTAGCTTCAGTGCTTCAGGTATTACTACACCACCCTTAATCATATATCCTTACAAAAGACTGCCAAGTGAAATATGCGAATCTGTTCCAAAAGAATTTAGCATCGCATGCAGCGATTCAGGATGGATGAAGACTGAGATTTTTTATGAGTACATAGGAAACAACTTTTATCCATTCGTAAAAAAATTAAATATTGAATTTCCTGTCAAACTATTTGTAGATGGACATAAAACCCATCTTGATAGGAAACTTAGTCAACTATGTACAGATTTACAGATAATACTAATAGCTTTGTACCCGAATGCAACTCGAATTCTGCAACCGGCGGACGTCTCCACATTCAAACCATTAAAAGATGGTTGGAGGAAAGGAGTTCTGACTTGGCGAAGATCTCATCCCACGGAAGATCTGACGAAGAAACACTTTGCTTCGTTGTTAAAATGTGTCATAGCTGACTCTATTCAGCCGCAAACAATAGTAAATGGCTTTCGTGCTTGTGGATTGTGTCCGTGGGATGCAAATTCTATTGACTTTAGCAAGTGTTTGGGAACAAAGAGCGTGACACCTAGAGTAGAAAGCTTGGAAGATAAAAAGCAGAGTTATATACAACTATCTAAGTTTGAAGAGATAGTAGGAAAGAAGAGATTAGAAAAATTTAAAACCTTTGACAGTTCTGTAGAAAACAATGATTTAATAGTTCTTTTTAAACTGTGGCAACAATTTCAAAGTAGCGAAGAAGTCGAAAAAACTAAAAGTGTAGAAATAGATAACTTGATAGTTGAAAATGTTGCAAATGAGATTAACAGTTTTGAAGAAAACAGAGAGAGAACAGAAGGTGATTGTGATTGGAATATAGAATGTAATAATAACACTATTGTGGAAAGGTGTGAAATTAAGAATTACTTTAAAGAAAGTGAAGCAGAATTTGATTTAGATTTTAATTTGGAAAAGGACGGTAGTAACTTTCCAGAAGTTATTAATTCCGAAACAGAAAAATTAAACTCGGACAATGACCCAGAGTCAGAGATTAAATTACCCGACTTTGATATTTTAAATTTACCCATAGTTAATGAAAACAATGAATTTCTTGAAGAACTTCCAATCGTTGATGGAACGCTTATGAATGCCAATGATAGTACAATTATTGGAGATCACTTATATTGGCCTGAAACGCCTCAAAGGAAAGGGGCAAAAATATCAGAAAAAGTTCCTTATGTTATTACTTCTTCTACATGGAAAGAGATGAAAGACAAAAAGGAAGAAGAAAAGCAACAAAAGCTACTAGACAAAGAGAATCGAAAACGAGAGAGAGAACTGAAAAAGTTGACCAAAGAAAAAGAATTGCACGAGAAGAAACAGAAAAGGAAACAAAAATGTCTTCAACCCAAATCTGCAAAGAAACCAAAAATTAATGTTATTTCTAATGTCGTAATTATGAAGTCGAACTTAAATGACAACAGCAAGCTTAATAAGGTAACAAGAAATATATTTGAAACAAAATCTGACTTTCAGGTCGAAAATTCTGCTTCTAAATCTGCCGTCCTCTTTGTTAATGAACATTGTTTTAAAGGATTGTGCTTTATATGCACGAAGAATTTCAACATTGAAAGTTTTGGAATAAAATGCGATAAATGCAAAAGAACATATCACATGCAATGTATTGTTAAACATAATTTACACAAATCAAATGTAAATACTTTTACTTGTTTAACATGTTCGAACAAAAAATTATGTTAAATTTGAAACATTTTTTTATATTTCGAATAAATTTCTATCTGCAACTCCGGTGGATTTTTTTTCTTTTGATATTGAATTATGTACTAGTCTTGTATCAGTCAATAAAAAGTACCTACATAGGTACTTACCGAGGTACCTATTTGAGTTTCAACAAACAGTAGTTGTTGCAAAAAGGCGGCCAATAACTGTGTTCTAAAGCGGCCAATAACTATCGATGAACGGCCATTAACTATATTTTTCAAATTCTCAGAATTGTGATTTTTTTCTAAAAAAGCAAGCCACCGAAATGCATTACTTGATCATAAAGAATAAATTTTGAAGTATTTACTTCTTAGTTACAAAGTTACATTTAAATTTAATAATAAGAAAACATTTTGATACTAGGAAAAATAAATTCTAATCCTTAAGGGGCCAATAACTGTATGGCTTACCCTATGTTTAATAAAAGGATATAAAACAATTACGCTAGAAAAGTGACTTATATAAGATACGTTTTTTTTATATTGCTCTCCTGCATAATTACATCAATGGCAGTTACGCCCATTTGCAGGATCAGCGACAAAATGTAATATGGAGCGCTATAACCAGCAACTTGTAGATATAATAAAAACATTTTATGAAAATTAGTCGATCATAACAGAGTGACACTGAGAATATTACGTAATTTATTCGGTAGAAATAATGTGCCTACAAAAGCGACTGTCTACTGCACCATTCGTAATTTAGAAGCATACGGTACCCTGGTGAATACACCATCTATCATCTGGCCATGCAAGAACCGCACGGTCAATTGAAAACGTTGAAGCAGTACGTGATAGTATTGGTGAGAATCCCAGAACTTTCATTAGCCGTCGCACACAAGAATTGAACACGTCTCATCACAGTAAAGATTTGCATCTATACCCCAACAAGATCCAGTTTACCTAGGAACTGCAGCCCAGAGATCATTTAAGTCCCCGGCAATAGGGTGCAAATATTTTGAACCTTCACAATCAAGATCCAGATTTCTTGCGAAAATTGTTAATAAGTGATGAGGCCCATTTCGATTGAAGTGGTTTTGTTAACAAGACAGCTGCATTTGGGGGCTCGAAAATCCTCAGGCAATTCATGAAAGACCTCTACACCCTATTAAAATAACAGTTTGGTGCGTAATTTAGTCAGGTGGTGTCATTGGCGGGGTATTTGTCCGAGGAGTAGTTGTTCGAACGGTCCAGTACCACTCTAAACAGCATAGTTCGTTTTAAGACACACTGTATAATGCAGCATTCTGTATGTATGTGGACACCCTGCATAAAATGTGCACTCAGGGGGGTGCCTGCTGTATCGCAAAAACAGAATCTTAATATATTGCCAGAGCGAGGAGATATTATCCGTCGACACACCAATGGGACATATACAGTTAACGAGTTGTTTATTAAAACCATCCAGACAGGAGCTTGTATTGCAGATTACATAAAAATCTCCTGATGTTAGGATACACAAGTCACAAAATAGGCCAATGCGCAATAAAATACAAATGCGCAGCCCCTGCTGCACCACATCAGAAAAGGTTATTCACATTTTCTGAACTGAGAAGAGCAGTTAGATTACCATAATAAGTATGACGTTCGTTTTCTGCCAAAAGGAAAACTTAAAAGATATCAAACATTTCGTATAATTTTAAATGGCGAGTGTGACAAAATTTGTAACAAGACAGAAACTTCAAGTCAGAAAAGGCAAATGTCAAGTTGCCCAAAAGCTTAGCAACAATCCAACTGCAACTCGTAAAAATGTACAATTTTTGCATTTTAAATTTTGTACTTTATCTTGTGTATTTACATTTCGTTAGTTACTAATTATTAATAAAAATTAGTACCTATGAAAGCATTAAATGTTTCTACCCACACAAATGAAAATTGACTTCTGCAAGATACACTAGAAGCTTCATTCACACAATCCGATCCTCATACCTGAAGTGGTACTCAGCAACAAGTACCACGTAGAGTACAAGGTGGTTGCTGATTGAAGTAACTGAACTTTGGGAAATACGAACAAGAAAATCACTTGTAGAAGCAAGTTAACTCTGGAGGCCCATAAATCAAAGTCGATTTTAAAATGGTACGATGGGGGGTTGTTTTGTCTAAATGAACCCCAACACCTGAAGTGGTACTTAGAGTAAGTACCATCTTATTTGAAATAACCAGTTTTTGGAAGGCAAGAACTAACGAATGTTTGTAGCTAATCATAAAAAAGTTCAATTCAAATCAACACACCAGGGGTTGAACTCATTCATAGCAGCCTCATATTAGCACAAAAATGTGTGCTAATAAACCAATGCTGTTTTAGCATCTTTATTCAAATGCAACGTCGACTTTATCAAAGTTACGTAAACGGTTCTTGAACAAAAAGAAAAAAAAAAAACAAAATAAAATCGAGGAACAGGAGGAGGGTTTCCAGTAAATGAAACAAAAAGCTCTGCTAATGAGAGCATTTTAAAGATGACTACTGCCATGTGGCTGATCACGATATTATTACCGAGTCACCTGTTCAATTTATTAGGTTCATTACAAATTTGTAATTTTCTTATTCTACTGTCTATTTGGCATCGATTCTATGCTAAGTGAATTTTCCTCCTGCAGCAAACTGGAACCAACAATCTTAACTTAGCAGCTGCACTAGGTGTCAAAATGTTAGTGATCATACCATCTCAAACCAGTTCTAATACTTTCACGCATTTCAAAATCTAATGTAGTGCCTGCATAGTCTTCATCCATATCTTGTTTAACCAATAGAACAAATTTATGCAAGCTTCATCGATGCTGGTGGACATACACCATTTATCATTTCACTCTCTGGCGGTATCCGGCATTGGTTGAAAAGTGGCGTTTCAGTCAAGCTCTTAGTTGGAAAACTGGAATTAAAAATGAATGTAAATAACAAATTAACACTTCAACTTTAATTGATGCAAAATGTTCGATATTCAACAATCCTACAAATTTAAACAGCAAGGTAAAATTGTAAATACATAAGCAACTTATATTTAAAATGAACTTCCATTACTGTTCGAGAATTGTCACCTCTTAGGGGACCCCATTGTACATTTTTATGAACAAGTATCATGCAATTTTCAGTCCGAAGACTGGTTGGACGTGTACCTCCATCCTTTCCTGCCCTGTCCTGAGTAAACCCACGCATTTCCTTAAAAGTAGAACATCCTACATCCCCAACTACTTGAAAGCAGTAGTCTGATCTGGGCCTACCCCTACCTCTCTTTATTCCTATCTCCGACTCTAGTATGTTGCAAACTAATCCTTAGCGACTCAGAAGGTAACCTACCATCCTGTCTCTCCTATCCTTTATTATCTTCCATACCTTTTGCTTTTCCCCATCTCTTTCTAATACCTCCCTATTAATTGCTAACCTTAACTATCCACGGTATCTTCATCATGCATATGTAGCACAACATTTCAAATGCTTCTGTTCTTTTTCGATCTGCTTCTCTTATTGTCCAAGTTTCACATCCATTCAATGCCGTATTCTACACTTACCGTCTTTAGGAGACTCTTCTACATTAACCGTTGAAAACTACAGGCGACAAGGCACATCCCAGTCTCACTCCCTTCCGGATATCTGCTTCTCTTCGTTCCTGCTCACATTCTATACCTCTCGTTTGCTTCTGTCCCTATAATTCAATCCTACCTATCCGAGCACTTCGAACGTCTTCCTCCATTTTACAATGCCGAAGGCTTTTTCTAAATCTACAAATCCTATACAGGCACTTTTTTCCTTTTCTACTGTTTTTTCTATATTTACACACGTAAAGCTAGAATGGCCTCGCACGTTCCTGTATTTCGTCTAAATTCGAACTAATCTCTTAATATTCCTTCCACCTTCTTCTCCATCCTTCTTTTCACAATCCTAGTTAAAATTTTTGATGCGTGGGAAGTTATACTGATCGTTCTAAAATTTTCACACCTATCCGTGCCTTTCCTTTTTGGCAAAACGACTATGAAGTTCCGTTTGAAATCTTCTGGAATCTCACCTGTCTGGTATATACAGTTAACTAGTTTAAATAAACTCTCTCTTACCTCTCGACCTGCACACTTTAAGATTTCTGCCTGTAATTCGTCTAAACCTGGTCTAATGCTAGCTCAAACTCTTCCCTTGTTATTATAGGACAGTATAATACATAGGTTATCCTGCTCTACACCGATTTCCTTTTCTAATATAGGTATCTCCTAGTTCTTGTCCCGCATATAGATCCAATTTCTCTGGAATTTCTCCTAATTATTTTATACGCTTCGTCAGTTTTTTTTGCTTTCAATTTATTTCCTTACTTATCGATAAAAAAAAAATTATTTCAGGAATACGAGCACACACATAATAGTGTTGCGTTCGAGTAACATGACTTTACCTGACCCATGGTGGTAGATATATCTGGTGTACCAACGGCAAAATCGCTGCCATTCATATCTTATAGCGGAGATGATTCGGTGGAACATAGCATGATAATTCAGGCTTACATCATCGTAATTACAGATATTTATATTTGCAAGTACATGCAGTGTTCAACAGTGCGATCGTGGCAAATAATTGCGGTGGAATTTTGGATAACGAAATTTAGGATAAAACGGAGATTAAACAAAATACAGTAATAACATTGCAAAGATGTTTATTATGTATGTAGATACATACATAACAGTCGCGCAACACGAACTGTTTTGTCTATACTGTACATAATATGATTCAATTTCCTTAACATGCGCGAATATATATGAAAATGTCGTTAAATTTCGAAAAATGCGGAATCGCGCCACTCGCAGTTCAGTTAATAGAGAATTTGGAAATTAAGATTCTCGTGGATAATGCAGAGTTCGGATAATCAGGTTTGAGATAATCGGGAGTCTACTATAATTCAGATATATTTATATTATTTGACATTAATAATACGAACATTTTTTTTTGTGAAAAATATATTAATTTAAATATTCTTTTCATTTTTGCTTCTCTTGCTTAAATTATTATAAATGTGATTTCAATAATGTGTCTAATAAATTTTATCTACTGTCAATACATAATATAATTGTTTACGACATTCATTCGAATGTTACGACATACTTTAGCGCCTTTATGCTTTAAAGATACGAAATTGACATTCTTTAGTGCACGCATTTGTGAAGTGAATTGCACGGCAAACTAACACTAAGATAAAATCAAATGAAACTTATTTGTTGTAAACGTTAATTTAAATTACAAAATTTGTGCTACTTCATACATTAACTCAACCCCGGGAGATGTTGAAGGAAGACATTGAACAGTCATGGTCACGCTGATAGTAGATAAAATGTTGTACGATACTCATATTGTAATTTCATATTACGATACACGATGGGTGATAATTTTTCCATCTTATATCGTAAATAACTATTAATGAATTATTGGAGATGTGAACGCGAGTTTATTACTCCGATAACAAAACCCAAATTGGATCATATCGAGTATCGCATCGTGAATCGAGGAACTGAGAATTATCATTGTGAGTAGGACGGAGTGTCAACTTTAACGGGAATTGGTGAGATTTATGAATATGTAATTATGGTTGATTTTGAGGTTAGACAGACAAACAGTAAGGACTATTACTTCAGAGCAGGTAAGTCAGTTGCCTTTGATCACATGATCACTGCGTAGCGTCTCCGAAAGGCTGAATTGGGCGTATTGTTCGTTCGTGGGTGAGCAACCAACTTTACAACTGTATGTATGGCGGACTGCATATGTAGGCAACTAATGAAATCTGGGTTGCATAGCTTAACACAAAAGAGTGAAACCGAATTTGATGCAGACAAATTTTAGCAGATAGTCTGTTGATTAAATGAGTGGATCTGGAAGACAAAGTAGTGGGAAAAATCAGGTAACAAAAGAGGGAAAGAGAACAGAATTCACCCAAAGAAGAGGACGCTTTTAAAAAAAGCAAAATAGTCCCAAGAACAAGAACACCAGAAAAACAAATCGTAGACAAAAGTGGAACTAACAGACGAAGCTTTAGAAATGGAGGAAATGATGAAGAAATGGATAGCTGAAATCAGGCAAGATATGAGGAAGAATAGTGAAGAAATAATGAGCTCTTGAAGAACTGAGATTAGAGAGGAACTGCGAGAAGTAAAAGATCTCCGATATAACAGGGAAGAAATTAAACTACAGAGAGGAATTCCTCAAAGAGAAATATCAATGGATAGAAATGAGGGTAGATTTTGAGAAGAGACTAGTAGAGGCAGAATACAAGCTAGAGTAACATGAGAAAGACAAAAAGACGGAATAACCTGGCGATAGTAGGAATAAATAAATAAATGGATGCAGAGAAAACTAATTAAAAGAAAACTTGGGAAAGTTTATGAAACATGAATTGAAAGTAGGGCCAAAAATTAAGTCAGCATTTAAGGCCGTAGAAAAAATGTGCATAGTAGTTAGAGAGCACAGAGGATAAAATGGAGGTTATTAAGAATAGGGTTAAACTGAGAGGAATGCAGGTGTTTATAAATGATGATATGACACAAGCAGAAAGAAAAATACAGGCAGAAATTAGAAGAAGAGCGAAGGGGCATATAAATAACGGCCAGAGTGAGGATTGGACACTAATGCCCGTTTGCACCATTTTCGTTTTAAGCAATACTTTACTAAGAAGGTCTTAAATTTAAGAACTGCTCAAGTATCGCTTCTGTTGCACCGCCCTTCATGCAGCGGATGCTTAGCAAAGCAACGCTTAAAAAATGCAGATTTGGCAATGTAGCTAATTTCTAGGTATTTTAGTTGTAAACTAGTGGTTTTTCTGCTCCCTATTTGACAAGTGACAATTGACGAGTGATTTCGCGCCAGAAGTTTACATATTTTTTATAGTTTTATTTTTACTGAATTAAATTAAATATTATAATGGATAAACAAGTAAGTGTACATGTTGAAACATAGTTTATTGAACAAAAATAACATAAACTATATTGGATTGTAGAGTTCATCTAAAATAATGAAAATGCGAGGAGCAAATTTTAGCATTATGGAAAAGCAACTTCTCTTTAGTTTAATCCATAAATATAAAGGGATCATTGAAAACAAGAAGACAGATGCATGTACAAATGATGAGAAGAATTCTGCTTGGGAAATGGTTGCCCAAGAATTCAACTCTGCCTGTCCAGAATCCCGCCACCGAAACGTACAATCTTTAAAAAAATTTTATGCCAATAAGAAAAAAGAAGTAAGAAAAGTTGTGGCAGAAGAAAATAAGGAAAGGTTTTTGACAGGTATGTATCTCTGAATTGTTATTTAAAGCTGGATACAGATTTGTATCGTAATCATATATCGTAGCACCATATCATTGCAAATTGAAGATACGATACGGAGATAACAAGCAAAACTTCTGTGTGCTATTTATTGTACCATTCCTACAACATGCGTGGGGTTGCCAGTTTGCAATGGGTATCATATTATTGTACTTTCAACTTGCAGCGGTTTCATATCGATATAGTAACAAAGATAATAGGTACCATCTGCTTTATTTCAATTGATTTGAACTACCCTGGTTCGGTTTCCCATTAAGTGCACGTTTGGAACTGTATGAAATTTGTCGATGCATTAGTGAAATCTGTTGCGCTGCGCTGCACTGCATTGATCGGTTCACTGGAGAACGGACAATTTTGTCATCAAAACTGCGCAAAAGTAAACCCATCACCCATCAGCTGCGGCACCAGTGGTGCACTATCTAAGACAAAAACTGTTAAAAATTAAAAGCCGCAATCGTCGCAACACTGAAGCGAGTTGTGTCTTTGTTACGTAGCGACTGCATTACGTCCAAGAAAACTTGTTTGTGTGCACACTGCGTCCCTGTGCATTCTCCTGTGAAATGCATAATATGAGGCATAATAGCAAACTTTTGATTTGCAATGCTGTGAGCTATCGACGCAGTCATGTTACATCACAGAACAGAAAGCGACTATTTCGCTCCTAAGAATAAAATGTGCTACGATGTTGACCACAAGGAATAAAAATGCTGACAATTAAGTGCAACGTCTGCTTAGTCATGATGTGGTGCTGCAATACCCTCCAGTGATACAAATCTGAACATGCCATTATATATGTAATAATAAGTATGAGAATTTATATTTTCTTCGGGGATGCAGTCTTTAGATAAATACAAAGAGTTTTTATTTATCTAAAGACTGCATCTTCGAAGAAAATATAAATTCGAATAATAAAAACAGTCGAAACAAAATAAATATCACAATAAGTATGTACGTTGCATCTGTTTTAGGCGGAGGTATCCCAAAAATTATTGAGTGCCCCGACAAAGATCTTCTGTTATCTATCATGAACGAGAAAACTATATATGGATTAGATAATCCACATGATTCTGATAGACAGCAGACGAATAGCAAGGACTCAGAATTGTTTGTAAGTATATTATACATTATACGCGTTTTAATCTTACTGAAAAATATGAGTGCTAATCCTTATCATTTTCTCAGGTGATACAATATGAAGATAATGGTGATGATGATGAGGATGATTATCAACTTCTCAGCGTAAGTATTTTTTCTATTACAATAATTAATATGTCTCCCAACAGAATATCATATAACCTGACCGTTTGTTCTCGGGGTCATTTTGAGTTGAAAAGGTCTAATATAAAGAAGTGCAATCTACGACATTTGGAGAAAGTTAAGAAGTACCTAGTTCACAAATTGCGGAACAATGTAAGTGAATCTAATTGATAAAATACAGCGAAACATGATAAGATTCATCAGCTTTAGCTTATTTCACGAAGCTTTCATTCTGTACTTTATACAGAGAAATTACAATGACCAGAAGAGCAGGAATCGAGCAGTACTAGAAAATATAAATTTATATTTATTTAGAAGTTGCACCGCAAAGATATTGGTCAACCAGGTAAAACAATCGTTGGATATTGGGGAGGTTTTGAATAAAATTTTGGACTATGGGACCTGCTTAAGTGGTGAATAATACTTCGCTTGCATGTTGTGTGGGGGTTTTGGGCTCTGCAATGTTGATTACTTTCACGTATATTCGGTGTGGTATTCAGTGGTGGGTTTTGGGATAGATTAAATTTTTCTATATTTTATAAGGCGTAAAATAATTGTTGCTTATGCTCAACATAATGGTTGCGGGTGCACCAGTATGCAGGGTGATTTATAACCCATGTAAAAAAAGAACAGAGATGTTGGAGAAGCTCCAGATAAGAAGTTTCTGGATATGCCCTAAAAGTACTGCTAACAAAGATGCAGGTATTTTTAAAAAATTATTTTAAATATGTCTGAAACTACCAAAGCTGTAGAATAAAAATTTTAGGGGTGATTGTCCTTTGTGAATTTTCATTGTAGCACAGCTGCAAGGAGGAAGCCCTCTCCTTTTACTTAAGTGATGTTATTTCGCTGGTTTCTACTGATTAGATTTAAGTTGAGATTTTTGTAGTCCGTGTGCAATTTGAATTTTTGCGAAATGTCCACACTCAATTCATCAGCAATTGATTCTTCCAAAAGCACTTGTTATGCGATTTGGACAGAAACTGCTAGTATTCGATACCTTCAATAATTGTAACAGTTTTAGCTTGTATTTTCACCAGCGGCTTTGCTACAAGGCATGATACAAACACCCTGTATCTTTGTTGGGAGTAATTTTAGAACATATTACATATCCATACAAACTTTTCTTCGTATTTTAACCTCCATTACCTCCCAGTTCTTTTACACTCATGAATCACCTTGCATGTGAAGAGAAGAATTTTTTCTAATTTAATTTTAATCAGCAGGTAGCTGGACCTAGCGGCCTAAGCCATGCAAAAAGGCAAAGGACAGATGAAAGCGAAGATATTGCTGTGAAGCATGTATGTCTTCTGAATGTGAATGAAATAGAATGCTAATTAATATATTTGCGGGTTTTTTACAGAAGGACGTGGTCGACTGGGGGAAGCCAAAACCAAGCTTTTTGCAAACACCACTAAGCGAAAGTCTTCAACAAGCCACACCTCTCAAGGTATCTTCATTGTCATATTGAGGCAAATTATTATTAGTTATTTTTAGAGTTTTTCTGCAAGTAGGAGACGTCCTGCCGCTGTTCGCACCTTGACATCATCCTTAGTTGCCGAGAAGTATGATAAGCTGATTACCAAGAGACTTTTAATTGCTGATTTGGAAGAGGAGCATTGGAAAGCCCAGCTAAAATATCAGAAGGTATTACTGGAGGCAGCGGAGGTGGACTTAAAAATTAAAAAGGAAACGCTCAAAAGAATGAAACCGGCATCATTTACTGTCCATTCAGAAAAAGATGATGAGCGGGCTAATTGAATGGTGGTCCCACTCATTGACCTGTAACTTTGTTATGTAGTTTTATAAATTTTTGTTATTTTGTTATGTAATAAGTCTTTAGGGTTAATTTTTTTATTTAAGAAGTAAGTTTTTATAAGTTGTTGAAGTAATTATGTATTAAAGCATTCCTTGCATCTAAAATATTTTCGTTTTCATTATGTATATTTATTTCTGGAATTTCACCCTGTTGGATTAAGGCTTCCAGTTCATTTGCATCAATGTCTTCCGGTAACGGAGGCTGTATATCGTTCATTCTCCGTGCAATATTCTGAAGAACACCAGTAGCAACAATTATAGAAACAATTGTGGTCATTTTGAGTCTCATTCCGTAAGCTAAAACTGGGAATCCCCGCTTCCAGTTGCCAAATAATCGTTCAACTGTATTGCGGCTCCGGATATGTGCTTCATTATACAGGGTGGTCACTTTTACAATGTACACCATTGGAATCTTCTAAACCCGAAGAGATTCAGAGTTGGTCAAATGGTAAGAAAGTTGCACATTTTCATGCTCTTTAAGGATCTGAAAAGAAATTCTGGATAGCTCTTGTTGTTCCTGAAATATCCTGAAAAAATTGAAATATTGCATTTTCTTATTTCTTCCATATATTATTTATTACTTAAGCGAATGTAATGACCTTTGGCAGGTTTACATAAGCGGGTATGGGCTTTCCACTGGATGTTTCAAAATTTGTCTAAGCCTACTACATCTTCAAGTTTTCATAGTAAACTTTTGAATTTCTTATGGGCGCCATATTGGACAAGGTTGGATAGCGAAAAAAAATACGATTTCAACAATGTATCGCACATGGGTCATGTAACTATCTGGAACACTAATTTAACTATTTATCTACAAAATCTAGTTGCCATGATTATGAAAACTTAAAGATGTAGTAGGCTTAGACAAATTTTGAAACATCCCGTGGATAGCCCATACCTACTTATGTAAACCTGCCAAAGGTCATTACATTTGCTTAAGTAATAAATAATATATGGAAGAAATAAGAAAATACAATACTTCAATTCTTTTCAGGATATTTCAGGAACAACGAGAGCTATTCAGAATTTCTTTTCAGATCCTTAAAGAGCATGGAAAATGTGCATGTTTTCTGTAATTTGATCAACTCTGAATCTCTTCGGGTTTAGAAGACTCCAATGGTGTACACTGTAAAAGTGACCACCCTGTATAGTTGTTCTGCTGGTGTTGTCGGATTTCCCAATGGTGTCAAAAAATATGGACGCAGAGGATAACCACTGTCACCTAAATATAGTAATTAAATTACTTAATCGTATTTCAAGCCATAAAAAATTAGGTACCTAATAAGAGGGAATTTGGAAATTCACCATTTTCTACACGAGCTCTTATCCTACTATTATTAAAAATTGTGGAATCATGGGTAGATCCCGGCCATCTAGCCACAAGATCCAAAATCTGTAGTTTCGCATCCGATATTGCCTGTACATTTATGGAGAAATAGCCTTTGCGGTTTCTGAACACCTCAGCATCTTTTCCACCAGGTGATTGAATTCTTATGTGTGTACCATCAACTGCTCCTACGACTCTTGGGAATGCAGCAATAGCAAAGAATTCATTTTGTATTTGCATCCGTTGTTCTACAGTATCGGGCATTTTTATGTATCGCACACTTAAAGCTGCAAGTGCAGTAGTCACTCTGCGAACTATTCTAGAAGCAGTCGATGTATGTATCCCTCCAAAATCAGCAATGGATGTTAAATGACCAGCTGATGCATAGAATCGTAATGCCACTAACAACTGGTTCATTGGAGATACACTGTTGTTGCTATAGGTAAATAATGTCCCTCAATTAATTTTTTGGGCGGCAAGAAACACCGCACAAAACTTACATATCATTAGGAAATTCCAAACGTTCCTCAATTTGGATCAAAACCTCTAAAGCGGTTTGTTTTGTTAGCCTAAACCGTTTATAGAAATTAAATTCGTCCATTTCATGAAAATAATTTGATCTGGTGTACCTTAGCCTAGGAAAGCCAAAGTCAATAATATCCAAAATATCTAAATCATCCTCAAAAATATCATGGATTCTCAAATCCATACTGACAAAAAATTAATTATAAATTAAAACGGAGCGTACGTCAAATAGGTAGTTTGAGGTTATATTCTTATTATTTTAGTTAAGATCTGCTTAAGTGCCCGAGAACGAAGGCTTAAAATTAAGAACTACTTTGGCAAGTTAAGCATCGCTTAACGGTCCGTGCAAACCAAATGAGTATCTTAAGTTCTGCTTATTTTTAAGTAGTGCTTAAACAGTACGGTGCAAACGGGCATAAGTTAACCATAAACTAAAAATTATATAATATGTGGAATGACAAAGACCTCCAAGAGTTACAGTAACTTGACAACTCAAAAAACCATGCATATGCCATATGTTGGCAGGCTGGTAGGAAAAGGTAAAAAAGGAAAATAAACAAAAAAGGAAGAGATACACAACAAGCGGAAAAGGGAACAGAAGAAATTTGTATCGGGGAAGAAAACTAAAGGAGATGAAAAGGAAAGAAGAAAGCAAAAGGGGAACTGAGGATGGTCTTGTTTCTTATTCCAGAATAAAAAGAGACAATGGGAAAACTGGAGAATAATAACATGCAATGCTAGAGGATTAGCGGGCAAGGAATGCGAGCTGATACAAGAATTCGAAAAAGCAAATATTCACATATAGGGTATTGCAGAGGCTAAAAAGAAGGCGGAAGGAAAAATAGACATGGAAAGTCGAACCAATGTTCTACTTCAGTCACTACTTTGTTATATTCAAGATATATTCCTCCAATTTCCACATTAACACTATCACTCACATCAACTGAACAAAACTGTTTTATTCTATTTACTCTTTACATATGAAAGGGTCTATTTACTTATGTAACTATGGATTCCGCACTATAAAAATGTATACATTTCATGTAGGTACAGTTTGTATGATGGATCTTAGCGGGTGCGTCACAACTGCTTACATATGACTCAAATCATTTCAAGGTCGAGTGTATTGTCAGGCAGTGGCGTGTGTTTTTATTTTGCTCAGGTACAGATATAAATATGGTAATTTAACAGTTACATCATGTATTAATTAGTAGGTATGGCACCAGCAGAAGAAGAAATGAAAGAAACTTAGATTTTAGTGAGTTCATAGTCCCTATTTAAAAAATAAACTTACCTTGTGCATACATGTTGTATATAACATTACGAATTTCCATTTTTTGGCATTCGTCTAAATCTTCGGTTTTTTACTTTTTCCGTGGCCGGGATTTTCCTGGACTAAGCAAAGGCTCATTTCTTTCTAATTTTATACACACGCAAAGATTCATCATACAAAGTATATAACTTATTTTTGACAAAAATGTAGTTGTCGAGTTCTAAAAAAGCGGTCCTCACATTGTCAAAAACAAATAAAGATTAAATTTGTATCACCACAGTTATTTGGCATATTTATTATTTTTGCTCTTTGTCACACTAGGCAGGTACCAAAAAATGTTTCAACCTCAGCAATGCGACCACTCAAAGCGACAGTCTTTTGTTAAGTTGTGGAATTAAAATGTTATACATAAACAAATACATAAATGTTTATAAGGTGGCAAACGGGAGAAATAACTATTGTATACAGTATATAACGAGATATATAACACATTTATGAATGAATTCTGAAAGGCAAATTGGGAAAGTTAGTAGAAACAATGGAACAGCTTACAGATACTAGTTATTTCAGTCGATTCCACCCACCAGCCATGAAAATCGACGACTTAGGAACTCAACTTTGTACTTTGTTACCAGACAGCAAATTGACCCATAGAACTGACAGCTAAGAGCGCTCAGGCTTCGTCTTCCCGCTCTTACTGGCCATCAGTTTTATTTGTCAAATTGCCTGGTAATAAAATTTCATTCGAAACAGAAATTAACCCGTCAAAATAAAAAGTACTCGTCAAATTACTTATCAAAATAGTCTCTTAGCCTCCCTGTAATTTTTAAAATGCAGAAAGTAGTGCGTTGTGTTCGGGAGTTAGAATTATATTATAAAACTCACATAAAATAATATATTTAACTTACGGATCTGTATCCTCAGTAAAAATAACGGCCACATTAAAATATGATCTGGACTTATAACACACAGTGGATGGATCAAGAACTTTGACGTAAATTCACTATGAATTCTTAATAAGTTAACCCCACATGCCAAAAGACAGTGACACAGTAATTAAACTCGACACGTGTTTCGCTGACAACGTCAGCATCTTCAGGAGTAGAAGATAGATTATCTACTACTCCTGAAGATGCTGACGTTGTCAGTTAACCCCACACGCCAAAAGACAGTGACACAGTAATTAAACTCGACACGTGTTTCGCTGACAACGTCAGCATCTTCAGGAGTAGAAGATAGATTATCTTCTACACACACGTGTCGAGTTTAATTACTGTGTCACTGTCTTTTGGCGTGTGGGGTTAACTTATTAAGAATTCATGTTGACTTATAACACTGATCTGTAAAATTTAACTGGATAGTTTCCATGATAATCCTCAAAGGGCTGCGAAATCTCACAAAATAGGAAATAGGTACATGCATTCAAATAGCCAGTCTTCTATTGTTGGTCACTGTCTTTGTAAGAATGTTACCATTATAAACAATGAATTTCTTCTGTATGATCAAAACTAAAATCACATTTTTATGGCAAACAAACCAATAAAATATAAAAACGGACCAAACACTTAATCAAAAACAGAAGCCGCACAAAAATACAAGAAACTCTCCACTGAACCTAAAGTGACGCCATGACGTCAACGACCAGCCGCAAAATGGCAAACCGGAAGCTGCAAGCCGGTAGTGCTGCCATTTTAAAATTGGTAGTGTCTACTTCCACGCTTGCGTGGACCTATGTGGCGTGGACGCAAAACTAAAAAATTATATACACGCGAAACGTTATTATAGTTATATTATCCTTACATTTAAGTATTTCGTTAGTCGAAATTCCATCCATCACCGACAGTAGCAAGGAAGATATCGCATAGAACTAGTGTTGTTGTTCTTTTCAGTGGATTTGGGTTTATTGTTGCAAATAAATTGAGTCCAAGGTTGACAAAGTTCAGTTTATTGAACAGAGTTTCACAAAAGGTACCTGTCAACATACAAAAGAATCAGTATCTAATTTGACAATTTTCAATAAATAGAATTATTCATGACTTTATACAATACAATCTTAACATACCTTTTGAATCTTCTGACACTCCTTGTTTTATTAAACAAAATTATAATTCGGAGCACGTTTTGCTTTTTGCCTTTCTATTTCGCTTTTTACGCTGTCTCATGAAAATCAGGGGGGTTTCACTGTTATGCACGACCTTGAACTATGTTAGCTTCAGTTTCTGTAAACCGCTTTAGATGGCACTACGACTCTGACATTTGTCGTCGAAACTCTGTATTACCGATTTCGTGAAATTTTAATCCAAGGCATGCTCTTTGTTGTTATTTCTGTCGCAACCGGCGTCGTCAGACAAAATGGAAAATTTAAAAATTGTGCGTTATGTTAGATATTCCATGGTTACGTTCACAGAACATCTAAATATGGTTACGTCTTCTCGATACGCAATAATATTGAATCAGAAATAGGTGCATAACAAAGAAAAAATAATTATGCACAAAAAGCAGCAGGCCACGTTTATATTTTGACTTCCGTCAGTAGGTACTTCTTTGACATCTCTGCGAATGAGGAGTTTTTCCTCAGACATCGAAATAGCAGCAATGCGGCTGTGAAATGTCTTCCTTCAACGTCTCCCGGCCTTGAATTAATATACTAAATTGCCCAAATTTTGTAATTAACGTTTACAAGTAAGTTTCATTTGATTTTAGTATTAGTTTTCGTGTGCTAAAGAATGCCTATTTGGCATTCTTTAGCGTTATTTATGTTTCTACTTACAATGTAAAATGCTGATTAAATAAAATTGATGCCTACATATATAAGTATGCATAGTCTTTTCTTTAATTTAGTTGGATTTTAATATTAATAAAAATAAAGTCTATACGCGCGCCTGTACACAATTAGTTCTTGTAAACAGCTAGAGATGGCGCTGAACGCGGTTCCTACTTTTAACATTAAGCTGCGCGTTCTTATTTGGGTGTTCTGTGATGAAAATTAACAAAAGTTGTTTATCACCTGCCTACTTACAAAAAAAAATGAAAGTACAAATAAATACATGATTACCAACTTTGACTCTATATAAAACAAAAGTAAAGTGTGAGTAAGGTTAGATTCAGGTCAGCTGTCAATTGATCAAATTTCAACAAGTGTTCTCGGGCCGGGTGGGATCGGCTCCCGTAGAGGTTAGTTTTTTTTCTCAAGATTTTACTTTATCTTTTTTGCAAAAAATGCGTGTGTCTGGTGAGAGGACAGCTAAGGGATCTGTTTAAAATGCGTGTGTCAACTCTGGGGTCTGTTTTAAAAAGTTTCCGTCAGTAAATTGGTCTGTTTCGTATTCACGTGGAAGGAAAAATATTAAATTGTGTTCACGTCAGCGTGGAAGTAGACCCGGCCTTTAAAATTTCGTTGCGTAGTCACTGTCACTGATAAATTTTATTTTAGTGTGCGTAGTAAACACATAGAAAAATAGTAGTAGATCAGAACCCATGAGCAGTAGACCATAGATAAAGAAACAATTCCAGATTTCTTTTATTAAAATTAATAGAAAATTGATATGAAAAACAAAATGTGACCTTTCCCCAACAGTAACAGTAATGAATACTCTAAAAGAAAAATAAATAAAAAAATATATTCTGCATAATAGTTAATAGTATATTATACACGAGTTTATAATGAATGCTATTATTACCGAGGATGAAGTTTACAACACGAGCGAGCGAGTTTTGTAATCATCAGAGGTAATAATAGCATCATTATAACGAGTTGTATACTATACTTTGTCCACGACTATCAAAACAGATTCCCAGAAATTTACCTTCATTTCCCTCCTCCAGTGTAAGAAAGATTCATATATATGCTCTCCAGGTATAATTTTCTTGGTTTTTTGGGCAATGAATCTAATGAGGCAAGTTCTGCAGCTTCTTTTATTGCTGGTGCTGTTAAAGAAATCTCGTTTTCACTCTCACTACTCATTATATCTTCTTTTTTTAGAATTTGAATTTCAAATTAAAAACAAACCATGCTGATTTGACGTTTCAATTTGAACTAACACATCGCGATCGCGGTCTACTAAATAAATGTAAAAAAGGGTCAAAGCGATGTTCCTATTGGTTTAGTGAATAATATTCATTAATCACTGCAGTGAATAACCCACATAACACAAGGCTATCCTAAGGATCTCCACTGTACATCCCTTTTAGGACTTGGGACGTCCCTAGGATGTCCCAATATCCCATCATTATAGTAATTTGGCTGCCATATGGACCTCCCAGTGTCACACTTTGGGATGGTAATAATTGAGCCAGTGGACGTCCGCTGCACATGTCCACTGTACCCCACATGGACATCCCAGGATATCCTAGGACATACTAGGATGTAAAAGGGACATCCCAGGATGTCCTATTCAGTACATAAATGGGACCTCACAGGGATCTCCCTAAATTAGAAAATCGGATGTACATTAATTTCTATTAATGACATTTTCCAGAAATTTTTCACAGTTTAAGACTTTAAGAGTAGGTAAGCATTTAATAGAAACATAGAGATTATTTATTAGGCATTATTTATTAAGCAATAATCACAATAAAATAAAAACTAACATAAATAACAACAACAATAATAATAATAATAAATTTATTTAGTCGTATTGGCTATGTAAGTGCTATAATATAATATTATATATCAAAAAATAATGAATTCTAGTCTACAGATATGAACCAAAATGAGACTAAAAAGTAAAACGTAAAAGTATAAAACCCAAAAGTTCCATGGTATAATAGTACCTATTCCCTAAACAAAAAAATATATGAATTCAAATTTATACAAAACTACATTAACTATGCGTAGCAATAAATAAAAAATAATTACATTTAAACAACTTGTAATTATTATCTAACCTAAACCTATATTTAAACTACCTACCTATAACAAAATTTAATTACATAAAATAATGAATATACATATTAAATTTTATTCGGCCCGTTTCTTGGAATTTGCCCTCTATCCTGGCTCTTCTAAGAAACTCTTTTATGCATTTTTCCACCTCATTTTCGTTAGTCAAAAATTTCGGGTTTTTCATTATTGCCCCTAAAAAATCTATATAAATAAAAATCAATTGCCGCATGTATGTAAGCTCATCACTTGAGAACGGCTCGACCGATTTGGCTGATTTCTTTTTTGTTGTGTTCGTAATTTTCAGGACAAGGTTTGTATGAAAGAAAATTTTGGAAAATCCACCGGGAAAGTAGAAAATTTGGAAGGTAAAAGTTTGTATGAAAATCTGTTTGACAAACAAAAATGTGACATTCAGTTTGACAGTTCTAAAAATTGAATTGTCAGTGTGTTATCGGTGGTGATCATGTATTTGGTGGTTCTTTGGAAAAAATGCCACCAGTGAGGCGTCGAAATATCGGTCAGCGTACGCGAAGAGCGTAGACAGCGTTTGGAGCCAAGTCGAATAAGAATTTCTCAAGCCTCAAGCGCGATCCATTATAAGGCTTCGGCTATACTTGCGACTCTGTTGTTGCGATTCTGTCGTTGCGGTTGTGTCGCGGAATCAACATATTTGGAGAGAGTGGCTATGCAATAGTCGCGGCCGCGGTTTAAGTTGCAAATATGCCGTTGAGTGAGGATGATCTTTTGCTAGCTATTGCCGTTTCTAGGTATTTAAATAAAAATAAGAAAAAAGAAGGTATTCTGTGCACCCTATTACCGCACAGCGACTCTCATACCGACAGTTTCATGCCCTGTTTTATTCATTAAGAAGTTATCCAGAGAAATTTTTCTCCTACTTTAGAATGAGTATGTCTTCTTTTGATGAACTTTGCTCTTATGTAAGCCCAGTTATCACGAAACAGGAAACCAAATTCAAACATGTCCCGGTTAGAATATGTATTCCTTTAATTTGATATCCCACAAAGGTGAACGCAAACGAATTTCATTAATAAAATTCTCCGTATCAAACATTCTGTGCTGCTCGATAGACAAAACGGAACTACCTAATTTGCCGCAAATATAGCCGCTTCCATTAGAATATGTGGAATGCGTTTTAGTCGCACCGGAGCAAAAACGTGACCAGTTGCGTTTTGTACCCGGATGCGTTTGTGTCGCAGATGATATAGCCGGCTACATAAGAAACAATGTGTTTCATTTCTGCGACTCAACCGCAACGACAGAATCGCAACGACAGAGTCGCAAGTATAGCCGAGGCCTAACTCCGGAACAACGGATACAGTCGAGTTCGACGCGCTCAGTTGGAGCTTACGCACAAAATAATTTGGAACGTCGACAAAACAGAGGCCGAACGTGGCATTAGGGAACGAGAAATTGGAAAAGTTGCCCGGAAAATTGGAAAATTCGGGAAAAACTGAAAGTGCTTTTTTCTATGGGATTTTTGTATATGGATATGCGTAAGTCGGGAAATTCGAACAAACTGTAAAAATCATAATTTTGGAAAATCAAACGGAAAATTTGAAAATTCGGGAAAAACTAAAAGTTCTTAACGACTGAACCGATTTGGCTGATTTTTTTTGTTGTGATCGTAATTGTCAGGACAAGGTTTGTATGAAAGAAAATTTTTGGAGAATCCACCGGAAAATGTGAAAATTCGGGAAAAACTGAAAGTGCTTAACGGTTGGACCGATTTGGCTAATTCTTTTCAAAAATAAGGTTTTTAGGGAACGACAAATTGGAAAAGTTGCCCGGAAAATTGGAAAATTCGGAAACAACTGAAAATGCTCTTTTCTATTTGACTTTTGCATATGTATAGGCGTAAATCGGGAAATTCGGACAAACTGTAAAAATCATAATTTTGGAAAATCCATCGGAAAATTTGAAAATTCGGGAAAAACTAAAAGTGCTTAACGGCTGGACCGACTTGGCTGATTTTTTTTTGTTGTGATCGTAATTGTCAGGATAAGGTTTGTATGAAAGACAATTTTTGGAGAATCCACTGGAAAATGTGAAAATTCGGGAAAAACTGAAAGTGCTTAACGGTTGAACCGATTTGGTTAATCCTTTTCAAAAATAAGGTTTTTAGGGAACGAAAAATTGGAAAAGTTGCCCGGAAAATTGGAAAATTCGGAAACAACTGAAAATGCTTTTTTCTATTGGATTTTTGTATATGTATAGGCGTAAATCGGGAAATTCGGACAAACTGTAAAAATCATAATTTTGGAAAATCCATCGGAAAATTTGAAAATTCGGGAAAAACTAAAAGTGCTTAACGGCTGGACCGATTTGGCTGATTTTTTTTTGTTGTGATCGTAATTGTCAGGATAAGGTTTGTATGAAAGAAAATTTTTGGAGAATCCACCGGAAAATGTGAAAATTCGGGAAAAACTGAAAGTGCTTAACTGTTGAACCGATTTGGCTAATTCTTTTCCAAAATAAGGTTTTTAAGCAACGAAAAATTGGAAAAGTTGCCCGGAAAATTGGAAAATTCGGAAAAACTGAAAGTGCTTTTTTCTATTGGATTTTTGTATGATATGGATAGGCGTAAATCGGGAAATTCAGACAAACTGTTAAAATAATAATTTTTTGTATGAGCTCGCGATCATAACGACGATAGGAACGACATAATTTGGTTGAACATAAACGTAATCAGAAAAATGTTTCACATTGAATAAACGATTTGGTTAATGAATCAAAAGTTCAATACGAAAAGTAATTTTAGGCAGGACAACGTCTGCCGGGCCGCTAGTATTGAATAAATATAAATAGCATCAAGGGGAGGCATTTTATCAATGACGCGTTTTTTAATTTACATCCACAACACCGTACAAAACCTTCTAAAAATGACATTTTTAAGGCTGCCAGATAGAAAATATCCAAATAGGCCAAAAACATGAATGTCTACAGGGTGTGTTTTTTAAGCGTCCACGGAAGATTATGCCTAAATGACGAAAAACATCAAGAAAATATTTTAACTAACCCCACCTCATTTTTTTAAGCTCTATAATTTAAAAATGTTTTTACTTATACCAGGTTAGTCCAAATAGTTGGAATGATGGTCAATTTTGTTTTTTCTTATGGAAGGTGCATTATTTAATTTTTTACTTGATTCAGAACATTATTTTAATGTCACTTTCTTAACATAATGTTATAGTAATTTTCTTTCTTTTTTGAGGTAATATTTTTTTCTCGATATTTTGACAGTTACATCATACATTTAAAAAATTCATATTTCTGCACTGGTTGTAGATGAAATAATGACATTTTTGACAGCGGCCCTCATGATAGTCATGACTAACACTGTTTGCTCAAATTTTGTATAAAATATACGAGAAGCATTCAATAATTTATCAAATAAAAATGAGAGAAACCATCAAGAAGTCAGTTTTCTCAAATGACATGGTATATTTTTTATTACTCCATTTGAAAGAGCGGAAAATTTCGCATGGGCTCACTCTATAAAACAATATTGTTACATAACTATAATTTTTAAATATTTACAATATTGAAATTTTCATAGTGAAAATATGATAATTAAACTTTTATTATAAACATACAGCCACAGAACATAAAACCCTATAGTAAAACAACAACAAAACTGTAGACATTCCAAGGCTAACGTTATTTTTGATATTTGAAATGAAAATTTCAATATTGTAAATATTTAAAAATTATAGTTATGTAACAATACTGTTTTATTAGGTGAGCCCATGCGAAATTTTCCGCTCTTTCAAATGGAGTAATAAAAAATATACCATGTCATTTGAAAAAACTGACTTCTTGATGGGTTTCTCTCATTTTTATTTGATAAATTATTGAATGCTCCTCGTATATTTTATACAAAATTTGAGCAAACAGTGTTAGTCATGACTATCATGAGGACCGCTGTCAAAAATATCATTATTTCATCTTCAACCAGTGCAGAAATATGAATTTTTTAAATGTATGATGTAACTGTAAAAATATCGAGAAAAAAAATATTATCTCAAAAAAGAAAGAAAATTACTATAATATTATGTTAAGAAAGTGCCATTAAAATATTGTTCTGAATCAAGTAAAAAATTAAATAATGCACATTCCACAAGAAAAAACAAAGTTGACCATCATTCCAACTATTTGGACTGACCTGGTATAAGTAAAAACATTTTTAGATTATAGAGTTTAAAAAATGAGGTGAGGTTAGTTAAAATATTTTCTTGATATTTTTCGTCATTTAGGTATAATCTTCCGCGGACGCTTAAAAAACACACCCTGTATAAAGAAAATACACACAATAGATGGATCAAGAACTTTGACGTAAATTCACTATGAATTCTTAATAAGTTAACCCCACACGCCAAAAGACAGTGACACAGTAATTAAACTCGACACGTGTTTCGCTGACAACGTCAGCATCTTCAGGAGTAGAAGATTAACTTATTAAGAATTCATAATAAGGAAAAGAGACAATGTTTATACTCACTTTTAGTGATCGTATCCAACATTAAGTTTCCATACTTCTGTTTTCCCTTCAGCCCTTCCCAAGAATTGTTTTGAGCCAAGTTGTAGGTGAATAACCTCTCCATAATCCTTTTAACACAATTTCTGGGAGTGTCACCACCTATTCTTCCAGTTTCCTTAAATTAAAGACATGGTCATTTCAAAAAACATAAAAGTATAAATCACTCACAAGAAGCTGTTGATTTTCTTCAACTTCCAAGTTATTTTCCACTTCCTGCAAACTTTCTATAGTGGAAAGCGGAAAATTATTTGCTGCCAAAAAAGTTGCAGGATCTTCTGCTGACGATAACGGTGCCTTCGTGAGCATCATCTCGCACAGAGAATTAATAATTTCTCCTTGCTGGTCAATTTTTAATTGTAACAAATTTAATTGACGCAGTACTTGTTTTTCAAATTCTGCAATTAAAATAGATATTAAAAGTATCGAGGAAAGTATAAATAAAAATTACCAGATGAGACCTGCAGTTTCGGTGTTTCGGTGTTCGCCTGTGCCCGTGAAACTAAAACCGATTTTTTTATATCAGTATAAATTAATATGGTTATAGTTCTTTTCAAATATCTTGGCGTGTGTGTGCAGTAATCTGCGCATTACGTTCATATGTCTTTCTCCCTTTTGTAAAATGGATTTGTTGAATTTTAATTGCTGCCGTAAGATGACTTGAGAATATTCTCACGTTTCCGTATTTGATCTCACTCTTTCTTACTATGGTTGTGTGAAACAAAATGGTTCCAGTATTAATATGCTTATTTTGCAATATCCAGTGGTCACCAAGCAATTTATCAAAAATGATTGCCTTTCAAGTATAACTGTCAGTTTGATTGTCAGGTGTAAAGATGCCTGGAAATGTTTTTACCAAACAGCGTCGAGAAGTTTTACGAAATATTTTTGAATACTTTACTGGAAAGAAGGAAAATAATGGTCCCCTATTGCCTTTAACTTGTGACCAGGAGCGATTGGCCGATGCATCAAAAGTAAGTCTACGCAGCGTGTCGCGCATAGTTGGAGAGGAATAATGAGGTTTGTCTGCTACAACGCCCGGAAAAAGGCACAGCAAATCAAAATGAAAAAGTGAAGATGTAACTGACAGCATTAAAACCGAAGTAAAGAATGCTATTTATTCCATGAAAAAATTTTAAATAACGAATTAGAAACAAAACAAATAGTGGATATTTCTGACACAGGTTTGTGGCATTTATAACCAATAGCAGATTTAAGTACAAACTAGAAAATAACCGGTGTCTTTTGTGTGAATGGGCTAATGTTGTGGGTAAAAGAATACATTTCTTGAGGGAAAACGTCAAAATGCTCATTGCCGTGTGCCGTGTCCAGAGTCTCGGCGCACACGCTTGTCACGGTTCCTAGCAACAGCAAAATTTTGGAAACTACTGAACTGCTGGCGGTTGCTTGGATAATCGGATATGGCAGCGCAAACGCCAACAAATCTGAAAAATGCTATACCTACATATACAGTTAATGCATTTTTATTGGCATTTTTGGTATTCAATCGTGAAAAATTTATGGATAGCTGATCAGGAGTGGAACCCAGGAGCTTCCGTTGGTTAGGTACCCTACAAATTGAGCTATCACAAATTCCAACAGGCAGAACTCCACCCGGCAAACAGAAGATTCTGCGTTTGACTCTCGATTACTATCGATACATTTTTCGGGAGAGAATGCCCTTGAGATACAATACTTATTGACTCATTATGCCACCAATAATCCCTTACTCCTAGTTACAACTTTCAGTACACCAGAGCAGGACTTTTTAATAATGGAGTGTGATTCATCATTAATAAATGTTTTGCTCCACAAATGAGCAGTAAGTGACTTAAGACCCTTCACTTTCTCTACAAATCTTTTAATTCTTCGTCTTGGTGTCCTGTCCTTCTGCCGTAACAACTTTTGGGTAGAGTGAGCTTCAATTACTGTAGATTTCATTTTCCTTGGACTCCAACTATAAATTAGGTACTTATTATTTACTGGTTAATACAAAAATACAGTGCTTACTAATACATATGATCCAGCCTAACCAATCGCCTTATTTTCTTCGCAGATCTTCGAAAACCTATAGAATCACTAGTAGAAGTATGCACTTCACCCTCATCTCTTCCCCTTTTCATATCACCACTTGACATAGCACGGGATGTTTTAAGTGGTATGGTACTTGCAAGTGACGATCTGCAAATACAAACTACAATACGTATCTGCATCCTCATGCGGAACAGCCTCTAAATTCATTTCAGATGTTGAAGGCCTATAATAGTCAGTAAACAATTATTGTTAAGTAATTATACAGACATTAAAAATAAACATACGCATCACTGGAAGTTGAGGGCTGTGAGACTTGTTTCCCAGATAGCGAAAGAAGTTCATCCATTTCAAAGCTGCAAAAATGCATTTGTAACAATATATAAGTAGGTATACTCAAGACGTACACGACTTTTACTAGAGATAAATATTGTTTTTTTTGGTTTCAATCTCAGTGTTGGAATTGGGTCCTTTTTCAGTTCTCCATTATTCAAGAAGGCATCCTCTGCAAAGTGGCGGGAACAAACTGCATTCTGTTCACTCAAGGATTAATCGGTGTTCCTTCCTATAGCAGCTAACCACGACTCTCGTCTTGCAGTAATGAGCCTTAAAGCAGTGAAAGCAACATTAGACAGTTATCCTAGTTTTACATATCATGCAATTACTTCAAAATAATTATAACAAACTGTATACTTACCGAAGAAAAAACGTACAACTGGCGCTGGTGATAGACTGCTACAAAAAGGTACCATACATATACGTGGCATCTCCAACTTTATTTACTTTTTGTAGCAATGTACGTATAACAATTATAATTCAAAGAATCAATGATTGTATGATAAATTTCAACAATTTCACCGCAAATCAAACGTTCGTACAAAAAATAGCAAACGACGTGCGACAAATGACATTTAGTTTAGTTCATTTGGATGACAAGTGACAGACCAAATAAACTCAGAGCGCATGCTCCCCTACCCCGCAACTGGCAAAATTATTTCTCCGTAGTTGGGTCATTTTTCAACGCGCAGGTAGGAGGCATTATCCCTCTATTTGTATTATAAGCAACTCTGTGGTATCCACTACCCATTTCCACTACGTCAATTTCCAAGTATTCGAATATGTGCTTCAGAATCGAATACCTTCGAATTTTGCTTTAGAATACTTCCATCTCTACCTGCATCGTTTATGGTCCACATAAGTGAAGTGTCACAAACGTCAGATTTTAATTCCAAACAAAATAAAGCCACGTGCTTTCTGACGTTTTAGCCTAACCTCTGAAATATAATTACAGTTGTTTTCAAGTTTTTACACGTAAGCCCAACACACAAATTGAAAATAAACTGTTTTCACTGCAAAACGTCTATAATTATATTGCAAAAACTAGTTTAAGACATTGTAAATAATATCGATGAACGTCAAATGGCACGTGCTTTTGTTTTGTTTGGAATGAAAATCTGACGTAAGACGGAGGCACTTAGGTCCCCTATTGAGGACATAAGTGCCTCCGTCATACGTCAGATTTTCATTCCAAACAAAACAGAAGCACGTGCCATTTGACGTTTATCGATATTAATTACAACGTCTTAACCTAGTTTTTGCAATATAATTATAAACGTTTTGCAGTGAAAACAGTTTATTTTCAATTTGTGTGTTGGGCTTACGTGTAAAAACTTGAAAACAACTATATGTAATTATAATTATATTTCAGAGGTTAGGTTAAAACGTCAGAAAGCACATGGCTTTGTTTTGTTTGGAATGAAAATCGACGTTTGTGACGTGCCACTTCGGGACCTAAGTGCCTCCGTCATACGTCAGATTTTCATTCCAAACAAAACAAAAGCACGTGCCATTTGACGTTTATCGATATTATTTACAACGTCTTAAACTAGTTTTTGCAATATAATTATAGACGTTTTGCAGTGAAAACAGTTTATTTTCAATTTGTGTGTTGGGCTTACGCGTAAAAACTTAAAAACAACTGTATGTAATTATAATTATATTTCAGAGGTTAGGTTAAAACGTCAGAAAGCACGTGGCTTTGTTTTGTTTGGAATGAAAATCTGACGTTTGTAACGTGCCACTTATCTCCCGACTTATCTCCCGAATTCGGAACGTTCCGAATATTTTAATAATCGGAATGTTGTACGAATATCATCCGGATAGTGCCCATCACTAGTTTATTGCCAGTTCACGTTTATGCTGTGGTTCGCCATTTGCAATTCTTGGCGTTTGGGAGGTTTGGTCGTCGAGTAAGTACCTACATGAATTTATTGAATTGTTAAATTTGTTAAAATTTTATTTAATTTTAACATCAATTCTAACTTAAGCATATTGAACTCATATTTAAAAAAAGTTTTGCGCTGAACTGTAGATAAAATATTAATATGTCAATTTTAAACACGTGTTGCAATTTTTGGTTATGAGATAGGTACGTGAAAACTTATATTTCTAAAATGATGATTTTGTATTACTTACTTGATGCCTACAATGAAGACATAACGCATCACCCACTTTTTCTGATAAAATTATTTTTCGCTTTTAACCCAACATTTCAAATATTTATACATTTAAAGCATTGTGATATTTTCAGACGAAGATGTCCTCCCATTTGGTTTGGGGTATTATACGCAATAACAATGCATTCCTTCTGAAAAAGAGAAATATTGGGAAACCTTTCAGTACGGTAAGTGACTGCTAGCAATTGTAGTATTTTACCAAACTTAAAGGAGAAAAAAAAAATTCGCACCATTTTGTAACAGACCTGTGCAACTTAATAATAATAGTCCTAATTTTATACCTTAGGATTGTATAATTTACCCTCGATATTGGAAATAAACATGAATTTCAGAGGGTAATGGGGCAAACACTATACCTAAGGCTACCTATTATTACCCCGGAGGGCGAAAAACAGATATGTCATGACTGTAGACTTTCGGAATTGAGCCCCGCGCTTTTATAAAATTGACCAGAAATAATGTATTTGGTACTCGAAAGAATAATTGTTGCGTTTCATAACGTTAATAATTTTGCAGTATCAGTACACATATATATATATATATATATATATATATTTATAACCCATACGTTCTTCCCTCCAAACTACAAATATTTAGTTCCGAGTTCCCTCATATATAACCAAGTTCCCTCCGATTATGGAGGGAACAACGTTTTGCGTTAAAAATCATTTTAAACGATTGTCCAACCTCCCTCCTAGCAATTGAAGGAAAATTGCCTGGAGGGTACTTTGTATATCTTTGTCTTGAAAATGGGTGGTTTAGTTCAACTTTCTACCGGCGGCGCTGCAATCGTGTTTGTAGATTACAAATTTCGTTCCATGTTCCCTCCACTTTGTTTTAAAAGATTGTAATTTAAATAGTCGATCTAGTTCCCTCTGAAATTTGACAACACCGTTTTATTTTACTTGTCTCTGGCAGTGTAAGATTTATGTTCTATGAGTATAGTACTCTGATGCAACATGCAAATTAAAGTGATCGGATACTTATTAGATGCGAGTGTTGACACGTAGTGGAAGTTATTCAGCTTCAGATTCGAGATTCGAAATTTTACATAAGTAGCTAATGGAAATTCTTGAAACACGTTACTATTGATCAAAAACTTAATAAGTCTCTAAAGATTCCTCGAACTAGCAGCTAAAGGGGTGAATTCAACTCCCTTAAATCAGGAAATGTTTTGAAATATCGCGATAACCGTGTATAACTCTGAGACTACAAAAATCGTATTAAGAACAGAATATAAAACCCGAATTTCAAGTGACAAGGGGATGAATTATCAATCCCCAATATTAAAAAAAAACGTAAATGCCGAAAAGTAACTTGTATCACTGAGATTTTGTAGAAGAATCGTAGTAAATAAAACTAATTTGAGAAAAAAATATGAACCCCAGATTCAGGGGATAAGGAGTTGAATCCAACCCTTGAAATCCAGGAAGAATTCGTAAATGCCAAACCGAAACTTGTATCACTTAGAGATTTTGCACAAAAATTACAGTAAACAAGACTAACTTGGGAAAAAATATGAACCTGAGATTCAGGGAATAAGGGGTTGTTGAATCCAACCCTTGAAATTTGGGATAAATTCGTAAATGCCAAATAGAAACTTGTATCACTTTGAGATTTTGTACAAAAATCCCAGTAAATAAGACTAACTTGGGAAAAAGTATGAACTCTTGATTCAGGGGTTAAGGGGTTGAATCCAAACCTTGAAATTCATTAAGAATTCTTAAATAAGACTAACTTCGTAAAAAATATAAACTCGTTATTCAAGGGATAATCGGTTTAATCTAACCCTTGAAATTCGGGAAGAATTCGTAAATGCCAAACAGAAACTTGTACCACTTTGAGATTTTGTACAAAAATCCCAGTACACAGGGTGCCCCACGCCAGCATATTTCCTCCATAGCCCGACAGGAGTTGTAGATATCGAAAAATGATTCGAATGAAAGATGCAGCTAATCAACATCCTCACATTTTAAAATTACTTTCGAGTATACAGGATGTTCCATTTCTTCTGTACAGCACCTAACTTTGTTTTTTTAAATGGAACACCTTGTATCTGGCTACATTTTGGGATTGTTTGTTGAGTTCAAGGGTCAATTTCTTCTTAAGGCTTTCGTGGCCGTTGTCCATTGAATAATGGTTTCCGGGCTGGTTGCCACGTCGTCGTTGGTAATCTGTAACACTAAAATTAAAATTAACATTAACACTTGACGTTTCGACTCGCATATCGGAGTCTTCTTGAGAAGCTACTCCTACTCTGAAACTTTCAAGTAACCGGTAGATCCATTCCTCCATCTCTGTTGAAGTTGGGTCTCTTGAAGATCTCTATAGCCTCCCTGATCCGTCTGGGCCAGAAATTGGGAATCCTTGCTAGCGCCTTAGCATCCTCGAATCGAATCTCGTGTCCTGGCAAAGAGGAGTGTTCCGCAACTGCTGACATATCCGTCCGTTGGTTCCTGAAGCCCCTCCTGTGCTCGTGTAGCCTCGTGCTGATTTGTCTCTTCGTTTCTCCGATGTATTCCTTACCGCAGATACATAGGATGCTGGATACTCCTGGTCCTTGATGCTCCTTCTGCTCTCTTATTGTCCTAGGGAAACTTGCAGCAATCTTTCCAGGCAGATTGTACACTACGTTGATCTTGTGTCTGTTGAGAAGGCGTCCAATTTTGTCCGTGTATCCATCTATGTAAGAAAGGTAGGCCGCCGCAATGTAGGCCTCTCGCCGTTGGTCACTCTTCCTGATAGCACACTCTATGACTCTATGGCTCGTGGATAGGGTTTTCAATCCCGGGATCCCGGGATCCCGAATCCCGGGATCCCGGTAAAATGTCGATCCCGAAATCCCGAATCCCGGGATTTCGGGATCGACATTTTACCAGGATCCCGAAAAATACCGAAATAATAATTTACGCAAAAGGAATTTTTTTGCATTGCAAAATTATTGTTCATGTATCCCACAGGACGTTACGCCCATGTCCTTAGAAGTTTCTATCAGCGCCGTGGGTCAGTTTCGGCGCCGCACCTCCGCGTGCGTAAATAATCCAGTAAATCACCAGTCGCCGATTGTATTTATGTAAATACGTAAATTCGTTCGGGGTGTTTATTAGTTATAAGTAATGGCAGGAATGCAACGTTTAGCGATTTTTCGTAAACGTTTAAACGCGTTTATTAAACGTTTAAACGGCGTATAAACTTAACAATATTGCAAAATTGTTTTGAAACTTGAAAAATTAGAAAAAATCAAACGTCGCGTCGTTTGAAAGTTGGGTTATAAATCATAAAATAATATGTACTTATACCATTGAATGAGGACTGCGGCGCTGGCGGCGAAAGTCCTCAAAGGGATGCAAACAATCAATTTGAAAAGTGCATGACGGTTTTTGCAATATTTAAGTGGTCGCCTCGCTTTTGCTCTTACGCGGTGCGCGCCTAGCACTAGCCGCGGCTTTGTTTATCTGAAATTTAAGGATGCCTATATATAAATTTTATTTGCATTTCGTTTAAACGTTCCCCAAAACGGGTAGTGTCCACACGTGCGGTTAAACGTTTAAACGTTACATCCCTAAATAGTAGCGTTTCCTATTTCAACTTCTGAATTTCGGGTTCGGGATTCAATCCCGGGATCCCGGGATTCTAAATTTCGATCCCGAAATCCCGAAATTGAATCCCGATCCCGAATTCTTAAAACCCTACTCGTGGAGAATATCCATTCCTCCTTAGGGCTGTCTTCAGATGCGCTAGTTCTTCCTCCAAGTGTTCTGGTTCGCTGATTTGGTGGGCACTGTGCACCAAGGTGTTGATGATTCCCTGCTTCTGTGCCGGGTGATGATGGGAAGCGGCATTTAAATAGCGATCTGTGTGCGTCAGCTTCCTGTATACTCTGTGTCCCAGGCTTCCATCAGTCTTGCGGTTGACGAGAACGTCCAGGAATAATGGGAGGGCGCCGTCTTTCTCCATTTCCATCGTGAACTGTATGTTGGGGTGCAGTCCGTTCAGATGGTCCTTGAAATTTCTGAGGGCGTCCGATCCATGGGACCATACGATGAAGGTATCATCCACATACCTGAACCAACACTTCGGCTTGAGAGTCGCTGTGTCCAGGGCCGTGGTCTCGAAGCTTTCCATGTAGATGTTGGCTAATGCTGGTGATAGAGGTGATCCCATCGCTGCTCCATCGGCATGTTCATAGAACTCCCCGTCGAAGGCGAAGAACGTAGATTTCGTGCAGAGTCGAGCCAAACCCAAGAGGTCTTCCATTCCTCGGTGCCTCAGTCTGGAACGGGTCTCCTCCAAAGCGTCCTCAATGGGTACCTTCGTAAAGAGCGAAGTGACATCGAAGCTCACCAAAATGTCTCCTGGGTCTAGTTGTATCCCTCGTATCTTCTCGATGAAATGTACAGAGTTCTTGATGTGGTGCTCCGTCTCCCCTACTAGACTCCGAAAAACTCCTGCGATGTACTTGGCTAGAGGGTGAGTCGCTGATCCTCTGGCACTCACAATAGGGCGAAGAGGGTTCCCGGCCTTGTGGATCTTCGGCAGACAGTAAAGCTGAGGCACTCTCGAGTCCGACTGCACTAGATGTTTGTGGATTTCTTCTGGTATAGACGATGTCCTGATGGCGGCGTTCACAGACTGTTCCACTTTCTTCACAGGATTGGATTTGATCCTCCGGTAAATGGGGTCCGCTAGAAGAGCCTTCACTTTATCCTTGTACTCCGTGATATCCATGATTACAGTGGCATTACCCTTGTCAGCTGGGAGTGTCATCAAATCCTTGTTTTCCCTCAGTTCCTGAATGACTGCTCGTTCCGTCCTGGTCACTTTGTTAATCATACATTGGGTCTAAGTCTTACGGATCCGGCGTTATTTAATGTTAAATGTTAAATCGTATTTTTTAGTGTTTTTTAATACGATTTTTGTAAAATCTCAGAGTTATATACGGTTATCGTGATATTTCAAAACATTTCCTGATTTAAGGGGGTTGAATTCACCCCTTTAGCCGCTAGTTAGAGGAATATTTAGGGATGAAATACAGGGACAGAAGAATAATACATAATCTCTACAAAGAGCAAAAGGCAGTTATAGAATGTGAGCAGGAACGAAGGGAAGTAGATATCCGGAAGGGAGTGAGACAGGGATGTGCATTGTCACCTCTAGTTTTCAACTTATATATCGAAGATGCGATTAATATTGTTAAGGAAAGAACAGCCTCAGGGATCAATGTACAGGGCCAAACTATTAACATGCTCAGATTTGCGGATGATATAGCAGTGTTAGCATCTAGCAAAGAAGAATTAGGAGCGGCTTTGAATGAAATGGAAGCAGTTTTGACACAGGGCTACGGCATGAAAATCATTAAAAAGAAAACTAAAATTTTGGTATGTAGATGGAGTGAAAATAGAACTAAAATTGAAATACAAATAGGAAATGAGAAGATAGAGGAGGTCGCGGATTTCTGCTACTTAGGAAGTAAAATAACCCAAGACGGTAGGAGCACTAAAGATATAAAACAAAGAATGGCGCAGGGACGAGTTGCGTTTAACAAAAAGAAACAACTGTTATGTTCGAGAACGGTTAATATAGAGACTAGGAAGAGACTCTTAAAGTCGTATGTATGGAGTACGGCATTATACGGGTGCGAAACTTGGACAATAGGAGAAGCGGATAGAAAAAGAGTAGAAGCGTTTGAACTGTGGTGTTACAGACGCATGATGAAGATACCGTGGATAGATAAGGTTAGCAATAGGGAAGTATTAGAAAGAGTTGGGGAAAGGCGAAAGGTATGGAAAACAATAAAGAGTAGGAGAGATAGGATGGTAGGACACCTTCTAAGACACGAAGGAATAGTTCGCGACATACTAGAGTCAGAGATAGGAATAAAAAGAGGTAGGGGTAGGCCTAGATTAGACTACTGCTCTCAAATAGTTAGGGATGTAGGATGTTCTACTTTTAGGGAAATGCGTAGGTTAGCTCAGGATAGAAAAGAATGGAGGTACGCGTCCAACCAGTCTTCGGACTGAGAACCTTATGATGATGATTGGTTTTTGACCAATATTAACGTGTTTCAAGAATTTCCATTCGCTACTTATTTGGTCCACTGTAAAATTTCGAATCTCGAATCTGAAGCTGAATAACGAGTACAAAAAGCTGAAAAACAATTTATTACTAAAAAACTTTCTTTCCATGTGTTACCGCGTAATGTTCCTTCAGAAATTTTTCTGCCCTATTAAACAGATAAACTATCTTTAATACATCATCCAAAAGACAGAACAAATAATAACGTACTACTTACCTACCTCTTTTGCAATACCCAACCTTCCACAAATATTTAATTCAATTACAGCATTAAATAATATAAGGAAACAGTAATAATAACACGTAGCGCCCTCCACAATATGGCAACAGCGCTGGAGGGAAGCACGAGTAATTATTAATGATAAAATATATCAGTTCGGAGGGAACTAACAATGAATAATATCTTGGAAATATATAGACATTTTTTTGGTCCAATTCTTTACCCCTCTCTTGAGCGACGTATAAAGACTCCTCCCCCAAATATGTATATACAAGCTTTTCGTAGTATATGTAATAGAAATACCGGAGGTCGGTCCGCCCGGTGTTTATCATGGAGGGAACAACGAACGAAGTATACATATATATATATATATATATATATATATATATTTGCACGTTTAACTTACTCACCTCCATACTTGGGAAAGGCGAACAGGCCTCCACCTCAAGGAGTCTATTTTGACGTGTGTATTCCTTTGTGTAACGTTTGGTATGATAGTATCAACAAAGGCATCATGAGAGGGGTAAAGAAAAACTATTTGAAAAAAAATTGTATATAGCACACATACAAAATGAAAACTGGCTTCCAGTTGTACCGTGGCATATTAGCCTCCGGTATATATAAAATGACAGTTGTAACCGACGCACTAGACTCCGGCAGTGTTGCCATTGTAGTTATATTAAGCTTAACTTAAACATTATACTCAACACCACAATATAGCAGTTGTGGTCCGACAGTCACGAAACTAAAAATAATTGTGTGTGTAAGTACCCGCAAATCGAAACTTTAGTTTCTCAAATGGAATGGTATTATTTAGTTTTCACCTCTGAATTTGTCCTAAAATTTTCAATAATTTGAGGACCTACTTGCTAGAAGTAAGCTAAGTTAATTTATTTCGAAAATGTTTTGTCCTAAATACCTCAAGTGGGTACTCGAACTATAGAAAATTTTATGACAAAACCAATGGTGAAAAAATAAATGCACCATTCCATTTGAAAAACAAATGTTATGACCACTTAATTGGCTTTTTTAAGAAGTGCCAATTTGCGGTACCTACATATATGCTAGATGAACTATTTTTACAGTTTCTCTTAGTCGAAGTGTTTATTAGTTGAGATTGATATTAAATGTTGAAATGAGTCTTCAGTTGCCAAATTTCTTAAAGTCCGTCTATTTATAAAAATACTCAAAGTAGCTGTAGAATCTAAAAATTCAATAAAATACGGGGTGTTGAATTTGAAAAAATGAGTTTGGTAATGCACAGAAGAATTGGTACTCCCTGTATAATCTATAATAAATTTCAAACATTTTTATTTGAAAAGTTTTTTACCTTCAACTCCAGTTGAGTTATGGAGGAATTACGATAGCTTGCGACACTGTTTGTATAAACTTAACATTTTTTAAAATATAAAGTTTCTGTTCTTTTCAGCTTTTTTTAAAGTTTATTATTTTGTTTGATCATATCTTTCTTATATTTTAAATAATAAATTTTTATCATTATCATATACTTTTCGCTGTTTCGCTGACAACGTCAGCATCTTCAGAAGTTGAAGATGATCTAAATCTATCCTTACAGTACATTGCTATAAATACCCAACCCCCACTCCTGGAGTGAAAGAGATCGATAAACCTATAGGGTTTCTTAGAACTCTTTTGAGCAATAAAATTGGTTTCTTAAGTGAAAGTGATCGATAAACCTTAGAACTATTTTGAACAAAAGAGCAATAAAATTGGTGTCTTAGAACTGGAGGGTAAGTATTTATGGCAAGTCTTAATTCTATCTACCTGATAAATCTATACAGGGTTGAGTTCGGAATCGGACCATAATTACTGTTAGGCCAACTACGTTTATTTTTATATACAGGGTGTCCACACGTTCTGCCCTTATTCAATAGGGCCTCTGTTTGCAGAGTTATGAAAATATGTTTCATACAAAAGTTGCTTGGATTTAACTTCTCTATTTCCCAAAATTATTTAAAAGTATACAGGCCGTTCCATTTCTTCCGCAAGGCACCTAACTTTGCATTTTTAAATGGAACACCCTGCATCTGATTACATTTTTGAATTCCTTGTTGAATTTAAGGGACACCCTGTTAACCATACATTGGGTTTAACAACCATAATTTCAGCGTTATTTGACGTTAAATATCGCCATTTTTTAAATTTTATCAATTATAACTTGGAAACTGCACGAGATATTAAAAAATGGTTTGCATGTCCCTACCCTAGTTTTTAATTCTCTGTCAAACGGGGGTGGAAAATACTGCTTCCCGATTGGTAATTTTTTGGTCATTTTTGACCCATTCCAAAGCAGTATTTTCTGCCTTCTTTAGATAGAGGATTAAAAACTAGGGTAGGGACATTTTTTAATATCTCGTACAGTTTCCAAGTTATAATTGATAAAATTTGAAACATGGCAATATTTAACGTCAAGTAACACCGAAATTATGGGAGTTAAACCCAATGTTTGGTTTGGTTTAAATTCAACAAGGAATTCAAAAATGTAATCAGATGCAGGGTGTTCCATTTAAAAATGCAAAGTTGGGTGCCTTGCAGAAGAAATGGAACGGCATGTATACTTCAAAATAATTTTGGAAAAATAGAGAAGTTAAATCCAAGCAACTTTTGTATGAAACATATTTTCGTAACTCCGCAAACAGAGGCCCTATTGAATAAGGGCAGAACGTGTGGACAACCTGTATATTATTTTCAAGGCGTTTAAATAAAATTTATTATCTCCTGGTTTTAAGAGTTTAAGATTACTGATATTGAATTTATGGCCCGTTTCTAACGCGTGTGACGCCATGCTAGACTTATCAGTACGGCCTTATTTGTAAAATGCTTAATGCTCCTTGAAGAGAGTTAAAATAGACCGAGTTGACTGCCCGACATATTTTTTGTTGCAATTTCCGCATACAATTTCGTAAATTCCCGCTTTATGAATGGGTTCCGTTTAATCTTTCGCATTTCCAAGTAGATTTTGTAAATGATTGCGCGAAGTGTGAACCACTTTGACGTCTGCTTTCCGGAAAATCGTATTCATACCTCTAGTTATCTGCGGTACATATGGTATTTTTATAAATTTAGTAATTTTATTGTCCCCATTTAAAGTGGTGGAATTTCGCAATAGCATTTTAAATTTTCGCTTCCTAATTAACTTCTTGACAATTTCTGGATCGAAACCGTTACATCTCGCTATATCTTTGATTGAGATTCCCGGGCCCTACTGATAAGTCTAGCATGGTGTCACACTTGTTGGAAACGGGTCATAAATTCAGTATCAATAATCTCAAACTCTTAAAACCCGGAAATAATAAATTTTGTTTAAACGCCTTGGAAAGTATAGCCATATATAAGAATAAACGTAGGTAGTTGTCTTAACAGTAATTATGGTCCGATTCCGAACTCAACCCTGTATAGATTTATCAGGTAGATAGAATTAAGACTAGTCTTAAATACTTACCCTCCAGTTCTAAGACACCAATTTTATTGCTCTTATGTTCAAAATAGTTCTAAGAAACCCTATAGGTTTATCGAACCTTTTCACTTAAACCAATTTTATTGCTCAAAATTGTTCTAAGAAACCCTATAGGTTTATCGATCCCTTTCACTTCAGGTTGTTGGGTATTTATAGCAATGTACTGTAAGTTTAGATTACCTTCAACTCCTGAAGATGCTAACGTTGTCAGCGAAACACATGTCAAGTTTAATTACTGTGTCACTGTATTTTGGCGTGTGAGGTTAATTCATAGTGAATTTACGTCAAAGTTCTTCATCCATCTACTGTGTAATACGAGACGTATTCGATAAATAACGTAAACTTGTTTTTTAATGGAAATCATAAGAAAAAACAAGTTTCTTTTACTGAAATAGCTATACACAACCTTGTCACTGTAATAAAAAAACAATGTCTTTTCAATAGCGTCATACATAGCCAACTATTGTTTCTATAACAAAAAATTTACAGAAGTTGCAATTTAGCGACCTTCGTTAAGGCATTGAAAATGAACTTGGCTAAGTTTCAAGTATACTCAGTATAAATCAACGTAACAATTTGTAAAAAATGAGAATAACATTTTCTTGAAATCGAAACAATGACACAGACGTCCGCACACAAACAAACAGTGGGGACTGTGTATATATTTTTTTTTAAATTTGTAGGTAGTGGTGTTAACAAATTCATTATTATTTTGTTGTTTTTCTCATCCAGAGACGATACATTTATTCATTTCAAATGGAAATTTTGACATTTACTAACATAAATAACAAATCATTAAATAAAGTTACTGTTTTAGTATTTTACTTTCTTAAGGGCCCATGGAAAAATAATGTACAAAACTCTATGGAACGTGTATTCCATACACTTGTGTAATTTATTTATTATTATTATTTACAAACGTATGCGATGTAACAGCACCAAAAGCTTAAAATTAATAAAAACATAGCTCAACTTTACACCCCTATAATCTCGCCCTCGTGCATCACAAACCCCAAAAACCATCCCATACGTTGTTGGCTGGTTCATCCTCTTTCCAAGTAGCCAAAAATCAAAGTTGAATGTTTCATAAAGTATGCGATGTAACAGCACCGAACGCTTCCGTGCCCAAGAAATCGTCTTAATCCCCGCACTTTCGCCCCCCCCGAATCCTACATTTTCTATCCCCCCTTCCCCAAAATTCGCATTTGACAATATCTTCAAAATGCCACCAAAAATATTGACCTGGCATACGTAAAACTTTGCAAAAATTCGCAAAAACTGCGAAATTTCTAGGCGTTACAGAAATAGCTACTGGGACCCCCGTATTCTGCCACATTTCCAATTCTTCTGGATTCGGCTGCGCCTCGTGCACAAATGTATTTATTATTATTTACAAACTTATGCGATGTAACAGCACCAAACGCTTAAAATTTACTAAAAAGCAGAGCTGCTACAAGTACTAGTATAAAGTACTTCCAGTACCAGTATCCAGTAAACACTGAAAGTACTGCAAGTATCCAGTACCGAGTAATCTACTTTTAGAGAAGTATTGCAAGTAATAAGTATTTTACTTGAAAGTTTTAAAATGCAGTACCTAGTATCCAGTACAGACTACTTGCAGTATTATCAGTACTTGAATTAAATACAAAACTTGAAGTACATGAAAGAATTTCAAGTACCAAGGACTAGTTACTTCCAGTATAAGACATTACTATACAAATAGATGACAGGGAAAAAGAGCTATAAGGATTAAGTAAATAATTGTAAGGTTTACTGTCTTGTGGTACTACATATATGCACTTATCTGTAGAGCATTTATATTGGGTACTTCTTTAAGAAACTGCAAATTGCATAATGATACTTGTTATTGAAATAAGAAATATAAACTATACAACATTTTTAATTGCATAAAAAAATAAAGTTCAATTGACACTAGTTCATTAGTTGTCAGTAATTTTTGTTGGCCTTTAACAACACTAACTTTTCGAAATTTCCGTCTGTTAAGGCGTGTCTTCGTGGATTATTAATTATTTGGCGAATGAAAACAAGCGTTCTACAGAAGCAGAAGATGGCAAAATGGTATTGTATTTTATGAAAAGATGCTTAATATGATGATAATCATCTAGCATACAAATATTGCTTCTTCTGTCATTCAAATATTTTAAAAATTCCAACTCAAACTGATTCGGCAATGCACTTGCACTGACTGAGAAAAACTAACCCTTATACCGTTTCCCTATACACCGATGGAAGAGACATTAAAATTTGAAGTTTCCAGTTTGAACCTGTTAATACTTGTATAAACACTTAAAACGCAAAATGCAGGCACTTGGAGTACTTTTTTTACTGCAAGTACAAAAAGTACTTATGATACCAAAAAAAACTTCAAGTAAATTACTTTTACTTAAATGTTTCAATCCAGTACCAAATACAAGTACCTCAGCATCAAAGTATTGCAACTACCCAGTACAAGTAATAATTTTTGAAAGTACTTGAAGTAATGTACTGTAAGTATCGTATTTACTGAGTACTGGACTTGCAATACCTTCCTGTACTCAGTATAGCAGCTCTGCTAAAAAGGTAGCTCTACTTTACACCCCTAAATATCGCCCCCATGCATCAAGGACCCCAAAAACCAACTCATTAGGTGTGCTCTGCTTCGTCCTCTTTCCAACCAGCCCAAAATTAAATTTGGGTGTTACAGAAATATGCGACATAACAATGTCGAATGTTTAAAGTTTGCTAAAAACGTACCTCAAGTTTACACCCCTATAATTTTGCCCTCGTGCATCGCAAACCCCAAAACCAACCCATGCCATGTTGGCCGGTTCATCCTCTTTCCAACTAACCCTAAATCAAAGCTGGATGTTTCATAAAGTATGCGATGTAACAGCACGGAATGCTTCCGTGCCCAAAAAATGGTTTTAACCCTCGTATTTTCGCCCCCTCTAATCTTACATTTTCTATACCTCCCCCCCAAAGTTCGCATTTGACGAAATCTTCAAAATGGCACCAAAAACATTGACATGGCAAACGTAGAACTTGCAAAAATTCGCAAGAACTGCAAAATTTCCAACCGCCACAGAAATCGCTACTGGGACCCCGGTATACCGTCACACTTCTAATTCATTAAACATTTTTAATGTTAAAGCAAGTTTACGTTATTTCTCGAACACGCCTCGTATTATAAAAATGTTGTTCAGTACAGCGTATGTAAAATTATATAAACACTCACACTCTTAATCCACTAGCCTCGTTATCCCAGAAATAGAAGAGAATTATATTAAGTGGCTACAAAATTATTTTATTATTATACCTAATATCTGCTATAATCTATATATTTGTTTAGTGACATAAAAGTACTAACTCGACTCCGTGCGCGTTTGCCAAACTTCGGAGGTGAATGAAGTAGGCGCATACATGGAGGCATGTACTGCATGGACATATAAATTTGAATATATGTGTATTAGTCGGTGGCGCCATCTGATCGCAATGTCTAAAACTCAACTGTATAACTGTATATGTGTAATGCATAAAGTCGCCTCCACCATAAAATTTGCCAGTGGCTTTCTCGTGACGTCATAAATGGTTTAAAGCTGAAATACACACTGATTCCTACTGGCCTCCGATTTTACGTACTTGCCTCCGGATTTTGAGGCCAGTTTGTGTAACGCACGTATCCATACGGAGGTCATTTTAGCATATTACAAATATATATATATATACATCTCTCTATCATTGCCGCGTCCTTTCACTACCTCCCCAATCCCGCGTCCACATGAACTAATGGTGTATATACAATTTTAAACAAGGATAGAGAGTCACATACCACTGGAGAAAAGGAAAACCGCCAAAGATATTTCAAAATCTGTCAGATAACGGAAAGTTTACTATTCATGTAGTAAGACGTCCTTTTATGAGTAGGGTTTTAAGGCGTCCTCCGTATATTCCAGTTCACCGTCCACCTCTTTGAGCGTCCGATTGTATATTCAGTTTTACTTAATGGCGCAGCTGAACTCCGCGACGTTGCCATTTAAATATTCACCAGTTATTAAACTTAAGCTCATCGATTGGGTTAAGTAAAGTGAGAGGTTGAATCTTCAGCGCTTTCGTACGGATGATCGCTGGAGAAGCAAGAGAAAGATATGTAGGGATATGAATAATTGTTGTGGAAGCCGTCGAAGATTCTAATCCAGAATGCCAACACTGGTAAGTATAAGTAACTTTTTTGTCTACTCCTCTGCGAAGTGGTGCCAATGATAGGACAATTTATTGGAACTCGCAAAAGTAAGTAAAACAAGACTTCTTCTACTTTGGATAAAAACGAAAAATGTATTTTTTTAAATGCTTCTTGCCACGCATTTTCTATTTCAGGTTTCTTAAATTTTTCCCGTAGGGTAAACCCAGTGCGTAATTTATTTAATGTGACTAATAATATGCAGGAGAAGATAAGAGTGTTAAAATAAATAAGAGGCGGGGAAGAGGTGGTGAAGAACATATTAATAGGAGGCCATTTCAATACAAGAACAGGTGAAAGAGGAGGAATGATGGCAACAGTTGACGAAGAGGAAGAAACAGCAAGGAAATCCAAGAAAAACATAAACAAAGACGAAAAGTTAGTGCTGGAATTAGTGGAAGAGGAAGGTTGGGGAATAATGAATGGAATGAACAGAAGAGATATGGAGGGAAAATTTATTATGTGGAAGGAAGAGGAACCTCTGTAACTGATTATGTCATTGGAAATATGGAAGCTTGGTAAAGATAGAGTCTGAAGGTGGGCGACAGCGTGGACTCTGACCACTGTCCGACAATTGCAGAATTAAAAGAAGAATGCAACATGACGAAAAGAAAAAAATGAGATCAAGAGGAAAAAGCAGTGATAGGTTGGTCGGAGGAAGGATTAGAGGAGTACAAGAAGAACATCAGAGGAAAAGAAGTCAGAGAAGAAAATACAGATGAGATGGTGGAGGAGATAGAACAGATAATAAGGGGAGCACCAAGATGGAAAACTATCCAAAAGGATGTAAGGGGGGAGGAAGGATAAATAAGTGGAGGGACAGGGAGTGGGGAGATATAGAGAAGTAAGGAAAGCAATGAGATGTCGAAGAGGAGATGAGCCTGGAAGAGTAGGTATAGGTAGGTCAGAAAAAAATGCCTACAAGAACTTATGCCGAAAGAAAAGGAAGGGGCAAGTATCAAGCTATTGCAAAAAATAGGAAAAGTGAAGTCAGAAAAAGAAGTATGGAATATAATAAGTAGAGAGAGGAAACGAGGGAGAGAGATAGATGAAAGAATTACAATGGCTGATTGGAAGAGGCACTTTATAAAAGTACTGGGGGGCGGGAATCCATCATCATAAGGTTCTCAGTCCGAAGACTGGTTGGACGCGTACCTCCATTCTTTTCTATCCTGAGCTAACCTACGCATTTCCCTAAAAGTAGAACATCCTACATCCCTAACTATTTGAGAGCAGTAGTCTAATCTAGGCCTACCCCTACCTCTTTTTATTCCTATCTCTGACTCTAGTATGTCGCGAACTATTCCTTCGTGTCTTAGAAGGTGTCCTACCATCCTATCTCTCCTACTCTTTATTGTTTTCCATACCTTTCGCCTTTCCCCAACTCTTTATAATACTTCTCTATTGCTAACCTTATCTATCCACGGTATCTTCATCATGCGTCTGTAACACCACAGTTCAAACGCTTCTACTCTTTTTCTATCCGCTTCTCCTATTGTCCAAGTTTCGCACCCGTATAATGCCGTACTCCATACATACGACTTTAAGAGTCTCTTCCTAGTCTATATTAACCGTTCTCGAACATAACAGTTGTTTCTTTTTGTTAAACGCAACTCGTCCCTGCGCCATTCTTTGTTTTATATCTTTAGTGCTCCTACCGTCTTGGGTTATTTTACTTCCTAAGTAGCAGAAATCCGCGACCTCCTCTATCTTCTCATTTCCTATTTGTATTTCAATTTTAGTTCTATTTTCACTCCATCTACATACCAAAATTTTAGTTTTCTTTTTATTGATTTTCATGCCGTAGCCCTGTGTCAAAACTGCTTCCATTTCATTCAAAGCCGCTCCTAATTCTTCTTTGCTAGATGCTAACACTGCTATATCATCCGCAAATCTGAGCATGTTAATAGTTTGGCCCTGCACATTGATCCCTGAGGCTGTTCTTTCCTTAACAATATTAATCGCATCTTCGATATATAAGTTGAAAACTAGAGGTGACAATGCACATCCCTGTCTCACTCCCTTCCGGATATCTACTTCCCTTCGTTCCTGCTCACATTCTATAACTGCCTTTTGCTCTTTGTAGAGATTATGTATTATTCTTCTGTCCCTGTATTTCATCCCTACCTTTCTCAGCACTTCGAACATCTTCCCCCATTTTACGTTGTCGAAGGCTTTTTCTAAATCTACAAATCCTATATATACGCTCTTTCTCTTTTCTATCGTTTTTTCTATAATTACTCGTAAAGCTAGAATGACCTCGCGCGTTCCTCTATTTCGTCTAAATCCGAACTGATCTTCTCCTAATATTTCTTCCGCCTTTTTCTCCATCCTTCTTTGAACAATTCTAGTTAAAATTTTTGACGCATGGGAAGTTAAAATGATAGTTCTAAAATTTTCGCATCTATCCGCGCCTTTCCTTTTTGGCAAAGCTACCATGATGTTCAGTTTGTAATCCTCTGGAATCTCGCCTGTCAGGTATATGCGACTAACTAATTTAAATAAACGATCTATTACCTCTTGACCTGCGCACTTTAAGATTTCTGCCTGCAAGCCATCTATACCTGGTGCTTTATTATTCCTTAAACTTTTTAGTGCTAGCTCAAACTCTTATCTCATTATAGGACTCCCTAGGTTATCCCCTTCTACACTGCTTTCACTTTCTAATATATCTTGCACTTCCTGTCCCGCATATAAGTTTCCTAAATATTCTTTCCACCTATCTGCCTTCTCCCCGCTTTCGATTAGGATATCTCCTGCCTCATTCCTAATGCTTTTGGTACTAGATCCAATTTCTCTAAAATTTCTCCTAATTATTTTATATGCTTCATCAGTCTTTCCTATTTCGAACTTATTTTCCACTTCTTTGCACTTATCATCGATCCATTGCTCTTTCGCTTTCCTACATTTCCGAATAATTTCCCACTTGATCGCCTTATATCTTTGTTTCCCTATTTCATTAACCTATTTTTATATTTGCGCCTTTCCTCTATTAGACTCACAATATGTTTTGTTATCCAGGGTTTCCTACTTTCATTCTGTTTATGACCCAAAATATCCCTAGCTGAGGAAACTAAACTACGAGTATTTTTAATGCAATTCCATTCTTCCTCTATGTCCCTAACAATATTTTCGCCCGCGCCCTTTAGTACTTCGTTTGTCTTTTTCTCGAACTTATCGGGCGTATCATCATCTTTTAGTTTCTCTGGGTCAAGATACCTTCTTCCGCTTCGTTTTTTCAAAATCTTAAATTTAGGATTGGCCTTCATAACGACTATATTGTGATCACTATCTATATCTGCTCCTGGATAACTTCTACAATCCCTAACTTGATTTCTAAATCTTTGCCTAACAAGAATGTAATCTATTTGATATCTCCCTAGGTCTCCTGGCATCTTCCACGTGTAGCGTCTCCTAACATGATGGTGAAATAGAGTGTTCGCGACCGTTAAGTTATGTTTATCGCAGAACTCTATCAGTCTCACTCCCCTATCGTTCCTATTGCCTAATCCAAAGGGACCAACTATTCCGCCCTCTCGCCCTGTGCCTACGACTGCATTGAAATCTCCTATAATTATTAAATTTTCGTGTCCTCTCACAAAATCTAGCACATGTTCAATATCACTATAAACTGCCTCTACGACCTCATCACTGTAGTTAGAAGTGGGCATATATACCTGTATTATTACTGTTTTTACAGGTTTCGAATCTAACCTAACCATAACTACCCTGTCACTTTGCTGTAAGAAATTTTCTACACTCTGCCCTACTTTTTTCCGCATAACAATTCCTACTCCCGAATTTCCCCCTACAGATCCTGTGTGTATTACTCTAAAATCTCCGCTCCAGAAGTCTCCGGCTTCTGGCCATCGCACTTCACTAATACCTACTACGTCTAATGCTAACCTATCCATCTCAATTTTCAAATTCTCTAACTTTCCTACTTGTTTCATGCTTCTAACATTCCACGCTCCGACTCGTGAGATGTTACACTTATCATTTCTGATGACTCCCCCCGAAGCAGTCCCCGCCCGGAGATCCGAATGTGGGACTATTTTACCTCCGGAATATTTTACTCCAGAAAGTGCCATCATCATAAATTCGAAGTACGCTGTACCAGGGATATAATAATGTGGTGGTTTCCCGTTGCCTTCCACATCGCAGTAGTGTGTATCACAGTGCCATACCGACCCTCACGATCTCTGCCACTATGATTACTGAAAGAGCTGCTGCCCCCTTTCAGGGACTTGATTTAGTCTGGCTTCTCAGATAAAAACCCCTCCAATATGGTTAAACCTATGGTTCGGCTCTTTAGATCATTGAAGCGCGCAAGCCATCCCACCCGTCCCAGTATTACTAGAACTGCGTCAAGGTACAAGTCCTTTGGGTAGGCGGGAATCCAAGAAAAACATAAACAAAGACGGAAAGTTAGTGCTGGAATTAGTGGAAGAGGAAGGTTGGGGAATAATGAATGGAATGAACAGAGGAGGTATGGAGGGAAAACTTATTATGTGGGAGGAAGAGGAACCTCTGTAACTAATTATGTCATTAGAAATATGGAAGCTTGGTAAAGATAGTCTGAAGGTGGGAGACAGCGTGGACTCGGACCACTGTCCGACAATTGCAGAACTAAAAGAAGAATGCAACATGGCGAAAATAAAAAAAATGAGATCAAGAGGAAAAAGCAGTGATAGGTTGGTCGGAGGAAGGATTAGAGGAGTACAAGAAGAACATCAGAGGAAAAGAAGTCAGAGAAGAAAATACAGATGAGATGGTGAAGGAGATAGAACAGATAATAAGGGGAGCACCAAGATGGAAAACTATCCAAAAGGATGTAAGGGGGGAGGAAGGACAAATAATTGGAGGGACAGGGAGTGGGGAGATATAGAGAAGTAAGGAAAGCAATGAGATGTCGAAGAGGAGATGAGCCTGGAAGAGTATAGGTAGATCAGAAAACTAGTTGTCAACGCATTGACAGAACAGCTTCCTAGCCACAGCCACAACTGAACTGGAAGGCGCGTTTGGCGCGCGCGCGCGCGCGCGCGCGCCGTTTCGTAATTTTTTTCTCAATTTTTTCCTTATACAACCTATTACGATTTTCGCATATCGTGTAGAGAAAAATACCCTCTAGCCGATGCAATACAAAAATACATACGGTCTCATTGAAAAAAATGTTCTATGACGTCATATCTCGGCTCAAAAGTGTTTAAAAAAACCCGCCCCGCCAGTTTCCTATGAACCATCTCTGATATATGTATGCAAAAATTCAGCAAAATCTGTGGAGCCGTTTTCCCGTAAAAGTGCCAACAGACATACACACATACATACGGACGGAAATGTGCCACCTTGCCAAAAAGTCTTAGAATGACCTGAAACGTTCACATTTGATGAAAAAACACCATGGTCAAAAAACGACTATCACAATAGCTACCTAGCTTAGACTAGGAAGCTAAAAATGCCTACAAAAACTTATGCCGAAAGAAAAGGAAGGGGCAAGTATCAAGCTATTGCAAAAAATAGGAAAAGTGAAGTCAGAAAAAGAAGTATGGAATATAATAAGTAGAGAGAGGAAACGAGGAAGAGAGATAGATTAAAGAATTACAATGGGTGATTGGAAGAGGCACTTTATAAAAGTACTGGGGGGGGGGGGGCGGAGGGGGAGAGAGAAAATTATGAGAATGACATGAACGAAGAAACAAGTAAAGAGGTACAAGTAGAGACAATAAACTGGAGGAAGTCGGAGACGTGGTAAACAGATTGAAAGAGCACAGAGTGGTTGAATCGAGAACTTTGACGTAAATTCACTATAAATTCTTAATAAGTTAACCTCACACGCCAAAATACAGTGACACAGTAATGAAACCCGACACGTGTTTCGCTGACAACGTCAGCATCCTTAGGAGTTGAAGATTAATCCTTACTGTCTTTTAGCGCAATGGAGCAATGGATCGATAATAAATGCAAAGAAGTGGAAGATAAATTCGAAGTAGGAAAGACTGATGAAGCATATAAAATAATTAGGATAAATTTTAGAGAAATTGGATCTAGTACCAAAAACATTAGAAATGAGGCAGGAGATATCCTAATCGGAAGTGGGGAGAAGGCAGATAGGTGGAAAGAATATTTAGGAAACTTATATGCGGGACAGGAAGTGCAAGATATATTAGAAAGCGAAAGCAGTGTAGAGGGGGATAACCTAGGGAGTCCTATAATGAGAGAAGAGTTTGAGATAGCACTAAAAAGTTTAAGGAATAATAAAGCACCAGGTATAGATGGCTTGCAGGCAGAAATCTTAAAGTGCGCAGGTCAAGAGGTAATAGATCGTTTATTTAAACTAGTTAGTCGCATATACCTGACAGGCGAGATTCCAGAAGATTACAAACGGAACATCATAGTAGCTTTGCCAAAAAGAAAAGGCGCGGATAGATGCGAAAATTTTAGAACTATCAGTTTAACTTCCCATGCGTCAAAAATTTTAACTAGAATTGTGCAAAGAAGGATGGAGAAAAAGGCGGAAGAAATATTAGGAGAAGATCAGTTCGGATTTAGACGAAATAGAGGAACGCGCGAGGCCATTCTAGCTTTACGAGTAATTATAGAAAAAACGATAGAAAAGAGAAAGAGCGTCTATATAGGATTTGTAGATTTAGAAAAAGCCTTCGACAACGTAAAATGGGGGAAGATGTTCGAAGTGCTGAGAAAGGTAGGGATGAAATACAGGGACAGAAGAATAATACATAATCTCTACAAAGAGCAAAAGGCAGTTATAGAATGTGAGCAGGAACAAAGGGAAGTAGATATCCGGAAGGGAGTGAGACAGGGATGTGCATTGTCACCTCTAGTTTTCAACTTATATATCGAAGATGCGATTAATATTGTTAAGGAAAGAACAGCCTCAGGTATCAATGTACAGGGCCAAACTATTAACATGCTCAGATTTGCGGATGATATAGCAGTGTTAGCATCTAGCAAAGAAGAATTAGGAGCGGCTTTGAATGAAATGGAAGCAGTTTTGACACAGGGATTCGGCATGAAAATCAATAAAAAGAAAACTAAAATTTTGGTATGTAGGGGATGTGAAAATAGAACTAAAATGGAAATACAAATTGGAAATGAGAAGATAGAGGAGGTCGCGGATTTCTGCTACTTAGGAAGTAAAATAACTCAAGACGGTAGGAGCACTAAAGATATAAAACAAAGAATGGCGCAGGGCCGAGTTGCGTTTAACAAAAAGAAACAACTGTTATGCTCGAGAACGGTTAATATAGAGACTAGGAAGAGACTCTTAACGTCGTATGTATGGAGTACGGCATTATACGGGTGCGAAACTTGGACAATAGGAGAAGCGGATAGAAAAAGAGTAGAAGCGTTTGAAATGTGGTGCTACAGACGCATGATGAAGATACCGTGGATAGATAAGGTTAGCAATAGGGAAGTATTAGAAAGAGTTGGGGAAAAGCGAAAGGTATGGAAAACAATAAAGAGTAGGAGAGATAGGATGGTAGGACACCTTCTAAGACACGAAGGAATAGTTCGTGACATACTAGAGTCAGAGATAGGAATAAAAAGAGGTAGGGGTAGGCCTAGATTAGACTACTGCTCTCAAATAGTTAGGGATGTAGGATGTTCTACTTTTAGGGAAATGCGTAGGTTAGCTCAGGATAGAAAAGAATGGAGGTACGCGTCCAACCAGTCTTCGGACTGAGAACCTTATGATGATGATGATGATGTCTTTTAGCGTGTGGGGTTAACTTATTAAGAATTCATAAATTGAAATTAGGAAAAGCTGCAGGAGTGGACGAACTACAAAATGAAGTAAAGACACATGAAGTTGAGGAAACACTGGAGATGATAAGGAAGATATGCAGTGGAATATGGGAATGTGAAGGGAGGGACTGATACTGCCAATAAGAAAGAAAGGAGATGGGAGGGAAACGGCAGATTACGGAGGAGTGAGACTGACGCAAACATATACAAAAAATATGCACCAGTACTGGCAAATATACTGGAAGAAAAGTTAGAGGAGAAGAAGGGCAATCAGGATTCAGGAAAGGGAGAGGGAGGTACGATTGAAAATATTTACGCACTGAATCATGTAATAGGGATAGAAACGAAAAGGAAGGGAGGGAAAATAATGACATACTTAGTGGATCTGACGGTAGCATTTGCCAAAATTAACAGGAAAAAAATTGTTGGAGAGAAAGAAAGTAATTAAGAGGGAATACAGAGCAAGAAACATATAGAGCAAGAAACATAGTAAGTGTGGGAGGACGGCTAAGTGAAGTATTTTGGACGGGTAGATAGAGAAGTCATATTTAGAAGAGGTAATGAGGGGCAGGCGGGAGGAGTGATGATAGGGAAAAAGGAATATTAGGCACCAGCATATGTGGATGATATAGTCCTCTTGGCAAAGGAAGAGAAAGAACGCAATTAGATGCTGATAAGAATGGAATGTTTGGAGAGGAAAGAACTAGCATTGAACACGGAGAAGACTAAATTATGAGATTCAGGAAGAAGTCGCATAGAGAATTGGAAGTGGGAAGAGTTGGAAGAAATGAGAGTTTAAATACCTTGGATTCACCTTACAAAGTGGGCGACAAAAGAAGCATGTAAGAGATGTAGCAAGACAACAATAGGGATGAAACAGGTAGGTATGGGGATTGGGAAAGAGGAATGTTTGAGGGACTGGAAGAGAATAGTAAAGTGGATTGACGCATTAGTGAGGAGCGTAGGAATGTATGGAGCGGAAATTTGGGGGTGAGGAGAGAGAGAGAGAGAGAGAGAGAGAGAGAAAATAGAGTGGCTCCATGAGAAGTACATAAAGATCGACACTGGATTTAAATTGGATAACGACAGGGTACATGATAAGAGAGGAGACAAACAGAGATAAATTGAGAATCAGGGCAGGAACGAGAACAATGAAATACGAAGAAAAGTTAAAGTGGGTGCTGTAACGAGTTAGCCAGGCAGTGTTAGGAAGAGGTACGGAAGAGAGGAAATGAAAGATCGAAATGGGAAGAGAAGCAAGAATATTTTTACCAGGAGCGAGGGTAGACATCAGCAGAAGTGGGGAACTTTAGAACATCAGGATGGAACATAGTGAGAGAGGTAGAGGAGAGAGACAGGCAAATACAAGAACAGGATAAAGAAGAGAAGACGATCAAGATACAACAATAAATACAATGAGATAAGAGCAGAGGGACTGCCAGGATATTTACAAAGAAGCGGAAGGGAGGAGAGGATAATAAGGGTGGCGAGGTTTAAGCTGGGAAATGAGATGAGAACAAAGGAAGAATAGAAACTGTTTGGTTTGTTTGCATACAGCAACCGCATATCATGATTTCACTCTTATTAGAGCTCATCAGTATGGAGCAGCTATGTACAAACAAACCAAACCAGCATCTATTCTTAAAGTCGAAGAGCAAAAATATAAAAATTCTACCCGGATTTGCTCCAACAACTATTTCCCGGGCAAATACCTCTACATGCATTGAATTTGCTCTGTAATTCAGTGCCTGTCGGGGCACTTGCCCGGGAAATAATTGTTGGAGCAAATCCGGGTCGAATATCTATATAATGAGATGAGAGATGGAAGGTATTTGAAAAGCGAAGACAGAATAATGTGTAGGGTATACGAGGCGGAGGAGACATGAGAACATGTGTTAGAGAGGTGCTGGTGGAGAGAGAACTCCGAAGAAGTGAGAGTGGAGATGATACTGGAGGAAAGCGGAGGGGAGAAGTGGATGGAATTGATACAGAGGGGAAGAAAGGAGATGGAGGGTGAATTACACATGAATGGGAGTTGAGATATGCTGAAATGAATTGTGAGAATAATTTTATTTTACTTTTATTTGTTCCATTTGTTTCTTTATTTTAAATTGTAATCCCAAATGGAAAGCAATAAATTCATTATTCAATATTAGATTTACATATTTCTGAAATTTAGTTGCGCGGCTGAGGCAAGATTATTAAAATACTTTTTCCACCAGCTCCTCATAGACAGATGATAAAGAATAAAAACCCTGTTGCCACTCTCTTCGGTAGCAGTAACCACCACATCGTGAAAGTAAGTATATCGATCGGACGCAGAATACGCGGAAGCATAAATTATGTATATACGGAATCGTGTATATAGAAAAATTCCGCAGCGCCTCGCAGCGGAAATTTTGTGAACTTCATTATACTGATCAATTTTATTATACCGACAATTTGACGTCCATCTGATTTTGTTTCTGCAGGCTGCTACCCCTCCCCGCCAACGTTTACTATGGGCAGGCAATCCTGCGTCCGTATATGGACGCAGAATTACGGTGGACGCAGGATTGCATGTAATTGCACAATATAGGGACGCACGATTGTAGGGAGAACAAATATATATATATATATATATATATATAATCAAAAAACCTCTTTTACCCTAAGGTGTGAGGCAGTATCAGTACATACCTATTCAAATTCATTGTTGGACTCTGTCAAATACTTTTTCTTCATCGGTACCATCTTAGAAGTAAATAAACGTACAATTTATCCTTGAATCTTCTGGTTGAAATGAAAGTCAATGAGTATGTATACACGCAGCATTAAAGACACCTTTAATAAAGGCTCCTCTAAATAACGGAATTTCTATAAGGTGTGTACACAAGATAGACAGATTTACGTTGTTAAAGTAACTTACTTTAACTAACTGCTAACTGAAGTAGTTCAATGGTAGTAACTTTTTGCTTTATATATTTTCCAACTAGCTTCGCTTGATTGGATTAGTGATAGCTGACAGACCTGCTAAACGTAAATAAATATTTTGTTAGGCCTATATATTATTTTTATTTATTTGGTGTGCAATATAATTATACACGTTAGGGAATCTCAGAGACTCATGTCTCACTCTAGAAATTTTCTATAAATTCCGCCCATTCATTCCAAAATGTCTTCTATCAAAACTTGCCTCCTGTCAAACTCTTCAAAATTATTAATTTTCTCCAATTTAAATTAGGCCTTTCTCGTTAGGCGTATGAATACACTTGTATCCAAATATTGAATTATTTTCTCGGTACTACACAGCAGTATGTCAAAACCAAAGTGTCAAGCAAAAAAAGGCGATTTTTATTCTAAACTGTCAACAGCATGTAACCAAAGAAACCTTAAAAGTACTAAAACGCAACTCCGTTATGTAAATACCCGTATACACAGAATTTAAAGGCACGGCTGTTGGGAAACAGACGTTGCATTATTTACGCTGCCTTTACTAAGGACGGTTTTGGTCCGTATACACGTAGGTTAACAGCTCCTTTAATAAAGGTGCTTTTAATAAAGGTTACGTTATCGCTGCGTGTATACATACTCAATGAAAGAAATTTATTAGTTGCATTACTGTGCTAACAAATGTTTGGTAATTTGTAATTGTTTTGTTGAACATCTAGCTAATTAAATAATTTTGATGCGAATGGTCCGATGAAAATGCATGTCTACTCGAACCAGCATCAACTGCATAATGATATACAGTAGACTCCGGTTGTAACGTTCACCCTTGGGACCAAAAAAAAAACCTTATAACAGAATGAAGGTTAAAAAAACAAGAATTCAGTGGGCTGTAAAAGTTGTTAGGACGCACAATAAAAAATGTTTTACAGCTGAAAAACAAAACATTTTTAAAACAAAAAGATTAATATGAAAGTTTTCATAATATGTATGTCTAATGACAGTGGCAACGTTTAGAATAAAAAGGCTTAGACCGGTACTGTACAAACATGAACGGTATAACCGAATGTACATAATATCCCGGGTTCGTTATAACAGGACTCAACTGTATATTATGTATTTCTTTATTTTTTATCATCTTGCAGTATAATAATAATAATAATAATATTTATAGAACACATATGTATTCAGAACAGTTCCGGTATTTTTGAAAGTATTTTCTCACATACCTGGCCAGTAGGGATGCAACCTTTAATGTTTCTTTGTAAACGTTTAAACGTGTATATTAAACGGCGTTTAATCGCGCAACCTGCGCATAACTTGCGAATATTGCAATATTGTTTTGAAAACTTTCATAATTAGAAAAAATCAAACGTCGTTTGAAAGTTGGGTTATAAATCATAAAATAATACATATTCCGTTGAATGATGGCTGCGGCAATGGCGACGAAAGTCCTCAAAGGATGCAAACAATAAATTTAAAAAGTACATGACGGCCTTGCAATATTTAAGCGGCCACGTCGCGTTTGCTCTTACGCGATGCGCGCCTAGCACTATCCGTGGCTTTGTTTATCTGAAATTTAATGATATCTAAATTTTATCTGCATTGCGTTTAAACATTCCCCTAAATGGGTAGTGTCCACATGGGCGGTTAAACATTTAAATGTTGCATCCCTACCGGCTAATGATAATTTTGAGCTACTTTGATATATGTCTTAGATGTCCCGCGGCTAGCTGGTCATGGCACTCCTTCAATAGATAGATAGATAATTAATTCATACCTGTACAGGGTATCCCGCGACGACCTTACACGATCTGTATATGGAAAAGTGGGTTTAGTAGAGTTACACAAATTTGCACAAATGGGTAATCGAGGATGCTCAATTCGACTAAAATATTTTTGACTTTCTGCGACTTCCGGTTATACCGGAAATAGACACCAACTTCCTTATTTTAAATGGAATGTCCACATTTTTATTACAGAGTTAGATTTTTGGTCAAATTTTAAGGTCACCTTATGCAAAACATCATATGTGTAAAGTGCACCCTCTTCGAGATATTAGACGTTAAAAATCGTCAATTTTCAAATTTCATCATTTATAGCTTGGAAACGGTACGAGATAAAGAAAAGTTACTTACATGTCCCTATCCTAGTTTTTAATTCTCTATCTATTGAGTGTGGAAAATACTGCCTCCTGGTTGGTCAAAAAATGACAAAAAGTTGCCAATCGGGAAGCAGTATTTTCCAGACCCATTAGATAGAGAATGAAAAACTAGGATAGGGACATGTAAATCATTTTTCTTTATCTCGTACCGTTTCCAAGTTATAACTTATAATTGATGAAATTTGAAAAATGACGATTTTTAACGTCTAATATCTCGAAGAGGGTGCACTTTACACATACGATGTTTTGCATAAGGTGACCTTAAAATTTGCCCAAAAATCTAAATCCGTAATAAAAATGTGGGCATTCCATTTAAAATAAGGAAGTTGGTGTCTATTTCCGGTATAACCGGAAGTCGCAGAAAGTCAAAAATATTTTAGTCGAATTGAGCATCCTCGATTACCTATTTGTGCAAATTTGTGTAATTCTACTATATATACTTTTCTATATACAGATCGTGTAAGGTCGTCGTGGGATACCCTGTATAGTACAGGTCAAATATACATAGACAAAAAATATATCGGCATAAATATAAATATAAGGAAAAACATTGCACACTTCTAAATTACACTATCTAAACATATGCTCAGTAATGTCACCCACGGTGTATGGCTCGGCAGCAATGAGGTTTCTTTTAATAACACTCTGAAATCTTTTAAGAGATGTGATACCTTTCATGCTGACTGGCAGCAAACTAAAGAACTTCAAACACTGATAAAAACATCCCTTCTCAAATAATGTAGTTTTATGTAGTGGATAACACAAATTGTCCCTATTTCTAGAATCAAACTTATGCTCCATAATGCAGTCACTCAAAAATGCCTATTTTTGTACACAAAACAGATACTCTCATAAGCAAAAATTCCAGGGACTGTCAACAAGTTATTCCCTCTAAAATGTGTTCTGCACGATTCCCTATCCTTCAAATTGGCTAAGCTACGTACCGCACGCTTCTGGGCAACAAAAACGCCACCAATGGTAGTGCCAGCCCAAAAAATTATACCTTAAGAGAGAACCGAATAGAACTGCCCATAATAAGCTGCAAGCAAAGTATCGAAGTCCACCACCTTCTTAAGTTCCCTTAAACTGAAGCACACCCTAGTCAGTCTACCATAGAGCACCTGCACATGGTCCAACAAGGTTAAATGGTGATCTATTGAGATACCTAGAAACTTCACTAACTGACGATATTCAACATCAACATTATTTATTCTGACTTTATCTGGGAAAATATTTGTATTTTTGCTATGTCTAAAAAGCAAACAGTGAGTTTTATTAATATTAAGTAGCAGCAAATTTTCCCGAAACCACTGAGCTACATTTTCAGTTATCAGCGTTGTCTTCTCTCTCAAGTCATCATAGTTCTTGTCTGAAATTAAGATGCTAGTGTCATCAGCATACTTAGTAAGAAAGATTGAAGGATCACTTAAAATACAATGAACGTCATTAATATATACTGAGAATAGGATTGGACCAAGCACACTGCCCTGGGGCACACTCATGGAACACCGACCATGCGCAGAAAAGTATTTATCGTGCAGCACCATCCCTAATACACACAGATTGGGTTCTGTTAGGTATGAACTAAACCAATCATGAGCTATGTCTCTCACTCCAATGCTTTCCAGCTTACTTAAAAGAATATCATGATTCATACAATCATTGTCCAAGGCCATTGTCAGATCCTAGAACACCCCATGCACCACTTTTCCACCATCCAACATTTCTATAAGGTGACTCAAAAAGGGAAAAACTGCTGTGGTTGTACTTTTATTCTTTTGAAACCCATGCTGATATTGAGTAATAATGTTATCTGACTCCAAGAAGGAAAGCTATTTCTTTGCCATTACTATTTCAAAAATTTTGGAAAAACAAGGCAATAGAATAAACTAATAGGCCTATAATTTTCAATGACCATCGCGTCACCTTTTTTTAGAATAGGTTTCACAACAGCATGTTTCAATTTTAATGGAAAAACCCCACTGATTAACGACTCTTTAATGATGTGTGTCAAGGGACCCAAGATGACATTTGAGATATTTTTAATCAGCACACATTCGAGATGAAGCTTTGTTTTTCAACCCATCCATTATACATTATACTCAAAACCTCATCCTGAGTCGTGTCTGTCAAAAACATTGAACTAGGATTTCTTGCAATATTTTCTCGCCCTAAGCATCCGTTACACTACCTACCAGGGTTGATGCTATTGAAACAAAGAAGTCATTAAAAATGTTAGAAGCCTCCTCAGGGGACATGACTACCTCATTATTATGCTTTATCCCACCAAACGTATTCGAATCAGCTTTTACATGACCATTTTCCCTGTTTATAATGTCCCAAATGGTTCTCGATTTATTGTCGGAACCACCAATCTGATCCTTGTAATATTGTTTCTTTGGTTTGAGAAGCAATTGATTATAGTAATTTTTATAGTTATTAAATTAATTTTTGCCTATGAGACCATGTTGCAGCAAATCTGCCCTCAAATTCAAAGTATCTTTCGCTTGTTGAACATTTTGGGTTATCCACTTAGGTCTCTTAACAACGTTACCAACTCTAAATCTTTTTACTGGAAATGGAAAATTAAAACAATTTGACACTTTAACAATGTCTGGCATTGCTGCTCCGAGTCACACAGTGTCCATCCGTCAGCCGCCTTATCTGCGAACACGTCTGGAAAACATTTGAAAATGTTCTGATTTATTTTTCGATATTCACTAAATTCTGCTGGAGTATCTTTTAGATTTTTCCCGAGTTTTCTTAGCCAGTTACAATCTTCTATGTGGTTTACGACCACTAATTCCTCTGTAACTCCAGGTAATCTGGACAGAGCTTCAGCGACATGGATAAGTGCTCCTTTTCGGTACTTTACCTCAAATGAGTATTGCTGTAACTCAAGCTCCCGGTGGGATTTTTCAGTCGGTTTAACCATTCCAAGCAATGGAAGTAATCGGAGATGACTGTAAAATGAAATCTCTCTAGGTATGGTTTCCACTTCGTTGTTGCCCATATTATGGCTAATAATTCTTTCTGGGTTTTGGACAATTTTCTCTTTGCCTCTATGAGACTAGAGGATATAAGAGATCGGTTTTTCCTCGCCATCCTTGGTCTGATTTAGGACTTCTAGGTTCTAGGCCTACATTGCTGGCATCTGTCTAATAAGAAAGGTATGTTAAAATCTGGACAGGGCAATACTGGTGCACTGGTAAGCGTCTGTTTTAATTTCTTGAAGGATTCATCCTGTTCTGAAGTCCATAAGAATTTCGTGTTTTTCTTAAGTAGTCGGTTCACCGGGGCCGCGATGTCCAGAAAATGCGAAATAAATTTCCTGTTCCAGAACATCATTCATAAAAATCTGCAGACTGCTAGCTTGATAATTCCTTCTATTTTATCGGGATCTGATAGGATTCCATCTTGTTCTTGATTCACGATGTGTCCTAGATATGATATTTTAACTTTGGTTGGCAGAACACTCATTTTTCTGGTTGTGGCTGCAGTCCTGCAGACCATAACCTTCTCGAGGTATTGGAGATGCTCTTCAAAAGTCGGACTTACCATAATGATGCCATCTGGGTATGTGAATGCTCTCTGTTCTCTGCCAATTATTTCTTCCAATAATCGCTGGAACGTTGCAGGTGCAGAGTGCAATCCATGTGGCATCACCTTGAATTGGTATAGTCCCATACCTGGCACTGTACATGCGGTAATCGGCTTGCTCTCCTTCTTTAGAGGTACCTGCCAATAAGCATGTTTTAAGTCGATGGTCGCGATGTACCTCGCTCCCCTCAATTTGTCAAAGATCGCCTGGATGTACTAGGTGGGGTAGGCATCAGGAATGTTTTTTTTATTTACAACCCTGAGATCCTCGCAGAATCTGTGTTTCCCTTCTTTACCAAAACCACCGATGGGCTCCATGGGCTGCTGAAGATTCAATCTCGTTGCCTTGTAGCATTTGCTTTACTTCGTGATTTATGATTGCCTGCATGGCTGAGTTTCTCAGATAATACTTTTGTTTCTGGGGATCCTCTCCCGCTTTCAGCCCTAACTTATATTCCACTAGAGATGTCGGTCCTTTGAGATCAAAAAATTTCGTCATGTTTTTCCCTTGGAAGTCTTCTAATTAGGAATGTACTGGAGACAGATACCGAATATTCGGTCTTACGCATGTACCAAATAACAAATATTCCTATAATATTCAGCGAATACCGAATATTATTCTGCGCCGAATATTATTCTGCACCAAATAAAGTATGTCAAACGCGCAAGGAAATTGTTTTATCAAATATCACTTAAAATAAAACATAGTTTGCATTTTTTGTATTTTACTAGGTCATCTCGCGCGCTCACTGCCCTAGTCAAATCAAATTAAGTCATGTCAGTGTTGAACTACACGTGCTAAATTATCAGGTTTGTTCCAACCAAAGACTTGTAGAGGGGACTTAGCTACATATTTACATTTTCGACTGAAGCAGAGGGAATACTCACAGTCTAAGCCGCCACCACCTATAGGAGATGTTTTCTAAGCGTTTGTGTGTGGAAAAGGCAAAACAAAACAGTCGACCAGTTGTCCATTAAACAGATGCCGCCGCGGAAACAGAATATCGCGGAACATTCGTCTGATCCGTTGCTTGAATCTAATAACAAACAACGCTACCCGCGGCCCGCTGGCCTACGAACGTGTAGACTTCAAAACAAAATCAGTTGTTGCATAAGGACGCCAGGTCCATTCTAGAAGTATTTGGTTCCAACAGTTCAGAACCGTCAGGATTCTGCGCATTGTGAAACACAAGCCGGTTCTTACACGGTGCGCAGAATCATGAGGAAATTGTAATTTTGTTAAAAAAAACTTTTTGGCGGATTATTGAGTCCTTGAGGAAATTATTTTTATGTATTACGGATTTTTTTCAAATCTTTCCCCATCAATGAAATTAATAATTAAAAATGTGTATAGGTATCTAATATTTAACTGAAGACGTGGTTTTCATTCTCGTTTTCATCTTGTTACTATCTTTTCATTGTTTTAAATTTTCCAACTATACTTAAATAATGAGCATTGTACTATTTCAGTTTTGATTTGATTTTTTTGTATACCGGGTGTAACAGGAGCATGGTACAACCCCCTTTTTTTCTTTGTTTTTGAAGATAAGTTTTTGCAACTTGGCACATCGTATGTATTGAGTAAACGTCAAGTTTTGGCATCATCATAAGGTTCTCAGTCCGAAGACTGGTTGGACGCGTACCTCCATTCTTTTCTATCCTGAGCTAACCTACGCATTTCCCTAAAAGTAGAACATCCTACATCCCTAACTATTTGAGAGCAGTAGTCTAATCTAGGCCTACCCCTACCTCTTTTTATTCCTATCTCTGACTCTAGTATGTCACGAACTATTCCTTCGTGTCTTAGAAGGTGTCCTACCATCCTATCTCTCCTACTCTTTATTGTTTTCCATACCTTTCGCTTTTCCCCAACTCTTTCTAATACTTCCCTATTGCTAACCTTATCTATCCACGGTATCTTCATCATGCGTCTGTGTTTTGGCATACACAAGGAAATTTTCACACTTCCGGTTTAGGCGGAAGTGGTACTGTATATTATTGAATTTTTGGAATCTACATCTACCCCCAAAACTACCCCTAAAAACTACCCCCGAAAACCACACCCCAAAACTATTCCTAGAAACTACCTCCAAAACCACTCCTAAAAATCACCCCAAAAATCACCCCTAACAACCGCCCCTAACACCACCCCTACAAACCACCTCCAAACCCACCCCTACAACCACCTCTACAAACCACCCCTGTCGCGTCTCTTTTTAAATCTAATAAGTTCAGAGCCGCCAGGCTCTCGCATTTAGCCGCTAGTGCTCGGGTCTGTTTCGTATAAATGCTGCAAATGAAACACGAAATCGAACTCCATACTATAATTCGATTGACAGTTTGGCAACTCAATTCAATAAATTAAACCAAATGTCGTTTTCTACAATTTATTGTCAAATGAAAATGTGTCAATGTACCTACTTGATTTTTTTAAATTTTAAATTGGAACCGTATTAGGTAAGAATTAAAAAATTCTAATGTTCGTTTCAAAAAATATTGTACAAACTTCGATGCGCGAAGACGTCTTCGGCGCATTCGCGCAAATGAACAGTTCAGACGTACGCACTTTCGGCGATCGGCTCCCGTACGTATTAAAAAGAGACGGGAACGAAAAATCTGACTTCGCTAGATCGAAACGGTACGTCCGTATTGCGCATTTGCGAAGAGCCATGTGAATTTTATGTTGGGAAAACAAAATTTTTTATTTTTATTTTTGTTTTATATTTATTTTTTTATTTAAACTTTTTTATTAATTTTTTTTATTTTTTAATATAAAAAATTTAAAAATAGTCTATCATTGTCAATACAATACATACAATTTTATCTAATGAATCTTGACAAAGACCCTGAGAAGGGCCGAAACGTCAGCAATTCAATTTTAGGTATTATTTTTTCCGCTACATAAACTTATCCACCTCAAATTTCAGAAATAAAAAAATTTAAAATAAGTCAGTCATTGTCATCTATATTTATATACAATACATTATTTTTTCTGCTACATGAACTTTTCCACTTCAATAACACAACATCATCATAAGGTTCTCAGTCCGAAGACTGGTTGGACGCGTACCTCCATTCTTTTCTATCCTGAGCTAACCTACGCATTTCCCTAAAAGTAGAACATCCTACATCCCTAACTATTTGAGAGCAGTAGTCTAATCTAGGCCTACCCCTACCTCTTTTTATTCCTATCTCTGACTCTAGTATGTCACGAACTATTCCTTCGTGTCTTAGAAGGTGTCCTACCATCCTATCTCTCCTACTCTTTATTGTTTTCCATACCTTTCGCTTTTCCCCAACTCTTTCTAATACTTCCCTATTGCTAACCTTATCTATCCACGGTATCTTCATCATGCGTCTGTAGCACCACATTTCAAACGCTTCTACTCTTTTTCTATCCGCTTCTCCTATTGTCCAAGTTTCGCACCCGTATAATGCCGTACTCCATACATACGACGTTAAGAGTCTCTTCCTAGTCTCTATATTAACCGTTCTCGAGCATAACAGTTGTTTCTTTTTGTTAAACGCAACTCGGCCCTGCGCCATTCTTTGTTTTATATCTTTAGTGCTCCTACCGTCTTGAGTTATTTTACTTCCTAAGTAGCAGAAATCCGCGACCTCCTCTATCTTCTCATTTCCAATTTGTATTTCCATTTTAGTTCTATTTTCACATCCCCTACATACCAAAATTTTAGTTTTCTTTTTATTGATTTTCATGCCGAAGCCCTGTGTCAAAACTGCTTCCATTTCATTCAAAGCCGCTCCTAATTCTTCTTTGCTAGATGCTAACACTGCTATATCATCCGCAAATCTGAGCATGTTAATAGTTTGGCCCTGTACATTGATCCCTGAGGCTGTTCTTTCCTTAACAATATTAATCGCATCTTCGATATATAAGTTGAAAACTAGAGGTGACAATGCACATCCCTGTCTCACTCCCTTCCGGATATTTACTTCCCTTTGTTCCTGCTCACATTCTATAACTGCCTTTTGCTCTTTGTAGAGATTATGTATTATTCTTCTGTCCCTGTATTTCATCCCTACCTTTCTCAGCACTTCGAACATCTTCCCCCATTTTACGTTGTCGAAGGCTTTTTCTAAATCTACAAATCCTATATAGACGCTCTTTCTCTTTTCTATCGTTTTTTCTATAATTACTCGTAAAGCTAGAATGGCCTCGCGCGTTCCTCTATTTCGTCTAAATCCGAACTGATCTTCTCCTAATATTTCTTCCGCCTTTTTCTCCATCCTTCTTTGCACAATTCTAGTTAAAATTTTTGACGCATGGGAAGTTAAACTGATAGTTCTAAAATTTTCGCATCTATCCACGCCTTTTCTTTTTGGCAAAGCTACTATGATGTTCCGTTTGTAATCTTCTGGAATCTCGCCTGTCATGTATATGCGACTAACTAGTTTAAATAAACGATCTATTACCTCTTGACCTGCGCACTTTAAGATTTCTGCCTGCAAGCCATCTATACCTGGTGCTTTATTATTCCTTAAACTTTTTAGTGCTATCTCAAACTCTTCTCTCATTATAGGACTCCCTAGGTTATCCCCCTCTACACTGCTTTCGCTTTCTAATATATCTTGCACTTCCTGTCCCGCATATAAGTTTCCTAAATATTCTTTCCACCTATCTGCCTTCTCCCCAATTTCCGATTAGGATATCTCCTGCCTCATTTCTAATGTTTTTGGTACTAGATCCAATTTCTCTAAAATTTCTCCTAATTATTTTATATGCTTCATCAGTCTTTCCTACTTCGAATTTATCTTCCACTTCTTTGCATTTATTATCGATCCATTGCTCTTTCGCTTTCCTACATTCCCGAATAATTTCCCACTTGATCGCCTTATATCTTTGTTTCCCTGTTTCATCTAACCTATTTTTATATTTTCGCCTTTCCTCTATTAGACTCACAATATGTTTTGTTATCCAGGGTTTCCTACTTTCATTCTGTTTATGACCCAAAATATCCCTAGCTGAGGAAACTAAACTATTTTTAATGCAATTCCATTTTGCCTCTATGTCCCTAACAATATTTCCACCCGTGCCCTTTAGTGCTTCGTTTGTCTTTTTCTCGAACTTATTGCGCATATCATCATCTTTTAGTTTCTCTGGGTCAAGATACCTTCTTCCGCTTCTTTTTTTCAAAATCTTAAATTTAAGATTGGCTTTCATAACGACTATGTTGTGATCACTATCTATATCTGCTCCTGGATAACTTCTACAATCCCTAACTTGATTTCTAAATCTTTGCCTAACGAGAATGTAATCTATTTGATATCTCCCTAAGTCTCCTGGCATCTTCCACGTATAGCATCTCCTAACATGATGGTGAAATAGAGTGTTCGCGACCGTTAAGTTATGTTTATCGCAGAACTCTATCAGTCTAACTCCCCTATCGTTCCTATTGCCTAATCCAAAGGGGCCAACTATTCCGCCCTCTCGCCCTGTGCCTACGACTGCATTGAAATCTCCTGTAATTATTAAATTTTCGTGCCCTCTCACAAAATCTAGCACATATTCAATATCACTATAAACTGCCTCTACGGCCTCATCACTGTAGTTAGAAGTGGGCATATATACCTGTATTATTACTGTTTTTACAGGTTTCGAATCTAATCTAACCTAACCATAACTACCCTGTCACTTTGCTGTAAGAAATTTTCTACACTCTGTCCTACTTTTTTCCGCATAACAATTCCTACTCCCGAATTTCCTCCTACAGATCCTGTGTGTATTACTCTAAAATCTCCGCTCCAGAAGTCTCCAGCTTCTGGCCATCGCACTTCACTGATACCTACTACGTCTAATGCTAACCTATCCATCTCAATTTTCAAATTCTCTAACTTCCCTACTTGTTTCATGCTTCTAACATTCCACGCTCCGACTCGTGAGATGTTACACTTATCATTTCTGATGACTCCCCCCGAAGCAGTCCCCGCCCGGAGATCCGAATGTGGGACTATTTTACCTCCGGAATATTTTACTCCAGAAGGTGCCATCATCATAAATTAAAGTACGCTGTACTAGGGATAAAATAATGTGGTGGTTTCCCGTTGCCTTCCACATCGCAGTAGTGTGTATCACAGTGCCATACAACCCTCACGATCTCTGCCACTATGATTACTGAAAGAGCAGCTGCCCCCTTCCAGGGACTTGATTTAGTCTGGCTTCTCAAATAAAAACCCCTCCAATATGGTTAAACCTATGGTTCGGCTCTTTATATCATTTAAGCGCGCAAGCCATCCCACCCGTCCCAGTATTACTAGAACTGCGTCAAGGTACAAGTCCTTTGGGATTATTTTATAATTATGATACTTTCCTGACAAAGTGTGGCCAAAAGTAAAATCGGCATTGTCTGTTTGTCTAAAGCATTTAAGCATTTAAAAGTCAGTCATTGTCATCTATGTTTATATACAATTACACAATTTTACCTATTAAATCTTTACAAAGGCCCTGAAGAGGACCGAAACGTCAACAATTCAATTTTAGGTATCATTTTTCTGCTACGCGAATTTTCCCATTTCAAATTTCCGACACAACGTTATTTTATAATTACGATACTTTCGTAACAAAATGTATCCAAAAGTAAAAGGCTTTGCCATAAAATAATCAATCGGCATCGTCTGTTTGTCTAAAGCATTTCTAATTTCCAATATTGGCGGCTTCAGACATGCGCATGTAGATTTGGATTATATTAACCCGGACCGTTGTCGCTCCTTGTGGTTGATATTCTCTGTGGGTCTGAGCGAACCTACCTACATTCGAGTGCGCGCGCAATTCGGCGTTACGGCCTTGAAGTCACATCTCGATTTTCTGAATAGATTAACTCTGAATGAAAATTTCATTTCCAGTTATATTTTACATATCGTCTTGCAATGTGCAGAAATGGTGACATATTATAACTCAAAAATGGTACTTTATGGAAAAATGGAACCTGGTCTAAAAATCATAAAAAAATCAGATCTCCTGTAAACCAAAAATCAAAATTTTGTCTTTAAAAATGAATACATATGTGTGAGCAAAAGGTAAAAAAAGTAAAAGTATTAAAAGGCTAAAACGTCATTAAGTCGTACAGGGGATGGGCCAATAGTGCGTAGTCGGTCCATATCTCTGATTTTATTCAAGCTATCATATAATAATAATAGTAATAATAATATTTATTCATTCAAAATTACTATATAAGCACAGAACACGTCAACAAAAAAACAGAAACAATTACGATACTGTACAATTACATGTTGGGTTGCCCCTCAATATGATCCAACACTGTATACAGATTCCTTAGATATAGGAATTCTTTTAATGTGGATTTGAATTGTCTTTCGGGTCTGTTTCGTGTTTTCAGTGGTACATTGTTATACACTTTAATAAGTTGAATTTCCACATTTTTGAAAATTCTCGATGACGTTTGTCGTATGCCCAACACCGAATTTGAGCGTCCTCTTGAAATATAAGGATGTGACACTTCATATTGAGAAAACAGTTCACTATAATGTTTTTTAACGAAGCATGCACATTCTAATACATACAGTCCCTGCAAAGTAAGTATTCTCTTTTCCTTAAAAATATTTCTGCATGTGTCCCTTCTTTTTAGATTATAAATGGCCCTTAGACAGGCTTTCTGTAATCTGAATACTCGTAGAGCATCACTGGTACCACCCCAAAATATTATACCATATCTTATACTAGAGTTAACGTAGGCGAAATAAGCACTCAGAGCACAGTTTATCGATGCAGCTATAGTTCGCATGAAATTTTACATGTGCGTGGAGAACCCCACGAAGCTTCTATTACAATTATTTTGATGTTCACATGCTGCATACCAAATATAAGTTACGTTTTTTTAAATGGAATAGCCCACATTTGTTTACATATTTGAATTCCTCATAAATTTTCATGAAAGTGGATATGCTACATGGTGTGGTTTAGAGTAAACGATGTTAAGGGTGGGATACGCAACGACAGGACAGGAGATCGGTAGTACATGTGTAAGACAGAAATAGACATAGCTTTGGCAACCGCTTGGTACAGTCAGTCCAGCAGAAAATTGAAATAACGAAATTAGGCAAATATAGTCTTAAAATAAAGCTAAAAGATCTGTGAGTATGCTCACATATTTTATTTGGCTGTTAACTGAAATCCGAATGCACAATTTATGTGTGAATAATGCTAAGATTTCCGTTAAAATTTGCCAGTTTTCAACTTCGTTTATTTTAACAACAGTGTAAATAAGGCAAATAAAATAGTTATAAACATATTCTACCAACCCTTATATTTCTTAATCTATAATTCATGTCTATAAGTACCTAATAAAGTTTACAGTTTTTGAGCTGGACTGTCTGTATAAACACCGTCTCAGAAGCGAGGCGAATGCTTCTCGGGTATTCGAATATCCCAGCCTTAAGATATGGCCAGTGTGAACCTAAATTTGTGGTGCTACTGAAGCCTGCTGGTCAAAGCTAACTATGATTTTTTTATTGGACTAGGTTCAGGGGGGATACTCTATTTGTAAAATCCATTAACGCTTTTTTCAAAATAGTTCATATTGTACAGAGTGGCCAACTTACGCAAAATGGAGCTTTTCTCAAAAATGTTAAATGGAACACCCGTATATTATTTGCAGGTTTGATAGCCAGTTTATTAAAATTTTGACTGATGCAGATATTGGCAGGTCTGCGACTGATAATTTAGGCAGAAATAAAGATTGAACCTTGAGAATTGAGATTTTTGCCACAATTTTGTACCATTTTTGGGGAATTTCCGCCATTTTGCCACCCAAAACTCAGAAAAATGTTTACACTTTGTTTTTACAGAAAATTTAGCGAACAGAGTTTACACTGCCACAAAAATCTCATTGCAAGATTACTTCTTGAACAGACAGTTTTCTTCCATGGCACTCCTTGTTTCAATTTATACCTAGGTTTAAAGGACGTCTGCGAAGATAAAACAATTTTTGAAATTCACATCATTTAACGCCAATGTGTTTGTAGAAAATAATATCACTGTTTTTTTTCTTAAAACTGCGCAGCAGATGCAGAGCTTGGCGTATCTAAGATCCCCGCGCGCGCTGCTGTGACGTCATCGTAGTGTACCACGCCGTCAAGACGGCATGCAATTATACGTGTCGCTGTGCAACGTTTGACGAATAGATCTTGCAATAGTAGTTTACGTAACGAGCATGGAAAGTGACAAATTTCATACGAGCGTGAAATTTTATGCACGAGGCGTAGCCGAGTGCAGAAATTCACGCGAGTTTATAGGAAATACACTTTCCATCGAGTTATGTACACTATTTTTCCTACGACCCCTTAAGAAGATAAATTTATTCATAAAACAGTAACTTTATTTAAGGATTTGTTGTCGATATTAACCGATGTCAAAATTTCCAAGTAGCCTACTAACTTACTATGAACATAATATTATAATAATTCCGACCAGCTCATGAATGACACGCTGATTTGTTCTCTTGTCCGCCAATTCATAATATGACCAGTTCGTACCTATATAAAATATTAAGGTCTTCCACTGTGTAGCCATTAAAATGTTCAACTGCCGCACCTTTCAAGAGATTTTTCCGATAAAAAATTATTAGATTTAAAAAGAGACGCGACAGGATATTTATTCAGTAAACGTCAAAACCTCAAAGCCGGCTACAAAATATGAATGAACTGTGCGATTTTCAAAAATTGCAGCACAGGTTTGAGTTTACTGTACGGGTAACGCAATTGTCAAGTTTCCGGCCTACTATTCTGTATGCAACGTGCCGCTTTCCTAGGTGGTCGTAGGAAAACATTTGCACAGTGGCTTTAGGACTTTTAAAAATTGGAAACAATTATAATTTAGATAGGTATTTCGGCTATACCTGATAATATAGCTTCTGTGCCCAAACCTAATACATTGGAAGAAGTTAGAAATCCGTATTTCTCAAGATTCTCAATTAGTACAGGCGGTGGTGATATAGAAACAATATAATGCAGGTACTCCTAATCAAGGTCCTTATTACTTATTTTACGTTCTGTGTTCACGTTCATATTTACTTGTTCTAAAACCAACTTGGTAATAATAAAAACAAATAAGCATTAAAATTTATATTTTCTTAGGTAAGTACATATTATTATTATTATTATTATTATAATCTGCGCCGTATCATTCAGTCAAAATATTCTGGATCTTTACTGTCAGCAGGTTTAAATCCAATATAATTATTTTCCGCATCAGGAAATTCTTCTCGAATTCTGCAGACTACGCAAGCCGGTAGAACTTTTCTAATTTTTCGTCCAAAAGGTGTCCATGAATTAGCCCAATATACAAATTGGGTATATACTACATGCCGCCAAACTCTATTATCTTCATTCTTCAGCATTGTTTTTCTAGCAATACTGTATTTCTCGTTTAAAAGCATGTGGTATCTAGCAGTTCTTAGTGAATCTATGTTTAGAATAACACTCTCAAAAGATACATTATTTTGAATGCATGGTGCATTTCCACGAAGTTTATTCAGAATCTCAGACTCACAACAGCAAAAACTTTCTGTTTCCGTCTTCATAACCGCACAATTTTCACATCTACACCACTGAATTACCGACCCGGGCAGTCAAATTTTCTGCAGAAGTCTCGTTATTATTGCTAACGCTAAGGGAAGATAAAGCACTTATTTGAGGTTCATACATATACGGTTGTACACCTGACATGATATTTTAATCCCTTGTAAACTTTTCTACGGTTTAAAAGGCTCTCACATATTGCGCAATTTCCGCGACATAGCCGGTCTTTACGGCAGTATTGCACCGGGGCTGGCGCGCTCACACTACTATGACGTCATCGCTGTATTTTACAACGCATGAACGAGAAGGAACTAGTTCGAATTGGAAAAAAGAAATATGCTATTTGAATTTGATATAATCAACTACTTAATTTTAAATAATAAAAAGAAAATCGTGTTTCATCTTTGCAGTATGCCTTTAATAAGTTACCATTTATTTAAGAATATGGCCATGAAGACGCAATCTGGTGATGAAATTTTTTGTCTCAGTGTGAAATCAACTTCCAGAAACAAAATGGAAATCACATTTTGTGTTTTGGGCCCTAAAATATAGGAGAAACGAATAAACTACCGATCAAATTACTACATTTTAAAGTTCAATTTTCAATTCTACCGAAACCGTCAGTCGCAGACCTAACAATATCTACATCAATCAAAAGCTAAGTAAACTGTCTATCAAACACGGAAATAATATAATGGGGTGTTCCATTTAAAATTTTTAAGAAAAAATGCATATTGCGTAAGATGTCCACCCTGTATAATATTAAGTTTTGTGACAAAAGTACTCATCTGATGCTTCGTGGGGTTCTCAACATACGTGTAAAGTTTTATTTTGATACCTTGAATAGAATCAGAGATATGGGCCGACTACACACTATTGCCCTATCCTGTATACACCTAACGAACGAACATGAACAAACACACATACATAAACGAGAGAACGCGAACGAATGAGTGGACGGCAACAATGCAAAGCCGAAAGCAATGCGATCCATTGCTTGTCGGTACATAAAAAAAATCTTTGTTCGTGTTCGACTGCACACGTCACATGTGGATGGCATTTTCCAGCAGTTTGAGCGCGCCCTGACATGGAGTGGTCAAATGATACTGTTTTGTCATTTATCGGTAATGTAGAACATTTCCCTGTTCTCTGGAGTGCCTCAGATCACTGGTATAAAATAACCCTCAAGAAGAATGACACATGGTTAAGCTTGGCTACTAAATATAGCACTACGGCTGAAGAAGTTTAAAAGAAATGAAATCCCTACAAGTAAATATTGTATTAATTTCGCAAAGGCACCCACAGGATTTGAAACCATCCACCATCGACGTTTCTGTTTTTCTTTCTTTTTCTTCAATAATTCATGCAAAAGCATATAACTAGCACTTGCAATATTTTTTTTCTTCTTGCCACAACATTCATGATTTAATTAAACGTCAACAAACACGAACGTTGTACCTTTGTTGCTCATTTCTGTTTATTCACGTGTGTTCGTGGTCGTCTATGCTCGTTTGTGTTTACATTTGTACGTTTGTGATCGTTCAGGCTTGTTCGTTAGGTGTATATGCACCTTTATACTTCTGATACTAAATATAATTAATGAACTGTTGATATATTTGACTTGATTGTATTATTACTATTCAATAAATATGAATTATGAATTATTATATGTGCATGTGTGTGGTCGCGGAACCACAGAACACTGACACCTGTGTTGGAGGTCAGTGCCGCAGAATATTCTGCACCGAATAATAATGCCGCCGAATAATAAGTAATATTCGGCAGGAACCGAACAATCAGAAAATGTGCCAAATACACCTAATACCGAACATTAGGTACGTCCCTACTTCTAATACTTTCTTTTAGCCTGGATTTATTAGAGTAATGCCTGCTAGGTCATTATCTTTACAGCTGTGCCTGACCGTACCTTAACGTGATATTAACTCAATTTTTTTGTGAGTTGAGAATTTAAAATTGGGTTCACTTAAGTTCTTTGTACTCGCCATCGATCTTATTTTCACGACTATGCAAAAAATTTTATTCATGTCGATTTAGTCGCATGAGAATTATTACTAGAAAATGCAAGTTAGTGGTGTCTCTGAATGATAGGTTGTAGTTCTCTTATTTTGTGATGAACAAAACCAAAAAAAATATATATCGCTTTATTCTTGGTTCCGAGCACTGTGCCAAAATGATTCTGAACCACTCTTTATAAATATAAGTCGCATGTTGCTATACATGCATGTGCTTATGTCACTTTAAACAGTGGCGTAACTACCTGTGTTCCATGTGTTCCGTGGAACACGGCCCGGAGGCTCTAGGGCCCGGAGGTTCATGAAAAAATGAAAAACATTCATTTTCTGCTCCAGCTTATTATTAGAAAATTTCAAATAAACGCTTATCCACATATTTTATTTACATACTTTCATTGCTATAGATTTCTGCACCAATTTTGAAAATTTAAACTGGTGTAACTACCAATATTACGTGAAAATTTGATGATTTTTTTATTTCTTGTTGAGAAATGGGACCCCCTTAGCAAATAAAACGCTATGGTATATGGTTAAATCGTAAAACGCTAAGGCGGGTCTACGATACACGAGTAGTTTGCTGACAAATCGTACATATTCAATGATATTACAGAAAAAAGAAAACTTGCTTGGCGCGACACCCAAGTTTTTGAAAAAACTGTTTTTGCAAACTCGAAATTCCAGCTTTTCATTTTAGGGCATTTGACCTTGATAAGTACAAAATTTTTCGCCTTCGGCGCCTCTTTTGCGACTAGTGTTATCTTACTATCTAAATTTATGTCACGCTTTTCCGGATTCAAAATCTGGCAACCCTAGACATAAGTCACAAAAATAAATTAGTCATTTTACGTCCCTATGGGGGCCCGGCCAAAAGTTTGGAACACAACTAAAAATCGCGTTGTTACGCCACTGACTAAATTCAAATATTAAATTCTGTACATGATGATTTTCCACCAAGATCTCTGAAGGCCTTGAAGATTCATACAAACTGATGATTTATTTGTTATTATTTTTGTTTTTTGTGTATAATGTAACATCTAATGCACGTTTTTGTTTAGGAACCAAATAATCTCACAAATCTGAATTCGTACCGATACAATGGTTTGATACACAAAAAATCAGTTGGCATCGTTGATGCTCCTGACAAGAAAGGATTCACTGTTGTTTACAAAAAAGCAAGCAAGCAGGTGAGACTAATTCGGTTTTTAAAATACATCTTGTATGTTTTACAATGAGCTCTGCTGACTTTTAAGAGGAGGTTATACTGCTAGTGATTTGTCAAATGGGGAAAACCCGCAAATTTTGAAAATGATCCTATTGAATAGTTTACTATCCAAAACAAATTCCGCAATTTTCGTTTTTTATATTTGAGACTTATTTTCGTCATAATTAAACACGAAACGTGAATCACACTTGAAGCGCAATATTTGAATGACGCTGTGACGTACGGGGACTACAGATTAGGTAGGGATTTTAACATGCGCAAACCGATCCGTTAACACTCTTGAGCCCCCGCTCATTCTTCCACTCCTCCCCACTTTATCCAGGGAGACGCGTTATACCACGGCGCAACGGATAGGCCTCCTACGTCACAGAAAGCGCGCGTCTTAGCCCTCCCGGTTATGCTGCTTTTCTAGTTGCATGTTTTTCTTCTAGCACGGCGCATAATCAAAATTTTTTCATGGTACGCGATACATATTCTATTTGTGCTTGATATTACAGTACTAAAAGTTAAAAATTCGATTAAGCGGGTCTTCCCCATTGCTACATACCCAACGCGAGAAGATGCATTTTGCAAGAATTACCTGAATAAAGTTCTGTGCTCTCTGTTATTCTTAACCGATTTTAATTCTAAAAAATGTTCTGCCATATTGAGTACTTTACATTCACCGAGTTTGTTCTTGAAAATTTGCAACAGTAAAACATAATGCAATGTAAGTGCAACTGAAGCTGCGTTAATTTCAAAAAATTTTTCGTTACAAAAATTGAAAAAGCCGCATGTAGGATTCATTTTCACTAGAAAAATTTGAAATTTAATAATCTTTATTTATGACCCCAAAAACAGTTATTCAACTGATAACAGGGCCTACCCATACTCATTACAAAAGAAGAAAAATAGCCAGCGGCATATAATAACATTCACAAATTATCAACATAATACCCACATGCGGTGGCTGGATCGGGAACTTTGGCGTAAATTCACTATGAATTCGTTATAAGTTTACCCCACATACTAAAATAGTGACACGCTGGTTTATTGACCTTCATACTTCTGAAGATGCTGACGTTGTCAGCAAAACGTTCGCTGAACTTAATTACTGTGTCACTGTTTTGGCATTTCGGTTAAACTTGTAAAGAATTCATAGTTTATTTCTAGCTTACTAAGCTATTGCTAATCTGATGACCTTGAAATTTCCAGCAGGAAACAAAATGAATTTGAAAATTGAAATGGGGAACAGTAGCTTAATTAATCAGTGGTACTGGACTGTTCGAACAACTACTCCTCGGGCAAATACCCCGTAAGGCATTGAATTATAGAACTAAATCCAGATTTTTTGTATTACGAAACGTCACAGAATGCTACCCCACCTAAGGTGGCTTTGAAGCAATCATAATGTGTCTCCATGTACGTGCTTTTAAGCAGGTCTTTGTTTAAAGAGTGACTGCTTTACGTGAAATTCCAATTTTACATGCGGATTTGACCTCCCCCTTCGGACTCGTAATATTGCTGGGTAACGTATTTCGTGTTTAACAAAAAGTATTATTCGATAATTCAAAACATCTTGTGGTATTACATTCGATAATAATAGTGTTAACGCCTTCAAGAACAAGTTAGACGATATTTTGTTGAAGTGAATTTAATTGTTTTCAACTATTAACGTTTCAATGGTTTATTTTTTTTTGCTTATAATACGAGGGGAGGTCCAATAATTCGCGGAATCGAGGGGATAACGGAGGGGTGGGATTATATGTGCTTAAAGGTTGATTCTGTAGTTCATTCTGAGTATATGTTCCAAGTTTCAGCCTAATAAGGTCATTAGCATCTGTCATATCGCCGATTAAGCAAGCTAAGTTCCAAGTATGGAGAAAATTGAATTTCGTGCTGTCATCAAATTTTTATCAAAACAAGGAAAAAATCCTCGAATCATTGTAGAAGAGATGAGGGCCGTTTACGGCGAATCGTGTCCTGGAAAAACAATGATTTACAAGTGATATAATCTGTTCAGGCAAGGCACAGAGTCAATTGAAGATGGCTCCCGCTCGGGACGACCCATTGAAGTGACTTGCCCACAAATTATTGAAAAAGTTGAGAAACTTGTAGTGCAAGATGCTCTTTTGAAGAAGAAACAACTTGCTGAAATGGTTGGAGTATCACCCACAACTATTTTAAGGATTCTCCATGAACATCTAGGGATGTCAAAAGTAAGCGCAAGATGGGTGCCGAGGAAGCTCACACCGCTTCAAAAACTTGAGTGTGCACGCGAATTTTTGGACATCTGTAGAGACGATGAAGATCAAGTTTTGAATCAAATTGTCACTGGTGATGAAACTTGGGTTCACTATTATGAGCCTGAGTCAAAGCAGGAGTCTATACAGTGGCACAAAAAGGGCACAGCACCCCCCAAAAAGTTCAAGGTGTTGCAATGAGCTGAGAAGATCATGGCAACTGTGTTTTGGGCTTCAGAGGGTATTCTGCTGATTGATTATAAAGATAAGGGTACCACAATAACAATAACTGGAAGATATTACGCTGACCTGCTGGAACGACTGAAAGATGCTGTGAAGGAAAAAAGACGAGGAAAGTGGACCAAAGGGGTGTTGCTTTTGCACGACAACGCGCCAGTGCACAAGAGCAATTTTGCGTTGACTACTCTTCACAGCTGTGGCTTCCAAACATTGAACCACCCTCCCTATAGTCCAGACTTAGCCCCGTCAGATTATTATTTATTCCCAAATTTGAAAAAAGAACTTCGAGGGAAGAAATTTCTGGATGATGAAGTGAAAACTGCTATTTCGGAGTACATATTTTGAAGCCAAAGAAAAAACTTTTTTCTCGAAGGCATAAGAAAACTTATTGAAAGATCTGATAAATGTATTAGGCTTAAGGGGGAATACATTGAAAAGAAAAAATGAAAGCATTAGTTTTTTTTGCCCTTCATGCCCTCCATTCCGCGAATTATTGGACCTCCCCTCGTATATCTAACATGATAATGTAAGTGAAGCATAAGCAGCCTATGGCTGTCTATTTTTACGTAATAATAATAGTAATGCTGATTATGCTCTTTACTCAAAACGTATGGGTAAGATGCCATCCAGGTTAGAATTCCACAAAAAAATGGATAAGATTGTGACTGCTAGACATTTACAGTCGAATCTTAAATATGTTATGTAGAATGGACACTTGTGTTCTCTATGGTGCTGAATGAGTTTAGGTAATCCATTAAATCAGAAGTGTAACAACCTCCTCTTAATTAAACCGTTCAAACTTTCTTTATGCAGGATGTTTTTACATGATAACATTGCCATCTTTTTGACCTTAATACATACAGTTTTGGTTAAACGAGGAAAAAGTTTTGCATTTACACAAACAGTCACAAAACAGTTTTAATTAATAACCATGGGTCGCTTGATAGAAACAGAGAAAGGAAAATTAAGGTTTTTTTTACTTTTCCATAACTTCTGTGTGGTAGCCTGATATTTTTCACTAATATTATAAATCCAGTAGTACTTCCAAAACATACTGCCTACTTGATTTGAAAATGTTGGATCTGATTTCAAATTTTTTATGGGTCCATCAGGGGCATGTAACTTAAATCAACTCTTATTTGCACTAAAAGCTTCTGTGAACGGACACTAGTGGCACTATATGCCAACAGAAAACGGAACATGTTTCTCCAAAAGATTTAGTTGGCGGTATTTGAATTTTCAATTTAATGTCAGTTTTAAAGTGTCGGCCGCGTCTTTTTTGTAGATTTTTTGTGTTTTGTATTATAATGTTTTGCGATATGCGAAGAGTAAAAAAGTGTTGTGTAAAAGACTGTGAAGAATAATCAGTGTGCGACATAGATTTCCAATCAAAGATATGAACATTTTCAACATTTGGGTGGAAATAATACAAAATTTATGAATCCGATAAATTACGGTTAGAACCCGCTTTTTATAGCAACCATTTATTTCGCTTTTTGATAATACACTGGAGACAAAATGCTTATTATGGAAAAACATTCATTTTATAAGGCAACGAAGGTATTTGTAAAAATTATAGCATTTACTTTTCACTTAATATCCACTAGATGAAGCCGTGGGCTATGCTCCACGACTTTTACGTAGTGGTGAATCGGTGTAGTAATTATACTTAAAACTTAGGTGCATCCCAGGTGCACCACAAAATATTCCCATGGAATTTCTTATTAATTAATTGCGTTTAATTTAATACGGCAAAAACCATTCAACCCCAGGTTGAACTACGACTGCGAACAGTGCTGAGCAGATCCAAGCGTCCATCGGAATGATGCCGATGCAATTTTCTTATTTGCGTTAAAGAAACACCTGATCGAGTGCACGACCTCACCCATACGATCTCCGCCAGTTGAAAAGAGACCGAGCGACCGATATCCCCACCCGCATTTAAGTGTTGCGCCAGTTCGCTTTTAATATTATGATTATGCATAATTATAAATTGATTACTTCCATTATTTTTGAATATGTTTTTTGTATAAGTAACAATATAATGTACTGTTGTATTAACTAATAAACAATTTTATATCTGATCTCTTATTTCATAGTTTTATTTGATATTTGGAAGCTGAAGTTAATACAATTTGAAATCTCCCGCCACACCGGCTTGTCATCGCGCCACCTGCTGTCTGTTCACATAACTACCAACTGCTGTGATTCGATGTCACTATAGTGCCAATAGTTTTAGTATAGGAGTTGCCAATCTCTAAGGTATTTTGTCCACAGAACACCCAAATAAGAACGCGCAGCTTAATGTTAAAAGTACGAACCGCGTTTAGCGCCATCTCTAGCTGTTTACAAGAACCAATTGTGTACAGACGCGCGTAGATAGAATTGAAATTTAAACTTTATTTTTATTAAGGGGATAGTCCGCAGAACTCCAACATAAGAATCCGCGATCGGATTATCATAGACACACGACACGATATCATTAGCGAGTATTTTGCATCCTAGGGGATTAATTTTCCCACTCCACATTTTACCTCCGGCATCGGAATCTATCTCACTTCTACATTAAAAATTATAATAGCGCTATTTCACTTTCGGCTGCTTTTGATGTCAACTATACTTGACTTTTACGATCTGTATGATTTATTATCGCTAAAGGTTGGGTTACACTTTTGGAAGAAAATAAAGCTTGAAACCCACCGTACACATTCTAATATTGCTTATGTGTAATTACAAGGCCCCCTATAATTATCGTTTTAGTATTTATTGGAAACGGCAGATAGTTAGGCGGCTTATGTCTATTGTGTTTATGTACTGCCTAGGAATTTTACCATAAAATAGGTACCTATATTTCCTTTTGTTCGCGTGTAGATCAGTATAACATAATCACTCACATGTCAGATGCAAAATGAGAGTCGTAGGAAGTTGAGTACTTAACGTATGGCCATGTTCCTTTTTTGCCTTGAATCCAATATTTCAGGCAATAAATGATCAATATAAAAAGTTTTCAATTTCTCTTTCATATTAAAAGACCAAAAATGTTTGTCCTGTTTTATCTAAAATAAAAGTCATTTATAAAGGTTAATAAATAATTTTAACGTCTACTCGTTTAGGTACCGTTTCAATATGTACTGCTTTATTTGTCCATACAACGAAGTGGCAAATATCCATATTTGTCACTTCTAGCTGGCCCTGGATTTGGTAATAATAATTATGGGTTTTCTTCAATCTAATATCACTTTCATCCTTAGAAACTTGAAGAAAGTCGAGCGCCTTGGACATTTCACGTAAATCCATATTTCTGGCTTTGTATGGACACTTAATCTCCACTATTCCGTTTGATCCTTTCGTTAAGCCATCTGGACTTGCTGATAAATATGGTAATGAGCGATGGATGAACATGCCACACGCATCTACTTCTAAACCAGTTTTTTCTTGGAAGGCTAAGATAGCAATAGATTCATGCTCTAGCCCGTATCTCGTTGCAACATTGCCCTTGAAAGAACCATATAAAATATTCTTAACCAAGTTGCACCTCGGAGTAGATTTCTTCAGCTTGCAAACTCGACCAAAGTTTGAAGCTGTTAGCCTTTTAAGTCTCTCTTCCATCCACAATTGATTGCCGCTTTGGCCAACAGTGTCAGTTTGTAATTGCTGGCAATCAATGGCTTTCAAATCTTCTAGGAATTTAGTTTTTTGTTGCTCCAATTCTTCTGGCGGTATGTCACGTAACGGAAGAGCGAGCGGTTCGGAAGCATCAGGGCCGTAATCTCTATCTGCTTCAAAGAGTACTTTCCGTATTTTGGTATATTTGCGTTTATTTTTGGAGTTATATTCCATTTGTTTCTTCTTTTTAATTATATATTTCTTCGTATACATTCCAGGACTTTTCGAAGTTGCAGTTTTCTTTAATACTCTATGATATTCTCCTTTAGAATTTAAAGATAATGCTGCTGCGTGACATCTCGTTTGATAACTTCCCCGGCTACTAAAATTAACGCGTTTTCCACCTACAAATTTCGCCAAAATACTGTTGTAGCATTCAGCTATGTTATTATCCACATCATAAAGCAGGCTAGACGAATGGTGGACAAGTCTGTTTGCTGCCGCCAGTATATCATTCCATAAACCGCAGGCCTTCATTTCTGGAACGCAGTTTTTTTCTTCGGCTTTTCTTTTACCATTACAGAAATATTTCAGCTCTGCGCATCGTTCGTGTTCCCCAAATACGTGGCTTAAACTGTTTTTAATATCGCCCTGTAACATTGTCACTTTCTCTATAGTAGAAGCATTGCTATTTTTCCTGTGCTTGATAGCACACTGCAAAGCTACTCGGAGCCTCTTTATATTATTTTTTAAAACGTTCCTAAGTTCCGGACTAACTAATTGTAGGGAACTGCTGTATACGTCTCCTGGTGTAATAATTTGCAATATTTGTTTGGAGTTATTGCAAATTTTTCTGTATCTGTTTCCTCTAAAAGCGATTAGGTATAACGAAATTTTGATTAGGTATAGATCTATTAGTAGGGGGGTATCAGAAAGAGTTAGGGAAAAGCGAAAGGTTTGGAAGATAATAAAGAATAGGAGAGATAGGATGGTATGCCACCTTCTAAGACACGAAGGAATAGTTCGCGACATACTAGAGTAAGAGATGGGAATAAAAAGAGGTAGGCCTAGATTAGACTACTGCTCTCAAATAGTTAGGGATGTAGGATGTTCTACTTTTAGGGAAATGTGTAGGTTAGCTTAGGACTGAGAAACTTATGATGATCTATTAGTAGTTGCCTACCTGAATTTGCATTTCGCATTATTTCTCGAGGGAAATGTTTTGCCACGTTTTTGGATACGGCCCATTTTTAAATTTCGGTAAGATTTACGCTTCCGTCGCCCCTATCCAAAATTCAATTCGAAATTCAAAATCTCCCAGTTCCAACCTTCTTACAAAAAGCAAAAAGCCATAAAAGTCGGGGCAAGTGTTATCAAAGGTGCCGCGCACAGAGGGGTATATTCTTCTGCATCGCGCTGCCGACTTATCTACGACGTACCTCTTCTTGACGCTGGTTATCTGCGTGTGGGATTTTCTAAATATTAATCTAAAAACATGCATTTGTTTTTCCAGGATAACTCAAAAACCAATTATCATATCGAGATAATTTTTTTTCCACCTAAAGACGAAATCTTTCTCTTTCGGCTGTACTAGAATTAATTGAAAATTTTAATGGAAAATATGTGTAAAAGCGGCGTAAATTTCAGTTATTTTTTTATCTAAATTTACAACTAATTTTTTAATACTAAATAATAATATTTCAAAACAAATCTAGTACAGACGAAAGAGTGATATGTTCTTAGGAGATTGACACCAAATTTAAAGCAATGTGTCAAATGGTTCTCTTATAAAATTGGAAATACCAAATGCTTGTAAAAGACTGTGGTGAACTATCCCCTTAATATTAAAAATCCAACTAAATTAAAGAAAACAAAGACTATGCATGCTTATATGTATATGTAGGCATCAATTTTATTTAATCAGCATTTTACATTGAAAGTAGAAACATAAATAATGCTAAAGAACGCCAAATAGGCATTCTTTAGCGCACGAAAACTAATACTAAAATCAAACTTACTCCTAAATGTTAATTACAAAATTTGCGCAATTAAGTATATTAATTCAACACCAGGAAACGTTGAAGGAAGACATGTCGATGTCCGAGTAAAAACTTCTAATTCGCAGGGATGTCAAAGAAGTACCTACTGACGGAAGTCAAAATATATACGTGGCCTGCTGCTTTTTTGTGCATAATTATTTTTTCTTAGTTATGCACCTATTTCTGATGCAATATTTATTGCCTATCGAGAAAACGTAACCATATTTAGATGTTCTGCGAACGTAACCACGGAATATCTAAAATAACGCACAATTTTTAAATTTTCCATTTTGTCTGACGATGCCAGTTGCGACAGAAAGCGCATACTTTGGATTAAAATTTCACGAAATCGGTAATACAGTGTTTCGACGGCAAATGTCAAAGTCGTAGTGCCATCTAAAACGGTTTACAGAAACTGAAGCTAACATAGTTCAAGGTCGTGCATAACAGTGAAACCCCCCTGATTTTGTCTCTGGGGTCCATTTTGAATGTCTATGTTCACATACTGGTGGCACTTATTTTTCTCTGCAATTTGATATGACATAATTACCATGTTTTCATGGGTATTGAATTCGAACTGAGTACATACTAGTACAATACTTTACCTATTTTCATGCGAGTATTCAAATCGTTTTGAAACCTCTTTTAATACTAGACTGAAATTTTGATATTTGACATAAGTGAACTATAAAAAAGTATGTCATAAATCACTTGTGGCAATCATAAACTAGTGTAGTGGCAACTCTCAAAGCAACATTTTCTGTCATTCGTAAACTTTAGAAGTAAATAAAGTATGAATTAGCTGATTACCAAAGTACCTAATCTAACTTACCTAACTTCACAGACACATCTGACAATTATGTCCGTAAGTGCCAGTTTTCAATTCTACATACGCTTACATGAATTTCAATTCAGACAAGATCTCAAAATTAGGCGATTCGACCTTGAAGCTGGAAACTGTTTCAATACAAAACTGCAAGCGTTTTCATTGGATATTCAGTACAAAATGAGTACTCAGTTCAAATTCAGTACTCCATGAAAACATAGTAGATATTATAGTACGAGAGCCCACGACCAAAACCATGTCTCATAGCATCCCGGCTAAAATCATATGAAATAGATAGATTAGATGGGCCTAGACCCGACTTAAGTGGGCAGAACGATCAGAAACCCAGCAGCTTCGTGAGAGGCTATTTCTGCTATGCCACAAAAAATTGGTTGACTGTATTATCACATCCCGTCTGATATTCAAAATGTACATAGATTTTGTTATTTGGTTACTAAAATTTTTGTTTTCAGACATTTTCCGCACAGCGTCTGACCTGAGCGCATTTTCAAAAATGTCAACAAATTTTACCACACTGTATCATAGCATCCCGGTTAATTTTTTCTTTAAATGTTCTTTATGGCTGCCGAGATTGCCAAAATACTGTTTTCAGACATTTTCAATACCGCCTATAATTCCCAAAAGGAAAAAAACGTTTCGGAGTCGCCCAGTTCTTGTTACGCTTCCATGTTCTATAACTTACGAGTTGTACCTATGTGCCTGTCTCGCGTATACTGACTGTCGGTTGTTCCAATTTTTGTAAAATGTCAAACTTAACTTGTGTGTTTTGCACTCGAAAAACTAATGCAAAAGTGAAAATATTTACAAAAGAAACCTTAAGTAAGTGCAACGAAGTAGCTGAATATCGGAGTAAGAAGCATTCTGCGAGAAAATCGATTTATTAAAAAATTGACTTGCCAAAAACTGTTGATACGGACAAAGAGTACCATTCAATATGCTATAAAAATTTTACGGCCGTGAAGGTAGGTACCAAAGGATTGTACTGTTTGTCAGGAAAATGTTGTTGACATTTCGACGTCAGCGGATTCGAGCAATGAAATCGGTAATTTTTTGGAAGAAGGTGCATCTACGTCAAGAGCATGGCAAGAAAAAAATATATATACGCAATGTGTGCGTTCCTGGGGAGGGGAGTGTGTGTTGAGTATCGAATATTTGTCTGATTTGTTAGATGCTGCACTCAATTTGTCTGATATGAATTTTTTCTACATCTGGGCAACTTATTTTATCATGTTCAACTGTTTTCAGACGAGATGTTATGATACTGTTGACCGAAATTCGTTAACATTTTCGAAATGCTCTAAAAATGTAAGACTTTCTTCTGAAAATTGATTTTTTCGCATCATCTCATTGAATATTGAAGTCGGTTTTCTATTTTGTAGGACAAAAATATTATTTATTCTTTGTCCTCTTGCTAAATCACAGCAGCATGGGTGTTTATGAAAGAAAACTTTTTCTCATAGCAATGCTGACCAACAAAAATAATTTGATTTCTTGAGTTTTTCTCTTTTGGAGAAAACTAAAACCAAAATTTTGGTATGTAAGACTAATACTAATATACAAATAGCAAAATGAGAATATAGAGGCAATTGCGGATTTCTGTTATTTAGGAAGTCAACTCTGGATGGTGGGAGCACTAGAGATATGAAACAAAGAATAGCACCGGGTCGAGTTTCATTTAGCAAAAAGAAACACCTGTTATGCTCGGAAACAGTTAATGTAGAAACTTGGAAGAGACTGTGAGAAGTATATATGGAGTATGGCATTGTATGGTTGCGAAACTTGGACAACAGGAGAAGCGGATCGAAAAAGAAAAGAACGAAAGTGTTTGAAATGTGGTGCTACAGACACATGATGAAAATACCTTGGATAGATAAGGTTAGCATTAGGGAGGTATTGGAAAGAGTTGGTGAAAGGTATGGAAGACATAAAGAATATGAGAGATAGATGGTAGGACACCTTCTGAGACATGATGGATTAGTTCGCAACATACTAGAATCAGAGATAGAAATAAAAAGAGGTAGGGGTAGGCCCAGATCTGACTACTGTTCTCAAATAGTTGGGGATGTTCTACTTTTAGGGCAGTGCGTAGGTTACCTCAAGATAGTAAATGATTGAGGTACGCGTCCAATCAGTTTTCGGACTGAGAACTTTATGATGATTGATGATGGAGAAAACTACGGCTGTTCTACTATTGCGTATTATATCAAATTGTGCCGAAAAATAACTGCCATTAATAAATGCAGACATTCAATTTAACATCAATGATATTTTCAAATCAAGTAGATACTTTAAAAGTGCAACTGGGTTCGTAATATGCGCACTCGCTGTAATACCAAGTTTCATTGCATTGTCTACCATATAGACGTTATTGAAAAAAGTTTAAATTACAGATTTCCCTTTTTCTGTTTATACCAAATGATCCACGGTTATTAACAAAAAATTGAAACTGTTCTAACCTCGGTTCTAACCATTCATGAAACTGTGAAACTTTTTCCTAATAATTTAACTGAAACTGTATTTATCAAAGTTAAGAAGATTGTAATATTAATGGCATGTAAGGAAGACATACTGTATGTTCATATATTTTTAATTGAATTACGTGAATGTGCAAATTTCTAATATATTATAAGAAGTTTAGGTAAAAAAATTTGTATGATGTAATATAATGTTATTTCTGGATGCCTTTAATGAAGACGTCAAATTCATCACCCATCTTATCTGATTATAAAAAAATACTTGCATGCTGATAACTTGTTACCTAAATTTTTTTGATTTTAGAATTTTGATTTTAGAACAAGCCTCGGAAGAACACAGTAAGACGTACTATGAAATCAGGTCCAAGACGATCTTTGTATAAACTGAAGCGTTTGTTAAACAAGAATAAATATCGTACAGATTTGACAAAGGTAGGTATTATTGTTTGTTTTAATTAAGGAAGAGTGTAGTGTTACATGGTATACCCTGTTCCCTTAAATATGGTAAATGCAGGAGGTCGCAGCAAACGACTGATTGACCGAAAACTTTTTTTTTAAGATAATTTGTTTCCAAAAATTGACTAGGGATAAAAGCAATAAAAATAACCCGTTGCAAGTAAACCGCTTCTCCAAAGTCAACAAATCTTTAGCGCAACACTTCAGTTTTGGACTATGCCGTTATCTAGGCATAGTGTAAACTAGGGCTGGGCGATACCAGAAATGCGGTATCGTATATCGATACCTTCAAAGTATCGATACTATGCAAAGTATCGAAAGTATCGAAGTATCGCGGTATCGAAAGTATCGAGGTATCGACAATTTTGAGGTATCGAAAGTATTGAGGTATCGAAAGTATCGAAGTATTGAGGTATCGAAAGTATCGAAGAATCGAAAGTACTGAGGTATCAAAAGTAGCGAGGTGTCAAAAGTATCTAGAATTCTAAATTAGAGGAATAGGTAAATTGGTATTGATGTATGAAACGTATGTATATGTCGAAGCCACATAACAAAACCTGTCGTTTTATAAAACGTCTAGTCGTTTTGTGAGTCTGGGTACCTCATTAGATAAGGGAATCACATTCCAAGAAACACACGTTTTATAAAACGACAGGTTTTGTTATGTGGCTATGACATATATACCTTAGTGAATTTGTTACTACGTATACGTAAATAAATTTATTAAATAAACGAAACAAAAACATTATATTATAAAAATAATAAATAGTACCTACTACTGCTGCTACCTACTCCAAATCGGTACAAAACAAAACTACCTATTTTGGTAGAAATTTTTTGACAAAAAAAATAGTTGTTCTGCATGTTCAGAGGTGTCTGTGGTTCCGTTTCCACCACAACTAAACACACGTTCCGATGCTGTACCTGTGCCTTGGCATGATAAAATTTTGTTACTAAATTCCGCTAAAATAGGAAATGCACTTTGGTGCAATTTCCACCATGCAAGAGGTCCCCATTGCCTCATATTAATTGCACTCCATTTTCAAGTTATCTTCTTTCGTAGCAGCAGAAGACACTGAATTTTCTGTACTTGTGCTTGACAACAGAGCAGCTATGCCACTTAACTTTTCTTTTTCTTTACGAGGTAGAACTTCATCAACGAAGAGTTTGTTAATTAATTGATTTATTGTTAGTTCCAAGTTCACCTTAACGCAGAAGAGATATCGAAAGTAACGAGGTATCGAAAGTATCGAGGCATCGAAAGTATCGAGGTATCGAAAGTATCGAGGTATCGAAAGTATCAAGGTATCGAAAGTATCGGTATTGTAGTAGATTGTTTTTCAAATTTAAATTTGCCGCCTTGTGCCGTTTCCGGTGGACAGAGGGGAGATGGGAAGTGCGTGAGAGTGCCGTGCGCAGACAGAGTTAGTTAGGAAGTAGGAAAGGGATGATGGCGTTGGTTTTTGTGCTTGGCCATCAAAGAGAAATTTGTTAATTGTCTTAAGTTCAATGTTAAATAAAAGTTATTATAAAACACGCCCAAAGTTACTACAATTTCTCAGAAGTGGGATAAAGAACAATTACGGAAGAATTAAGTGTTAGTGTTACGCGCAAATAGTCGTAGAAGGTGTAAGAAATTATGGAAGGCGGTGTGAACAGTGCATCTGCGAGCGAGGTAACAATGGACATGGATGAAATCATACAAACGTCCGTACGAGCAATTTTATTGCATGAAGAAGCACGTAGGAGAAACGTGGTCGAAGATGACGCTAACGTGCGAAGCGCGAATGGCGGGAAATTTAAAAATAGCGAGATAGCAGCTCTTTTACCGGAGTTCAGAGGCTTTGAAGACGATGCAGAAAAATGGATTCAAAGGGTTGAAACTGTACAAGCGACATATAACGTTCCAGATGACGTAATGCAACTGATAGCGTTGGGGAAGCTAGCCGGAACGGCGCGAACTTGGTACTATTCAAAAAATGAATACGTTACGATGGGTTGGAACAATCTGAAGTTTGAGTTGGTTAATATGTATTCCGCCCGACCGAGCAGAGTTGCCAACATGCGAAAATTCGAGTCGCGCAAATGGAAACGCAGTGAGAACTTCACTTCCTACCTTACCGATAAAGTGAACTTGGGTAATGAAGTCGGTATGTTAGAGTCAGATTTGATAGAATACGTCATCGATGGTTTTGACAATTCTAACCTCCAATGTCAAGCAAGAATGAGGGATTTTAAATCACTTCAAGAATTAATACGTGTGATGAAAAATGTAACGGTAGAAGATCGTAGTCAAAATACGAGCCTACAACAGAAGAAACCAGTAGGAGTTGTGCCAGCATCTGCGACTTTTAAGAGTTCAACTGTACGTTGTTTTAACTGCAATGTTGTTGGACATCGTATTAGTGAATGCAAGAAACCAAAGCGCCCACCAGGTTCATGTTATAATTGTGGATCCCGTGATCATCAAAGGCGTGACTGTCCCGTTCGCCGTGACACCTTCACTCCAGGTCCAGCTGATACGACAACTCATGTTTTGTCTAGTGACAGCTGCCTCCCAAGCCCTGCTCCGATGGTGAGCCTCCAGTTCCGAATGACGCCAACAGATGAGTATCCAGTCAAAATCCTTGCTTTAATTGATAGTGGTAGTCCAATTTCATTGGTAAAAGAGAACATTATTTCTTCTGATTTATGGGAACCGTGTGATAAACTGTTAAATTTTGTTGGTATTAATAACAGTAAAGTTGAGGTTAAAGGTTGTTTCACACGTGTTGTTGTGTTTAATGATGTTGAGATTGATGTAAAATTTTATGTAGTTCCTGAATACACCATGCAGAGCTCTTGTTTGCTAGGTAGATTTGTTATTTGCAGTGGTAAAATTAAAGTTGTTTTAGGAAGTGACGTAAAGATAGAGCCTGCAGAATCAAGTAGTATTGACGGTACTTGTATAGATAATGATATTTTAAATATTGATGTATTCAACTATGAAGGTGAGATTTGCGATTTAAACATAAACATTAATCCAGATGTAGAGGCAGCAACAAAGCTTAAAGTAAAAAATGATCTAATTAGCAATTATGTTGAAAGTGATAAACCTGAGAAGCCTATAACCGATCTTACAATGAAACTGGTTGTGTCCCCGAATCATGTACCTTTTTATTCTCATCCCCGTAGATTATCTTATGTTGAAAAGGGCATTGTCCAGGGAATTTTAAATGATTTATTGTCTCGTAAAATTATTAAAAAAAGTTGTTCTCAGTATAGCTCGCCTATAGTTCTTGTTGGAAAGAAAAATGGCAATACTCGTATGTGTGTTGACTTCAGACAGTTAAATAAAATAACGGCGAGGGATAACTACCCAATGCCACTTATAGATGACCAGTTGGATAGCTTGAGGGATAAGAAGTGGTTCACCAGGTTGGACTTAAAGGATGCGTTCCATCACATTTTGATGGATGAAGAATCTACAAAGTTCACAAGTTTTGTTACGCGCCTAGGTCAGTATGAATACTTACGTGTTCCTTTCGGATTACGAAATAGCCCTGCTATGTTCATGAGATTTGTTAATACTGCGTTTAGAGATTTGCTAGACCAGTCAAAAGTTATAATTTATATGGACGACATATTAGTTGCTGATAAAGACCTTGACCAGCATTTAAATACTTTAAATGAAGTATATAAAGTTCTGACTGAAAATTTACTCACCTTGCGATTGGATAAATGTAGTTTTTTACAAACACGGATTACTTACCTTGGTTATGAAGTAGATAAAGATGGTATCCGTCCTAGTACGGAAAATACTAGATCCGTATTAGATTTCCCTGTGCCAACTAATTTTAAAATGTTGCATAGTTTAATTGGCTTAGCCTCATATTTTCGTAGATTCATGAACAATTTTGCAGTACTGGCTAAACCTTTGTACGATATTTTAAAAAATAATAAATCTCATTCAAATTTTGTGTTTGGTGCAGCTCAGTTAGAGTCGTTCGAAAAAATCAAAAACTTGTTATCATCTAAACCTTTATTGAGTATATATTCACCTACATTAGAAACCCAATTACATTGTGATGCTAGTTCTTTTGGTTTTGCGTCAATTCTAGTTCAGAAGCAAGATGATGGATTTTTCCACCCGGTGTTTTATTTTAGCAAACGAACAAGTGATGCAGAATCTAAGTATCACAGCTTCGAACTTGAAGCCCTGTGCATTGTATATTCGTTAGAGAGATTCAGAATTTATTTGCAAGGAATACCTTTTAAAATTGTGACAGATTGCAACAGCTTGAAGTTGACCCTGGAAAAAAAGGATGTTAATCCAAGAATATTGCGTTGGTCCCTTGTATTACATAATTTTGATTTTGAATTAGAGCACCGGAAGTGTGAGAGGATGCGTCATGTGGATGCCCTTAGTAGGATGATACACAATATACATATTTTGGAAGGGAATTCATTTGAACGCAATTTAGCATTGAAACAAACTTTAGATCCAGAGGTAAATAAAATTAGGAACCTATTAGAAAAAGAAGAACATCGAATGTTTGAAATGCGAAATGGATTAGTGTATCGGAAACATGATAAATCTCTTCAGTTTTATGTGCCACAAGATATGGAATTTAATGTTATGCATATTTACCATAATGAAATGGGACATCCTGGTAGAGACAAGACCTTTGAATTAGTCAGCCGAACTTACTGGTTCCCTGAAATGAGAGATAAAATTAAGAAACATATTGAAAGTTGTTTAAAATGTATTGAGTTCAATCCCAAGTCGGGGAAAAGGGAAGGATTTTTACACAACATTCCTAAAGGAGATAAACCTTTCCATTGCAGTCATGTTGATCATTATGGACCCTTATCAATTACAAAGAAGAGGAATAAATATATTTTCGCAGTAATTGATGGATATACAAAGTTCATTAAACTTTATCCTTGCAAGACAACTGTGACGAAAGAAGTTTTGAAATATTTAAGGTTCTATTTCGGTGTGTATAGTCAACCTAACATACTAGTTTCGGATAGAGGAACATGTTTTACCTCTCAAGATTTTAAAGATTTTACGAATGAACGTGGTATATCGCATGTGTTGATTGCAACAGCAGCACCACGTGCAAATGGACAAATTGAAAGAATGAATCGTACTTTGACTCCGTTATTAGCAAAGTTATCGAGTGAAAAGAACGCATGTTGGGATAACATGCTAGAAGAAGTGGAATTTTGTTTCAATAATACAGTCAATAGATCTACAGGTGAAACACCTGCAAAGATGTTGTTTGGAAGGAATCAGATCGGTAAGATTACAGACAATGTTCGTTTGTTTTTGGAATCGATTGATGACAATGAAGGAGAGAACATCGACGAGATCAGAAGGAGAGCTGAGGAAAAGATGTAAAAGTCTCAGGCATACAACAAAAGGTATTATGATCAAAAACATAAAGAAGCTTATGCTTATCAAGAAGGTGCTTATGTGATGGTGTCAAATACTGATACAACTCCAGGCGTAAATAAAAAGCTAATACCTAAATTCAGAGGTCCGTATATCATAAAGAAAGTCTTACCTAATGATCGTTATGTCGTTACCGACATTATAGGGTTTCAATCTACTCAAATGCCTTATGATGGGGTACTGGACGCTTCACGTCTAAAGCCTTATGATCCCTAAAAAAAAAAAAAAGTTGTTGAGTTAGTTATTAAAGTAGTGTTGTAGTTTATGTTTATTTGGCTGCTTACCTTTCAGGGTTGATTATTAAGGTTATGGTTATAACTTTCTACCTGATATGTCTTATGTAACTTGTGAATATATTATGAAACTTATGTTATGTACTACTTATGATTAATGTATCAGATGATTATTTTATGTACTTACATCTTGATCACTTATGTTTACATTATGTACTTACGTTTTAATAATTTATGTTAAGCAAATTATGTTTGCATTATGTACTTATGTTTTAATAACTTATGTTACGCAATTGTGTTTGCCTTATGAACTTACGTTCTAATACCTTATGTTGAGCGATTATGTTTATATTGTTATGACCTTACGTTCCAGTCAATTATGTTGACCATTCTGTATTATTATGTTAGTTTGAGTTTGTGTGATGTCGACAATTAGTTAATGATCGCGGTCGATCATTTGTCAGGCTGGCCGAGTTGTAGTAGATTGTTTTTCAAATTTAAATTTGCCGCCTTGTGCCGTTTCCGGTGGACAGAGGGGAGATGGGAAGTGTGTGAGAGTGCCGTGCGCAGACAGAGTTAGTTAGGAAGTAGGAAAGGGATGATGGCGTTGGTTTTTGTGCTTGGCCATCAAAGAGAAATTTGTTAATTGTCTTAAGTTCAATGTTAAATAAAAGTTATTATAAAACACGCCCAAAGTTACTACAGTATCGATATATTCGATACTTCGATACCTCTATGTAGTCAGTATCAACGACCGATGCTTGATTAGGTATCGATACCTTCTTTAAGTATCGATACTTTTCCCAGCCCTAGTGTAAACTATTTACTGTAATGCTATACCACAGAATACAAACAGAATAATACCTCTTTGTCTGCAGCTTTGATCTTTTAAAGCCGATTTCAGTGGCTGCCATTACCTTGGGTGGCAGAAATTAAACATGATAAATATGAGTATGACCTACCTGTGCTTTGTAGTGGAAACAAGATTGAAGGCGAGTCAGTCACCCAGCATAATGGCTGCCGCGATGCTTGCAAGTGATGCTGTGGCTATACTATATTATATTTAATTAAACATTTATACTTAATAAATATATTAGGTTTTTAGTGATGACACTGTTAACTGAAGAACAATGTTGTTTTTGCATGTATTAACTGATTTGTTTTAAATATTGAATAGGTGTCACAAGTTATTACTGAAAATGTCTTTTAATTTTGTTTTATTTCTAGGTTGCACTACGCAGGGCAAGCGCTGTTCTTAGGTCTCAAAAACCCATCCCTGCCAAGAAGCCAAAGGCTAAGAAAGCAGAATAAAGTACTTGACAATATAATAAAGAAAAAAAAAACAATTGTGTTTAAATTATTATTTTAGAATCATATTTATTTATTTTCATAGAATTTCTTCTGCTGAATGCTGTGTTAATCCATAATGCGATGTTGGTTTGCAAAAAAAATTATAAAAACTTTCTAAAAATGTCCATAAGTCATCCATGGTAACTAATCAGTGTGGTCAATTATTTGTGATTTTCAACGAATCCTTAAAAAATGGACGAGTATACTTTATTGAGAAGTTTGTTGGAAATATTTATTAACCTTTTCGGGGTGGGAAAGGACAGAGTTGCACAAAATTTTGTTGCCCCCCCCATACGGGAAACTACTAAAGTTGCAAGCTCGAAAAGAAGGTTTGGGGCAGAAAACGACCACAGTTTGACAGTACCGTAGCATCATAATAATAAAATAAACTATTCATGACCCTAAAACAGTTCGTGAGGACTGATAACAGGGCCTACAATAGAATAATACAATGCAACAAAAACTCAAAACTAAAGTACAAAATATTAATGCGGCCTCACAAATGTGTAGCTACATTCCCCCCACTGAACTTATTTTATTCCATCCCGTCAGCTGACTTTACATTTACATAATATACACGACAGTCAAGGTTTCTTATACCAGTTTTTTTTTATTTAACTTTATAAATTGGGCCGGCCAACAGATAGAGCAATAAAGGTGCGTGATCGATACGTGTCGAGCATCTCATTGGTCACTGAACAAAACGAAGACGCCCCACTGTCTACCACCCAGTCTGTTTTTTACACGGTAGCCAAAGATTCTTAATCTTTACAGAACCCTGCAGACTCTCGAGATTTTATTGTTTTCGGTGCGGACACGGATTGTTAAAATAGGTACTGACTGGATTGTTGCGAGTCGAAAATCGTTCAGTTTCATAATATGTATACGCGCCACTAACAAGATGTGTGACTTTTTGTGCATTTGTACTTTTAGAAGAAGAAGCGGAGGAGGAACTACTCCCACTTTCCTTGACTAATAAAAAAAGAACATGGAAGTAAGCCAATTGTTTGTTAGTAGGACAACGGAAGAAAGAAGACTTGGAAACTACCTAAAATTTCGAGAATACTTCAGAGTTTCAACTGAGATGTTTCAACTTCGTCTTGCTCATTTGCAAACTTCTTGTCATTGCAGGGTTGAACCGAATTGTATGGGGCGCCGATTGTAAAGTTCGCACACATTAGAAAACCCGTGTAAAATACATCATTTAGACTGAAAACTGAGAAGTTTACCTAGGTTTTATTCTACATTTATAAATAGCAAAATTATTTAATTAAATATTTTGCCATTTATTATATCGCAAGTTGTTTTATAAATCGCATAACATTTAATTAAATGTTGCGCGATTTATTATATCGCAAGTTATTTAATAAATCGAGCGCTTTTTAACAAAAAATTTGATATTTATTAAATAGCAAGTTATTTAATAAATTGAAAGTTATGTAATATATCTCCAGTTATATGTACAATAAAGTCGATATTTATAAATAACATGCTATTTATTAAATGACAAGTAATTTAATATATCAGTGCATTTAAATAAAAAACCGTGCGATTTATTAAATAACGTTATTTATTAAATGTCTTGTGATTTATTAAGGGACTGTCCTAACAAACCGTGCCTTTACGGGGATTCAGCATAAATACGGTGAATATTACTAAAATACGGATGTTTTAGCGGTTTAAAAAGGGGTTGCGATTGTTATGTCTTTGTGTAACTTACTTTAATATATTTTATCTTAAAAGTTGGATATATTTAGGGTTATTAAATAGAAAATTAAACAATGAAAAATCGTAAAGAAACATTTACAACACCTTATGTTGAAAACAAAAACAAGTAAATGTAAGAAAATATTATCCTGAGTTTTCTGTCTCCATTTTAAAAGAAACGTTTTTTTAAATACGTAGCATGTGTTATAGTTAAAACTCCTGAATTGCGACACTGTCTATAGGCACCTGGCTGGCTGAATGCTGAAATAAAACTAAGCTGCCCAAAAAAATAAATTGTTAGAGGTTCTTGGACTTTTAGAAACGAATTTCAATTGCTCACTTAAAAATTTTCATTCAGTTTGAACAGACGAACTCAATTCATTAAAGTTATTATACATGAAAGCGCACTTTGCAAGTTTGTATTCACCGTTTCTAAAAAATGTTGGCACAATTGTTTCACTAGTATTTGTATTAAAAGTTTCAAAATACTTCGTAACATCATTGACTTGTTAACCAGCAGATATTTCCCAAATATTTTTGCAATTCCTTTATCTCAGTTCGTAATATAGTCTTTGGAAAACATTTGAGTTTTTAAATTTACGATAATACAATTATTGCAAGTGCATTTTCTACTGCCGTTTCACAAATATGTACATACATACTTTTTCCGAAGTAATTATTTTAAAATAGTTTTAATGTTCTAACTTTTGTGCGAAAGATTTGGAGAGTGCAAAATTATCACGATGTATAGCACGAAGTCACTTCTGCAATCTTCCTGGTTCCTTATGAGGGAACGAAAATGTACTTTTGTCGTTTTCTTCTTGATTTTTTTCTTTTATAATATTACTGGTGCACCCAGGCACACAACAGTGACGTGGCATCTAAATATACGATTATTTAGAATTGTCTCAAAATTTATAGAAATAATGATGATCACGTTGTTGCCTTACATCAAATTGAAAACAATCGGGGCGCATGTAGTCCTACAGCAGCATGGGTATGTAAATTCACGCGCGTTTAGTCGGACTAGTAAATATAAATCACTGGTGTGGTGGAGAGGAGCATGTTGGTCTGCATCTATCGGAGGCCGCGCTCAAACGGTCAGAAACGAAACTGCAACGCCTACAGCACGTGCTTGCCACCTGATTACTCTATCTGTTCGCCGGCCCAAGTATAGTAGTTTTATGCCAAATTTTCGACTAAAAATAAATACAAAAGATGTGTTACATACATTTTAACAGTTCGGTATAAAATTTAATAACTAAATTATAACAATTGGAAAAAACTGAAAATATATTAAAAGGGAAGGTAGAACACTACTTTCAGTTCCCTAAGTACTGTTCAAGAAAGGGGGAGGCTGAATATTAAAATAGAGGTAGTCTGCTGGCTGCCACAAAGGCAGGTATGGCCGTTAACCACAGATTAGAGACTTGTGGCTTTTACATAAAATAATTCCAATAGAATACGTTGCCTCTACTTTCTGAAGCAATAGGTAGCCTTTGATTTTTTTTCGTTTGTGACGAGCCACTTCTCTGAAGTTATGATACGGGCGTAGTGAGGAATCGGGCAATGTTAGCAATGCCCAGGCAACCTGACCGGACCGTATATCGGTCATTGTTTGCATTGCCCGGGCACTGTTACGTTAGCTTTGCCTTACTTTCCCACTATGCCCGTAGCATATATATTACACAAGTGTCTCCTTCATACGTCAGATTATCGTTCTAAACAAAACATTCCTAAAATTTTTCAATAAAACTAAACTTTTTAGTGTTTTCCACAGGTTTAATCGTTACCGAAAATATTGTTTCGATTTACTAGGTCATCATCAAAAGGTTCTTACAAACATATCTTAAAACTAAAACAGTGCCTTATAAATATACAGTATTCTATTTTATTTTCGTGTGGTGGGGTAAGACTGCTTCTATGATTGGTGAATGGTTACATTCCAACTGGTCATTTGTTATCCATTGATCTGATTTAATGGCTTTACAAATTTCAAAACTTTCCACTAAATTTAATTTTCTACCTTTAGATCCTTTATATAATACATATTTTAAAATAGCTATTATTTAAAGGGGCGGTACTATATACAAATTGTATGTTCAATAACAGATTGAGTGGTAAAATAGGAGCAGTAAATAATGTGGAAACGAGGAGTAACATATCTTCAAATGAGTAGCTCAATAAATATTTGAATGCATGAAAATCCAATTTGGCAGTAAAATGAATAAAGGGGCAGTAACGCGTGTGCAGTCATGAAGTCAGAATGGGTCTGTTAGAAATCGTGGGACAAGTAGTTCTATAAATACTTACGCAGTACAAAATATGATCGGCCTGTTAAATGATACATACATATAATGTTTATTTAAGTTAGGCAGCGAAATAAAAAATAACAATTAACAATAATGTAGATATTAAGAAAAAAATTAATTTACTGCACCATTAAAATTATTCAATGCTAACGACTGAGACTTACAACGCTCCGCTTGACCTTAATTTGACAGATTTTTGGACAAAAAGTGTCAGTTGTAAGCGTTCATAATGCTATTCTCTTCAACCGTGCGCATTTTCATGTGAATAATATTTGAAAAGAATAACATAAACCCTAGCGACTGACACTTTTAATATAAAAGACTGTCAGGTTAAGGTCAAGCGGAACGAAGAGAGCGGAGCGTTGTAAGTCTCAGTCGTTAACACCCAAATGATGCATTATTCGATGCAGCATTACAAAAATGCTGTGTGGAGCAATGCGGCGCAATAGAAGACTCAAAGGGATGAAGCAAAATTAATACTTTTTTACCTGTGAGGGGCTGAGTTCAGTATTTTAAACATTTCTATGGGAAAAGGGGGTGGGGTGCGTTGAATAAATTTAATGGTGCAATGCACTTGCAATTCAGTGATAAGGTACTGAACGAAACGACCTAATATTTATAGGCAAATCTTTTCCGATTGGCCGCCCACGGTGCACTGTCAAGTAAGCTGCGCCTCTTTTAACGGAAGTGTGCCGCTCTTTTCAATGAAAATGACGTTCGATTTTGCCAAACGTCGAGAACTGGCAAACTATTTATCTAACTGCCCATTAATACATTATATTGCCCAATCAATCAAATAATAATTGCACTGGACATTTATTTAATCTACTGCTCGAGTATGTTTTGAACTGCCGTTGTATGATTAAATAACCGACCAAATTCTTTTATATTGCTGGCCACGTTCTACTGCCATATTAAGTTAATTACCGCCAAAAAAGTTTAATACCGCCCGCGTGAATTTTTAACTGCCTGATGAAACTGCCTGGATGTTAAAACAACCGCCCAAATAATTACTTCCCTTTTAAAATAACTTTCGACAAAATTATGATTGTTTACAATACAATGGTCTGAAAAACCCGTCCTGTTTAAATTGTTGGCAATAGACTTTTTATGTTCTTTCAGTCTGGTACTGAAATCCCTCCCAGTTTGACCTTTGTAAATTGCGTTGCAATCATTGCAATTTAACTGACAAACACCACTTTTATCTCCTTTGTTTCTTTTTTCTTTATTATTGGCCAACAATGAACCTAAATTTCTTTTTTTTATGCAAATCGGGTTTTGATCAAGTTTGCTTAAAGGTATTTTTCGCGACTAACCCCAAGTAACCGCCCGGTATGACTTTGGTTAGCACAAAGTCATCCCCCCCATTGAAATGTAGTCGATTTCTGTGACTGCCGCGAAAATATGTGTGGTATGGAGAAATTGTTTTTGTTGCAATCTAACCTCACAATATTATGGAAGGTGAAAATAAAAATTTGTTGATTTTCATGTATGTACCACGAATTGATGATGGACGGAGCAGCTGTATATACAGTAAGAAAAAGAAAATGCGAACATTTCTTTGATAATGATAATATCGTAATGTCTCTTCGCGGCTGTCATCCGTCATAGCATACCAACCGGAACAAACCGTGCTTAAAGCTCGGTATGGTGCGGTATGTTGGAAGAACATACCGCGGTGATGTCATTTGTACTCCCCTCTCATACCATTTCTCGCGAAAATGAATCGGTTACACAAACCGCACATACCGCAACATACTTGGTATGTCGCGAAAAATTCCTTTTATTATTAGTTTCTTTGTAATTTACTAATTTGGTCCTGATACCCTAATGCGCAGAATCTTTTATTTTCTGTAGTGTTCGAAACTAACGTCCAATGGGTCTTCATCAGATTTGGACTTTCTTGTTGAAGTATGCCTCACTTCCGCATATTTCCTGTTTCCTAGTTACCACCATGAGTTCTCCTTTGTCCCATGGAGTCTTTCGAAGAACAGGCTCTTGAATCTTAGTCTTAAACTCAAATGTTGGTTCAGGTATGTCGATGATACTTTCATAATTTGGCCACACAGTTCATATTTCGCATAGAAATACGCGGTCACATATTCACGCGGAAACTGTTTGCGCAACCGTTCCCATCTTTCCGTAACACTTAGTTCATACACAAACGTTTTCCGAAATGCCGATTCGAATTCTACCCACGTTTCCATTAAATCTCTCTTGACCCTATACCACCTACTTGTTGCATCGGTCAAATGAAGCCTCCCTGTCTCCACTATAAACTCATCCGGCCACGAATGTAGCACTGTAATGCTTTTTAGTTTGTGCAACCACTCGCATGCGTCCCCGTCGGATCTCTCGCCATCGAATGTTCCAATGCCCTTAGACAGGTCAGGCATGACATGTAAATTTCCTGCTGAATGGGCCTGCACAGCAGCCAACTGCTCCCTCGTGCTTTCTTCCCTGCAGTTCGGTTTCTTTCCATCATCTGTACCAAGTCAAGTCCGTAAACATCGCAAACATGTCGACTACGGTCTGATCACATGACACACCATGCTGCCTGCCGCCAACTAAACCTTCATACGGCGACCTTGCTGCCTCTCCAAACTCACATCGTGTCCCTCCGCCATGTTGGATACCTAAAATTTCACTTTTTCCACGAAAATTTGGCCCTAATCCCACTTCTGACTTGTTAATGGTTATTTTGTCAGGATGAATAATAATAGAAGTCTGGTGGGCGGTATTTATTAAAATACTGCAATAATTATGGGTGAACAAAGGTATTTTTAGCAGGAGTACGGCGATTCGCTCACGCTGGCTGGTTTCCAACTGCCGCTTCGTGGCTTCGTTCGTTTGCGCGTTCCGACCACGGTGTAACAATGCACCGTAAAAATGCCTAAAAGCTCTAATGAACTTAGAGTGGCATTTCATAATTGTTCTACGAGACCGCGGCTGGCAAATCAAAAGCGAATGTATTGCTGAATAAATCCGTCCGTCCGTCTACGCATGCACCGAAGAAAGAGATGAGCAAGTCCAAGATGCGACAGACGTCACTCGAGAAGAAGGGAATTCTGAATCTCTGCACACGACCCCCAGCGCTGACGTAGGAAATCTCGAAATAAACCGCTGGCGAAGCTCCCCTCCAAGCTTATAAAAGTAGCTGCAGCAGAAGGCAGAAGCCAGTACTTGGTCGTCCGGCCATCAGCTGGGACCAGTGCTCCCAGCATCCGAGATGATGCTGGCCGCCGCAACCGAAATACTAGTACCTGATAAACCGTTCTGACGACGCCGTGTGATCCACTGAAAGTAACTGACCCGTAAATATTTGAGTAAGACAATTTTTGAATAATTACCTGGTGCTTAATGGTTGTTATCACTGCGATATCAACAATTAAACACTATCCAGTCAACAGGGCTGGCCTGGCTTATCCGAGATCAGTGGGTAGTTGTGTGTCCAATCTCGGCAATTAGGGGTTTCTGCTGGTGAAGGTGGGATCGTTTTGGCAACCTCGTGTGGCACTTGTGCCTGTAACTTGAGGCGACATACCGGCGGAAAACGATCGTATCCTGGTAACTGGCGGCCGCTGGTGACATGCCGAGGGCGGACTCATAATTATTTGCTGGCAGCGTATAGACTAGGGGTATTTCCCCAGAGATATAGTAGCCTGGTGCTGCGACGAGAATCTCGCACCAAGGCCCGCCGAGTCTGTACCTTTTGGTGCTCCCATGTAGACTCCGAGGCCGTAGAAATAATTCAGTATTGGATCGTACGTTGGGCGGACCGCACTATCAGAGTACACCGCGAGAACCGGGTTTTTATTTCTGTTTCTTTCACTGTAAATATATCTCGTATTTTGTACATATTCCGTAGTATAATTTCACCGCAATTTTATTCAATGTAAATAGTTAAACAGAATAGAGTCAGGTTATATTTTGTTTATGTCTTTTATTCAATCATTGTTTAGCAATAATTAATGAACCCAACCCTTCTGCGACTAAGAGCGTAAGGGTGAACAACGAATAGATCGTCCCCCGACAAGACTGTACAGGCAACGCAGAGCACGTTCAGAAGCGAACGTGCAGATCCTCCTGAATATACAGTGTGTCCCAATAAGTGAGACCGAGGGACACAGGTGTATATTTAAGGGCCCGAACCGAGACCGTTGCATAAGTGACGTTCCAGCCGAGGAGACAAAGTAATCGTTGCAACGGCTATCTGGCGTCATAATTAGTTGGGGGATCGAGCACTCTCGAATTGCGCTGGTAACGCTTCTAATTTCTAAATGATTCTAATTTACGAGGAGTGCAATCGCAATGCTACCCTAATTCAAGCATGTGCGCATGTTATGGAACTTCCTGTATAGTTATAATTTCGATAAGTGCCACACTTTATTGAGGAAGTTACACATTGATCAGTGGTCATGTTGCAAAAAATCCGTTTACTCCGGGTTCCAAGACAAAGTACTTTCATATTCCAAAAATTTATTTTACCTGAATATAATGCCCACTGTTTACATCTTTCCATGGGACATTAAACAGTTTTAAACCGGGTTTTTATATTTGCTTTTATGGCAGATGAAATAACTGCATAAATTGCCATCAGCAGACATTTTCATGACGGCAATCACATATCACAACTGAATGCGGCTCTGTACTTTAGATTACGTTTCATTAGTGGCATTTCTTTATTGGTGTAAAGTCGTAAATCATTCAAAGCATAGAAATATTGGAATTACGTCATTCTTCTTATTCTAATAAATACATTGGCATACTTGTAATTGTAGGTCGCATTTCAGATGATACAATTTTGCGGTTCAAATTTGCAAGTGGTTATACTTTTTAGGTAAACACGTCTAGATTCCAGTCGCTTTATTTCTGTTTAACTTACGGCGTTTAATTCAATAGAGTGCAAAAGATGAACGTGCGTTTTGCAAAAGCTTGAGAACTACCTACCTATATTTTTTGCCTATAGTGACATCTCAGAAATTTGTAAAAATTAACGTTTAAAAACCAAGCCATTGGTGGGGCGTCTTGAGTTATTCAGTAATTCAGTCTTACCACACAAGGGTCTAGAGAGCCACGGTTTTGCTGTTCCTTGCTTTGCGTTTATTGTGTCCTCAAACATATAGCAATCGTGGCTTTTCTATAAATCGCCTTCGTGACGGGAAACCAGGCAGACAGATTCGAAAGCAACATTTTTTAAATTCCAATAAACCCTAGTAGGAAAAGGTAAAAATGCATTCCGAGGACCGAACTGTCAAGTCGACGGCGTACCCAATTAAGCAAGTGCATTTTCACACTGTGCACGCTGGATGTTGTCAAGTACCAGTTTCACAGCATATTTAAGCAGGCGGAAGTGAAAATAGCCTCTTACAGTAATATTTATAGTGGTGTGCCCGAAGCAAGAAATGGCGAAACAGTGGTTCTCTAGACTAGACTCTTCTCTAGTGGACTGCTTCTAGTAGTGATCTTTAGTACGGATTCAAAGCAGTATGATCTACTGAATGCAACCATTATGGTGTATAATAGGAATCACATATTTGAAATTCGAATGACTCGCACAAATCTGCTTCAGCCCCAGGAGCCTTCACTGCCGCATAGTCAATGGGATTTGTTGCAATGCAAGATATGATACTAAAAGTAGTGTCTCGTTCGTGAAAAATCAACAAAAGAATATTTAATTTTAAGTAAAGTATCCCAAATTTTATGATTGAATAATTTTACATTTTGAACAACTTTTTCCCATAGTTTTTTTTTTGTTTTCCCAAATAGATATACTTAGTCAAAAATATCTCTATAAATATCTCGCGCAGATATCCCAAAAATCATTGCCTCACTGAATGCTCAAAAATATGCAAAAACTTGGTAACACCAAGTTGGCTGAAAATTTGGTGTGGCATAGAGATTACAGATTTCTAAGATTACAATTAATAGCTACCTACTCGTACATCTAAACAATTATGTTCACATATTTCGAATAAACTGTCAATAAAGAAGGTCGACTAGCTCAGACATTGTGCCAAAGAGGAATATTTTCAAAAGAGCTTTTTTGGAAGTATTTGAAAGCAACGATATTGTCCCAAAATATTAACGCTCTAATTTTAAAATTATTATTTAACTTGAGCCAATTTGTTTACAGTTATTATTAAAAGTGTCATTTTATTTTGTGAGAAGGGAAATTAAATCACTCGCTTCGCTCGTACCCTAACCCTTGGAACAAAATAAAAACACTTTTAACACGTACATCATACCATTTTTTTTATACAAACACTATTAAACAAGGCACTAAAGAGATCGAATATTTTATTAAATTCAAAATTTAAACCAAAACAATTCGAAATCTAGTGATTTGTGCTCAATTATTTGTTAGTTACATAGCAACCAATGTTAAAAGTAAGTAAGTACTCTCTTTTAACACTAGGATTAAAAGTAATTTACTAAAAAAGTAATTTACTTTTAAAACTGGTGCCTTAAATTTACATTTTTAACACCGACAATAAACGTTAAAAATTGTATTTTTAATAGTGTTTGTAGAGAAAATATTTTTCCCGCTCTTTGCAATGTAAGTTTATATTATGTCCATAGTTACGATGCACGTAAGTTCCCTATTGCATTCGCCTTGTTTTTTTTCCTTGACGACGGATAATAATTACTTACATGCCTAGGATAATAATCACTTACAGGCCTACGATAAGAATGAAACTTAAATATTTAAGTAACAAGGAATGTAAAGACGTATTAACATTCGAGGAAGGTTTGTACAAACCGAGGTAGCCGAGGATTGTTATCTTCCGAGAATGTTAATAGTCCATACATTCTGTGTTACTTATTATATTTTTCCCGCTCTTTGCACTATTCGGAAATAATAAATAGATGTGAGATGTAATCAGTGACATCTACGAAATTCAAGTCGCCAAATGTCTGTATGTATTTTATTTTTCGGTTGCTGCTGTTATGACAGTAAACAAATAATGTCCATAAATAAATCAGTTTCATTCTTATCGTAGGCCTGTAAGTAATTATTATCCTAGGCATGTAAGTATGTAATTATTATCTGTCGTCAAGGAAAAAAAACAGGGCGAATGCAATAGGGAACTTACATGCATCGTAACTATGGACATAACATAAACTTACATTGCAAAGAGCGGGAAAATAACTATTAAAAATTAAACATTTGCCGATTCATGCATTACACTTTCTTCTTACTTTTGAATAAGAGCTGTTGATTTTGGGGACATTTATTTTGGGACAGCCCGAGTGTTTCTCCGCATTTACAAGATTTTAGTACTTATGTATCTAAATTTATGCAATGTATATTGGCTTTCATATTCAGTAAGAGAGGAATAAAAACTTCAAGATATCAATCATTTATTGAAATATGTGGTAACTCTAAAAATAGTAATGGGTCACATTTACAGGACACATCTTCGTTACTACCTTTCTGAACATAATTGTCAGCATTATTAATATTGAAATCCTGTGGAATTGCTATAGAATCATAGAAATTATATTGTTGGTGCAGTGCTGCCCATCTTTGAGAAATTTCGATTCTTAAACATTTACGAAATACCATGCAATGTAGGTGATGCAGTTTTTCATACTTAATTCTAGAAAATCCTAATTTAGCAAGCATATACCGCCAAGTTTTTATAATTTTCATATTAGCATTCATATGCTTTGAATCGGGAGTTATAATAAATAATAAGCCTTCTGGTTTTAGTAATTTATAAGATATGTCACAAGCTAAATAACGTTGGGCAGGAGTTGGTAAATACTCCAAAAACAAACTAAAAACTACAATATCAAATGAATTTTCTGTAAGTGCCATAATCATATTACTTACGATTTTATTTTCCTGCGCAACCTTTACATGTAAAAAGTCACATTGAAATACATCACTACTAGCAGGAGCTAAATCAATAGGAATGACATCAAAGCACTCAAATTTTTGAAATGGATTATAACAGCTCCCAACATCAAGTAATTTTAAACTATCAAATACAAATACACCTTGCTTATTATCAATGTAAATTTTTATTTTATTTGCTATTTCTATTTCCTCCTTTCTATAACGCTCGAGAGAAGTTCTACGAAAGTAGCTTAGACAAGCGTTGTATACCCAGTCTATTCTAGATGCTGCCTTAGAATTACTGCTTGTGCAGCTTAAATCCCAATGAACAGTTGCAAGTTGATGCATTGCTGAGGCATAACATTGCAATATTTCTTTATTCTCGCAGTGTTTCTCCCATGCTTTTTCAGATCCAATATTTCTGGCTTCATGTCGCAATTTCTGATGCACATTTTTTATGTAATTTGAAAGATTAACCTGCTCTTCCTTAGCCATCACGCCAAGATCCACAAATTAAATAGTTACTTCTATTTGCCAAGATCTTTAGTAAACTATTTACGAATAGACTGTTTTAAAATGGCCTGATTTTGACAGGCCGCCATTTTCTGTTGGAGGACAGAGCATGGCTAAACAACGTTATGCACGTGAGTGTTACCAAAATTTGAACAGATTTGGTGCCAAACAAAGTGGTGATGTTTAGAGTTCATGTAATTTAACTCAAAATAACGAAACAACGTTTGCAATAGTGCAACCAGGCGTATCATTTTAAGAATTTTCATTCAATTCTCGGCGTAAAGCGACTAAGTTTAAGTTAATTCCCTTCTTTGGTGCCAAATGGTAACACAAACATCTGCTTTGTTATTCATCCTCTTCTTCCCTCCAATAAGCTTTAAAACAAACAAATGTGTGCCCTCCAGCAGTCAATTGTGTGACGTCACTTCCATTAGTTAGGTTATGTTACTAGTTCGCCTCACATATATAGATCACTATATCGCTTGAGAGAGTGCAACTACACTTGTAAAATTGAAACTTGACTTTGGCGCCATTTTTACCTACTTTAGCTGTCAAACAACATAACCCAAGAATTTTCAGTAAGAAGAAACCACAATATTTTGATAAGCACATTGTTGTTAATAAAGCTTCTTGTCACGGCGAATGTAACTTTGTAATATATGGTAAGAGCAGGTATTTTGGACATGAATTTATATTTTCTTTTGTAAGAAGAAAATTTTGTGTCTAGTCGTACAAAGTTGTTATTATATTAACAATTTGATTATAGGTATGTACATATAGAGCTCTAGACTCATTAACTTCGCTGAGCAGCACATTATGAGAGTTTCCAGTCAATCAAGTTCTCATACTTTGAACCTGAAGATGAATTACCGGAAATGGATTCTCAAACAAACGGGTCTACCTAATTTACTGACCAACATACAAACTCACTGACCACACACTTACCCCTATAGCACAAGTTCGAAAATGCATATCCCACTTCGGCTTAACGTCCTTTAATTACTACCAAGAAGATCCACCCCCCAACCCTAAAATTAAGGGGGGTTTATTCTTGCATTTTTCCACAAAAAGTTACTGACCGACCATTAATATTTGCAGCAGAAGGTCCAAACTCTATATATCACATCAGTATAACATCCTACAACTACTACCAGGATCATCCGCCCTCCAACCCCAAAATTAAGGGTACTTTATTCTTGCACTTTTTCATAAAAATTGACTGACCGGGCACTAATATTTACAGTAGAAGGCCCAAAATCTATATCTCAGGTCAGTGTAACACCGCACAACTACTACCATCATTATCCACCCTCCAAGCCCAGAATTAAGGGTAGTTTATACTTGCACTTTTTCATAAAAATTCACTGACTGGGTACTAATATTTGGAGTAGACGGTCCAAAGTCTATATCTCAAGTCAGAGTAACAACACACAACTACTACCAGGATCATTTACCCTCCATCCCCAAAATGAAGGGTACTTTATTCTTGCACTTTTACATAAAAATTGACTGACCGGGCACTAATATTTACAGTAGAAGGCCCAAAAATCTATATCTCAGGTCAGTGTAACACCGCACAACTACTACCATCATCATCCACCCTCCAAGCCCAAAATTAAGGGTAGTTTATACATGCACTTTTTCATAAAAATTCACTGACCGGGTGCTAATATTTGTAGTAGACGGCCCAAAGTCTATATCTCAAGTCAAAGTTACACCACACAACTACTACCAGGATCATTCACCCTCCATCCCGAAAATGAAGGGTATTATATTCTAGCACTTTTTCATAAAAATTGACTGACCGGGCACTAATATTTACAGTGGAAGGTCCAAAATCTATATCTCAGGTCAGTGCAACACTACACAACTACTACCAGGATCATTTCCCCTCCATCCCCAAAATGAAGGGTACTTTATTCTTGCACTTTTTCATAAAAATTGACTGACCGGGCATTAATATTTACAGTAGAAGGCCCAAAATCTATATCTCAGGTCAGTGTAACACCGCACAACTACTACCATCATCGTCCGCCCTCCAAGCCCAAAATTAAGGGTAGTTTATACATGCACTTCTTCATAAAAATTCACTGACCGGCTACTAATATTTGGAGTAGACGGTCCAAAGTCTATATTTGAAGTCAGAGTAACATCACACCACTACTACCAGGATCATTCACCCTCCATCCCCAAAATAAAGGGTACTTTATACTTGCGCTTTTTCATAAAAATTGACTGACCGGGCACTAATATTTACAGTGGAAGGTCCAAAATCTATATCTCAGGTCAGTGCAACACTACACAACTAGTACCAGGATCATTTCCCCTCCATCCCCGAAATGAAGGGTACTTTATTTTTGCACTTTTTCATAAAAAATTACTGACCGGGCACTAATATTTACAGTAGAAGGACCAAAATCTATATTTCAGATCAGTGTAACACCGCATAACTACTTCCATCATCATCCACCCTCCAAGCCCAAAATTAAGGGTAGTTTATACTTTCACTTTTTCATAAAAAATCACTGACCGGGTACTAATATTTGGAGTAGACGGTCCAAAGTCTATACCTGAAGTCAGAGTAACACCACACAACTACTACCAGGATCATTCACCCTCCATCCCGAAAATGAAGGGTACTTTATTCTTGCACTTTTTCATAAAAATTGACTGATCAGGCACTAATATTTACAGTAGAATGCCCAAAATCTATATCTTAGGTCAGTGTAACACCGCACAACTACTACCATCATCATCCACCCTCCAAGCCCAAAATTAAGGGTAGTTTATACTTTCACTTTTTCATAAAAAATCACTGACCGGGTACTAATATTTGGAGTAGACGGTCCACAGTCTATATCTCAAGTCAGTGTAATACCACACAACTACTACCAGTATCATTTCCACTCCATCCCCAAAATGAAGGGTACTTTATTCTTGCACTTTTTCATAAAAATTGACTGACCGGGCACTAATATTTACAGTGGAAGGTCCAAAATCTATATCGCAGGTCAGTGCAACACTACACAACTACTACCAGGATCATTTCCCCTCCATCCCCAAAATGAAGGGTACTTTATTCTAGCACTTTTTCATAAAAAATGACTGACCGGGCACTAATATTTACAGTAGAAGGCCCAAAATCTATATCTCAGGTCAGTATAGCACCGCACAACTACTGCCATCATCATGCACCCTCCAAGCCCAAAATTAAGGGTAGTTTATACTTGCACTTTTTCATAAAAAATCACTGACCGGGCACTAATATTTACAGTGGAAGGTCCAAAATCTATATCGCAGGTCAGCACAACACTACGCAACTACTACCAGGATCATTTCCCCTCCATCCCCAAAATGAAGGGTACTTTATTCTTGCACTTTTTCATAAAGAATTACTGACCGGGCACTAATATTTACAGTAGAATGCCCAAAATCTATATCTCAGGTCAGTGTAACACCGCACAACTACTACCAATATCATCCACCCTCCAAGCCCAAAATTAAGGGTAGTTTATACTTTCACTTTTTCATAAAAAATCACTGACCGGGTACTAATATTTGGAGTAGACGGTCCAAAGTCTATATCTCGAGTCAGTGTATCACCACACAACTACTACCAGTATCATTTCCACTCCATCCCCAAAATGAAGGGTACTTTATTCTTGCACTTTTTCATAAAAATTGACTGACCGGGCACTAATATTTACAGTGGAAGGTCCAAAATCTATATCGCAGGTCAGTGCAACACTACACAACTACTACCAGGATCATTTCCCCTCCATCCCCAAAATGAAGGGTACTTTATTCTAGCACTTTTTCATAAAAAATGACTGACCGGGCACTAATATTTACAGTAGAAGGCCCAAAATCTATATCTCAGGTCAGTCTATCACCGCACAACTACTGCCATCATCATGCACCCTCCAAGCCCAAAATTAAGGGTAGTTTATACTTGCACTTTTTCATAAAAAATCACTGACCGGGTACTAATATTTACAATGGAAGGTCCAAAATCTATATCAGGTCAGTGCAACACTACACAACTTCTACCAGGATCATTTCCTCTCCATTCCCAAAATGAAGGGTACTTCTTGCACTTTTTCATAAAAATTGACTGACTGGGCACTAATATTTACAGTAGAAGTTCCAAAATCTATATCTCAGATCAGTGTAACACCACACAACTACCGCCAGGATCATTCATCCTCCAAACCCAAAATAAAGGGTGCTTTATTCCTGCACTTTTTCATAAAAATTGACTGACCGGACACTAATATTTACAGCAGAATGTCCAAAGTCTGCATCCCAAGTCAATATTACATCCTACTACGATTTCCAAGAGTAAATGTGGTTTATCTTACATTTTTCACAAATATTTTTTTCAGTTAAATTTAGTATTTTTTTCATACGTCGTCTTCTTGCTGAATGAAAAATAACATGTGGGTACTGGGTGTCTAAAATAAAATACATTTCTAAATCATATGCCTTTTTAATATGATGTCTCTGTCTCTCGGCATAAAATACAAATATGTGTGTAATTCGATGTTTGCAGTACCTACATCGGAATTTTAGTGTTTCTTAGTTTTAAATAAAGTTTAATTATTATATACTATACTAAATATTTAAACAAATAAATAATAACATATTGATAGAAATATCAAAAAATAAAGACTTCTGAACAAAACACGGCGTATTGAGGACACCACTTACCAATTATTATAATACGGTAAGAAAACTTAAAAGGCGCTGACAAGTAAAATTGTTTATCTACGGATGAAACAGTACAAAAACATTATTATCTGCATTTTGAGCAAGTGTATTCTTGAGGTAACTTCATTGCTCTGGGCAATTCTTCACAGGAAAAGTGGTACCAGTGATCACAGCTTCCACACATTATTAATGAATCATTGTTTTTTTTACATTGTGACCCATAGTGACAAATTTGGGTATTTTCATCCCAATAATTATCTACAAGTTGTGCCAGATAACTTATGGTATCATTCTGATCTGGTGGACTGGAATACAATATATCAATATTTTGTATGTTAGGTTTTACTGTTTTCAGAAATTTTTGTCTGTCAAAAGATGAAACATGTGGTGGATTAATTGGAGATTGCATATATTTGTGTATTTTGTGTTTTATTCTTCTTCTATAGTCCATGATGTTGCTGCAGGTTTCGGTAACTTGAACGTTTCGGCGTACCAAGATTTCAAAAAACATGCAACAATAAATGCCGCAGTCGAAGGTGTTGTTTTGTTTGGGAACATCAGGAGGAGAATAAACTGTCCACTCACTAATTTCAAATGTTTTGTTATGAAATACCCAGTAAGCCGAATACAGTTCTAATATATGAAGAATGTGTTTTACGGACACATTACCCATGCTGTCTAAGTAAATTAAAATTTTGTGTTTTTTTGAAACTATGAGAAGCGTGCAGTGATTTTGGTAGGTAATTGGAAATGCCACAACGTCTTTGTCCGGTATTTTATATTTTAAGAAATAACGGAAACTTTCGAAAAAACTGTCCTCCATACCAATATAATTGACGGTTATGCCTTCCGCGCTAAAAATGTTAACATGATTTAAGTTTGATTTCTCTTCATGTATCAAAATGGGAAAGTAAACGTCCATTATCGAATCGGTTATATAAAAATCAGTATCTGTACGCACTGTTATCGGGACTAGAGAGTTCAAATCATTCGGATAGATTGGTCTGCCGTAAACTATAAACTGTTTATTTTTTCTAAATTTTTCCGAAAAAGTATTTAATACGTCAGATTCATCTAACTCGCTTTCACTCGACAGAATTGGGACATTACTTTTTTTTCTCTTGGGAGTTGAGGTAACAATCGGGAGCATTTGGTCGGGGTCAGTCAATGTGTCTTCTTTGGATTTTCTATTGCTGAATGGGGCTACAAACCTGCCTTTAATAATTTTATTTTGTCCCACTGTGGGAATTAATAACGTCGTGTTGTGGGGACTTGACTGATCGATTACCAACGAATCGTCCGCTGCTTCCACAACAGTTACGTTGTGTAGCTTTTTTTTACCACTCTTAAACCCACGTTTTTTGTTCATAATCTTTGTTAATTTGACGTTACGCTGTTGCTGGTCGAACAAACCTATTGCCAATTTAGCTGCTGTTATATGATGACAGTCTTTCTTTATCGTACAAGTACAACTCTCTTTGGGGTGCAGTTTCACCAGCTCTTTCCTTGTCTCCCCTCCAACAATAAAGACTTGTTCTTCAGTAACCAACCGAACTTTATTTTCTAACAGCAACATTTTCGCCAAGCTAAATTTGGTGTAAGGTCTTTCGATTTCCTTCTCGTACGTCAAATCTTTGTTTTCAAAGATATACGGTAACTGTGTTAAAGGTAAGTTTGTAACTGGATATTGAATGTTTGAGGGACCTGTTGCTAGATAAGAAAATTTGTCTTTTAAAATGTAATCACCAACATTACAAAGACCACGCATAACTTCTCTTTGGTAGTGCAAATCTAACTGGTATAACGATAGTGCCAGAACTTGTAATTTAACTTCCTTGCGTTTCAGAACAGCGTTAAAACTTTCAGCGGCGTTAATAGTAATTCCACTCCTATGCGTGTATATGCCATATTCCATTAATTTCCATTTAACACTTTGTAAAATATCGTGTAGTAAATGTTTTTCGAAATAATTTTTAAATGGTTCGCTCCAGTGCTGTTGCATTTCCATAAGTTTTTCTGTAAAATCTTCTCTGTTGCTGGAGTCTAGCAAGTCCCACACGTGTTGGATATATACACCACGATCGTTGAAATTTCGCCTAAATGTGTTCCTCTCTAGCCAGTTTTTCACATCTTGCTGGATATGATTCCAGCAAAAAAAGTGTGCGCATCCTGGAATTTGCTGCCGAATTGCTGATACTATTGCAGCCTCTCTGTCTGTTATGATTATTTGGTTCTCTATTCCCGGTAACAAATGTTTCACATAACGCAAGAAATCTGAATGGACCTGTAATTTTTTTAAGTCGTGAATTAAATACATTAATGGAATGACTGGTTCTTTGCTAAAAATATGGTATCTGTAAGTCATTGGAGAAACATAAAAATTGCCCAGATTAAAGGTCGTGTCATATTGCAGAACAATTTTGTTAACTGCTGCTATACTTAGGAATTGCTGTATTGAATCTTTGTGAACCAGACACATTTTTACAAAAGATGTTCATTATCATAAAACCTTTACTAAGGTGTTTTAAAGTTTGTCGCTTTCTGTTGTCATGTAGTATTACCCATTAAAAATAAAAACAAAAAAATAAACCTTTTAAAGAAGTTTTTTTCTTTCGTATCGTACCACTTTCCGCAACTCTTACTAACCTATTTTAACGTCTTTCGCCTTCTTTTGACATGTAGTAGATATCACCCATTGAAATTAAATGCAGAAGACCGTAAACACACTGTATACATGTACATGTTGTTCCACTTAAAACTAAAATTGTTTTAAAATTCGGCATTTCCGCCGTTATGTTCTCTGGCAAGCAATTTTAGCGGTTAAGGAAAAAACCCCAAAAGTTTTGCGTTTGTCATTTTTCGATATATCGTAAAAAACTGCAGATAGGTGCCAAAATATACGCTACGTTCCTGACCTACATACTAATTATTAAAATCTGAGACCATTTTAGTTTTGCGAATAATGAAGCAAAATAACACACCTGTTGCAGCAATCCTCGTTTTTAAGAAAGTCCATATATTCTTCTAACGCTAGCCACTCATTTCTCACCTCCAAAGGTGTCGGTAAATTAGACATTTTAAAATTACTGATAGAAACAAATTCCTGTAACACAAAATACCGAAAATTTTGGTATAACCGTGTACAGTGTAATTCAACGTTCTGGAAAAGTCAACTGGAGCCTTTATTTTTGAAATGAGATAAAAAAGTTTTACACAAAAGTAGTTGCACTGAAAGATTTCTCTTCATTAAAATTATTTTCTGCCATACAGCATGTCCCGTATTGTATTTGGCTTTATTTTATGATTGCTTGATCAATTTTAGTACAAGGTAGTAGTAACCCAGTAAACCACTTGAAATAAATACTTGCCATGTATATGAAAATATTATATTTACTTATTCTTGATATAACAAAATATACATTTTCGGGATAGTAGGCAGGCATGTCCTCAACATATCCCGCGGAAGTAACAAGAATGACGTAACATTTTTATGAATCAGGCATAAAAAACTGTTATATCTACACATGAAATTTATGTCATATTACAGGTAGGCATATGTCATATGCATGTGATAATAATTAGCGTTTCACTCTGTATATATAACAAACATGTCTAAATAGTAATATTAATATGAAGAAGATGAATACTTGTTCACATAGAAATTATATGAGCAAATGCACAGACCAAATACCTCCAAGTAACAAAGTTATAAGCCATAAATGTGAATTTGTGAATAGGATATGCATATTTATGAAAATAAAATTCAACCGTCAAATGGTCAAAGTAGTGCTGTCGTTGTTCCAGTCTTCCAGTTCCAGATTGCAGGTTTTAACGTTTATTCAGAAATAAAAAGGAAAAGGTAAGTGTCTACATTTTGTTACAAAACTTATTCATGTCTTCGTTTGTTTGTTCTGTGTACGTATAAACTTAAACCGCTTTTAGGTTAACTTATTTTGGCGGTAAGTTTTCTTTCTAGTATATACCATAAAATTGGTCATCTTCAGTTTTATAAATTAATTTTGTGCATAAAAAGTGCTTTATCACAGCTCTGTTGTTTTGTTTATGTGCAACATGTTTCGCAAAGATTTCAATGAACTGTCCCAAAGACATAACCTAAATGCATACTTATATGAAGGGTGGTTATGACATGAATGAAACAACAAAGCGATTAAAGTGACAAGTTACATATTTTAAAATGTCCGGTTTTTCTTAGATGCCCAAGCCAAAATATTAATAAGCTTAATTTTGATCCTCTAGGTAGGTACGCAATTAGACCATCGGGTTATATTTATATGAAACGTAATTATGTTTAGATACTGCATCACTCAAGAATTATTGTTTCTAAGTTTTTATAAATTTATAAATTTTGTTTATATTTATACAAAATATTTATTTTACATTTATAATTTATTTATGTTCTTTAAATTAAATAAACCATGTGAATAGAAATAGTTGTCTTATTTTATTTAACAATAATATTAATTAAACGCTCTTAAGGGGCTCTTTGGTTTGCAGCTAGCTTTCCCTCGCATTTGCGCCTAATTTGAGAGTACTTATGGCGTTCCATTTTGTTCCATTTTTTTGAATAACAATTGAGAACTATAAGTTTGTTAGTTCGTGGTTAATGTTATTTAAAAAAATTATGGACAAAACGAAATCTTACGCGCAAGTGTGAGCGAAGCCCTGCTGCAAACCGACCAGCCTCTTAAGTGATATATGCAGAACTTGTCACATGCAAAGTCTTGAAATATAATATAATGTAAATGACAGTTGAAAGAGGCATTGTGGCAGTTACTATTGATGTATCATTGGAAATGGTAAGATATATATACTATATTCTTATGATATGGTATTACTATCTATGTTACCTGTGGTGGCTGTGATAAATTTGATATCATATACAGATAACAAATTAATATGAATGTTACATACTGACAAGATGCACATGTTGCTGACATAAGTCCTGCATTGCAAAGTACTTGTAAGTAACTAGGTATATAACAACGCTGGTGATATGAAGATGATTATGTCATTGGTATGTACATGGCATTTGTTTTGGTTGACTGGGAAGTGATTTTGTCTAAACTTCGTATTTTTGAGTTCTTGGCATTTTTCTTCAAATTTTGGCAGATGGAGAGCAGTTTCAAATAATCAATATCTCGGGATTAAATAAAGCTGTGGCAATCATATTTTGGAGAAGTGAAAGCAAGATATAGGAGTAACTGCGTTCATCACTAAAACCAGAAAATATTATACATGGTTTGAGAAATTACATTACAGGGGTACAATTGATTCTTGAATTAAATTACATGACGAAATCAGAAAATTTCAAAACCCTGTAACTTGCTAATTTCAAATAGAAGTGTACATTTTTAAGTCATTTTTGGACTCCCCATAAAATTTACTTTCACGTTACTATACGCCTCCCTATACCTAAAGTTAACAGTTTTTGAAATATTTTTTTATAAATAGTAGGCCTTCGTGTTGTATCTCCTGTATGGTATTTCACAGTAAATGTCCCATCAAATATATTAAAACTATTTTTTATTTTTTGCAAATAATTTACCATATTTCTATGCCAACTTATTTACCTATACCATTGTTAGCAACTACTAACTAAGAAGAACCCAACTATGCTTAGAAGAAAATGGGCACTACTTTAAACATTTTACTTTATTGATAATCGGTTAAAATGTTTGTTGTTAGATTTTATTTTGGTTTTAATCCTTAAGTAAATACATATTGTAAACATTTATTATTGTTAACTTTTTCTGTATTTTGCATATCTTATGTTAAATTGAATATTTCATAGTTCAAGTTTCCAATCTTTAATTTGACATAAACTGCTAGTAAGCTTATGAGTACATAGAGACAAGCTACGAATATTCCAAAGTCAGTGCACAAATACGAATTTAATTCTATAGTGGCGTGAATACTTACCCGAGTAGTAGTTGTTCGAACTGTCCCGTATGTACCACTCATTATGCACATCTTATAAAAATAATAAAATCAACACTCAGCCTTTTCTTTTCCCCATTTGGTGAAGTTTAAATCGATTTGTCCTGTGTTTTGCTTATAATATATTTTGAATTACCTATTAATTAATTGATCTAGTATGCAATTGTTACTTTTTAATTAAAAATGCATAATATTGTTTTAATTGAGTTGCCTGATTTGACACTTTTTACAAGGAACTGCAAATATTTCAAAAACTGTTAACTCTAGGTATAGGGAAGCGTATAATAAAGTGAAAGTAAATTTTATGGGGAGTTCAATAATGGTTTAAAAATGTACACTTCTATTTGAAATTAGCAAGTTACAGGGTTTGAAATTTTCTGATTTGGTCATATAATTGCTCAAACCATGTATACTATTTTTTGGTTTTAGTGATGAAGGCAGTCACTCCTACATCTTGCTTTCACTTCTCCAAAATATCATTGCTACAGCTTTATTTAATCCCGAGATATTGATTATTCGAAACTGCTCGCCATCTGCCAAAATTTGAAGAAAAATGCCAAGAACTCAAAAGTTTAGACAAAATCACTTATTATAACCTCGTACTAAAATCGATCAAGCAATCATAAAGTAAAGCCAAATACAGGGTATTCCATTTGAAATAAAGAAGTTGATTTCCCTACAAGAAATATGGGACATGCTGTATGGCAAAAAATAATTTTAATAGAGACACCTTTCAGTGCAACAACTTGTGTGTAAATCTTTTATACCTCATTTCAAAAATAAAGGCACCAGTTGGCTTTTCCAGAACGTTGAATTAGCCTGTATAACAAAATTCCCTTTCGCTTGAGTCTGACGCGTTTAAAAATTTAACACAGAATATAATGTACCTACCTTGATTTTGAATGGTATGGCTGCTGACGGAATTGCAGAAAAGAAATAAATAAAATATAAAACACAATTTACTATTATTTAATTTGTACTTTCCAACTTGCACGTAAAATATCACAAAGCACGCTTGAAAAAGTATTTTTAAACAAATGCCGCGCCGTTGGAAGCTATGGCTGTCTAACTAAGCGCGCATGCGAAAATGCGTTGTTTTGTTTATGCAGGTGCACACATTGACAATAAATTTGAAATTTGGAAATAAATAGAAAACTGACACCCCTTCAGTATGAATAGCTCGTTATAGTATTTTCTATGGTATGAATAGGTTAATTCACCAGACATAAAGATGTTCACATATATTGAATTCTTACTCCTACAAATTATAGAACTACATCCAGATTTTGTGTACTATGAGATCTCATACGGGATGCTACCCCGAACATATCGTTGGGCTTGGAACATCTTTCGTGTTCAAGTAGCGGTAGCAGTATGTAAACTTTGAAGTTTTTCCTTAAACTGTAGGCTTACCTATTATGTGACTAACGTGTTTAAAACTGGAAGCATTAAAAAATGTTCCCAACAAAAAAGCGTTGTTTGATTTTGTGAATTAAGATTCTCTGACTATGCCTAAAAAACCAAATTTAGGAGTAAAAATTTGGGGGGCCTGAGAACGCTTGCCCGGGGCCCGAAAATCCTAGCGCCGGCCCTGGTACGGTGCTCTGCCCTACACACTGGAACCATGCAATATTAAGTGGAATATTTGTTTATTTTATTTTATTCTTAATAATCTGAGCGCAGCTGAAGGCGGCATTAACTGGACCCGTGATTTGTTATGTTTATGACTAGTGTGGCGTTCTTGTGTGCCCGCCCCAAATTTATGTTGTTATTCCTACTTTGTGCTATGAATGGTTTTGATTCTTTCTCGAATAATGTTGAAACATTAGTATTATTAAACACGTGCGTTTTTCATTTCTCTACTCCAACGCTGTATACCATGTGTAAGAAGAGCATGGTACACCCCCATTTTTTCTTTATTTTTGAAGATAAATTTTTCCAACGTGGCACATCGTATGTACTGAATAAACGTCAAGTTTTGGCACAAACTAGGAAATATTCACACTTCCGGTTTCGGCGGAAGTGGTGGCAACTTTTGATTTTCAAATGGGACAGCCTGTATGTTACACGGCGCAAAACTTGCCACCGCCGAACGGGAGTCGAACCCGAGTCCCCGCGCTCCGAAGCCCTCTGCACTCCAACTGAGCAATCGGCGACCTTACACGCCTTCTTTCTATTAATCCATTTATACCTAAGACTGTAACATGTATATTATTGAATTTTTGGACTCTACGTAATTTTGTGAAATATAGGGACAGAAGAATAATACATAATCTCTACAAAGAGCAAACGGCAGTTATAGAATGTGAGCAGGAACGAAGGGAAGTAGATATCCGGAAGGGAGTGAGACAGGGATGTGCATTGTCACCTCTAGTTTTCAACTTATATATCGAAGATGCGATTAATATTGTTAAGGACAGAACAGCCTCAGGGATTAATGTACAGGATTAAACTATTAGCACGCTCCGATTTGCGGATGATATAGCAGTGTTAGCATCTAGCAAAGAAGAATTAGGAGCGGCTTTGAATGAAATGGAAGCAGTTTTGACACAGGGCTACGGCATGCAAATCAATAAAAAGAAAACTACAATTTTGGTATGTAGGGGGTGTGAAAATAGAACTAAAATTGAAATACAAATAGGAAATGAGAAGATAGAGGAGGTCGCGGATTTCTGCTATTTAGGAAGTAAAATAACTCAAGACGGTAGGAGCACTAAAGATATAAAACAAAGAATAGCGCAGGGTCGAGTTGCGTTCAACAAGAAGAAGCAACTGTTATGTTCGAGAACGGTTAATACAGAGACTCGGAAGAGACTCTAAAAAGTCGTATGTATGCAGTACGGCATTATACGGGTGCGAAACTTGGACAATAGGAGAAGCGGATCGAAAAAGAGTAGAAGCGTTTGAAATGTGGTGCTACAGACGCATGATGAAGATACCGTGGATAGATAAGGTTAGCAATAGGGAAGTATTAGAAAGAGTTGGGGAAAAGCGAAAGGTATGGAAGACAATAAAGAGCTTAAAATTACCTGTTTCAATTATCTGTTTGTAATAACAGCTTTCACTTGACTGTTTGTGGTAGCAGATTAAAATTACCTGTTTGCGATAACAGTTTAAAATTATCTGTTTGTAATAACAGATTAAAATTATCTGATTGTGACAGCAGTTTAAAATTATCTGTTTGTGATGACAGATTAAAATTATCTGTTTGTGATAACAGATTAAACAGGACAAGTCTGTTTCTGATACAAGCTTACAATTATCTGTTTGTGATAACAGATTAAAATTATCTGTTTGTGATAACAGATTAAACAGGACAAGTCTGTTTGTGATAACAGCTTACAATTACATATCTGTTTGTGATAACAGATTAAAACTACCTGTTTGTGATAACAGCTTAAAATTATCTGTTTGTGATAACAGATTAAAATTGCCTGTTTGCGACAACAGTTTAAATTTATCTGTTTGTGATAACAGGTTAAAATTACCTGTTTGTGATAACAGCTTACAATTATCTTTTTGTGATAGCAGATTCAAATTACCTGTTTGTGATAACAGTTTAAAATTATCTGTTTGTGATAACAGATTAAAATTACCTGTTTGTGATAACAGATTAAAATTGCCTGTTTGCAGTAACGGTTTAAAATTATCTGTTTGTGATAACAGATTATAATTACCTGATTGGGACAACAGCTTGAATTATCTGTTTGCGATAACAGATTAGAATTATTATTTGTTTGTGATAACAAAAAAAAAATCCCCCACTGTTTCTGATGACAGTTTAATAGTCTTTTCGCCTGGCAAAAAATAAAATACCTATTTATTTTCAGATCCCACAGGCAGAATATAGGTAGATTCAGATCAACCGGAATTTATACCTCCAACTGAGAAAATAATCCCTTCGCCGGTAATTATCCTCATTTACAGGAGAAAACTTTGTTAATTCTCTGTGAGAGCTTTTCTGAATCCCCTGCAGACGGGTGTAATTTCCCGATGGTCAAAGATTCTCATTTCTGGGTTAGATGCGGACATACGAAAAGATTTTTCCCAAAAAATCGGCCTCCGAATAATTGTCAATTAATAGCCCTCCAAAACGTAATCCTTATAAATATAATATGATATAACATAATGTAGGCAAACGTTGAGACAAGGCGTCCGTTTGGCTCAACTGCAACAATAGTTTGCAGCTGGTTTGTCTACCCACAGGGTTGTAATTGACAGATTTGATTAAAGAAAATGAAAGGGGCAATAAAGAGCAGATACGACTGCTTAGAGATGCAGGGCGTTTATTGGCAACCGTCTTGATAGTCGAATAGAGACGTAGGGGCAACAACTGAAAATCAACAGCCTGTTGACAGTAGGCCGTCTATTTCTAAATACCTGCAGGGTGCAGGGAGGCTACAGGAGTCCAGTTCCACAGCAACAGGCAGCTAGATTAAGTGGACACATTGTTCGGACTCACACAAATCGTCATCTACGAAAGACCCACTTCCAGTAGAAAAGACCAGAGCTTCCCCATCCCCAGAGCCACAAGCGGCGCCGCCAGTGTTAGAGGTTAGTCAACAATGTGGACGACTAAAATATTTTGTTCTGAGGTGGCACGCACTCGCAGTAACCAACAAAATTTTATCATAAATTGAAAGACTTCCAATTCCATTTCTCGTTAAACCAAAAGAAATAAAAAATGTACATATTTTTATAGAAAATGGTCTTTAATGGAAGTTTGATATGATTATCAATTTAATACAAAAATTATTGCAAAAAGGAGACATCCGCAGCTGATCCATATGAGGACCAGTATTTGTCTAATATTCTCACAGCGAAAAACCTAGATGGTTCATATAGACTAATATTTAAATCTTAAACATTTAACCAGTTCGTAAAAAACAGTCATTCTAAGATTTACTTTTAATGGTTCGTTATATAAGTATAATAATTGTTTGCCGTTTGGTTTGAGTCTCGGCCCACTTATATTTACAAAAATTTTGGAACCTGTAGTTAAGAGAAAGAAGTTTTCTCTCAGATGCTTATTTAGATGATAGGTATTTAACTTCTAGGGCGATCTTACATAGAATGTGAAAATAATGTTAGAGTAAACAGAAAGACACCCTGACATATTTAGTTGTTTTTATCAACTACTTACTCAAAATGCAGCATTTCGACAATATGACACTATCTTTACCAGAGGATAAATAAGCCAGAGTAAAAATTGTTTACACAATTTTCATCTTCAACACAATGTAAAATTTGGGATTTTGCAAGATTGTTAGAACTATTGTCTCTGCTTGTCCAGCAATTAAATGCGGTTGGTTATGCGCAAAATTATTTGACCATTTCAAATATTTAGCCTGAAAATTACAACGCAAAGTTACAGATATCACAAGATGCTAAGCGATTAAAATTGGTTCATTATCAAATTCCTTTAATTGCATCCGCTGTGATAGCCTTCAGGTGGAAATATTTACTGACGCTTCTACATCAGTTTGAGGTGTTTATTGTAACAAAAAGGGTGCGTTTGGCCATTGGCATATTGGCCAGAAAGTTAACAAAACTGTCATAAATTATTTAGAACTTTTGTCTTTGTATTTTGGATTGAAGTGTTTTGTCTCAAATTTATCCAACTGCAACGTTTTGGGTTGAGTGATAGCACTACCGCAATTTCTTGTATTAATTGTCTTGGAAACGTTCGTTTTACTAACTTAAATGGTGCGAAGAAAGGCGTATACCTACATATATATTTGCTAGTTATATCAATTGAAAAGAAAATGTAGAGGCTGATACAGCATCTCGTCAAGTTCACAAAGAAACTTATTGGAGTTTGTCGACTTATGCTTTTTAAAAAGATAGCCAAGAGGTTTAACTCCCCACCCCCTGTGGCATAACCTTTCCTTCTCGCTTTCCCTGGTGGTAGGTAAGTTATCAGGAAAGCTCTACTCGTAGGAAAAGTTCATCAGGATTCACTAGACTTCTATGTGTGTGTTCAATAACACCTGCCACTTTGAGGCAGTATAATTCAGGTTTAAGGTTGTGGTGGAAGTACTGCTCTAAGACAAACATTGATCCAATTATAGTTACAATTCCAAATGTTTTCGAGTTTTTTAACAGTGCAGTTTAAAGATGGGACTTCTTATGCAACCCTCAATCCTCACAGATAGCGGCACCGGACGTAGGAGAGTGGTTTTCAGGGTGAAACAACTTTTTAAAAGAGTGTTTGGTATGAGACTACCTTTACCAAGATATTAAAATACTTGGGACTCGGGAACAGTAAAAACTATGTCCGTATACTTAGGAATAGTGATATTACCCTGGCAATGTTTTCACAAAAATTAGTTACTTTGATGGCTCTTGCCACAGGACAAGGAATACAAACCTTAAGCCTTATAGTCAGACAAAATAATAGCTCAGACAGAGTAGAAATAAAAATTTGCAATAGGATAAAAACATCAGCTGCAAATAGAACCCAGCCTTTCCTAAGTTTTACCCTTCGTTAATTCTGACCAGAACATTTGTGTAGCCAGAACTCTTTGCAATATTGGACCGAAACAAAAGACTTAAGGGATTCTTGCAAATTTTTATTTATAACTTAAAAAAGACCTTTTCACCGTGCCAAAATATTTTAAATAAGATTGGCTTATATACAAATAATCAATTTAAGGCACAAAGCACCAGGCACGCCTCAACGTCTGCTGCAGTCAAAAAATATACCTATTTTCCGTTTTATTATTTCTTGTTTTTATATCAGCAGTATTTTCACAATGTATGCGTGACAGTATATTTCTGAAAAGTAATGTTGCAACTTCTTTAAACATCTACACCATTTATTTATGAGACGAGGCTGAATATAATCTCAAGATCAAATGAACTTACCTGAAGTGAAGTTCGATCTTGATTATATGAAGACCTCCTCGAAATAAATAAAGTCCCAAGCCCTCCCTTCATTTTTCTATGAAAAATCCCGTTGGGTGTTGTAACAACAGCTTTAAATGGACTAAACCATATGTTACAGATTAGGGGCAGGTGCAGGGGTTGACTGTGTTTATTAATTTAGCTTTGTGGTCATTCTAGCCCGAGCGTAGATACTACACCATTTATTTATTTCGACGAGGTCTTCATATAATCAAGATCGAACTTCACTTAAGGTAAGTTCATTTGATCTTGTGATAAAATTTCGTTTTGACCTACCTTGCTTCGATTCAAAAAATAATCTAGTTAAATACAATTCGCGGTCTGGAATTTTAAGGTAATTTTACTCAAGCTATTTGCTTACTAACCACTCGTGAAAATTTGACACTCGTGGTTACTAAGCAAACAGCTTTCGTAAAATTTCCGACAATTCCAGACCACTTATTGTATTACTACAGAATATAATTGAAAGGCAAATACAATTTATTTTGGACGTTCTGCTGTGAATATTATTAAATATTAAGCCAATTTTTACGAAAAAATGCAAGAATAAAGTACCCTCCTTTTTGGGGATGGAGTGGAAATGATACTGGTAGTAGTTGTGTGGTGTTACACTGAATTGAGATATATAGGTACTTTGGACCGTCTACTCCAAATATTAGTACCCGGTCAGTGATGTTTTATGAAAAAGTGCAAGTATAAAATATCCTTAATTTTGGGCTTGGAGGGTGGATGATGATGGCAGTAGTTGTGCGGTGTTACACTGACCTGAGATATAGATTTTAGGCCTTCTACTGTAAATATTAGTGCCCGGTCAGTCAATTTTTATGAAAAAGTGCAAGAATAAAGTACCCTTCATTTTCGGGATGGAGGGTGAATGATCCTGGTAGTAGTTGTGCGGTGTTACACTGACCTGAGATATAGATTTTGGGCCTTCTACTGTAAATATTAGTGCCCGGTCAGTCATTTTTTATGAAAAAGTGCAAGTATAAACTACCCTTCATTTTGCGGATGGAGGGGATATGATCCTGGTAGTAGTTGTGTAGTGCTGCACTGACCTGAGATATAGATTTTGGACCTTCCACTGTAAATATTAGTGCCCGGTCAGTCAATTTTTATGAAAAAGTGCAAGAATAAAGTACCCTTCACTTTCGGGATGGAGGGTGAATGATCCTGGTAGTAGTTGTGTGGTGTTACTCTGACTTGAGATATAGACTTTGGGCCGTCTACTTCAAATATTAGTACCCGGTCAGTGAATCTTTATGAAAAAGTGCAAGAATAAAGTACCCTTCATTTTGGGGATGGAGTGGAAATGATACTGGTAGTAGTTGTGTGGTGTTACACTGACTTGAGATATAGACTTTGAACCGTCTACTTCAATTATTAGTACCCGGTCAGTGAATTTTTATGAAAAAGTGCAAGTATAAACTACCCTTAATTTTCTGCTTGGAGGGTGGTTGATACAGGTAGTAGTTGTATGGTGATACACTGACTTGAGATATAGACTTTGGGCAGTCTACTTCAAATATTAGTACCCGGTCAGTGAATCTTTATGAAAAAGTGCAAGAATAAAGTACCCTTCATTTTGGGGATGGAGTAGAAATGATACTGGTATAGTTGTGTAGTGTTGCACTGACCTGAGATATAGATTTTGGATCTTCCACTGTAAATATTAGTTCCCGGTCAGTCAATTTTTATGAAAAAGTGGAAGAATAAAATACCCTTCATTTTGGGGATGGAGTGAAAATAATACTGGTAGTAGTTGTGTGGTGTTACACTGACTTGAGATATAGACTTTGGGCCGTCTACTTCAAATATTAGTACCCGGTCAGTGAATTTTTATGAAAAAGTGCAAGTATAAACTACCCTTAATTTTGGGCTTGGAGGGTGGATGATGATGGTAGTAGTTGTGCGGTGTTACACTGACCTGAGATTTAGATTTTTGGGCCTTCTACTGTAAATATTAGTGCCCGGTCAGTCAATTTTTATGTAAAAGTGCAAGAATAAAGTACCCTTCATTTTGGGGATGGAGGGTGAATGATCCTGGTAGTAGTTGTGTGGTGTTACTCTGACTTGAGATATAGACTTTGGGCCGTCTACTTCCAATATTAGTACCCGGTCAGTGAATTTTTATGAAAAAGTGCAAGTATAAACTACCCTTAATTTTCCGCTTGGAGGGTGGTTGATACAGGTAGTAGTTGTGTGGTGATACACTGACTTGAGATATAGACTTTGGGCAATCTACTTCAAATATTAGTACCCGGTCAGTGAATTTTTATGAAAAAGTGCAAGTATAAACTACCCTTAATTTTGGGCTTGGATTGTGGATGATAATGGTAGTAGTTGTGCGGTGTTACACTGACCTGAGATATAGATTTTGGGCCTTCTACTGTAAATATTAGTGCCCGGTCAGTCAATTTTTATGAAAAAGTGCAAGAATAAAGTACCCTTAATTTTGGGGTTGGAGGGCGGATGATCCTGGTAGTATTTGTAGGATGTTATACTGATGTGATATATAGAGTTTGGACCTTCTGCTGCAAATATTAATGGTCGGTCAGTAACTTTTTGTGGAAAAATGCAAGAATAAACCCCCCTTAATTTTAGGGTTGGGGGGTGGATCTTCTTGGTAGTAATTAAAGGACGTTAAGCCGAAGTGGGATATGCATTTTCGAACTTGTGCTATAGGGGTAAGTGTGTGGTCAGTAAGTTTGTATGTTGGTCAGTAAATTAGAAATTCCCCAAACAAACTATCGCTGCCATGGAGGATCATAGAACATTAGCGGTAACTTTAGATGCTATTAGAGAAATATCAAGAGCATGGGATACAGATGTCTCAGCAACAACAATTCAGAATTGTTTTAAGAAAGCCGGATTCTCCCGACATTCGTGAAAATGAAGATCATTCGTTGGATGAAGATGATCTTAGTCTTATTGAATTAAAGGCAACGCTTGCGAAATACAGTGAATCGGTACAAATGGAAGATATTAATTAAAGGCAACGCTTGCGAAATACAGGGAATCGGTACAGATGGAAGATATTGACGTAGAAGAACATTGCCATCGACGACGACATCCAAATTGCAGAATTTCCAACTAATGATGACATTTTGTCTAGTTTAAAATGTCACTCGTCTAATTGCGAAATGTCCGACAGCGAAGGCAACGAAGAAAATGAAAGTGAAGGCGTTGAGACTGGGATAACAATACCAACAACTAAGCAGTTAGGTGACAGTTTGTAACATTTTTAATTTTTTGTGTGCAAGTGAAGGTCTGTACAGCAATTTTGTGAAAATGAACAGATTGGTTACAGAATTGTAATAACCTGCATTTTGTATGGGTATATTGTGTATAGTTACGTTATATGTTATTTTGTGAATAATGCAATGTATGGAAATTTTAATAAAATGTTCTTAAACTCGAAGTTTCTTTAACTCAATTTTTTTGCGTCCCTTGAGATTGAGATTTGACTTATGGGAGTTCCACTGTATTTTTATTGACCTTGTAAGAATAGCAATTGAAAAATTCGACAAATTACATAAAAATCACAATTTATTGTGCATGTTTGATACAAATAAAAATGAACTAGTCCAGTTCCACGCACAAATCACGATGATCCCGTGCTCTGTTTGTATGTCCGCAACCTGGGTCTCGGTGGCTTCAGCAACTGTGCTTCCAAGTCAAAACATCAGGCTCCAATCACGTGGAATAAAAAGGCTGACTCAGGAAACATTCACAATCTATATTTTTACGTCAAAATTATACAGTGCCCGTCTAAAGTCCGTTCCCCCCCTACTAATTTTTGAACCATTTGAGGTACATCAATGAAATTCGGCACAAGGTAATCACAGGTCACAATATATTTTTTGACGTAACAATGGCAGCTGTCAGTCTCAAGATGGCGGTCGAGCGCCATTTTGAAACAAAATTTTAAATGGAAGGGAGGGTCATGTGACACCTCGTTTTAAAGGTCTTATCGAGTGCAATATCATACTAAAATATGGCGTCGATGTCTTTTGTTAAATTTTTAAATTTTAACATTTTTCTAACGAAATTTTATTCTAATTTGTAGTGAAATTTCTTAATGAAGTCGACCAATAAGAGGAGAAAAGAGAGTTTATTAAGGAAAAACTACCGTTAGATGGTAATTTCTTCCACCTTCTCCAAAAATCAAAACCGCTTCAAATTTATCGTCTAAGCTACGAGCCATGGTCACACTTTTCCTAAATGAAGGAACTAAACATGCCACATTTGACAAGTAGAAAACAAGATGTTACCGCGACAACGAATTTTGTTTCTCATACAAACGTGATTGAGAGCAACATTCATGGTTATTTAGAAATTTGATTAGCCACCATTTTGTAACGTTTTCAGGTATCGACGCCATATTTTAGTATGATATTGCACTGGATAAGACCTTTAAAACGAGGTGTCACATGACGCCCCTTCCCATTTAAAATATTTTTTCAAAATGGCGCCCGACCGCCATCTTGAGACTGACAGCTGTCATTAATACGTCAAAAAATATCTTGTGACCTGTGACTACCTTGAACCGAATTTCATGGATGTACCTCAAATGGTTCAAAAATTAGTAGGGGGGGAACGGACTTTAGACGGGCACTGTATTAGTTTTAAACGAGTTTGATTCCAAAAGGAACAGCAGGTATATGGGTGCACTAGGAGATGAAAACTTCACACAAAAAAAGAACACTTAAACTATTCCAACTGATCAGAATAATAAATGTATGGGATTTTAAGCCACATTCAAAACGTGAAACCAAAGAACATAAGTAACTAAACAAACAATATTTTCTTTGGTTATGTTACTTGACACTTGTCAGTTGTTGAGCCAGCAAGCAACTCCAGATTTGATTGGACCACATCCACCAATCAACCGCGAGTATGTAAAAATGGCGTAATTTTCTATCCCTTTTTATTGCATGACCGGAATTGATGCGCAATGGTCCAAAGGCGGTATATTTATCTAAGTATGTGGTTCGCCTCCATATACCTATTACATTTATATTTTATACACACAACTCCCCATTCGGGAGATAAGTGGCGCGTCACAAATGTCAGATTTTCATTCCAAACAAAACAAAGCCACGTGCTTTCTGACGTTTTAACCTAACCTCTGAAATATAATTATAATTACATATAGTTGTTTTCAAGTTTTTACGCGTAAGCCCAACACACAAATTGAAAATAAACTGTTTTCACTGCAAAACGTCTATAATTATATTGCAAAAACTAGTTTAAGACGGTGTAAATAATATCAATAAACGTCAAATGGCACGTGCTTTTGTTTTGTTTGGAATGAAAATCTGACGTATGACGGAGGCATTTAGGTCCCCTATAGTATACAAGCATGCGCAAGTAACGATGGATATAAAAATCTGACAGACAGTCAGTGCTGACATTATGGATTTGTTTTGAAAAATAGATTAAAGGGATGCAATTATTTTGAAGTGGACTTAGTGCTTCTTACATCAGTCGCAAATGTTGCATAAAAAATGAGGAACCTAAGTGCCTACGTCATATGTCAGATTTTCATTCCAAACGAAACAAAAGCATGTGCCATTTGACGTTTATCGATATTATTTACAACGTCTTAAACTAGTTTTTGCAACATAATTATAGACGTTTTGCAGTGACAACAGTTTATTTTCAATTTGTGTGTTGGGCTTACACGAAAAACTTGAAAACAACTATAATTATATTTCAGAGGTTATGTTAAAACGTCAGAAAGCACGTGACTTTGTTTTGTTTGGAATGAAAATCTGACGTTTGTGAGACCCCCATTAAGCTTGACCTTAGAGGATGGAAGAAGAGGAGGAATAACAAAGCAGGTGTTCCTGTTACCATTCGGCACCAAAAAAAGGGGCGTAACCGAAACTTCTTAGTCCCTTTACGTCGAGAATTGAACGAAAAATCTTAAAATGATATGACTAATTGCTTTTGTTATTCTGAGTTAAATTACATGAATTCTAAACAGTAACCTAGTTTCATCACTTTGTTTGGCACCAAACATGCTCAAATTTTGGTAACACTCACGTGCACGGCATTTATGCCGATCCTACGCGGTATAACATTAGAGCTAATGCAACGTTCCATGATTGGTGTATTTCTGCCGCCCAACAACAGTAAATCAACAGTAAAATTCAACAAATTTGTGGATGTCTGTCTCTCATGATGGTGATCCCCTAGCTGTCCTTTTGGACCAGAACCGATTTTTTGGTCAAAAGAAAAAAGAGAAATCATCATAACAAAAAAAGAACTATTGCGAGGTGCGAACCCTCGACGTTGCACCTTGGGAGACTGACACATCTACCCATAATATAAACACTATGGTATGCTACGGCGCATATTGCTCCTTGCTCCTCCCACTTCGATGACGTAAAATCGAAGTGGAGGTTCGAGAAAAATCAACCATATACCTACTTAGATCTACATATATGTGACAAACAAATAGCGCGAATGCAAGATTTGAATTGTTACACTTCAAAAAATTGTAGCTGTCAAACTCTTCTCACTTAGGTAATCATTTTCTTGAATAAGCTCACCCCCATCCAAAATTACTCGTCTTGATCTTCAACAAACCATTTCTTAATTTCCATACAAAAACTTTTCTCAAATACTGTAATTTTCCTATTTGACTCGAACATTTTTCACTGACAATTTCTGTATTAAGTCAGACTTCTTCCCTTTTTAGCCACCGCACAATTTGGCATTTTGACGCTTGTCACTTAACGTTCGCACCTGTTCGCACCGATAAAGAAAAACCACCACAGATCAGTAACCACATCCGCCAACCTGATCTTTTGGAGACTTCGCGCCAATTTCGCCTCGATGTGACGTCATGCGCAGTGCGAGACGGATTCCGGTCGGCAGCGTAGCACGGCATGCATCTACCACTGAGCCATGATGATGTCGTGCCAAGATCGCTTACGAAAATAGTATATTAAGTAGAAAATACGCCCGTTGCCGTAAGTGTAAAATCGGCGATGAGTGTATAGTTGCTATGTTATACGGCGTAGGATCGGCATAAATGCACGTGCACGGCAAAGATCGGGCGTTACGAATCCATACTCGTCCCTCATCTAAGAGCTTGACATTTATATAAATTTTCTCTTAGGGAGTTTCCCAATGCCGATATTGGCAACTCTGGTTAGGTTAACGTTTGTCATGTGAATTTGTGACTGACAATTGACATCGACATCTACATTTGATGTTTAAGGTGTATTGCTGAGGTGTTTTGTTGTGATTAGTGGTTAATCGTTCAGTTCAAGTAGTTTTACATTATAATGAAATATAAGAAACAATAGGAAGTAAAATATTATTCGGTATTTTGTTTTATCTGCATGAACTTCACTCCAAAATAATGTCCTTAAGCGCCAGTGCTGAGAATTTAACCACAGAAGCTGAGGTAGTACTCAATTTTCAATTATTTTTATTAATTATCTATGAAATCCAAGCAGGGTTACGACGGTTCAAGTAATATGTGTTTGGAACTTGCATTGGAAGGAGAAAGACTATGTAAGGCTGGGGACTGTAGAGCAGGTGTCGCATTCTTTCAAGCTGCCATCCAAGCAGGAACTGATGATCTTCGTACTTTAAGTGCGATATATAGTCAGCTAGGAAATGCTTATTTTTACTTGGAAGATTACAGTAAAGCAATGCAATACCATAAACATGACTTAACTTTAGCACGGTAATTACTTCATTACTTGGTTTCTATGAGAGTATTATCGACTTTGTCTCATTACATTTGTTAATTTAGTCTAAAACAATTGTCCATAGGTAGGGTATTGCTTCGTAGTAAAATAAACGGATTTTTTAGTTAAGTTAGTAAGTATATTTAAAATTAAAGTTACAAGGCAACTTACAACACATCAGCCATCTTGGCTCGTCGACGACCTAGCCGGAAACGGATGCCCAACCATCACCCTGACTCTAACCTCCCAACATAAAAATCACTAAACAAGGGCGGGCAAATTTGGAATGCAGAACAGTAGCCTTACACATATTTTATTAATTTAGAAATCTTGAATAAATGTGTTGAAGTAGATTATACGAGGTGGAGTTCCATTATTTTTATCATCTTTTATGAGACGATTCATTGATTTCGAGACGGAAACGCCATTCGTGCTGAAACTGCAACATGTGTAGAGCGTGAACATTGAAATACCGAGACCAATAAACTCGAGCACTGCCGCGAAAATTGCCGGCTGAATAAATTGTTACTCCTATATTTAACAGTAATTCAAAAAATCCCATCGTCGTGTATGTTATGTGTTTTACTGTCTGCTTGTATATAGGAAAAACTTTACCAACGCGCACATTTTGTGTGTACTGCAGGGCTTGCAAATCAAACATAAAGACAAATATGACATTAGTGAGGTTTCAACTAATTTCGCACATAATTTGTACATATCCATTGTTCTATTAATTTCATTAACGTCATCATTGTCGGCTGTTCCATCCTCGTAATAATATTTGTAATAGATTTCATACAAACTTCCGCGATCTTGGTCGAGATGCAGTAAAAGAACGAATTTTTTTATCCGATTAAATTATATTGTTGCCGAATATTGTTGTATATTGTTTGCATGACTCTTGAATTATATAATTTCGCAATTTACAATTGTTTAATACATCAAATGATGTTTTGCTCGGTTTTGCACTCTTTGCATAAATTCAAATAATATTGTATAAAATTGAGCATATCGCCAATTTTGTATTTTTTGGAACGTTTAGTTTCTTACAAGTTTTTTCGGGCATGTTTTCATAATAATATTTGTAAAAAGCATTTATGAAATAGGACGTTTCAATTATCAGATGCGAAACTACTTTGACGTCATCATATATTCTGCATTTCAATTTCACTCGTCTCTTGATCCAATAATGGACAAAAAAATTTATTCAAACCATGTTTGATGCTGCAAGTGGCATATTCTTTTTCAGGGTCCAAATTTCTTTTTCGTATGGGAGGTTTATGTAATTGGCATTTTTTGCTGCTTGAACCGTGCCGTGACACGTAGGACGGTTGGGCATAATTTTATCCTCTTACATCTAATGAATAATTTTATTGTCAAAAACGAATATTTGTGGAGAACATTTCACTCGTCTCACAATTAAATAACCAACGAAACAATTAAATAAAACAATAATTTTTCGCACCAAAAATTCATCCGCTTAAATATATCTAATGTTTGTTTATTTTATTTTCATGGATCGAGTCCCAGAGCTGTCTTTATAAAAAATTACTTTTTCCCATGATCCCCTATAGACGGAGAGCTGGCTGCGTGTTATCTCATGTGATTTTGTCAAGGACATTTTCACGATCAGAAGAGTTTAATGGCGAAGGGCGTCAAGAGAGTGAAGGTCTGGCTGCGCGCTGTGGGTGGATTCCTTTAGGTTAGAGTAGGTTAGGTTATGCCAAATCTGGAAAAATAAAGTTATTTCAACAAGGCCAATTGTTTTATATTATTGAAAGTCTTGAAATAAAATGTAAATCTGTGAAATTGCCAGATCGCTAGGACGGGGGTGAGGTATTGCCAAACCGGTATATGTGTGTGTCAAAATGTGCGAAAATTAAGTTATATTAACAAAGCTGAAATATTTTTAATAGTGTACTGTGATATCGGAGATTCCATAATGTGTAATGCCAGACTAAAATTCTGAGACGGACGTGGCACCAGACCACGAGAAAACCAAGATCCAGATAGTGGAATAGTACACCATTTCAAGGGGTATCCATATCCATGCAAGAGACAACTAGATATATTAGGCGCCCCTAAATGAATAGTGTGCTCTTTCTCGAGGTTTGGTGCCACGTCCGTCTCAAAATTTTAGTCTGGCATTACACATTATGGAATCTCCGATATCGCAGTGCACTATTAAAAATATTTCAGCTTTGTTGATATAACTTAATTTTCGCACATTTTGACACACACATATACCGGTTTGGCAATACCTCACCCCCGTCCTAGCGATCTGGCAATTTCACAAATTTACATTTTATTTCAAGACTTTCAATAATATAAAACAATTGGCCTTGTTGAAATAACTTTATTTTTCCAGTTTTGGCATAACCTAACCTACTCTAACCTAAAGGAATCCACCCACAGCGCGCAGCCAGACCTTCACTCGCCATTAAACTCTTCTGATCGTGAAAATGTCCTTGACAAAATCACATGAGATAACACGCAGCCAGCTCTTAGACTACTAGGAAAGCGCCATGTTGCATACATCATAGTAGGCGGGAAACTTGACAATTGCGTTGCCCATGCGTTAAACTCGCAATTATGCTGTAATATTTGAAAATCGCACAGGTTCATTCAAATTTTGTAGGCAGCTTTGAGATTTTGACGTTACTGAATAAATATCCTGTCACGTCTCTTTTTAAATCTAATGATTTTTTATCAGAAAAATCTCTTAAAAGGTACGGCGGTTGAACATTTTAATGGCTACTCCATGGAAGACGAACTGGTAATTTGTGAATTGGCGGGCAAGAGAACAAATCAACGTGTCTTTCATGAGCTGGCCGGAATTACTAGAATATTAAGCTCATAGTAAGTTAGTAAGCTGCCTGGAAATTTTGACATCTGTTAACATAGACAACAAATCCTTAAAAATAAAGTTAGTGTTTATGAATAAATTTGTCTTCTTAAGGGGTCCGGGGAAAAATAGTGTACATAACTCGATGGAAAGTGTATTTCCTATAAACTCACGTGTTTCTGAACTCGGCTACGCCTCATGCATAAAATTTCACGCTCGTATGAAATTTGTCACTTTCCATGCTCGTTACGTAATATACTATTTTCGGCAAACGTCAAAAAAACTTGACTTTAGTGACTCTATGACACTAAACTGTCACTCACTTCGTTCGTCCGTCAAACATCTACAGATTCGCCACAAAAAGTATCACATTAGCTTCTTATAAAATAATAGTTTTTTAACAGTGAAAATGTTTTTAGTATCCTAGTATAGGGGATTATATTCACTGAAAACAGTGTGTTGCATTTGCCACACCACGTGACGCGTTGAGACCCAACCGCTAGGGGTTAAAAGCCGAGCGGCTGGCAGCCCGCTCAGTCTTCTCTTCTCTGGCTAGCAACGAACATACACTAGTGTCGCAAATGTGAGAGATTGCAATCGGCGCAGGTGTTTTATGCATAATTATTATTATTATTATTTATTATTTAACAGGCTGTCGCGAAGGATGCGGAAATATCTCAAATGTACAAGGGTTACAGTCTGTTGTCATTTTCAATGTCTCCCCCTGTTGTATCTTTGCGAAGGCTGTGAATTTTATTTTATAAAGGAGCTAAAGTGATACTTTTTGTGGCGAATCTGTAGACAGGTGAGCCACAAGAAGCACTTTAGCTCCGCATAAAATATGCTATTTTTTCGGCAAACGTCGATACACTTATTTAAATTCCAATAAACATGATTATTTTGCTTGCAAAAAGAGTAAAAAAATATCAATAGTGACATTTATTATTTATTGTATAATAGATTGTTTTGGATTGGCGTCAGTAAAAAAAATTTTACAGACTTATCAGTGAAAAACTTTTCTGACTCTTGGTTGCTAAGCGCATAAAAAGTGGCAGTTTAGTGTCGTTCATAAAGTCGCTAAAGCCTTTTTCTTGACGTTTGCCGAAAAAATACTATTATGCCCATAAGTGACTGATTAAAGCTTTCCGTATGAGTATAAGATCACTTAAAGGTTTGAGTTATTTTCTTAAACCTATTCTTGTAAGAGTTGTAAGCGGAGAGTGAAAGAATTAAAAGCTATCTAGCCTTTTCATTCCCAATACCATAGCGGTCTTAAAAGTAAGTCATTGTGAATGCTTCTATAGAAAAACATGAAATTAAATTACCGCACTACTCTTACAACTGTACTAACATTTATGTGAACGTTACTTTATATAAACTGTACGATTTATAGAACAATGGGTGATAAACTAGGAGAGGCAAAATCGTCTGGAAATTTAGGGAACACGTTAAAAGTTATGGGTCGATTTGATGAAGCTGTAGTTTGTTGTAAGCGCCATTTAGAATTATCTCGAGAATTAAATGACAGACTGAGTGAAGGAAGAGCATTATATAATTTAGGAAATGTTTACCATGCTAAAGGTAAGCATATCGGACGTGTTGGACGTAAAGATCCAGGAGAGTTTTCTGAAGATGTTAAGTTGTGCTTGCATGAGGCTGTTGGCTATTATGAGTAAGTCATCATTTCCTGCTTTTTCGTTCAAACAATTATTTCTCATGAGTGCAACATTATTGCAGAGAAAATTTGGCGTTAATGCGAGAATTGGGAGATGTAGCAGCGCAAGGAAGAGCTTGTGGAAATTTAGGGAACACACATTATTTATTGGGTGATTTTTCCCAAGCAATCCGTTATCACGAGGAAAGATTATCTATAGCTAGACAGTTTGGCGATAAGGCTGCAGAGAGACGTGCCCACAGCAATTTGGGCAATTCACATATATTTATGGGACAGTTTGAAGAAGCTGCTCATCATTACAAGTAAGTTAAATGTATTATGTAAGTAGGTATGTGTTTTGAATCAACTACACAAAAGCTTAAAATATGAAAAAAAAAATTGTTTTGGAAATCGATTTCATTATAATATTGTTTTGATTTTGAGAAATGTTTTACGTAAATTCATTTTGTTTTTTGTCTCAGTTTCGCATTTTATGGATCGCTTTTTTCAGACGCACTTTGGCTCTTGCCCAGGAGCTTGGTGACAGAGCTGTTGAGGCGCAGGCATGCTACAGTTTGGGGAACACATATACTCTTCTTAGAGATTATGACACTGCAATTGAGTATCATTTAAGACATCTATTAATAGCTCAGCATCTTTCAGATAGAATTGGAGAAGGTAGAGCCTGTTGGTCACTAGGAAATGCTCATGCTTCACTCAGTAATCATGAGAAAGCTCTGCATTTTGCATACAAACATTTGGAAATAAGCAAAGAGGTGAAATATTTTAGTATGTTGTTTTAATGGGTAGTAAAAATGGATATGTAGTATGGTCCGTGCATTATATTCTCAGCCTTAAGCGACCCATATTCTTTTGTAAAGCATTGGCATGAAATATTACAATAGAAATACAAAAGAATTTGGAGTTTATGATTTTCGTAATTTCTTTAGAAGGTTGCAACAATAAGGGACGTTGTATAGTCTATACCAAACTTATAGTCTCGTAAGTAGTAAACAGGCTGATTGCTCTACGAAACACCGTAAGCGACGATCGAGAGGACTTCTGTTTTACTACTTATGAGACTATAAGTTTGGTATGAACTATAGTCAAATGCATTTAAGTGAATAGACTCTCATTTGTCTACAGACGCTTATTTCTGATGGTAAGGAGATTGTGGCAAGTCTTCATAATGTTTTTCTCAAACTAACAAACTACGGGAGGAATATTCTGTTTTTGCTGCTTTGTAATATTCATAGCATGCAGATGTTCAATTATTTTGTTTTCATCATTCCACAAACAAGCAACTTAGACTGATTACAGTCGTTACTTCAGTTGTAAAATTAAATAGCTGGATCCCCTTTTCTCAATATCCTTGGTTATAATAATCGCCACTGATATTCTGATAAATTTTGAAGCTTTGCTCTGCCACTGTTATCAGAGAGAATGATGCATGTAATATCTGCTGTTTCACCCAGTGAACCTTCAACCAGTTTGTGTTGCGACAAATTCAGATCAATTTATATGAGAACTAGCATTTATGAAATGGGTAATTATTGTTCTGGTAGATGCAATAGACTCACTAAAATCTTCTCGAACATTTAAAAAGCCAACTGTAAAGTATGAATGAAAGATTCTCTGCCAATGCAGGGACTATCGTTTGCAGCTTTTATAATACCGTAAAGTGGGGCGAGATTGACAGTTTTCAAAGTGTTATTTGAAATAAAACGTTCCACCACTTTTTTATAGCTATTTTAAAGGTGAGATACTATATGGTTGTTTTGTAACCCTGTCGATATAAAATATGAAAAGATTACGATGAAAAATGAATTAATAAGCCTTATCAATCTTACCCGCCGGATGGGGCGAGTTTGATACCCCCTCAAAAATTGTGCTAAACTACGCTTCTTGCACCAAAACAAGTCAATCTCGCCCCGATTTTAATTTGACTCGGCAGATTTTTCTGTAAAGCGAATTTCACCGTTGGGGCGATATTGATACGTGGGGAGAGATTGATAATATTGGAATAATTTTATACTAGCTACTCAATTCAACATTTATTAATTCATAAACATTAAAAATGGAACAAAAAACATTCTAAATAGAGAGTAATGTAAAACACAGTGCACAAGTATTTTAGAGTTCTTTAACATCAGCTGTAGCAGGAAATCCATACTCCTTATTCTCTAGTTCTATAGGGTTATGTAGGACCGCAATTATATCAGAACCAGGTATTGTACTGAGTTCATTCTCCACTAACTTAAATCTAGTATTCTCGGTATTAGTAGACTTGAAACCAACTGTGTTTTATTCGTTGTCTGAGAATTGTGTTAAATTCTTGCAAACATACTTAAAGTTTGTGGATTTTCTCCTCCCGGAAGTGAATTTGGCAAGGACGAATGCTTCGGGTTTTAACAAATCTTTATCGGGTGCTATGTACTCCACTTCATCCACAATGTCATCAATGATTTCTTTTTCCTCTGGAGCCTCTGCCATAACAACTTCCTCGTCACTATCGCTATCTTCTTCTTTTTCTTCTTCTTTGTTATTTTTTTGTGCTTACGCTTTTTCCTGGTATAACATTTATTCCTTGCCTTTTGCATCTAACTCTTTCTGTATTATAAAACAAATAATTACTCTGCGAACTACCAATATATAACGTTTTATTTGAATACATATTTGACCGGTATTCAAGATTTCAAACAATCTCATCATCAAAAAATGTAAAATTATTAGTTCTGTACCTTTTTTCCCGCAATAGCTCACTCAAGGATTCATTGACTTCCTGTTCAGGGTTAGTAGGATTCAAATCTGGAATTTTATCTAAAACTATGACGGTTCATATGGAACATACCGGTTGCATAAAAACCATTTATTAGATTTCTTTTTACACCAGTTTCTTAATATCCAGGTTGTCTTTACTTTGAGCCTTTACAGTGTCCATTTGCTCTATTGCAGATTTTAATAATGGACGGAGAAACGTCCTTAGCAATTCCAGATGAATTATTATTCCTAAGTTTGTAAGCTGACAAAACATTTCGCCACGCTACCTACCTTGAATAGTTTAAAAAAAGCTACATCGAGTAGCTGGCAAATGTGAGTTGAGTGTGGTACAAGGCAAACAAATGCTATGTCGTTTTTTTCACACTGAGCCAGAACCTGGTCATTAAATTAAGATTCCAAGTTGTCGCCGACGAGCGCTTTTCTGCCTTCCAATCGCTTGGCGTGCGGAAGAAATAATGAGGAGAACCAATTTTCGAATGTCACGGCCTCCATCCAACCATGTGACGTTCTGTTGAATCGCCATCGTTGCGAGCAACATGCTTTGGAGCAGCATGGATATCCGCTAATTCCGCCTTCCTTGCACGTAGTGTAAAGATGTTCGCTTTTGTATAACGCATGGTGGTAGAAGGGTTCCGTCTGCACTCTGCAGCCTCACAGATCATTATTTTATTGATATGCTGCTCTTCGAATTATTGACGACATTTTCAGGGTATTTGACCCCTCTTCTATAAACAAGCCTTCTATTCACAGGGTAGTCACCAACGTTCGTTTCATCATAATTAGATAAATTACTGGGGGAATATTGCTTAAAGTTTCTTCCAAGTTGTCAAAATAAGCTGTCAGAGTTCTCTGGAAACGCTTACTCGGGCTTTATTAATATTTCTAGATACGTTGTGAGGTTTTATCCTTATGGCGATCCATTAAGCTTAGAGCCCAATCCTTTCCTGGTAGGTTATTCGCAAATTTATCTACAGCTTCCTACCCTTACCATCGAGCAGTGGCGGCGCCAGCTTTATTTTTCAGGTGGGCGACAACCGGCATAAAAATTTTAAGAGTGGACGATGCACATTATAGATTTTAACGGCCGCGCGGGGGGGGGGGGGGGGGGTAAGTAAAAGTAAAACAAGTAGTAGAAAAAGAAATGAATTTTAATATATAGTCAAGTTAAAAAGCAAACGAAGAGAAAATGGCACCAATAAATAGGTACATATTTGTTATAGTATTTTTTATAAAAGCGTTATTCTTCTGTTATTATGTTCAACAGCAAATGAGTCTATAACTGCTTCTGAATCTAGATTTTTTACAATATTTTTTTCCACATACATACGCCTAAATCGGCGAGTCTATCTTGGGACATGGTTGTTCTTAAATAATCTTTAATTCTTTTGAGGCTGCTGAAAGATCTTTCACAACTTGCGCTAGAAGATGGTACTGTTAATGTAATGTTACATAATTTATACAGTTCATGAAAAACTAAATTGAACTCGTCCAAAAGAACTGCAAGTTCAGATATTGTTTTTATTTTGGTATTGTGATTTACTTCATATCTGCTTATGGTTTTTGGCAATAATTTTATTTCTGCTTCAATTGAGGCTATATCACAACGATAATTGTTGGCTAATGGAATTAATTGCTCCAGATTTAAAAAAGTAGTGCTAGATGGATTTAAGCTGTTAAATCCTTTAAAAACATTGGCATTTTCGTCAAATCTACGTGATAGTTCCGAAGTAATTCTGTCAATTATAGGAAAATATAATTTAGTTTTAAATTGATTTTTCTCAGTGACGCATTCATTTTCAAGAGAAGTGATTTTTTGAATTATTATGGAATGATCAAATTTAGCTGGTAGTTTTCTAGATCTTTTAGTGTTCACATCATCTAATTTAATACCATTATCTGTGGCATTTTCAACTGCCCTATTCCATAACTTTTCAAATTCGTCTTCATCTCTATATGACATAATCAATTGCTTCACTGATTCTATTAATGTCATGCTCTTCAAAATGTCACTATTTAAACCTTGAAGATAATCAGAAACAGTTTTTATTTTTGGTAAGAATTCACAGAAAACATGTAAATTAAATAAAAAGGTAAAATTAATTTTATTTAAGAATTGTATAATTATTTGTATAATTATTTGTGCCATTTTTTTAATAATTTTAGTAATATTTGTGAATTTATGGCAAATGAAACACTATGTAAAAAATATTATCGACGTTTCGCCTCTGGTTGGAGGCTTTATCAAGATTATATATTTAAAAGTTTACAAAATGTATAAAAGTGACAAAATTTTTTCTTAATAGAAATGTAAATAACAGTAACTAAGAACTTATATTAAAAATAGAAATTATACGTAGCACACATGATTTTGTAAAAAATATGAAGGAGGAAAGAAATGTACATAAATTAGAATCAAGTGGTAGAGAACAGATTTACGTTATTATGTCACTGTAAATTTGACTTAAATTTTGAATGTCAGATCTGTCATTCAAGGAATTTTTATCTTTTTGGATGTGTATCATTTCTAAAACCAGTCTAGCTTTTAAGTTTTTTTCTTGTTCTAAAATAGTAGTATTGTGAAAATCGAAATTGTGTTTAGTATCTTTTATGTGTTTACTGATAGCTGAATTACTATTTTGGTAAGTATGTTGTTTTAACCTAGTTTCAAGGTGATTTTTGGTTTGCCCAATTTCGATTTTCACAATACTACTATTTTAGAACAAGAAAAAAACTTAAAAGCTAGACTGGTTTTAGAAATGATACACATCCAAAAAGATAAAAATTCCTTGAATGACAGATCTGACATTCAAAATTTAAGTCAAATTTACAGTGACATAATAACGTAAATCTGTTCTCTACCACTTGATTCTAATTTATGTACATTTCTTTCCTCCTTCATATTTTTTACAAAATCATGTGTGCTACGTATAATTTCTATTTTTAATATAAGTTCTTAGTTACTGTTATTTACATTTCTATTAAGAAAAAATTTTGTCACTTTTATACATTTTGTAAACTTTTAAATATATAATCTTGATAAAGCCTCCAACCAGAGGCGAAACGTCGATAATATTTTTTACATAGTGTTTCATTTGCCATAAATTCACAAATATTACTAAAATTAAAAAAATTTATTTAAGAGTCCGTTTGCCTCCGGAGATCGACTGTTATTTGTTGTCGCATATTGATTGAGTAAAACCAATACTGCATGTAATGTTCTTTTTAAAGCCAAACAGCTTGATACTTGAGAAGTCCATCTTGTATCACTAAGTCTCTTCAATTCAACAGGTTTATTTTCTGGATCTAATTGTTTCTGTATATCCAAAAAGATACTGTGTACTGCAGATCCGGAAGTGAACACATACAAGTCTTCAAGGAGAGAGAAAAAAATATTACAGTCTTTTAAATTTTTACAAACATCCACCACAACTAAATTGCATGGTTAAAACAATGAACGTATATAGCCTGTGGGACCTCTTTCTTAAATAATGCTTGCACTCCCCTAATTTTCCCGCTCATCACATTAGCATCATCGTATGTTTGCGCCACACAATAATTTATGTCAATTTCACACTGACTTAAACGCTTTTTAATAAACTGCAAAAGAGACGCGGCGTCTAATTTCTCTGCTGCTTCATAACCCAAAAAACGCTCGTACAATGCACCCTTTAAATAATATCTTATTGTTATCGATAACTGCTCAGTTTTACTTAAATCTTTAGTTTCGTCTGCCATTAAAGCAAAATAACGGGCTTCCTTAACTTCACTACTGATACGTTTTAAAGTTAATTCAGCGATACTGTGTATAAGTTCATTTTGAATTGAATGATGGGTGTAACGAGCGTTTTTTGGCCCCTTTTCTAATCTATCTGACAATATGGGATTATCATGAGACATGAAGTGTAGGAATTCTAAAAAATTCCCTTTATTTTCACTAGTTTTCGATTCATCATGCCCCCTGAAAGCAAGACCTTGAGTAGATAAATAAATTATGCTTCTGATGATAGTTTTAATGTATTCTCGATTTTCTTTAATAAATTTAGAATGGGCAGTAGTTAGTTGTGCAACTACTGACTGTTGTTTCTGGCTACTTTTGTAGGATTGCCACGTGATCATTGCACTTTTGTGCTGATGACTATTGTCATGCTTTTTGAATCCAGAATTTGTTTCTGAAGCTCTTTTCCAGTTTTGGTAACCTTCACTAACAAAACCTCTGGGCCCACCTTGTTTGGAAAAAAATCTGCAAGGGTAACAGAATACAGCATCTTGCATAACGCTATATTCGATCCAAGGATAAATCTTGTAATAATTAGATTTAAAACTACGAAGATCAGAACCGTATTTCCTTCTACGAAAACTAGCTAGGACCGGTTGCCTTGGAGGCTCATTTAAAGATTGGGCCAAATCTAAGGTAGGATCCTCATCTAAATCTTTGGCTAACACCCTATCAAAGATAAATTTTATATTTACAAAAATATGGCCGAAATAAGAAGGGTAAAATTCTCACGATTCTGATTTAGCAAAACTAGGAGCATTTTCACCTCTGTCATCACTGTCGCTATCGCTAGAAGTGGAAGACTCATCACCATGAAATACCTCATCCTTTTGTAATTTTCTTTTTTTCGAAGTGCCGCCTTCAGTAGCTTCAGCATTACTGTCGCTTTTGTGAGGTTTTACGCTATCAGGTGTTCCTGACTTTTTAATTTGTGATTGAAAAAAGTCACTTATGGTACGTTTGGTACTCATATTTTAGTCAAATCTAAAAAGTCACTTCGCACAACAAATAACAAGAAATAAATGCAGCACCAAGCACGCGTACACAAAATAAGAACAAGTGTCTGGCTGGACGCTCGAAACTCATTTGCAAATATCCATGGAAATAGCAAATATCTGTATCTGGGGTACGGTTGCACGTGCCATTTGACAGGGCGGTGTTTTGTTTTTGTAAAAGGCCACAAAGAAATCTGAGACACCGACAGACCGACACTCGATAAGAAGGCGGCAAAAACGTCACCAGATGTACACCATTGCCAAAGTTATTATATTATGATAATCCCATAATAACTTTGTATACCGCTGTCGCCTGCCGGCCACCAGCCAGTTGCAATAAATTGCCTCCATAAATATGCTATATTGTTCGCCCTATCCCATACCTATCACCATTATTACATGATATGAAGCGAACATTGCTATGATTTTTCTTAATTTTTTTTCGTTTAATAGGGTGGGCAGTTGGGTGGGCAAGAAGAATTTTAGGTGGGCACTCGCCCACCCGCGCCCACCCCTAGCGCCGCCACTGCCATCGAGATACTTCTTCGCAAGCATTCTAATCTCTAAGAGATCAAGAGGGAATCCCCAATCTGCGCATTTTAAAGCTGACTTGAGAATAGCTCTTTCTTCCAAGTGTGTGAAAACTGGCTGGTCACCAGTTTGGCTTACGTGTCTTCCATGATATTTATTGTACAAAGTATCATATGGTATTGTGTACCGTTGGGAAGCCATTTTCACGGAAAGTTCGCCGTCTGCTATTTTTTGAAGTGCTTCATTCAATTGTTCTTCCGCATAGTCTTTATAAGGCCTTGTCCCTGACGTGTGCTGATATTTTCGCACCATCTGGAAAAAAGATTATGCATTAGACCGGTAAATAGCTAAAATCCAATAATAATAATAATAATCCAATAATGCATCATATTTAGTTTCCAAAACTCGGGGCGAGTGTGATACACATATCATTCTCGCCCCACCGGCTGGATCAAAGTCGCCACGCGACGCATACTCACAATTTGAAAATTAACCAGTAAATTTCACCTTGCTATTTTGATGATTCTAGGTAAACAAATAATGACTGTCCACGACTATCTTATAATATACTCTTTATACTTGTGTTTCTTCAATCATAATTAGATACATTAATCACTGCAGTGATTAATGAATATTATTCACTACACCAATAGGAACATCGCTTTGACCCTTTTTTACATTTATTTAGTAGGCCGCGATCGCGATGTGTCAGTTCAAATTGAAACGTCAAATCAGCATGGTTTACTTTTAATTTGAAATGCATATTCTAAAAAAGAAGATATAATGAGTAGTGAGAGTGGAAACGAGGTTTCTTTAACAGCACCAGCAATAAAAGAAGCTGCAGAACTTGCCTCATTAGATTCATTGCCCAAAAAACCAAGAAAATTATACCTGAGAGTCTTTCTTACACTGGAGAAGGGAAATGAAGGTAAATTCTTTCTGGGAATCTGTTTTGATAGTCGTGGACAAAGTATAGTATACAACTCGTTATAATGATGCTATTATTACCTCGGATGATTACAAAACTCGCTCGTGTTGTAAACTTCATCCTCGGTAATAATAGCATTCATTATAAACTCGTGTATAATATACTATTATCATATAAAAACCACAAAATTAATGCAATCACAATGCTTACCTTTGGGTACTTGAAGTTATGGAGCACACAGTTTTGCTTCGAAAAGAAAATTATCCGGAAACTTGTGAAAATATAGTTAATATTTTCTTGGTTAACTTTTTGGTAAAAATTAATGATTAATTAATGAAATACTTTGCTACTACTAACGTAACAATATTTATTATAGTATTTTGACCGGTTTCAAGATTTTTTTTAAACCTTATGATTCAGATCTTGCCCTAATCAACTATTTTCTATCCTGGAGATTGAAGGCTGACCTTAGATAATGAAGGTGATAGTGATGAATAAGTGTAGATCATTTTTCATCATCATTTTGAATAACTAAGTGTTATGAAAAATACATTGAAGTAAAGGGAGATTACATAGACTTTTTTTGAATTAATCTTCAGTGCTGGATTGAAAATGCATGGACTGCACTACATATTTGTGTATATTATGGATGTATATCACTGCACAGGTAACCGTGATATAATTAAAACATTCGTCTTCCACCGTGTAAACCGGAGTGTAAACATTAACTACTAATCTTTCAATATTTTAGTTGAGCGATCCAATGGGAGAGGCAACTGCAAAAATGAACATTGCAGATTTGAGAAAGATTTTAAATCTTCCCGAAAGTCCAGAGTCTTCTCAATCTGACAAATCAAAAAGTTCTCCCAGTGAACTATTAGAAAATGAAGTTTTGTCTGTTCAGAGGATACAAAGGGTGAGACGTGAAAGCATGGAACAGCTTGACCTTATAAAGGTAGTGGGTGTTATGTGTGTTAATGCTTATAAATATTTTTTTTGCTGAGATGAGAATTGAATTTGTGTTTGATTTGTTTATGAAACAAATGCATAACCGACTGGTTAGTAGAGAACAACGCAAGATTAATCTGGGGATAGCAGTCTTAGGGCTGACGAGAAATAAAGAGTACTCTGTTCTTTTCGGAGTTTACCAATTACTTTGTCATCCTGGATAGGTATGTCCTCGTTAGTTTTGAAGTTGATATCCTATGATTCAAGAATAGGTTTTATCAGAATATGAAAGAAACACGCCTACTTTTCACAGTAGGTGAGCATTCTCTTAACTCTAGAATCAACACCCTGCTGGCTTCAAGGACTGTTGCTCTCCTTTTCTTTTTGTCAATTGTCAGTCACCTGTAAGTGTCAGATAAGTTAGGTTAACCTTTGCCAAGAAAAAATGTTTCTGCACACGTGGTTTTTTGGCAGGATGTAGTTCTGCATTTTGTTTAAACATTATCATCATTCATCTGTTATGTAGTTCTGTGTTTATACAATTTTTGTTTAATTATGACAACGTAATTGTTTTTTACGTCCTGACAAGCACATGTTTTCGCTTAAAATTGCCATGCCTATTGTATAATCTCAACTTATTTGTGAGTAATTTTTTTGGTGTTTTGTTTCGCCTTTCTGATTGTGAAATCTTTTAGCTCTCGAGGAAGAGTTTAAATAAACTCGAAAGCTTTGGGACAATATACAGAGTACTGTTTATTTCTCGTCAGCCCTAAGACTGCTATCCCCGTATTAATCTTGCGTTGTTTTGATTTGTTCATAGCACTCATGTGTTTGTCATAATAACAGTAACAGTTTGTGTGCTTTAAAGTGCATGTAGTGTATAATTTTTGTTAGAGAGGTCGTGCCCGAAACTAACCTGAGCGCCCACAGTCTACTGTAGCGCCACAGAGTTGCCTATATAAAAATAGAGGGATAATCCCGGGGATAATGTTATGTTTATAAGTTGACTCAAATTGAAACTGTACATGGTACAGTACAAACACATTGTAGGTACCAGGAAATTGTATCCAAAGCACAGACGTGGCTTACAGAATTTTCAGTCCCTCTCAGATAGCGGAAAAACCACTTCGTTAAATAAAATACTAACGTTGTAAAATATTGCTTGCATTCTATTTGGAGGCAATCTCAGCTCACATTGAATTAATTATAATTCAGTGACACTGTGCTGAATTTGAATATGATATTGATTGAAACCTGAATTGAGTTACTCCAAGTTGTTAAGGAAAGCTGGAGCTTCGTTTTTGTTAAAAAACGATTGTTGGTAGAAAGCATGAAATACATGGTGTAAAGGAAAATAATTAAAACAAGTTAATTTTTAAACAAGAAAAATAAATCTTTATTTTGATGAGTGTAGCAGATTTATTTAAGAAAGGTCCTACAAAGTTAATTAAAAACATATTTCAACAGAAGAACCCACACTATTTATGTGTGGATAGAAGAATAACACATATCAGTAATGGAACAAACAATAATAAATATATACATACCTACAAATAAGATTAATAGGTTTTTAGTGGCATTTTAGGCATTCCCACGCAAAAAATGTATTGATAGCTGATCAGGAGTTAAAACCAGAATTTGAGCTCTATTGATATATTTTTCACATGAGAATGTCCTTTAGATTGATTAATTATTGAGTTTGTTATGCTACTAATAATCCTTAATTACAATTTTCAGTCACGAAAAACTTACAGTAAACTCCTGATTATCCGGGATCCGATTGTTTCTCCTGCCGCCGAACAAAAACTGATGAAGGACGGAGAGTATAAGAAAGTGGACAATGTGTTATTTTTATGGTTTTCTTAAGAACGTAACCCTGGCGTACCATTTCCGGTCCGATATTGTAGCAAAAATCTATGGAGATCAATGAGGAGCTTCCTGTTCGGGAGGCGTCTGCAACATCGGCACGGAATTAGGCAACTGAATATTTGTGGAGAAAAAATGTTGGCCGGCGAATCAGCTGTGGTTAAATTTATACAAATATTCCAATCGTATATTGCAGAAAAGGATTATGAATCAGATAAAATTTGCAATTGCGATGAAACCGGCCTAAATTTCAAAATGTTACAAGCGTAAACATTGGCATCCAAGCAGGAAACATCTGCGTCGGGTTACAAAAAGAACAAAGAATGAAAAACCTTTTAGCCTGCAGTAACATGACTGGAAATCACAAACTGCCACTGATGTGCATCGGAAAATCAGCTCGACCAAGAGCCTTTAAACGTATGAACACGAACATCTTGCCTATATATTACCGCAGTCAAAAGAGTGCTTGGATGGCCATAGACTTGTTTAGAACCTGGTTTTTTGAACAGTTTGTTTCAAGTGTTGAAAAATATTTGAGCAAACGTGGGCATCCAAAAAAGGCCGTTTTGTTGTTGGACAATGCTCCATCCGTTTTTCAAATGTATTGAAAAAGGGAGAACTTGAGGTATATCTTCTTCTAAAGTTACATCATTATTCCAGCCAATGGACCAGGGAATTTTGGAAAACTTGCAACAGATTTACCGGCAACTTCTGTTAGAATCAATATTAAACCAGTTGGATAAGGATAGGCAGCAAGACGTGTGCATTTGCTTACGAAACATAAATTTAAAGGATGTAGCTTTTTGGGTTGCTGAGGCCTGGAATAAAGAAAAAGAAAGCACCATTAAAAAATAGTGGGCGAAGTTATTTACAATGCGAAAACCTGATGGTGATGGTGAGACAGAAGAAAAAACTGTTAGGCCCGGTTTTTCAAAGAATCCAACACCGGATTAAGTCTGACACCGGCTTCGTTGCTATGATACCGGCTTTCTGATTGGTTGTAGCATAGCAACAAAGCCGGTGTCAGACTTAATCCGGTGTTCGATTCTTTGAAAAACCGGGCCTTAGTCTGACTGAGTTAATGACAAGACTACCGGACTGCGAGGAGGTAACTGAAGAGGACATTGATGACCGGATGGAGGCCGGTGTTGAAATTGAATTAACTGACGCGGAACTCATACAAAGTGTAAGTGGTATTCAACATGAAGCAAATAGTAGTGGTGACGAGGAAGAGATAATAGGGAGGTTCGGAGAAAAATAAGATATCTATTTTTGGTATGAAAATGACAGAAAATTGTTATTGTAATTGATTTACGGCGAAATTTTTTTTCTAAAAAATTTTTTTGCGTAATAAGCGAAAGAAATTAGCTTATCACGCCCACATGCTAGTTCGCTTTGTTATTGGTTTGACGTCAGAGATTCGTAAGGCGCTCCTCCCACTTCTCTTGAAGTGCCCGTGAAGTGGTACCTATCTCATAACATACTTATTGGGACTATTTCGAGCGTGAATTTTTAAAGTAAGGTGTCAAGGAAACATAAAACAAAGACAATATAATTGATATAATGATGCAACAAGGGTATCAAAAGTCCGATTCACATAATTTGCCATATTTATGTAGTAGGTAGGTAAATGTCCCGGTAAATGTGGAAATGGTGTGTGATTCTTGCATCTAACCCCAATTTCATTCAACCTCAAAACAGTAGTGTAAAGTCAGACCGGTATAAGTAAAACAAAGTCAACAATTTATTAACTGTACATGCCTTTTATAATTCAGTATAAGTAGGTATGTAGATTGTAGATACCTGCTTACTTCTGTTTGTAAAATAGGTACCTACCTATATTCTCTAATACAATACAATACATACCTACTCATTTATGTAGGTATGTATACCTAAATGATTGACAAGTTATCAAGTTAACAGTTTTATAACGGATTGGAGATTTAAAAAAAAAACGGAAACAAATACAACTCACGCGAATCAAAAAACTACGCTACGTAGGTACTAGGTACTTGTTTAACAAAAAGAAACAACTGCTACATTCTGGAACGGTTAATGTAGAAACTCGGAAGAGACTCTTAAAGACGCATGTATGGAGTACGAAATTATACCTATGGGTGCGAAACTTGGACAATGGGAGAAGCGGATTGAAAAAGAGTAGAAGCGTTTGAAATGTGATGCTACAGACGGGTGTTGAAGATACTGTGGATAAACAAGTTAGCAATAAGGAGGAATTAGAAAGAGTTGGGGAAAAGAGAAAAGTATGGAAGACAATAAAGAATAGAGGATAGGATCGTAGGATGGTAGGACACCTTCTGAGGCACAAAGGAATAGTTTGCGACATACTAGAGTCAGAGATAGGAATAAAGAGGTAGAGGTTGGAGCAGATTAGACTACTGCTCTCAAATAGTTGGGGATGTAGAATGTTCTACTTTTACGGAAATGCGTAGGCTAGCTCAGAGAAAGGATGGAGGTACGCATCCTACCAGTCTTCAAAAGAGAACTTTATGATGACGTACTATTTAATTATTATTGTAAAATAGTTAATAAAATTTCCTTTTTTAGTTCAGGGAGGGAACGCTACGGCGATTCAGTATTTGGCTCCGTCATGCTTCTAGCATCCTGTTTCAAATTATGCTAACCGTAACACGTTACCAAGTACCAAGGGGTCCCAGAAAACTGTCGATAAATTACATTATTTTCGATTTTATTTAGAGTGGCTGCAATGGGGCAGCCGATAATTTTATAAACTTTTGCAATGATAAACTAACTCGCGAAAATATCGATAATGCTGACCGATTTTCCTTCTGGCTCCAACGAACCACTTTTTCCTTTTTATTGGTGTGCTGTACGATGTATTAGTCTGGGTACAAAACAGAAAACACCAGTTAGAACCAGTTAATAATATTTAACAATTTAACTACACATGCATATGCATAATATTTATGGGACTACTGCGCGCTGAAGCTGGGACTTGTACGTTATACTAAGTTCTGACGTCACGCGGCCTACTCTCGCTGCAAGGTACGATTTCTAACCTCGCACCGACGGAAAACTTTGCAACGACTTCACAGGCGAAGGAATTTTTTTTTAACAAAAATTAACAACATAACTGCCTTCAGTATAATAAACTCATCAGCCCTTTACTTATGTGGAGCAACAGCCAACTGCAACAGCTATCGAAGTAATTCTGGTGAAACGATGGAGGGGCATTGCCGCAAGGAACAGAACTGAAATAAGATACCAGTAAATTTCTAGTATGTACATCATTTATGCACATATAAATTACTAATGCATATTCTAATACATACATACCTTTACGTATTTACATATACAGGGTAGTCCACTGAAAACAGTAATTGCGATTTTATACCATTTAGCATCATTTTCACGAAAAAAGCTCGGACATGTCGATTTTGGTTGTAAGGGGGACATCTGAATTCGATGTTTTCATTCATATAACTTCAACTCCAAAGCGGGAGGGGAAAGCACCCTTAAGTTGTTAAATGGAAGGTGTTGTCAAGATACACAACGTATGAAAGGCCTTTCAATTCTCTTTATAACATTTTTTTTTATTTTTTTAAATCGGACCTCTAACCACTAACATTAATTAAGGCACCTTAACACCAGTAAGTGCGATTTCATACCATTTAACGTTTTTACGCAAAAAGCTTAGACACGTCAATGTTGGTTTTAAGGGAGAAATCTGAATTCCATGTTTTCATTCATGTAACTTCAACCCCTAAGCTGGAGGGGACAGTACCCTTAAATTTTTAAATGGAAGGTGGTGTCAAGGTACACACCGTTTGAAAGGCCTTACAAATCTCTTTATAACAGTTTTTCATTTTTTGAAATGGGACCTCCGACCTCTGAGAATATGCAATTTAAATGGTATAAAATCCCACTTACTGGTGTTAACGTGCCTTAATTAATGTTATCTTTAAAGTGCATTTTCTTGGAGGTTAGTTGTCTAGTTTTTAAAAATAAAAAACTGGTTGTGTGTTTTTCCTATTGTAGCTAACCATGACTTTCACCTTGCAGTAGTGAGCATTAAAGCAATGAAAGTAACATTAAACAGTTATCCTAGTTTTATATACATCTTAATTAATCACTTCATACATAAATACACAGGCTGTGTATTTACCAAAAAAACATACACCTTGGCACCTGGCTTAATGATCGAAAGCAATAAAAAGGTATCGTACATAGTACGAGGCAATCACTTTGTAACAATGTTCGTCATCATCATAAGGTTCTCAGTCCGAAGACTGGTTGGACGCGTACCTCCATTCTTTTCTATCCTGAGCTAACCTACGCATTTCCCTAACAATGTTCGTATAACAATTCAAAGAATGTCCAAATAATATACAATAATAAGCAACAATTTCACCTTAAATCAAAGGTCGTAGTTTTCGTATGACATTTTTAGTTCATTTGTATGACAACTGGCAGACCAAACAAATGCAGTGCGCATGCTCCCCTACGCCGCAACAGTCCAAATTATTTCTCTGTATCTGGGTCATTTTTCAACATGCAGGTAGGAGCGATTATCTCTCTATTTGTCTAATATAGGCTACTCTGTTTGTAGCGCCAAGTTCGTAATTTAACCTTAGGCGAAAGAAGAACCTGTCATGTGGTCGCTCGTGCGCACTGACTGCTTCCTCAGTAGCACATTTACATACACAACAGTATAAACATGTAAACAATAAAGGCCGGCATGGCACTGCAGCTGACAGCAACAGCGGAGACCCCCATAACTTCATTTGAGACCCGTCCTACGTAAATTGGTTTTTCGCGCAGAACACGTGACAGGTTCTTCTTTCGCCGCGACAGGTCTACCTACTGATAACTATCATCGTTTGATGGTAAAACATACAGAAATTTGCATTTCTTCATTTAAAACAAACCAGTCAAATGAATAATAAACCCCAAAACTTCGGTTTACCGTCTGTTTTGTATAACACAAACTGCTGTCAAACTAACCAGCCTGCTGCTAGTTATTGTGACTGTGCACCTCTTGTATGTAAAAGCCCACGATCTCATTGACAGTGACAGATTTTAGGATATAATTTTTGGCAAGAAACTGGCGCATCCTAAAGAATTGGGTGGACACTTGTTTATAAGTTTATAACCAATCTTTATTATCATTAATGGAACAAATCTCTTCGTCTATAAACAAACTTCAATTGAATAAAGCTTCTGGAATAGATGGAATTCCCCTGTTTTTATTAAAAGATGCTCTGATTTGCTTGTGCGACCTATGTTTCTTTTATATAATAAAAAATTCTGTGTGAAGTAAATGGAAGAAAATTAGTTTTTCAAAATCTAGCAGTATAAAATTGTATTACGCAATTGGTTCTGGCGGTGTCGAGTCTGTGAATTCAATAAAGAATCTGGGTATTGTTTTGGACTCTAAATTGTTATTTGATTTGCATATTGATTATATTGTCCAGAAAGCTCTGGGTTTTTGCGTAGAGCTACAACTGCATTTACTTCTTGGAAGTGCCTGATTATGTTATTTAATTCTTTGGCGAGAAGCCATCTGGAGTAAGGTGCTGCCCTCTGGAACCCACATTATGCCAAATATATTGTAACGTATTTCGTATTTTTACTCACGCTTGCCATCTGATGGGACAATTGAAGGGGTCAGTGCAAAAAGTGGTTAAGTCACATTTCCATGTTTTCGAGTTATTGCATAATGAAAGTTTCAATATACTCACACTTCTATTATGTACTGCTTAGGAGGTTTAGTATTTTTTTAATGTAAAATAGTACCTGCAATGAATATAATAACCTGAATTATACACTGAAAAACTTATTTAGTTTCATAGAAATTTGATTTTTGAATTTGGACTTAGCCACTTTTTGGGTGAAAAATGGTCAATAATTGAGTAAGTTTTAGAAAATTACGTTAAGAACGATGGAAATTCTACATTTTTGTTTCATTTTCTGAGGCAACTGCAGATTAAAAGATAAAATATCAGTTTTTACACTCAATAATGATAGGAAAAATAAAAAAACTGAAGCTGTAAAGAGAACTATATTTTGTTAAAGAAATAAAACATTTTACGGCTCGCTTTACTGAATAAAAAACGCAGTGTATAACGCGAGGTAAACGTGGAAAACGTAGATAAAAAGCGACGAACATGTCCTAGCAGTTTTATCAAGACACACATGTTGAAAAACAGTGATTATTATTATGATTGACGTTAAAAAATAGAATTAATGTGTCAGATTTTTAAAACGAAAAGTTAATTCAAATCATCCACTTACAATTTGTTATAAGTTAATTTGCTCTGGTTGTTAAATAAAAGTCGTGAAAACAACTAAATTCTTGCCAACTCAAAGAAGACCCATGACAAATTGGCGCCCAACGCGAAGCAAGAAAAGTTTGTGATAAAACGACTAAACTAACATTAAAAGTGTAAAGCAAAGCTAACTGTGGTGTTGGATGTATTTCATGTGTGGACAACATCTGCAGAGGGTAGATCTCCAGCTCCATCATTCGTCACCCAACCCCAATAACTGACAAGGAAAGAAAATTAAGCATTTTTTGGTGTGTTTAAGGTGTAAACAGCATCTACAGGGACTGGGTGTAGATCTGTAATTGCAGCTTTCGTCAACCAACTGGCAAGCATAAATCTTTCCTGTTTTCTGCTTCTATACAAATTGTAAGTTTTTTTTTAAATTCCTTCCTTGGCATCACTTTTTACAACGGCCGAGGATAATAATTATTGGCTACGTAGCCAAGAGAAGAGAGAAAATATGGTGACGCTTACAGACGAGCAGTTTGTTCAACTGCTTCGGTCACTACAAACTACGCCAGGTCCGACTCGTCAGGGAGGCAATTTCGCAAATTGTCAATCGCGTTTTAACGGTGATGAAAAATCAAATGTTGCCGCTTTTATAGACGCTGTCGAAATTTATAAAGAAGTTACGAATATATCAGACGAAAACACGTTGAAAGGTCTACCCATGCTATTAGATGGTTTCGCCGCGGAGTGGTGGCAAGGGGTAAAACGGAACACAACCTCTTGGCCCGCTGCTGTGTCCTTACTGAAAAACATTTTTGGTCCGAGAAAACCGCCGTACAAAGTTTATCGCGAACTCTTCTCTAGTGAACAAGATGCTAGAACACCTACAGATCTTTTTGTATGCAAAGCTCGCGGACTGCTTTCTCAATTACCCGAAAATACGCTTTCAGAACAGACACAAATTGATATGGTGTATGGACTTCTGTCATTAAAATTCGAGAAAAATCTCTCGTGATAAAATTGTGACTTTCAATGATTTATTGGAACAATCGCGCGGTGTTGAAGAAACACTACGAGAACATGTTGACAATTCGGTAACAGTGACGGAGAATCGGAATCCGGTTGAAAAGAAAGTGAGGTGCGGGTATTGTAAGAACTTGGGTCACTCCAAGGAACAATGTCGAAAATTAATAAAACGGAAAGAAGCAGACTCGCGTGGAGCTACCCAGCCAACCAATGATTCGCGTTCTTTCGTATCATCTAGCACTACCTCAGGTCCCAATAATCTATCCTCCAGTACCATAACATGTTTTGGATGTGGACTTCCCGGGTACGTGCGTTCAAATTGTCCGTCGTGTAAATCTAGTGCATCATCTGCTGTCGAATTTTGCAGTTTAGAAACTAATCCAAAGATGTCACCTCGCGCAAGGCCAATCCTTTCCATTGGCGTACTCGGTTCGAGAGGCACTGCAATCGTTGATACGGCTGCAAAACAGAGCGTCGCGTCGCGTTCTCTGTATGATGTATTGGTTTCTAAGGGTCAAGCATTCACCCGGCAGCGAACAACGATTAAATTAGCAGACGGTAGCGTAAGGGAAGATGATGTCTTGTTGACCACCGTTGATTTGGAACTTCAAGATCGTATAATTCCCACGACCTTCATCGTGTTCTCGACATTGCATAATAATGTAACACTTCTTGGCATAGATTTTGTTATGGATGCCAAGATCATATTGAATGCATCTGATCATTATTGGAAATTTGCGGATTTACCTTCTACAAGTTATCCACTTCAGTTTGAACAAAATGCAGGTTTACAAACTGTTCAAATTAATTCGATGTGTGTTCTTCGTTCCGATGAAGGATGTTCTCTAAATCCTGATGAATGCAGGTGCTTAAATGCGTTGCTCGATGCAAATAAAGAGATTTTTGTAGGAGTTGGTGGTCCTACTCCTTATTATGAGCATTTTATTAATACTCAAGATCATCCTCCGATCTCTTCACCTACGTACAGGCTTACACCAGCTCGCAAGGAAATTTTAAAGAAAGAGTTAAATACGCTCCTTAGCGAAGGAATCATAGAGGAATGTGAGAGTCCATGGGCGGCTCCGATAGTTCTGGTTCCCAAGAAAAACGGTGACATGAGGCTCTGTGTGGATTACAGACTTCTAAATTCTATAACAGTCCCTGATACTTACCCATTGCCGAGGATGGATGATTTGCTCCACGCCACCAAGAAAACTAGATTTATATCTACTATAGATCTTCGTTCGGGATATCACCAGGTTAAAGTTGCAGAGAAGGATCGAGATAAGACGGCTTTTGTCACCCCGCTTGGAACATTTCGATACCTACGCATGCCCTTTGGCTTACGCAATGCGCCGGCATCATTCCAAAGACTTATAGGCCAATTTAGACGTGGAATTGACGATGTGTTAGTGCTCGCGTATCTTGATGACATTATCATTTTATCTGATTCATTCGATGGGCATATTCGTGATTTGGGACTAGTTTTTGAAAAATTGAAATTCCACTTAATCAGTTCCCCTATTCTCCAACAAAGTGATGGTACGAAACCCTATACTATTAGAACGGATGCAAGTCAGTATGCTCTTGGAGCAGTCTTGCTTCAAGATGAACATCCTGTAGAGTACGCCAGTCGTCTTCTGAACAAGTCCGAGCAGACCTACTCCACGACTGAAAGAGAGGCACTTGCTGTGGTTTGGGCACTTACTAAATTTCGTGGTTATATCGACGGTTCGCCCGTAAACGTTGAATCTGACCATCAACCATTACGTTGGCTCATTGGGATAAAGTCTCCAACTGGACGTTTAGCCCGTTGGGCTTTGATGATACAAAATTTCCAAGTTAAAGTGGATTACATACCTGGAAAAAGAAATGTGATGGCTGATTTCCTTTCACGGCCATCGTGCACACATGCAGAAGGTACTTGTGATGTGTGTTATGTTACAATAGATCTACCAAGACGTTCATCATCTGAGATACGTGAGGAACAGCTAAAAGATCGAGATTTAGCAAAAATCGTGAAATCCTTTGAAGACACTTCAAGTGATGATTTTTCCAAATGGACAGCAAGAGGCTATATTATGTCATCAGGAGTTCTGTATAAGTATGCCGATGATGAAACTGAAGAAGCCCAGCTCGTCGTACCTAGTCAAGAACGTGAAAAAGTTTTAAAAGAGTATCACGACGCTCCCACCGCAGCACACTATGGTGTGGAACGCACAATACAGCGTATCGCCAAACGGTACTTTTTCGTTGGCATGAGGAAATATATTACCGATTATGTTAAAGATTGTCTGGAATGTCAGAGATACAAAGCCTCTAATCAGAAACCGGCAGGCTTACTTCAAACACCCGTTTTTACAAAACGTTTCGAAGTGTTGTCCATTGACCTCTTCGGACCATTACCAGCAAGTCCGGAGGGATACACTTGGGTTTTTATAATTGAGTATACCTGCACAAAATGGGTAGAACTTTTTCCGTTAAAGCATGCTACTGCTGAAGAGTGTTCTAAGGTTCTACTTAATGAAGTATTTTTCCGTTACGGGTTGCCAAGGCAGATAGTGAGTGATAACGGAACACAATTTGTATCTCACATCACTCAGCAGTTATGTTTCTTGTTGGGGATCTCCCAGAAATTAACACCAGTGTATCACCCATCCTCAAATATGGTAGAACGTAAGAATCGTGACCTAAAACCAAGATTGGGGATTATGGTAGGAAATGACCACACTAGTTGGGTTGACAAGTTGCCCACCATCAGATTCGCCATGAATTCTGCATTCTGTGAGAAAACTGGTTGTACTGCCGCTTACTTGAACTTTGGTCGAGAGTTGCGAACAATAGACGATGTCACAAATGATTTCAGATCTGTTGTACAAGCAGATAATGTGCTCCCACAGCTCACTCCATATCTGCAGAAAATTTCGAATGTTTGGCAGGAAGCAAAGAGTTCTCATGAAAAACATCAGGATCTAGTAAAATTGCAGGCAGATAAGCACAGGAGAAGTTATGAACCATACAAAGTTGGAGACAAAGTTTGGATTAGCACCCACGTACCAAGTAACAAGTCCAAAAATATAACCTCAAAATTTGTGCCAAAACGGGATGGCCCGTATGTCACTATTAAAATCGTTTCGCCTGTAAGTTATCAGGTTGCAAGTGTTGAAGACACTAATGTTCCCCTAGGAACATACCATGTCTCAGCAATTTCTCCTTGCCAGGGAATTGAAGAGGTAACTCCACTTAATCCAATTAAGAAGAGAGGACGACCCAAGAGAAAGTCAAGACCTGTTTCCAGTTCGAGACGAACCCAGGAACCAGGGGGGGGGATTGTAACGCGAGGTAAACGTGGAAAACGTAGATAAATAGCGACGAACATGTCCTAGCAGTTTTATCAAGACACACATGTTGAAAAACAGTGATTATTATTATGATTGACGTTAAAAAATAGAATTAATGTGTCAGATTTTTAAAACGAAAAGTTAATTCAAATCATCCACTTACAATTTGTTATAAGTTAATTTGCTCTGGTTGTTAAATAAAAGTCGTGAAAACAACTAAATTCTTGCCAACTCAAAGAAGACCCATGACAAGTGCAACAACCAAAATATAGCAAACAAATATAAAAAGACATGACGAGCAAATCTGCTCGTATACAGGCTGTCCCAAAATTCCGTGGACCCCAAAGTATTGGGGCCAAAATAAATGGATTAGACCACACGTATATACCAAAGCGCTTCGTTTGAGCATGATGAAACTTTAAAGTTTATTAGAAAACTTGTTTTCTTCAATTAATTCGGAAAAACTTCATTCGATTTTAATACAATTTGGTATGTAGATATTTCCTTGGAAGTACTATTTTCTGATGTGCAAAGCAAATTAACTAAGGTTCTAGAAAGATGAAAACTACCCCTACCCCTTATCAAACTTTAACGTAAGTAATTATTGAGCAAAACGGCCAAGAAACAAATAAAATTGCATTGCCGTTTTAATAACTACTTCGTATGTCTAGGTCAAAAAGTGGCTAAGTCCATTGAATTAGCCACTTTTTGATACTTAGCAACTTCTTGCACTGAAATGACGATCAGCTCTGCATCACACATATGGGTTTTCATGCAGTTATCTACTTCTTACCGCGAATTTGACCTCACCAGTCGATAGTAGGGACAAATTTGGGTAGATGGCTATACTTAACTCAGTTTCACAAAAATATGGACTTAGCCACTTTTTGCACTGACCCCTTCAATTGTATATTTTTTCAGCATCAGGACGGTTTTTGTCATCAGTCATGGTAATACATCACGAAATATTTCAGCACAGATAATTGGCTTATCATTTTGGAAGCGCTAAAGAATATTTGCTAATGGTAATTTGCTATGAACAATGTTGTTCTTATCAACTTATTGGAATAAAATGTGAGTTAGAAATTTATTGTTCCAGTTTCATACCGTTTCCATATAAAAAGTTGTGAATATACAAACACGTTTTCCTCTACATATTTTGAGCAGAGCATTTCTCTAATTTGAATTTTATACATAGAAATATAGGTGCACAAAGAGTTAAAATTATAATTGTGACAATGATTATATCGTAGTAATCTGTGTCAGAAAATAATAATGCTTTCTGTGTCGATTTCTTCGTTAATCAGATTTATATTATGGAATTGAGATTCTTACATTAAGAACTGAACATTGTTCGCTGTGAATTTTGATAGAGCAGTCAAAACCTGATAATTGCATATTATAGACTAACATCTGCCACTGGTAAAAAGCATATCATTCACTTGATAAAATTATAATGTAAATAAAATATTTCTATCAGATGACTCCAGATGGTAAGCAACGGCCAGGATTAACAGTATCATTACATCCAGTAACTGCTAAAGCTCCATCACCTGTTAAAAATGAAGATGAAGATTCCTTTTTTGACTTATTGTCAAGATTTCAGTCGAAACGTATGGATGATCAGCGCTGTTCTCTTTCAACAGATAATAAAGAAAACAAGAATGTTAATATTCCAAATAATGATGGACCAGATGATTTAATGGATATGATTGCAGGAATGCAGAGTAAACGAATGGATGAACAACGAGTTGCGCTCCCGAATTTGCCAGGTTTGTACATTTATTTATCGAATTAATTCTCTGTTAAAATGCAATGCATTGCGCTGCATGAATTTACCAACTTAACACTAAATTGCATCATTTTAACCTGAAGGAAGTTTTTTTTGTTTTTCTGTTACTTTTATATTATAGTAAACTCTTTTCATAAACATTTTTTTGTAATATTGGGTAATAGTTGTACAAAAGTATTAAAAGTATTAAAAGTAATGTCAATGTCAAGACTGCATCAAAATTGTCTGTGTAAAATGTTTGATTTATATAGGAAAATTGAAATAATTTAGAAAAAAATATTTGAATGGAAATTAAGAAATGAACTGTTGAAGAGAAAAAGTCATGATTTTGGATAGGGGTGAGATTTTTCAAGAAGAATTATAATTTTTGAAGAATTTTGAAGTTTTGACATTTGGAGCGACAGATATTTTTGGATTCATCATTTGAGGCTTTAATTCTAAATTGTAACATTAATCTGTAATAATGAGCCGAAGGCTCGCACGGATGTTACCTTGTAAATTTAATAAGCACTACCTAAATAAATAAATAAATAAAATCGAGGATAAAAATTGTCTTGCTTTAAATTATCCAAGTGGGCCTAAGTTTTCAACTTTCTCTAATGTCGATGCTGACCAAGGTGATGAGGAAGAAGTAAAGTTGCGGTTTCCTAAGAAAGCATTGCCCTTATATATCGGCCGTAATATAGCGGTAGGGGAAGTCGAGAAACGTATTTGCATATCCGCATCGTCAAAATACGGTGCTGTCACAAATAAGACAGTGGCAGTATGGCGGATAAACAATTCATCATGTTTTTTGACTGTGTTGTTTGACACAACAGTGATTTTTATTTCAGTTTTAATTTCTTGTACAGGTCGCAGTAGCATTGGTCACATGACATTTGTTAGTTGATGTATTTGAGTACCACTCAGTAAAATAATTTATTGCAGTTATTTATAATTATTGCCACTGCTATGACGGCCTTATTATTCCGGCCACTCAACGATGCTCTATTGTGGCCGTTATATGACGGCGCTGCTGTTTTAGGGAACGGTAGTTTAAGTAAAATCGTTTTATTGGCAACAATTTCTTTCCTAATCGATCTATGACAAAAATAGTTGCATAAGAAATCAAAGCTTATATAATTCTATAAAACGGTTTGGTATAATGTACATCCTTTTTGTACGATCAATGTTTTGATGCAATTTGCAATCCACATGGAAGCAGTTTTGACAGAGAACTATGACATGAAGATCAATAAAAAGAAAACCAAACTTTTGGTATGTAGGGGCGTGAAAATAGGACTAAGACTAAAATACAAATGCATAGGAAGTCTTAGATTTCTGCTATTTGGGAAGTCAAATAACTCGCTATGGTATTAGCACTAGAGTTATAAAACAAAAAATAGCACACGCCCGAGTTGAGTTTAACAAAAAGAAACAACTATTATGCTTTGGAACAGTCAATGTAGAAACTCGACAGAGGTTGTTAAAGATGTATGTATGGAGTAAAGCATTGTACAGGTGGATCGAAAAAGAATAGAAGCGTTTGAAATCAAAGACTTGGAGAGGGGACTTAGCTATTTACATTTACGACTAAAGCATCCGAGATACTCACCTCCATCCTTTCCTATCCTGAGCTAACCCACGCATTTCCCCAAAAGTTGAACACCCTACATCCCTAACTATCTGAGAGCAGTTGTAGTCTCATCCACATAACACACATATATATATAAAGGAAAGCCCTGTAAAAACGTCAGAGACATGCTTCATAGTTCTCTAAGTAGCCACCGCAGGCACTGGTGTAGACGACATGGCGGGATTATTCAACTTTAAAGTAAATTTAAGTTCAATAAATTAGAATATACAAATTCAGTGAATCATAAGTTTATTGAGATATCACTTCTTTACATACAAATAAATAAGATATTCAATTATATAAGCATAAATGGGTAACATAACAGATGAAACATAGGTACAATAAATACTTCACATAAGAATTACGAAAACAAAGTGTCTCTGTTTGTGGATTAATACAAATATTTGATAACTCAAACCGTATTTTGGTACGTTTTGGTACCTATGTGTTGAGGAAACTTACCTGTGAAATGAGAGGGTACCATTTTTTGAGTTTGCTCCGCAAACACAACAATATGAAGCCATTTTTTAAACTACCAGTTCGAAAAAACACAAAATAGAAACACTTAAACAACAAACAGAACAATAAACAGTAGACAGTAATAAAAATTTCTTGGCAAAACTTGAGTATGTAGGGAAAATTGATGATTTTACTCCCGTACGCAAAATAAAAATTCAAATGACAAGGTGATTTGACTTTTGACGTTCAAATCTTATGCAATAAGTTTCCCATAAATAAATGAAATATAGAATTCTCTCTATGGACTAACCATCAGCGCCCACAGTGGATGCTTATATTACTACAAAACTTATATCCAAGGCTACCCGATGCACTTCCCTTTATATCTGTGTGTGTTATATGGTCTAATCTGGGCCTACCCCTACCTCTTTTTATTCTTATCTCTGACTCTAGTATGTCGCGAACTGAGCCTTTATGCCTCAGAAGGTGTCCTTACTGTCTTCCATAAATTTCGCTTTTCTCCAACTCTCTCTAATACCTCTCTGTTGCTAACCTTATCTATCCACGGTATTTTCATAATAATAATAATCTTTATTAATAGCACTTGGCTAGCGATTATATACATATTAACTCAATACAGAAAAACAAAAAAAAAAAACAACAAAGATAACCCTAATGCAATATTGACCAAAGGTCAAATATACAGATATGTTTATATAGGTATAGATATTTATTATATCTCAATGGTCCGTTTAATATATACTATACAAGACCTTTTAAAACTCAATAAACTATCACAATCTTTTATATGTTCTGGTAACTCATTGTATTGCTTCAGCCCTTTATAAAATAAACTATTTTGACTAAAACTAGTACGAACTTTGTCTAGATAAAAGTTATTCTTTGATCGAGTATTATGCTCATGTATATTCTTAACAAATTTACAATTAGCTAACATATGTGGAGGTAACAACTGATTTAACATTTTATATATACCGGGTGTCAACGAGTGCATGTAACATCCCGCCATTTGTTTACTTTTTGAAATACACTTTGGCAATCCTCTGTTAGTATTATACTCCTAAAACCGCATATTTTTATCATCATTGACGTATCTAATTACTTCCGGTTAAAATGGAACTGATATCAACTTTTTTATGTTATATAGCAATATATCATTTTGTTTAGATAGTTCGATATGCCTTTTTATTCTCTTGACAGCCATGTATCATACATATCCAAAAACTTTCTATTTTTAACGTCAGAGGGCGTTAAATGAAAAAGTCACGTTGGCTGTGAATTTGACGATATTAGCCTAATTTTAAATGTTTTAATGAATTCAACTATCAATTCTAACAGTGTTTCAATGACCATGGAAAGATTTTTGAATTTGAAGCAGTACATCCTTTATTTTTTTTTTAAATAAAGTTAACATAGTTGTTTTAAGTGTTTTGAAAAATGGAATTTAAATTACTAATTACTTTAAGTATATGTTGGGGATTGTCTCCGCGCGGAGTTCATTCTAGCTTGAGAGCTGATCGAGTGCACTTCGATTCTTTCGGAGTGGTGAGCAGAAAATACCTGACCTATATTATTGTTATTGTCACTATCATTGTTTCACATCATCATTATTGTTGTTATTATTATTGTCATTTAAATAATTGTTTTTTTTTTTTTTTTTTTTTTTTTTTTTTTTGTTTTTTTTTTTTTTTGTTTTTTTTTTTTGCATTAATGTTATTGCTATTTTTATTACTATAGGTTTTTCCCTGCTACTGAAGATGGCAGCTTAGCTGCCGAAATGCGTATATAGTATTTCAAAATTTATGTGGTTAGGGGTACAATTGATTCTTGAATTGATTATTTAACCACAGTCTCTTACATCTTAGTCCTTTACTAATTGATCATTGAATTGCACTTCTATGCACTAATTGTGAGGACAATAAACTGAAGTTTGAAAAACAAGAAAAATATTAGCACCTTGCTATTTAAAATTTCAAGAAAAACTATGTTTCAAAAACGAATATTTGAACGACTATGTTACCCTTATTTAAAAAAAAAATAAAGGATGTAGGTACTGCTTCATATTCAAAATTCTTTCCATGGTCATTAAAACAGCCTGTTAGAATTAATAGCTGTATTCATTAAACCGTTTAAAATTAGGCTCATATCATCAAATTCACAGCCAACGTGACTTTTTCATTTAACGCCCTCTGGCGTCAAAAATATAAAGTTTTTGGATATACATATATGATAATGGTTGGCAAGGGAATAAAAAGGCCTATCGAACTATCTAAACAAAATGATATATTGCTATTTAACATAAAAAAGTGGATATCATTTCCGATTTAACCGGAAGTAATTAGATATGTCAAAGATGATAAAAATATGAGGTTTTAGGAGTATAATACAGTGGAAGTCGCTTATAACGACGACCAAGGGACCGGCAAATCCCGTCGTTATAAAAGGACGTCGTTACGTACATCCGATTTTTTTTAGTACCCAGACAAACTACATAACTTTGACTATGCATTTTATTACATTAAAGTTATTTACTTACAGATTTATAGAAAAAAATAAGGGAGTGACTACTGCTCCGGTCGACGATCACCTAAAATTTTGTTCCAATACGGTCGGACGTGCGCATTACGCAATGTCGGCAAAATGACGTTTAAGTATACCGTTATTGGCAAGCACCGCCAACAGTCTCGGTGGGTGTGCCGGTATGGTTATGGTACAGAATTGCCATTTTATTCTCTTACGGCTAGACGAGTTCTGCTCCCGTACGGGTTGATATAAACTACTCAAAATAATTAAAGGGTCAAGTTTTCTTTCGTCTGATAAATTTAAACACATTGCATGACAATCTTGGGCAGTTGGTCAATTATTATTATGACCGTCTTTTGTTAATTAGAAAAATTACAGCTGTCAGATAAGCTTCTCATTTTGAAAGAAGGTTGCTTAAGGTGCATAGTAACGAAAATAAAGTGATTTTGATAACTGGTTGAAGTAAGTCGCAAGTGAAAAACAAGAGATCATGCTACTCCTATCATCATGCAACGTCATGTTAGGGTTGAACAAGGATTACGACGACACTTGACGCCAATAGAAGTTACTCAGGCTGTTACTCTCTTGCAAGAAGGCAGAACACAGCGATACGCTGCCGATCAGCTCGGTGTAAGACAATCAGTGATATGGAGGTTGTGGAGGCGTTACCAGGACACTGGAAATGTTACTCGGCGTCGTGGACAAGGCCGTCACAGAGCCACAACATTAAGGGACGACCGTTTTTTACGTTTACAAGCTCTTCGGAAACGTACCAATACTGCGCGCGCCTTACAAAATGACCTACTACGGGCTAGAGGCCGACAAATTTCTGATCAAACAGTGAGGAACAGACTCCGGGAAGCCGGCCTACGATCCAGGTGTCCAGCCAAAGTAATGCGTTTAACAAGAAATCAGCGACGCGCTCGATTGCTATTCGCACAAGAACATCGCAACTGGCAAATTCGTCACTGGAGGAAGGTTCTGTTTACCGACGAGTCTAGGTTTGCGATGTTCTCGAATGATGGACGACTTAGAGTATGGCGACGGGTTGGGGAAAGATTTTTACCCAACACGGTCCAAGAAAAAGTTCCGATTGGAGGTGGTTCCGTCATGGTTTGGGGGGGAATTTCTCTTGAAGACAAAACTGACCTTTTGGTCATAAGAAACGGTGCTTTAACTGCGCAGCGATACATTGATGAAGTGCTGCTAACTCAGGTACAACCCCGTGCACGTGCTGGCGGTGAGAATTTTATCCTAATGCAGGACAATGCCCGCCCACATGTTGCGAGAGTCGTTAATGAGTACATTCAGGAGCAAGATATCACCACTTTGCCGTGGCCAGCGTGCAGCCCAGACATGAATCCGATCTAACACCTTTGGGACGAGCTGGGTAGGCGAGTTAGGATTCGGCAAAACACACCTCTTACACAGCAGGAGCTGACGAATGCTCTTTTGGAAGAATGGAGGCAAATCCCACAAGACATAATCCGAAGGCTTGTAGGAAGTATGCTAAGACGCTGTGCAGCTGTAATTGAAGCTAGAGGAGGTCCAACTGCATACTAAGAACCGAAAACAACACGAAACAAAAGAATGCAACAGCACGGGAAACAAAATTATATTCTGGTTTGGTGTTGTTTTGATTAACATTCCGCAAATTTTATTTGAAAATGGTGTGTTCTTCTAAAATTCTTTGATTAAGTGTTAATAAATAAAGTTGTTAATAAATAAAGGTTCTGTATTTCTATATTCAAAATTTTAATGAAGTTTGAACCTAATTTAAAATATATACCACTGATGAAAAACTTGACCCTTTAATTCTTTTGAGTAGTTTATTTTGCTTGTTTCTACATCATCTTTTTTTCCAAAAAATGTGTGTGTCTGGTGTGAGGACAAGTAAATGGTCTGTTTCAAAAATGCGTTCTCTCAGCTTTAGTTTTTTTAGACTTCCAAAATGCAGTGTGTTGACATTCTGTAATGCGCACGCCCGAACCGTGTTCGAACAAAATTTTAGGTGACGGTCGGCCGTAGCAGTAGTCACTCCCAAAAAATGATTTAAAAATGAGGCACATGAAAACATACGTAGGTTAAGTTTAGGTACATACGCGAAAATTATTTTTTTAAAGAATCCGGTGATTTTTGTTTGTTTATTCGATTGTAGAAAATAGTATTTTTCTAAGGCTAGTGTTGCCATGATATAAAATTAGGGTTGCCAGATTAGCTAAACTCAATTCCGGGACCCCCCCCTCGAGGCGAATCTTAGAATGTTTGGTGCTTAGTCCGAATGTGACAGTCAGCTGCAGTGTTGCCAACCCTACCGAAATTTCTGTAGATCTACCGATTTTATATATTATCTACCGATCTACCGAAATGATACATAATTCTACCGAAATTTCCAATAACCGGAAATTGGGCACAGATCGTAACGCCTTTGCGTTTCTCCTTTCTTCTTTGGGAACTCTTATGGTATCATTTTAGTGCAGCGGTACATTATAGTTATGCAAAAAAACCTAGAACCAAAACAAAACGAAGCCGCCATGCGCCGCGATTCGGCGGCACCTTTACGGCGATGACTTTATTTAAAATTCCTACTCATTATTTTCCTGTTTAAAACCGAATCTACCGAAATTTGGCAACCAAGCTTCCGAAATATTTACGACTGGGGTTGGCAACACTGGTCAGCTGACAAGTCGCGTCTGGCGTGGAGTTCGCGCCTCGTTTTAATAGAATCGTTTATTACAAATAAATAGGAATCTAAATCACAACTTAGATTTATTAAAATGTAATAGAATAAACTTGAAAGGAAACGTAACAAAAACATTTATTTCTTGAACTCTTCAATGTACAAACCGAAATAACCCTACCCTAGATTATAGGACATTACAAGTTGATGTACTTAACCTTGACTGCACTCACACTCTAGCTTCTAGCAGTGTTGCCATTTCAATTTTTTTCCCGAAATTAAGCCAACTAGCTTTTTACAGTACTACCTACCAGTTTTATATTTCTTTTCCGGGAAATTAAGGTGTGTTTACGGGATCCGGGACAACGTAGTTCATTCCGGGACAATCCCGGAAATTCCTGGCCACCTGGCAACCCTATATAAAATTGTAAAATGTTGGCAAATTTTTTCATTACAGTGCATAGGTACGTACCAGTCGTGTTTTTATTTTATTTGTATAGTTTACAATTTAGTTAAACACATGTACAGCAAAGAGTGAGCTAATTTGAACAGCATTAGTCGCACACAAAGAATATCGTTATTGTTGGATTTCTATATCGGGAATTACGGTTGGTTATAAACGGACGAATTGCAACATTCGATAAACGCGGCAGAGTGACTTTTCTCGTCCGCAGGTCGTTAAATCCGGCCCGGCTCATAACTCAGCAGGGCGTTATAAGCGACTTCGTCGTTATAGCCGACGGCGTTATACACGACCATGGACGCATTTCCGGATATAGAAATCCAACCAATTCTCTAGGGTTCGGTCGTTATAAGCAACTTGTCTTTATAAGCGACGTCGCTATAAATGACTTCCACTGTACTAACAGAGGATTGCCAAAGTGTATTTCAAAAAGTAAACAAATGGCAGGATGTTACATGCTCTCGTTGACACACCCGGTGTATACCATAGTATTATATGTCACAGTCTGTCTAACACACGTTATCTGTGTCCGATCACTTAAGTATTCCTTAAGCCAATTCAAAATTACACTACCAAAACCATATTTTCCCATTTTTAGCAACAGAAGTTTTCTATTTATTGTTTTAAACGCACGTTTAAAATCTAGAAAAACCACACCTATAATTTTCCCTTCTCCCAATGCGGCCTTCCAGTCGAAAAGAACACTCTGTAACGCACTTTCACAAGAATTCCTACTTCTAAATCCTGCCTGATAGTCACTTAGTATATTATGCTTTTCTATGTAATCCACTATTTGATCGTTCACACACATCTCGAGCAATTTTTCATACGGTGGAACCATGTTTATTGGCCCAAACTCGTCACATTTTAACGTAACAGTCTTCTTTTCAATCAGAATAACTGTACTCAATTTCCATTTCTTCACAAAAGTCCCATACTCTAAACTTTGATTAACCACATTAAGAACTCTATCCCCTATCATTTCGAATGCTTCTTTAACTATCTTAACTGTAATGCCATCGGTGCTACCTTCCCTATTCTTCATTCTTTTTATAATTTTTCTTAATTCTGACATTTCAACTTTGTGAAATTTTTCCATTCTATATTCATTTTCTATAAGTTCTAGGCTCTCTTCATGCGTTTTGCTTGGTGTTATGTTTTCCGAAATTTCGCTAACACTGTCCAGAAAAAAATCATTAAAGCTCTCACATATTTCCTTCCCCAATACTAATCTATTATTAAACAATATTTCATTTTTAATACCTTCATGTCGTTTAACATTCACTAACTTTTTCAGTTTTTCACATTACTATTGAGTCTTATTTTACCTCGTCAATTTTTTCATTGAAGTAAACATTCTTAGCAGTTCTTATCATTGATATAACTCTATTTCTTTGTATTCTAAAATTTTTCCAATCCTCTTCTGTCTTTGTTATAGTCGCTCTTTGATACAATCGATCTCTTCTTTTCATTTCATCATTTATCTTTTGATTCCACCACATTTTACTACCCCAATCCTCTTCCACAAGTTTTCTATGCTCCGGTGCAAACTCATCCAGTGCAGATTTTAGATTGTCCACCAAGCTGTCAGCCAAGACATCTATGTCTGAAGAGTCCGATGGCCATGTCATATCCATTAGCCTAAGCTGATATCCAGTTACATCCATACCCCTGTAGTTTCTATATGTTGTCATTTTAGTTCTTCTGATATGCTTCTCCGTAAACTGTACTTCAATAATCGAATGGTCAGTTATTTTTGGAGTACTTTGTGGTTCATTTCCTTTTTGTTTGTAAGTACAAGATCAATTTTTGTAGCGGAATTGTTCGTTATACGAATGCAACTGTCGACCAATTGGTAGATACCATGCCTATCCATCAAACTATTCAATTTACCTGCGTAAAAGCTATTGGTGGCCAAATCTATGTTAAAGTCACCCACCATTATGAATACCGCATCAAGGTTCATGTCTTCAAAAAAATCATCCAGCTTTTCCAAAAATTCGGCATTTCTCGCACTGGGTGAATGATATAAACTGTACAAATAGTATTTCTGTTTTTCTATAGTAATTTCAATTCCAGATATCCACACGTTTTTGTTGTTTGCAATATTTACTATTTCTTTATATCTGAATCCCTTTTTTATATGTATTAATGTCCCACCTGTATGGGTACTCAGTGAAAAACTGCAAACCATGTTATAACCCATAATATCTATTTCATTTTGTGTAAAATCTTCCGTAATATGTGTTTCGGTGAGGCATATTTATAGGTTTATTCTGATTTACCGTCCATTCTAATTGAGTTTTATGTGCACTTAATCCTTGTATATTTAAATACATTAGTGCTACTTTCGGTTGCTATATTTTACTGCTGCCGCTATGTAATTCTGGATACTTTATTCCTTCTTGTACCCGCTCAACTACTCTCTTATATGCCTCACAGTTTCGATCATATGCTTTGTGTTTGTAGTCTATAAAGGGTATTTTCAATACTTCTGATGCATATTTGCAATTAACACAGCACACTTCACCTGACTGGCAGTCCTTCTCCTTATGTTCCCCCGCGCATATCTGACAAGTAGGTTTTTCCTTTTTGCACTCTCTAGCCATATGGCCGAATTTCCAACAATTGAAACACTGTCGAATGTTGAAATGGTCTCTATAAAAATAAGTTTTCCAACCAATGTGTATTCTGTCCTTTTTTGCAACACATCCGTATGCGTCTATAGCACCACATTTCAAATGCTTCTAATTTTTTCCTATCCACTTTTCCTATCGTCCAAGTTTTGCACCTGTACATACGTTTTTAAGAGCCTCTTCCGAGTTTCTATATTTATCATTCCCGAACATAATAGTTGTTTCTTTTTATTAAATGCAACTCGGCCCTCCGCTATTCTTTGTTTTATATCCCTAGAGCTCTTGCCATCGTTATTTGACTTCCTAAATAGCAGAAATCTCGTTTCCAATTTGTATTTTCGTTTTAGTCCTATTTTCACGCCCCCTACACACCAAAATTTTGGTTTTCTTTTTATTGATCTTCAATTGTTTAATAGTATGCCGGATGAAAACAAGGAAGCCCGGAATTTGAGCAGTTTCAAGAGAATGTGTTGTGTTTTTATTAGAGGCATTTTGTGACATTTGTTGGTGTTTGTGTGTTTTCTTTTCATTTTACTGTTTTCTTTTTTTGGTTGTGTATTGTTACAATATTGATGTAATATTAGCTTATTGCTAAATAAAGAAAGATTATTATTATTATATCATAACCCTCTGTCAAAACCATTTCCATTTCGTTCAGAGCCCTTCCTAATTCTTCTTTGCTAGATGTTAATACTACTATATCATCCGCGAATATGAGCATATTAATAGTTTGGCCCTGTATATTCATTCCAGCAGCTATTCTGTCTTTAACAATATTAATCCTATCTTCGATATATAAATTGCAAACTAGAGGCGATAACACACATCCCTACCTCACTCCTTTTTGGATATCTACTCAAATTCTATAACTGCGGTTTGCTCTTTGTATAGATTATGAATTATTCTTCTATCCCTATATTTCATCCCTACATTTTTGAGCACTTCGAACATCTTGTTCCATTTTAAATTGTCGAAGGCTTTTTCCAAATCTACAAATCCTATATAGGCGCTCTTTCCCTTTTCTATTGTGTCGATATTAGCCGGAAAGTACAACCGTTGTTTGTCAAACACATCAAAAGTAAACTGAATTAATAAACAATCATGGCAGTCTAGTCATTTGACAGATAGTGTCCAGTGTTGTTTTTTAGTTTGTCTAGTTCCCAAATAAATGAAGCACTCACCGTTTCGTTCTAATATTTTTCATTTCAGCGCTGGAATAGTCCAAATTGGATAAATAATAATTGTCAATCATTTCACTACTAACTACAGGTAAATTGTCTAAATCGGCTTTAATATGACATATGTCTTTAAGAGTCTCTTCCGAGTTCTTACGTTAACTGTTTCAGAGCATAGCAGTTGTTTCTTTTTGTTGAACACAACTCAGCCCTGTGCTATTCTTTGTTTTATATCTCTAGCGCTCCTAACAGAAATCCACAACTTGCTCTATCTTCTCATTTCCTGTTTATATTTTAGTTTTGGTTCTATTTCCACGCCCCCGTTGGTTTTCGTTTTATTGACCTTTATGCTGTAGCCCTCTGTCAAAACTGCCTCCATTTCATTCAGAGCCATTCCTAATTCTGCTTCGCTGGATGTTAACACTGCTTTATTATCCGCGAATCTGAGCGTGTTAATAGTTTGGCACTGTATGTTAATCGCTGAAGCTGTTCTGTCCTTAACAATACTAATCGCATCTTCTGGATATTTCATTCTCTTCGTTTCTGCTCAATTTCTATAACTGCCTTTGCTCTTTATAGAGATTGTGTATTATTCTTCTGTCCCTATATTTCATCCCTACCTTTCTGATCCCTTTGAACATCTTCCTACATTTTACGTTGTTAATGACTTTTTCTAAAGCTACAAATCCTATACAGGGTGATTCAGAACGGGCGTGCCAAATTAAAATGGGTGCTAAAGGAACTCCAAATAAGACGAAAAGTTTATATGAACATATGTTCTAAAGTGACTACTAACAAATATACAAGGTGTAAAAGTTTTAATATTTTTTAAATATTTTTTTATTATCTTAGTAACTAGGAAAGTTATTGAGTTGAAATTTAAAGTGTCGTTTTCATTTGTCAAGTTCTAATTTTCCAAAAAAAATTGCTCTGCTAGCCATATCAGTAGCGTTGCTACGGGGTAGGCTGTTTATTTATTTCCCCAATCCAATGCTACGCCACTGGCGAATGCAGGTGATATTAATGTATTTGAAATCTACGTTCAATTTGGGAAGAAATTGGTATCTTCAATTTTTTTTGTAAAATGCTTAGTTTTTGAATGAAATAGCTTTTTGTGAAATCGTGCACATGCACTGAAATTTTCCATAATGCAATAATGGCTTCACCGATATGCAAGGAAAGTGAAAATTGAAAAAAATAGTTTGTTAAGAATAACACTAACAAAACTAACAAGAAGAACGAGAAAACACATCAATTATTACATTACGATATTAAAAAAAATATTAAAACTTTTGCACCCTGTATCTTTGATAGTAGTCACTTTAGAACATATGTTCATATAAACTTTTCGTCTTATTTGGAGTTCCTCTAGCACCCATTTTAATTTGTCAAGGCCGTTCTGAATCACCCTGTATAGATGCTTTTTTCCTTCGATTTCCTTTAAAATGAGGGGTCACAAGTAATATGGTGCCATTTAATATTTCAAAGTGAGGATGGCTAGGGGTTGAGGGGGTTGGTTTTACCAACGTCAACTATACGTCAAAATGTGTCCCTTTCGATTCCTAAATTTACGTGTCTCGGTGATTTGACGTATTTATATTTGTTTTTGAGATATTTGAGGTGGCTCGTTTTTAAATGATCGCACTGCATAAGATTCCCAAATATTCCTTCCACCTATCTGCCTTTTCCTCTTTTCTGATTAGGATGTTTCCTGCCTTGTTTCTAATGACCTTGCTGCTGGACCCAATTTCTCTGAAATTTTTACTAATTATTTTATACGCTTCGTCAGTTTTACCTACTTCGAACTTATCTTCCACTTCTTTGCATTTATTTTCAACCCACCGCCCTTTTGCTTTTCTACATTTCCGAATAATTTCCCACTCGACAGCCTTATATCCTGTTTCCCTCCTTCATCTAGCCTATTTTTATATTTTCACCTCTCATCTGTTTGTAACAATATCCTTCGTTATCCAGGGTCATCCGCCTCTAGTACTTCGTTCATCTTTTTCTCGAACTATTATTGCGGTCTTTACAGGTTTCGTTTCTAACCTAACCATATCTACCCTGTCACTTTTGCGTAAGAAATTTTCTACAATCTGCCCTATTTTCTTCTTCAAAACAATTCCTACTCCAAAATTTCCTCCTACCGACCCTGTGTGTATTACTCCAAAATTTCCACTCCAAGAGTCTCCAACTTTTGGCTATCGCACCTCACTGATACCTACTATGTCTAATGCTAACCTATCCATATCAATTTTCTAACTTTCCTATTTTCTTCTTCAAAACAATTCCTACTCCAAAATTTCCTCCTACCGACCCTGTGTGTATTACTCCAAAATTTCCACTCTAAGAGTTTCCAACTTTTGGAGATCCGAGTATGGGACTATTTTACCTTCGAAATATTTTACTCCAGAAGGTGCCATCATCATAAAATTTTTGTAAGCTAGGGACAAGATAATGTGGTGTCCCGTTGCCTTCTGCATCGCAGAGCGTGTATCACAGTGCCATACCGACCCCCACAGTCTCTGCCACCCTGATTACTGAAAGAGCTGCTGCAGTCTTTCAGGGACATGATTTAGTCTGTTTTCTAAATAGAAACCCCCAATGATGGTTAAACCTATGGTTCGGCTCTTTAGATTATAGAAGCGCACTAGCCATCCCACCCATGTCAGTATTAGATACTAGAACTACTTCAAAATAAGTCCTATAAGTGGGATATTCCTATAAGCGATATTTCAGTAACTAGGTTTCGCTGTAACTGGAACTGTTTTCTTTAAACTTGCCCTCTTGCAATCACAGATACTAAGAAACAAGTTTTTGTGGGCTGTGTGTTTGTCTGTTTAGCTCATAACTTGAGATTGGATCGGTGCTGAATGAAATTTCCTACCCGGGGGTGTCGACCTTCGAGAGAGCACGCGTAAATTCAGTTTTTTGGTTTGTTAGCGGCATCCCATACCTTGAGAGCGAATGGGTGTCAAGAGTCTGATATTTTGTATCCGGGGGTCTTGGGCTTGATATCAGTTTGTTTTTGGTAGCTGCAACAGAGAGCAAGTATTTGCCAAATATTATGTAAATTGATATCCGGAGTAATTTGAACATGCTAAATTTAATGGTAACCTTCATTTTGAAATTATCATTAGCAGTGACGGCCCAGGAACAGAAACTAGCCAAATTTGATGAAAATTGATATCCAGAGTAACTCAAACATGCTGAATGCAACGGTAATGTTCTTATCATTTATTTAACTTAATGCGGCAGTGCCAAGCACCACGAAAGTATAATGTTTTACTAAAGTACATTTAACTCAGTTAACATGATGCACAGGTGCTCCAAGTCTCATCATTAGGGAGTAAGTACATCGAATAAATTTGTAGGAATTTATTGTTGTTTTTGTGGCAATTTTTCTGGTGTAGGGGAAAGTTGAAAATTGTCCACTGGATGAACTTTTCCTTTTATACATTTGTAGTTCAACAATTTCTCGAAAGCGCTTTGGTTGTTTTCTTATTAATTATGTACTTTTTTATTACAACTCAAAATAGTAAATTAATTTCTTGAATGTTTAATAAACTACTATTATTATTAAATGCCATTATCCTTTTAATTGTGATTGCAGGATTGCAGGTGAATTCTTTACATAGATTGTCAGAATCGGCACAGAATAGTGTACCTGACGATTCATTTTTGGATCAATTAGTAAGATGTCAAGGATCTCGTTTAGAAGATCAACGATCACCACTTCCAGCTCCTGTAATGGATACTGAATCAGATACCCCTCCTCCTGCCTCTGGCAAAAGTGGCTCAACTGTACCAGATGAGGATTTCTTTTCTTTAATCATGAGATTTCAGTCAGGCAGAATGGATGATCAGAGAGCTTCCGTGCCTCGTATAGAACAAAGGTAATTTCAAATTTGGTGTTACTTTATGTAAATATGTATATGCGTACTCTTATGATTACAGAGTTGCAAATGGAAATGTGCCGCGGGCCACTAATGGCACCACAAATAATTTTTGTAGTAACAGTCATGGAAAGAAAAAGAAGTAGTAAAACATATCTTATTTAATTATGACTGCCAACTGATGCTAAAAGCAATTTTTATTTTTGTATTTCAAATAATTGTAGATTTGAGTATTTTAAAATGTTACTTATAAGTTTTATTTTGGTTGGTTTTTAATTTTTTTATATACTTTTTTATATTATTGATAATTTTTATTTAACAAATAAATACTTCGCGAACTACCAATATATAACGTTTTATTTAAATATTTTACCGGTTTCAGGATTCACAAAGATCCCATCATCAGAAATGTACGAAAAATTGTAAACAAATTATTCGCGAAGTATTTATTTGTTAAATCATGAACTTCTACCAAAAAGTAAAACAAGAAGATATTAACTAGATAATTTTTATGTTCTAATCAACTGAATATTTTATTGTAAATTAGTTATCTCTCCATTGAAATGTTTTACGTATATGGCTTATGTAATTACGATTATATTATATAATATACGATATTAAAATAGTGCCAAAAATCGCGTCTTTCAGTTTTGGCAACTCTTACGCATTTCTTCAGAATACTCATACAACGTTAATTGCTGTCTTAAAAGTGACGTGATGTCCATCCATTTCTATAAAAACAGTATTAAATTTTACAAGATAGAAAAGTAAATTCTTTTTTGCCAAAGAAATTATACAATAGATTGCTAACTATATTCTGATATGTTTATTAAAAATATATATGTATTTAAAAAATGTTTTTACTATACACATTATGTCATATTAATGGTACAAATTATAATAAATGGCATTTTAAATATTGCAGTTTCAAGTCTTTTATTTGATATCTGATTTTTAATATACAGTATGTCACTGGATGGGATTACGAAGAGGGAAAAAAATATTATTTTCAATGTCCCAGAAAAAACCTGCTTGGTTTAAACTCGCATCGCACATACTATTTTTTATCCAACTGTACCAGGAAGCATATTAATTTTTTATCCCTGTTTTGACAGAAAATTTTCATTAACAGTACAGTAAAAATTTATTTAATTCAGTACTGTATGGTGCTGGTGAGGAATTTCTTATGTCTCGATACCTGCTCGTTAAAAACTCAAACCCTTACATACAATGCACAAAGGAATTGTACAGGTAGGTATGGAGGCTCCTAAATATCAGATAGGTATAGGGAAAAAAATGAAATATAGAGGTGCTGTAATCGCGGCTGTAATGGCGGCGAAGAGAAGTATGTTATGTAAACAACTTACTTTTCTTGTCATAATTTACTTGCTACAATCTTCTTCCCAAAATGGATTTCGTGTTAAGAATTAGTTATTTGTTCAATTATTTGGAGGTAAGCTCTACTTCTCGTTGCATAATAGACGAGCAAGCAGTTTCAAATGCCAGTGATATAATTTTATGCGGCATTAGAGGTTAGAAACTGAAATAGTGTTCTGTGTATTATTTATGCTTTGTGTTTAAAAACGAGTGTTCTGCGGTATTATGTCACATGAACTAGACGTTTCATTTTTTCTGGAGGGTTCAGATGTGCATATAAAGAATGCAGTTGCAAAGCTGGAAAATCTTCACGGTATGAGCATGTTGCTGCGTTACTGTTCTTGTTTACCAGGTTGTATTATGTATTATACTTACTATAAATGAGCTACAAATAAAGTGTATGCAATTTAATAAAAAAGCAAATGAAATTTTATTTAGTTCTGTGTTTCTGGTGTTTGTGTAAGTACTTGTTCTAGGTCTAGTATTATTTATTGACTTTGAAGTATCTATTATGCCCTACTGACATTCAGTGCTACTGGAAAAAGTCAAGATGCATCTAAAAACTATGAACCATTTCCATTTAATTTTAACTTTCAAGCCTTACATTTATCCACCCTTTTTGTTAAACCCAATGAATTGATTTGAATAATATAGTTGCACTTTTTTTTCTTGAAAATGTGTGAAAGGTTAGCTTGGATTCTCTTTCTTTCGTACTTTGACAATTAACCATACTGCAGGTAGTGTTACAAACGCTCCTTTTCGCTGCAATTTCCATTTTATTTATGCAAAATAATTACCAAACTATTTAGATAAATACTGTCAAAAGATCTATTAAGGCTACCATACTTTTCGTAGTAGTACAAATTACGCCCAGCAGGTGGCGTGTTGCTACATTTTCTTTCCCTATTGCAAAACACAGTCACCTTGGTACAGGTTGAAAATGTGAAAACGCATTAAGGCCCGGTTTTTCAAAGAATCCAACACCGGATTAAGTCTGACACTCGCTTCGTTGCTATGATACCGGCTTTCTGATTGGCTGGCTTCATAGCAACGAGGGCGGTGTCAGACTTAATCCGGTGTTGGATTCTTTGAAAAACCGGGCCTAAAGAATTCAGAAATATTTGGAAAACTAGCAGACCGACCAAAATGGTTTGAATAAAATAGAAAGAGGATGAAAACCTACGTCTGATGGTGTAAATATTAATATACCTTTCCATTTAAAAAAGTCGAGATACCAATATATCAAAAACCTCAAATTTAATGGTCCATATATTATCAAATGAATTTTTCCAAGTCCCTAAAATAAAGTTTGCAATGTAACAGATACATTCTTTTGTGTTTAACACAACAGTCAAAACTGCAACTTTCTATCTAATTTAGTTTCCGAGATATCATTAATTTTTTAAAGAACTGCAAACGTCAAATTTCTTGAAAAAATTTCAAATTATGACCAAACGCTACGTCTTAGGTCCAAAGGTCTTTTAACAAAGCGAACCGAAAATTCAATACGAAATAAAAAATGCAGTAATATACAATACAGTAATATACAGGTGTTCCATAATATGGAAATATTGTAGTAACCATAACTTCTATGAAAAAACTTTATTTGACTTTTCGATTTCTCCTTCTAAGCTCTTTCATTCTGATGCTTCAAGAAAGTTTGATTCAAAAATTTGTAATTTTGCGAATCTACTTTTTTATATATCTTGCGCATCCTGTACAACAAAATCCTCGACAAAATCAAAGTATCTCAACGTGAATCGTATTTATACCGGGTGGGGATTTAGTGTGTAATCGTTTCATATCTCTGGTACTGCTTAAGATATCAAAATGAAATTTTACACGTATGTGGGGAACGACATGGAGCATTTCGTAAAATTATTTATGTATATACAGGATGTTCACATTCCGAGTACCAGACCAAAGTTCTATTTCTTTAAATGGAAACCCCACAAGTATTTGCGTGATTTCAATTCCCCATAAAATTTCATGAAAATTGATATACTACATGATGTGGTTTTGAGTAAGGACTGTTACGATATTGACATTTATGCGTCTTTATGGCCCCAAATTTATGACGCTACTGACGTCTACTGACCAAATCCACCTAATTATTTTTTATTGAAAGGGGTTTACACACTGCTGTATTTGCGAAATCCATAAATACTTTCGCCATAATACTTAGGATTATACAAGGTGGTTAAGTTATGCAAAAGGGAATTTTTCTCAAAAATTTCAAATAGAATACCATGTACAACTGACAGTCAGTTAACTAAGATTTTAATTGATGTAGATATTGCAAGGTATACTACTGATAGTTTCATCAGATATTACGATTAAACATCGAAATTTTTGAATTTCATTATTAGTTTATACTCTTTTTGGCGAATTCCCCCTATTCTGTTGCTCAAAACTCACAATAATGTTTATATTTTGTATTTGCAAATTGGTATCAATATAAAGAAAATAAATCTTGTTGTAAAATTGTGTCTTGATGGTTATATTCTTAAATGTATAATGTCTTTAAAGTCGGGTATAATGTTCAAACAAGGAGTGCCATGGAAGAAAATATTATCTTTAAGAAATAATCTAGCAATGGGATTTCTTGTGTTAATGTAAACTTCATTTGCTAAATATTTTATAGAAACAAAATGCAGACCTTTTTTGGAGTTTTGGGTGACAAAATAGGGGAGATCTTCAAAAATAATGTAAAATACTAACGAAACTCTACATTTTTGTAATTCAATTGTACATTCTGTCGAAACTTTTACTGGTAGACTTAACAATATCCACATCACTAAAAAGCTTAGTAAAATGACCATCAATTGTACAAATAATATACATGGTGTTCCATTTGAAATTTTTGAGAAAAATTCTGTTTCGCATAACTTAACCACCCTGTATTATCTCAAGTATTATGATAAAATTATTTATAGATTTCAAAAATACAGCAGTGGTGAACCTATTTCAATAAAGAAATTTTAGGTGGCTTTGGTTAGTATGCGTCAGTAGCGTCATAAATGTGGGTCCATAATGGCACAAAAATGTCAATATCTCAAAATTCCTTAGTCAAAACCACATCATGTAGTATATCAATTTTCGTGGAATTTTATGTGGAATCCATATTATGCAAGGACACGTAGGGTTTCCATTTAAGGAAATAGAACTTTGGTCTGGTACTTAGAATGTGAACATCCTGTATATACCTAAATAATTTTGGGAAATGCTCCATGTGGTTCCCCACATTCGTGCAAAATTTCATTTTGATATCTTAAATAGTTCCAGAGATATGAGCCGATTACACACTAAATCCCCACCCGGTATAACAAGCAAAAGAAATGATGAAGAATGACTTTTTTTCGAAAAAATGAAAATAAAAATATTTACAAGTATAGTTAGCACATCCGTGACATACTGTATCAGGGCACGAAATGGGATAATATAGTAACTGTAAGGTGTTTTACTACGAACAACAAGAAGAGGCAATAAAACAACTAGATTTAGAATTCATAAAAGACAAGATGCTGTTAATTCCTGAAAAGTGACAAAATAATTAAATTAAGCGTTATTTTTACAATTTCGATAACAACTAATAGTGTGTGGCCTCCTCGGGCTAAAATAACTGCCTGGTATGATGTTGTAATGCGGAATTTCCTCCCATTCTTGTATCACTGCTGTTGTTAACTCTCCACGAATTTCTGGGTACGCTGGATGGACCCTGAGCCTCCGATCAAGCTCATCCCAAAGGTTGTCAATCGGACTCAAGTCAGGACTTAAAGCAGTCCAATCCATGACTGGAATTCGTTAGTTCTCCAGGAAGTTTTTGGTTAGGGCAGCTATGTGAGGTGTCGCTTTATCCGTTTTAAGATGAATCCAGGACCCATAACGGTGGCTGCAGGTACCATGTGATCTGCAAAAATTTCTTCTACATGCCTCGCAGCATTTAGCCTTCTTGAAACTGCTTCGAAGTCTGTTCTGTTATGCAAACTTATGCCTGCTCAGACCATGTCAGATCCAACTCCAAATTTGTCGGTTTCCATGACGAACCCTTCAGCATAACGCTCTCCACGACGAGTCCACACTTTAATTCGGCCATCACAACGAGTAAGGCGAAACCCAGACTGTTCCGAAAAAAGGACTTACCACCATTGGTCCACATCCCTTTTTACATGTTCTAAAGGTCTAAAGCGAGCGTTAATCTTGCTCTTCTATGCTCCCGAGTTAAACGCGGTTTGCGGGCTGGCCTCCGGGACCTCAGATGATTTTCCCTTCATCTGTTCCTAGCAGTTTGGTCAGAAATTTGGATCCCAGTGGCACTCTGCCAGTCGTTTTTGATGGCTCTTGCTGTAGAAGTGCGACTACGCATAGAACAATTGACGATAAAACGATCTTGCCGAAGAGTTGTTTTGCGTTATTAAAAGTCTTAATGGAACCCAAACAGATGCTCTGGCATTGTGTCCAGTTTAATTTTATGTAAGTAGTTAGAAAATGACAATACTGGGACACATCCCTGGCCGAGGCGGTTGACCGCCTCGGCGGGAGGAAGCCGGGCGCCCGTCTTTCTGGCTGAGGAGCGATGGGGCGCTCGAGCCAGCCCGCCGAGGCGATCGATCGCTTCGGCGGGTGGAAGCCGGGCCCCCCGGCTTCTCCAGGTGCCATCCACTTCTTCAGCAACGACTTCTGCGGCAGCCTCTCTCAGAAGAAGCGAGTGTCTTTGCCGAAGAGTGCGCCCCCCAAGCCGCCATTTTGGGCCCCCTTGGTTGTGGCTGAGGCGCATGCGCCGGGGCTCTGAAAGTACACGTGTTGTTCAGGCCAGTCCATCCAGGTGCCATCAATGACCAGAGGCTGCTGAAGGAGTCATGTCTTCTGCCTCTGGTGTTTTTGGGGCCTTTGGCAGTGGCTGAGGCGCATGCGCCGGGGCTCTATGAGAGTGGGCGGGGCAATAGCCAATGAGAGAGGTTGTGGGCGGCATCCAATGGGAGTGGTTGTGGGTGGTAAGGTTCAACTACTGCTAGATGCCTTTGGATGTGGCCCAGGCGCCTGCGCCGGGGTTTTCGCAAACGTTCTGGAAATGACGCCGACCGGGAGTCGAACCCGGGTCCCCGCGCACCGGAGCCCTCGCTAAACCCACTGAGCTAATCGGCTGCCCACATGCCCGTCTTTCAAATCATCCATATATACTTGTAAACAGAAGTTTCTTGGAAATTCCAACGTTTGCAATTGTTTATACTAAATAAATATTGATATCAAAGTTTAAGAAAAAAAGCACGTTCGCCGTCGGTAAGAGATGTTATAATTGTTTTTATTATGGGTAAAAAACCTTTCAACTCGCCGACAGGATTATGCATGTTTAGGTTTGCTCCCACGTTCTATATATGCACATACTACGTTGCAGACACTACAAGGTGACCCGTTTGTTTGTTTGTATTATTACAATAAAATAACATTCTAGAACATTCTTAGTTTGTTTATTTTGATACGTACTATGTTTTAAAATTACTTGTTATCTTAATGCGTTTCGGACACGTGTGTGAACCATCTGGTGAGTGCTGGAAGTACTAATTGAGTGTCGGTAATATAGAGCACATGTAGATTTCTGTTACACTTACTGGAAAGTGCAAATTGAATGTCGGTAATATAGAACGCATGTAGAATCTTAAAGAGACCATTTATAGTTATTGATATGCAAACATCTTAGTTCTCGGTAGTAGAACATCCTACATCGCTAATTATTTGAGAACAGTAGTTTAAATCTAGGCTAACTCCTACGTAAAAACTGCGTCATGTGGGGTATCAAATTAAAGGACTCAACGAGAGGTATCGGAATATTGGGGTGGTTTTTAGGGATGGTTTTTGGGGGTGGTTTTTAGGGGTGGTTTTGGGGATTGTTTTAGGGGTGGTTTTAGGGGTTGTTTTTGGGGGTTGTTTTTGGGGGTTGTTTTTAGGGGTGGTTTTAGGGGTGGTTTTAGGGGTGGCTTTAGGGGTGGTTTTTAGGGGTGGTTTTAGGGTTGGTTTTAGGGGTGGTTTTTGGGGTTTGGTTTTAGGGGTGATTTTTAGGACGCCCCCGGCCACGCTCCTTGCCCCGCCCACCTAGGTCATGTAGGGTATCAAATTAATCAGCTCGATGAAACAAATAGGAATCTATAGTTATTCTCCTACTTCCGAATTCTTATCAGTAGTTGTCTGTCTGTCTGTCTGTCTGTCTGTCTGTCTGTCTGTCAAGGACGTTGAATTTCGTAGACTGCGCATGCGCACGGTTGTATGGAGAGTATTTAAGCAAGCGGTGCTGTCAGTTAGTACTTGTACTTCAACAAGGGAACCGCATTTGAATAATGACACACATAAACGTAGACACGTTTCGTGTTCTGGACGGTGCTGCTGTGGATGAATCAGCACGCCGTGTCGAGGTGCACGTACATCAGCCGTTCGTGACAACAACAACATTCAACGCCAATGACGAAATTCGCATACCAATCAACCAACAAGACGTTTACGTACTGCCGCATCTAAGCTGCATCTACATAGAGGGCAGGTTCATCAAGGGTGCAGGAGGCGGAGATGCGGCTTTAACAAATAACGCCCTCAGTTTCATCTTTGACGACGTCCGCTATGAAATCAACGGAGTGGAGGTGGATCGAACAAAAAACGTGGGCATCACGAGCACACTGAAAGGTGTAGTTTCTCTGAATGAGGGTGAGGTGTGTGCGCTGGAGAATGCCGGCTGGACGAATACGGGAGACTCACCGAGCCACCTTATCGACGAGAACGGGAACTTTAACGTGTGCATCCCGGGAAGAGTCCTGCTGGGATTCTTGGAAGACTACCACAAGTTGCTGTTGAATGTGCGTCACGAGCTCATTTTGACTCGATCGAAAAACGATAGGAACGCTTTCGTGGGTAACGAGGACACCAGAATTGAGTTGAGCAAGGTTCATTGGAGGGTGTCGTACGTCTATCCATCGGATGCTGAATACCTAAAACTTCTCAATATTGTCGAGGATGAGAGAACGTTGCAGATATATTTTCGCAGCTGGGAGCTGTACGAGTATCCGGTGTTGCCGCAAGCTACGAAACAAACGTGGGCCGTCAAGACTGCAACACGGTTAGAGAAACCCCGCTACGTTATTGTCGCCTTCCAGACGAATCGCAAAGCGAATTTGGATACGGATTCAAGCAAATTTGACCACTGCAATCTGGCAAACGTCAAACTGTACCTGAATTCTGAGTGCTTCCCCTACGAGAATTTAAACTTGGATTTCTCCACGGGGAAATACGCCCTGCTATACGAAATGTACGAGAACTTCCAGAGTTCATACTATGGAAAAGTTGGCGAGCCGCTATACGGCAGGGAACAGTTCAAGGATCTAGCTCCCATCGTGGTGATTGACGCATCAAAGCAGTCGGAAAGCATCAAGTCTGGACCCATAGATATGCGTCTAGAATTTGAGTCGAGCGAGAATTTTCCGGCCAACACAACCGCATACTGTCTCATCCTGCATGACCGCATCGTTGAGTATACACCGGGTAATGAATCGGTCAGGAGAGTGGTGTGAACGCATGCCTACTCTGTATACAGATTATAGTTTTAATTATATTGATGTAAAAATATATTCATTGTTTTTATTTTTGCGAAAACCCCGGCGCAGGCGCCTGGGCCACATCCAAAGGCATCTAGCAGTAGTTGAACCTTACCACCCACAACCACTCCCATTGGATGCCGCCCACAACCTCTCTCATTGGCTATTGCCCCGCCCACTCTCATAGAGCCCCGGCGCATGCGCCTCAGCCACTGCCAAAGGCCCCAAAGACACCAGAGGCAGAAGACATGACTCCTTCAGCAGCCTCTGGTCATTGATGGCACCTGGATGGACTGGCCTGAACAACACGTGTACTTTCAGAGCCCCGGCGCATGCGCCTCAGCCACAACCAAGGGGGCCCAAAATGGCGGCTTGGGGGGCGCACTCTTCGGCAAAGACACTCGCTTCTTCTGAGAGAGGCTGCCGCAGAAGTCGTTGCTGAAGAAGTGGATGGCACCTGGAGAAGCCGGGGGCCCGGCTTCCTTGAAGAAGTGGATGGCACCTGGAGAAGCCGGGGGGCCCGGCTTCCACCCGCCGAAGCGATCGATCGCCTCGGCGGGCTGGCTCGAGCGCCCCATCGCTCCTCAGCCAGAAAGACGGGCGCCCGGCTTCCTCCCGCCGAGGCGGTCAACCGCCTCGGCCAGGGATGTGTCCCAGTATTGTCATTTTCTAACTACTTATGTAAAAACACCAGAGCATGATACCTAGCACAATCCTCGGCTAGCAACCAATTTAATATTTGCAGCATATCATTTATTCTTCTGCAGACAAACAGCATGACTCATTACCATGAGCGTCGCTTGCGGGGCAAAAATTCGTATCGCTGCCCCCTCTTTTAAAGACTGATCGCCCTCGATCAGAGATTATCTCCTTCTTTTCCATGGTACGGAGAAAGCCAGTCTAGTTGGACTACCTTCATCTTGGATCGTGGAGAACGCTGAATCCGGTAAAGAACATCATTGATCCTGGTCACTACTCGGTATGGCTCTTCTCAGTTCTTCTGTAATTTCAGCGATCGTCCTTTCTTCCGGGCTGGATTATACAACCACACCAGATCGCCAGCTTGGAATCCCACAGAATTCACTCGGGCATCATACCGCGTCTTAATTCGTTCACTCTCTAGGCGTATGCTATCCCGAACAGCCTCATGAATTGCCTCGAGTCGTTCTGCCAATTCCCGGGAATACTCATCTACAGGCACCGGCCTATCTTCAGGATGCCCAAACAACACATCCATTGGCAGCCTCAATTTATTCCCTTCCGAATAGCACACTGGCAGGTGTTCTTCCGGTTGACTCGTGCACAGTCGATCGATATGCCATCAGGTGTTCCTCTACCATTATCCTCAGATGGTTTTCTATGGTCCTGTTGAATCTCTCAACCATTCCATCTGACTGGGGATGCAATGGAGTGGTCCTGGTCTTCTGTATTCCCAGCAACTTTCACACGTTTTGGAACACCTCAGACTCGAAGTTCCGTCCCTGATCAGAATGAAGCTCCATGGGTATACCGAATCGGCTGAAGAAATTGTGCACCAGTACTTCAGCCACAGTGGTGGCTTCCTGATTCGATATCGCATATTTTAAAGTTCTCACAACATAGGAACCAGAGTACCTGTTAGACTTTTTAATAAAGAGGTCTAAAGTGCACAGTGTGAACTTGCATGGTGTGGACCTGGTCTTCAGTATACCGCAGCACAGGACTACTAAATGTGAAGGATGCTTAATCAGTTCGGTCAAATTTTTGAATCTAGTGGAAAAATCAGTACATTTAAAACTAATATGAAGAACTTGTTAATGTTAGATCAGGAGTCGGCATTACGGTAGGACTGTGTAGCCTATACTAAGGCGCAGGAATGGGGGGGGGGAGGCGGGAATGTTTACTTTTGAGTTGTATTCTTATTTTTGCTTTTTGTACAGTGATGGGGAGAAATTGAAAATCGGTGTAACTGAATTTCTCCAATTGGCTGTAATTTGTTTCTTCATTGTAATTTGTTACTTTCCAATAAATTTTATTATTATTATGTATATGCCTTAGGACATTTACTGAAGTAGTCAATCACAACCAGGATGTACTTATTCCCATCAGTTGATGTAGGAAACGGACCTGCCACGTCAATTGCAATCCTCTCAAACGGAGCTCCCACATTATACTGATGCATTCTGTCACGGCTCCTTGTCTTAGGTCCCTTGCTTGACGCGCAGTCATCACATCTTCGGTACCAGTTCATTATGTCTGTTCTGTAGCCCAGCCAATAGTATCTCTCTCTGACCTTCATCGTTGTTTTGTTGTTTCTGGTCAAATTCAGCAATGTTCGCTATCCTTACGAATACTGGACGTTGACCAGGTCTTACCAACGTCTTCCCAATCAATAATTCCTTCTTCGTCTTTTCGTACATCGGCTCGACCAATCCCACCAAGCAATTTGGAGCACCTTCCACACGGACCTGTACGATGTTCTCGGATCTGGTAGGCAATATGACATCTTTCTCGACATTCACTTGGTATACACAGTTCTTGCGCCCAGGAGAACTCATTACTAGCTCTTCTTCTCCAATTCGAAGTACACCGGTGCCAACATCAAGCACAATAAATAAAAGAAGCGCTATGGATGGAATCACAGCTGATATTTTAAAAATTTCTTTTGAAGTGATGGGTAATCGTTTCCTGGACTTACTAAATACAAGCCTTGAAAAAGGGTATTTTCCCCAAGCGTGGAAGACATCAGTGGTAATACCAATTCAAAAGACAGAAAACGCAATAAAGTGTGAGGAATATCGCCCAATAAACATAGTCCCAACATACGAAAAATTGATAGAGTTAATAGCAAATGAACAAATTAGAAATTATGTTGAAACTAATAAACTATTGACACCCAATCAGGCAGGATTCAGAAAACAAAATTCTTGTGAAAGTGCAATCCGGACGGTAGTGTGTAAATGGAAAAGTGCTCTCAATGAAAAGAAAATCATTGGTGTTGTGTTTTTGGATTTTAGAAGAGCGTTTGAAACCATAAATAGGAATTTATTAATTGAGAAACTGAAAAAATACGGATTTGGAGGTACAGTCATAAGATGGTTGGAGGGGTATTTGGACAACAGAACACAACAAACGAAGTTCAATAATAGTACATCTTTACTGAGACACACAAGATATGGAGTTCCGCAGGGAACAGTGATGGGTCCAGATTTGTTTGTGTTGTACATAAATGATATCATAAATTGTCTAAACAGATGTAATATTCAACTATTCGCAGATGATACATTGATTTATTGTGTTGGGGATACGCCAGATGAAGTCGTGCATATACTTAATGGGGAATTGAAAATAGTTCAAAAATGGTTAGATTGTAATCGCTTGTCCCTAAATATTAGTTGTGGCCTCCGTACCTACGCTACGCCACTGGAGAAACGTTTGACCCACTTCTCGCCGAAGTGAAATCAAGCACATAAACGCTGACAGAACACATTCCTATTATAGTAACCTTAATGTAATGTAGACCGCTTACTTAGCATTTGTAAATATTATAAATAGCACGCACTGTAAATACGACAGGAGGATGATATTATACACACTCGATATACACAATAAACGATTGTCAGTTGACACGCATCTTTTCTTCATTCTCGCCAACGAACACAATATTATATGGACCAACGCCCATAAAGTGGTGACCCCGACGTGATGGCACCCCCATAATTGGTGAACCACGACGTGAAGCCTCGGACAATATCCCCATAATTGGTGAAGCCCGACGAAGCATTATTGGCACGAAAATGTAAGAAGAAAACTGCCGTCCGTACGTCCCACTTCCGCTATGAAGTTGGACATAAACTCCACTGCCGCACCCCGCCTCCCACGTTCCAGAGCTCATCCAGCGTCTCACTCACGATCTTGCTCTATTCCCCGGAACGAAGGTTCAGTTTCCTGGTACCACACCGTACCTTCGGCACCAACGCCAAGCAGTATCATCCCCCGTGCAATTTCCAACTTTCGGGAAACGCACAAGCCGGTCGCCTGTAACGGCAGCCGGTGACCTGGCCGAGAAGAAGTCCCGCGTCCTGCCGCCTCTTCGCACCCGTTCATACTCATGGCTACGTCACACTCGATCTCAACCTAGGTATCCGAAGATTTTTCACTTGGAACTGCGTTCATGACTCACCGACGCATCCAAGCCCGACACTGGATTTGATTTTCTTCACCACAAACGCATGGTCGACATAAAAATCAACGCCTACGAGATTCCCGCATTTCTGCACGCGCCTACAAATGCAAAGACAGCCACACTTGTATACGAACCGCTTCTGGAACCTCGCTTCAGCATCGTTTTCTGCTGAAGTTCCCAGAAATCACCCGACCCACAGGACTTCCTCACAAACCCATGAAAACAGTGAAGCAGCTTAGGCAATTCCTGGGAATCATAAACTTCTATCGTCGTTTTACTCCCAGTGCCGCGACGCTTCCAGCTCCGCTCAGTAGTATGTTTAGGGGGTTCTAGACCCTCCTAGGCGTCATTTTTATACGTTTTAGCCTGTCGCCTCCTAGCTGTGACGTCACGAAAGTTAGGCGTCAGCGAAACTGCGCATGAGCGTGGTATTGTTTGGGTGTGGATTGGTTTGCGAGGCATCACGTGCCGGTCTGTGATTGGCTGTGGCGGTGGCGGGGCTGGGGCGGGGGCGGTGGCGGGAGCAGGTGCTTGGTTGGTGGGAGGTGTGTCGGAGCAATGTGAAGCGAGGTGGGAGAATGGGAAGCGAGGTGGGATTGGGTTGTGTTTTGTGAAACAACAGCAGCAGAGTATTACCTGTATTGCGTAAGTTTAGTAAAAACAACACGTGTTTGGTAAACAATAGTATGATTTATTTAGATATTACATAGCGTAAGAAAGAAAAAATATAACAAAGAATCAGATTGAGTAGCTCTCTCTCTCTCTAGCTACAGCGGGGTGTTGCAGCACTAAGCTGTCTCTCTCTAGCTACAGGGTGGCGTTGAAGCAGCAGCAGCACTTGGTGGGGATAAAATCTGAAAGAATAAGAGAAAAAAACAAATTAATTAATTAGGTTTGAGTTGTAGCGAAATGTGATCGTAGCCAAGAGAAAGAAATTATGTTTTGTTTGGTTGAAATAAAGGTAAGGAAAGAAATAAAGACAGAAAGAAAGAAAGAAAGAAAGAAATTGTTTGATTCATGCTAGATACAAAAAAATAAACAACAGAAAAACTTACCAATTAGAACTATATCGGAGAATAAAAATGCTGCTGCGTGTCGGGAGTATAGTGCAAAAACTCATTGCCCCCGGCTTCAGCTTCTTCAGTTTCTACATCATCTGCATCGTTAGGGCCTCCTGATGACGTAGCAGAAGATGGTGATGATGATGGTGGAAGTTGAGAAGTATCGACTTCGTCTTTTCTCACAAGTTGCAGGTTATATACTTTACCATTTAAACCGTGATTAATTAAACAATACGTTCCACTGCCGAGTTCCACGAGTTGACGATCGGTGAAGGAAGTGTAGCGCTCGGGAAGAAAAATCTTGTACTCTTCGTTTAACTCTGACAAAATTCGTTCTCCAAATTGTGTAGAAGTTTTACGGAACGACGTCACAACATACGGCTTATTCTGTTCCATCGAATGTAGATTGAGCATATTATATGAACCCAATGCGTTGAATTTCTGCAAGAGAGTAAGCCTACTCTTAGCTTTCTTCAATTTGGGCACTTGTTGCGAAAAATTAGCCATGTTGACGAGAGTGCGCGCTAGGAAAATCGCCCGACCACAATGCAAGACAGCACACGACTGAGCTAATGAGAGAACACAGAGAAAACAGTTCGTTTGCATAAATAGAGTGCAGATAAGCAGGTCCGAACTCCCAGAACAGATAACAAAAGGTCACGAGGTCGCAATTTATTTTAACGAGTGAAATGATAAGCATGCATATCGCTTTCGAAATATGAACCGCAGTAATTAAAATTAAAATAGTTGAAAAACACGTTGCGCAAGACTCTTCGTATTAGCATACACGCGTCGAGTCAAAAAACATTCCGTGCCACGTGATGTGGGAAATGACAAAAGTTGGTGTTGTTGTTGAAGTTGAGAATAGAACAATCAGATTTACTAGCTCTCTCTATTTACTAGCTCTCTCTATAGCTACAGCGGGGCGTTGCAGCACTTGATATGGCTAAAATCTGAAAGAATAAGAGAAAAACAAATTAATTCATTAGGTTTGAGTTGTAGCGAAATTCAGGCGTCGCCAAGAGAAAGAAAGTATGTTTTGCTTGTTTGATTACAAAATAAAGGTACGGAAAGAAAGCAATTGTGTGATTTATGATAGATTCAAAACACTTGATATGGATAAAATCGGAAAGAATAAGAGAAAAAACAAATTAATTAGGTTTGCGTTGTAGAGAAATACAGTATTCAAGAGAGAAAGTATGTTTTGCTTGTTTGATTACAAAATAAAGGTACGGAAAGACAGAAATTGTTTTGATTTATGATAGATACAAAACAAAAGATAACTTACCAATTAGTACGATACCACCCTCAACATACTACTACTATCGGTGTGTAGGTATGTTGCAAATCGTCTTTTTCACACAAGTTGAAAGTGCTACATGTTTGCAAACCGTGGTTAATTAAGCAGTAATTACCTCTGCCCAGTTCAGTTAGCTGTCTCTCGGTGAAAGCGTGAAACTTTTCCGAACGGAAAACTTTCTAATAGTCGTCCAAGTCAGCTACTATTCGGGCTCCATATTCTTTGGTATCGTCACCTTGCGAAAAGTGTTGCTGCGTGTTGTCCATGTTAACGGTATGTAGAAGGAGCGGACAACAGAACGACACACACACACACAGACGCGGTTAGAGAAGAACTGAAGGAGTCGAAAACCTCAACATGACCGCGATAAGAGTTTGCAGAATGTAACGGGACGGTAAGAAGGTGAAAAAGGTCAACTTGCTGCAAAACAAGTTAATTTCACGAAAACAGAAAAAATGATGCAATACTTCTGCTATTTTCGAGAATAACAAGTTAATTAGTCGAAACCAGAAAATGATGCAATACTTCTGCTAATTTCGCGAATACTGATAAGAAAGGTTGTAAAAGTTCCACTAGATGCAAAACAAGTTTATTAAGCCGGCGCTACACACATGCGGTATTTGCCAATATTAAGCCGGCTCTACACAGTAAACGTGTGTTAGTTGTTTACCCACCCTGAAAGAGAACTGCAAATACATATAAAAAAACACTGTACTTGGTTTAACATAAGTCTTTATTAAGAAGCACGTAAAACATAATTACAGAACAAACTCATGTAAGTCAAATAAAGACAGAAGAAACAAATTAGTGGGAATTAAGTGTAGAAGTAACAAAACAATTCAAAAGGTACGCATTTTCTAAAGCGCAATGTCCACTGTGGCCCGAGCACCTGACCGGTTGACGATACCGTTCACGCAACACTTGCAGATTGTCACAGTCTTGATCTTCTAAGTTGATGACGGGCACATCCCTGCCGATTATGTTTCGAATCCATTTTCGCTTTTCAAAACCCTTGCAGTACACTGTTATAGCCGGTTGAATGTTTTCGGAAAGAAATCTTCTAACACTTCGGTATGTTACGCAACCGTCAGTCCACGATAAACAATGGTGATTCTGTTGAAGCCACTTCACCTGCTGCTGCTCCTTTTTCGTCAGCACGGAAAAATCGTAGGGCGGTTTGACGATGAACGTTTGATACTCGTCGGTGTTGTACCAAATTGCCAGCTCCTTCAGGATAAAGAAGTTGGTGTCGAGTTCTTTGAATCCTTGAACGTCTATGACCACGTATGACTGACGACTCATGTTTGGTTGTGTGTGGTTACGGTACTTCGCTGGTGCAGACTAAACCTGGTGAAGTGCAACAGCCTGACTTTTTATAGTGCTTAACCATTGGTCTCCCCACCAGTTACAAATTTGCTCTCGGTTTCAAAAGTAAAAGGAAATGAGATTACCGCGAAAAGGTCACGTGATCAGGTCGCATCACTCGTTGGCAGTTGTTCTCCAAGTAGATCCAGTAACTGGTATTTCACGATCGATTCGCCGGACAGATGAAGTACAATGTCGCGCAAATATAGTCTAGTTGTCCTTGGTCTTGACGTCATCTGGGTTAGACAAATTTGCTCTCGGTTTCAAAAGTAAAAGGAAGCACGTAAAAACATAATTACAGAACAAATGAATTGAATTCACGGATGCAGTTTCATCGAGAAAAGATGATGAAATACAATATCCTAGAATACTTTACATATACAGTATGTTTCTAGAACTATATCCCGCATTATAAGGTATATGGATCCCAACAGTCCGCTTCTAGTTTCTGTAACAGAGGAAGACAAGTTAGATGCTTAATTTTCAAAGAAGCTGTAAGGATCTTACTACTCCTCCCTGGCTATGTTGTTATCGAGTTCATCATCATCATCGCTGGGGAAGGTGAGGGATATGGTGTCGTCTTCGGAGTACACGTCCTCCTCCTCCTCCTCCATATCCCAATCAGATGCTGGTGACGAGTCCGAATCCATGAGGACATCTAGTGGTGAGTCCAGAGACATCATCCGTACATCTAGCGGCTCCGGAGTCCAAGACAACTCCGGCTCACTATCAATATCGATATCGATAGCACTATCCTCACCTTCACTTACGCTCATCTCACTTTCACGGTCGTCTTCAGATAACGCGTCTATTTCGCTATCGGATGACATAGCGGTTTCGACGTCTGACATTGTTGCAGGATATGAACAGACTGCTGCCAAAGCGAAGTATCAAGAACAAAGTGGAGATTGCTAATTTCGAGGAGTGGGGGGAAGATAATAAACTAGGCGTGACCTGCTCGCTCAGATGCAAATGGTCTTTGCTGGTCTTCGGGTGTGATTAGAGCGATCCCAGTTTATCATGGCGTTCCTGATTTCTTTGTTAATTGTTTATGTCGCTGTCTGTTCCGTCTCGACACGTCCCACTACCCTTGTGCAAATTGACGAGAATAAGATGGCTCGAATGAAATTCTTGCTTAATCTGCCTAGCAACGAAACGGTTCAGATATATTTAGCTTTCAAATTGTTAACTCCAAGTCTCGCCCTTCCCCTGTACAACGCAGTAACCGGGGAAATCGTTGCCGTCGTAGAAGAGGTTGAAACAACGACGCTGATGACGTCATCCTCCACCGAACCCATCATCGCTACAACTGAACCTGCAGCTCTCACCACGATGGCGGAACGATCGCTAGCTGCAGAAGAAAACATTACCATAGCAGCATCATCGGGAGAAGCTCAACGCAACTTGTCAAATGGAACTGACGAACTCGTTCCGCAACCCCTACAAATGAAGGAAGCTGATAACACCTCCGAAGAGGACTCCTCGTTATCCCTTTTGACAGTAGAAGAGGCTATCGAATACTTTAGACAGAATCTTATTCAAAAGGAGATGGAAATCGCGGGTATAATAGAAAGTGATCGGCCTTTTTATAGACATTTCCGACTCGAGTACGGCGACGGTATAGTTTTACCTGTTCGTTGCACCTATGAAGCTAAGTATGCCGTCCAACTGTTGCACATTTCCTGCTACGAATACCGTCAAGTGGGAGATCAGCGCATCCTGAGCAACGGAGAGATTGAGCCGAGAGCATTAGCCGCCATCTACGTGCCTGATTACATCGACGTCCGCCATGTTAAACAAACTTATGCAATGACTATTGTATAACGCGTGAAATTTGTTTTGCTTGTAAGAGATACGAAAATAAAAATAAAATACGAAGGCAGATTAAAATGAAATCTACCTAACCAGGAAAGAAAAGAGCTAGACAAAAACAAAATTTTATTTTTCGACATATGAACCTTTAACAGCTACACACTTCGTCCAACGCTTCTCCAATAACGCGATACCCTCCAAAAAGGATTCTTTCGGTAACTCCTCGAAAAACTCGAAAACGACCTCTTTGAGTTCTTCATCTGAAGAAAATCGACGTCCTCGCAAGTGTTTCTTCAGCTTAGGAAAGAGGTAATAGCCCGACGGAGCTAAGCCAGGGCTGTAAGGGGGGTGTCGTAACTCAACAAAACCGCGGAGTTGTTGATTTCTTCCCGAACTCTGTGCGTCGTATGCACTCAGCAATTGTCGTGCAGCAATAAAGTTTTTTGGGAAAAATTACAGGGCCTCTTTTGGCGTATCGTAACTTTTAAATTTTTGTTTCTTTGTAGACATCTGCGTTAATTGTAGACCCCTTCTGCATATATTCAATCCACAGAATGCCCTTATTATCCCAAAAAATTGACGCCATCAGCTTCCCTGCAGATGCTTGCATTTTTGCCTTTTTGGTCGTGGAGATCCTTTGTGCAACCATTGCATTGACTCTTGTTTTGTTAGAGGATCCCAGTGGAACACCCACGTTTCATCGCCCGTTACAACTTTGGAGAAAAAGGTCTTGGCCACGAGCTAACGCGGCCAAGTTTTCTTCGCAATTTTTCTTGCCTACACAACCTTTGTTCAGGAGTCAAGATTCTCGGAATCCAGCGCGCTGACAATTTATCCATCCCCAAATCTTCATGCAAGAGTCAACACAGATGCCTCGCAGAATCCTATTGCATAGGCGATAATCGAGATTTTGATTCGTCGATCCTGTAGCACCATTTCTTCCACTTTCTTGATGTTGCCTTCGCTCCTTGCCTCCACAGGTCGTCCACTTTTAGGGTCATCTCGAATGGATTCTCTGCCTCATTTGAACTGCTTTGACCAGAATTTTATTTGAAAATATGATGGACAATTTTCACCATATACAGCAGTCATACGTTCGTGTATGATTTTTGACGGATTGCCTTCTTTTGTCAAAAACTTTATCACGCTTCTATGCTCTAGTTTTAAATCACTTATTTCCCCGCGTTTGCAGCTTCACACACACCACAAAAATGAATTGATTTATACACAACTTGACAGATACTCGTTAAACAGTTACAGCAACTTGACAGTAAACACTTGCCATGATAGGGCGTTTGTTTCATGGCTAGGTAGATTTCATTTTAATGTTCCCTCGTATATGGGTATAGCACAATATTTTTCTTTTTGTTTGTTTTGAGTTTTTGTTGAGCCCATAACATCACCTATTTCTAGCTGGTACATCTGGTCAAAAAGCTGTTGAAGCTGTTACCGCTGTTCAGAAAGCTGTTGAAGCTGTTAAGAGAGCTGTTGAAGCTGTTAAGGGAGCTGTTGAAGCTGTTAAGAGAGCTGTTGAAGCTGTTAAGAGAGCTGTTGAAGCTGTTAAGAGAGCTGTTAAAGCTGTTAAGAAAGCTGTTGAAGCTGTTAAGAAAGCTGTTGAAGCTGTTAGGAAAGCTGTTGAAGCTGTTAAGACAGCTGTTAGGAAAGCTGTTACGAAAGCTGTTAAAGCTATACATAGATCTGTTCAAGTTCAGCGTAAACTACGCGTTAACCATTATACCCACATACCCGTTTTACGATATTGCGGAACCACCCGCACCTCGCTTGATTGTGGCCTCCCTTACTATTTAAGTATGAGCGAGATAGAGAATGGTGTTATAAATTCGACAAACCAAGTGTGTGAATTTGATACACTCTACAGAATATATGTTAAACCACCCAGTTTTTGATGTATTTACAGTTCTATTTCAGGTTGGGTGAAGAATAACACACGTTTACCAAAAGGTAAAGTATTTTATTGAATTTTATAATGCCCCCAGGCATACGTGGAAACTCCATCTTCTCGTATACATCGCTTATCATCTACATAACTTAAAGAAATTTTATTTATATTTTGTGTATAAATGGTGTGAATTTGTGATCGAAATACTAACATGGTACTATTAAAAATTTTCTTTTTGTACAGACAGTCTCTATAATCATCTAAACTTAAATTATCTACAACAGTTTTCTTTACACCTTTAGCTTTTCTAATTACCTTACTCTCTACTCTATCGATTGAATACATTTTTGCCCTTAACCCTATAAACTCTTTCATGATCTTGCCGCAGTTTTCGTCCTTCATTAAACCTACTGTTTTCTTATTTGCTAGAGGAATATCATACGGATTAGCGGAATCGTAATCTGAGGTATCGAATCGCGCAGCTATATCACCCTTTATGTCATTATAGAAATCTTCAGTTTCAATTGTGTAAACAAACGAATCCGTATCCATGTAATTTAAAAGTACCTTGTCGCCGTACTTGGGTTTCATGTATTCGTAGTGAAACTCGTACATTAGCCATTTCGACAACTCCAACACTGCAAAACCTATATATATATCGGTTTATTATAGACGGCCTTGGTGCGAGCTAACTGAATAGCAACCATGTCCGGTGTAAACTGGGCAGAGCTGTGAAAATTTGGTTTGGCTATAAGAGCTCTAGCTCCCAACCTACGTCCAGCACTCTCCCATTCCGTCACGATTTTTACGTCTGTCCGTTTATCCACGTTCTCCATCGTTTTGCCGTATACAGCGTTATTTTTCAGTTGGAAATAGTCTTTCTCAAATTCGTTAGTAGCCCGAGTACAGTGAAAAGTATTCAAGTCTATGTATTGCTTTAACCAACGCGATTGTTTAAACTGCAAGACCCGGTGTACTTTAACTATTTTTAATCCAAATTTGATACACTGCTGAAGATTTCTATAATGAATTACGTAGTTCGTTTTTGGCGCCAAGTCCGGTATCAGTTTCGGGAACTTTCCAATGGGACTGCATTTATTTTCCGCGCAAAAAGGTAAATCGTTGTGATAGTCGTGCAGGGTTTGTGGGTAGTCAAGGTCTACTTCGAAGTAATAGCCGATCTCAGAGTCTTCGGCTATGGTCATAATATTCTCGCCGAGTCCGTCTACGTTTTCAACCCACTTGAATTCGCCATGCGACATAGCCCATCCGTACAAGTTGTTTACATCTAGATACATGAGATATTTTGAAGGTTTCGCCGGATCATAATCGGCTCTATAGCGATTATTACTTACACTATGTCTGTGCGAGCATTGGGTAATTCCTCCCCTAATCCCCTTTTTTATGAACGCGTGCATTTCATAGTCCGTTAAGAGATCTAATTTTACATTGGTGTATTTAAGCATGGCATCCCACGCCAACCCGGGAGCAGTGTAATAATGTGCGGGATCGAGTTCGTAAATTTTGTAGCACAATTTTCTAAAATTTTGAAAAATATCAGCCAAAAGTAAAACGTCTGTGATTAAATAGGTTTTTAAATAGTCCCATAAATTTGTGCAGTTGAATTTTTCCCAAACTTTTTGCGCATGCTCGTACTCAACGTCTGAACATTCTTTGTTTGTCAGTTTATTATTAAAGTTTATACGAGGTGGCAACTCGGTCTCCTCCAAACGGGCCCAAGAATTTAAATATTCGTACGGCATCACGCCCTTTCTTGTGACCAACTGAAATTGATCGGACTCTGTAAACACGGATTGTACAGAGTAAAAATCTGACGGAGACAAATTTTGCGCGAGTTTTTCCAAGCTAGACTGCATAAATCTGGTGGAGTCGAGAAAACGCAACTCTACTGTTACAGGCTTATCCTGTTCACCGACTTGAATTCGCTTCGACAAGGAAATGTATAATTCTTTGTTCAGCGGAATTAAATCGATATCTCCTTCTATTACACCCAACGCCTTCACAAATAAATGACAGTCATAACCTGAAAAGTTGTGGAAAAAGATTGGGAAAAATTCTGGCACACGGTACAACAAATTACAGCTGTTGTGTGCGGGCCCCCTGTATTTACCAGTCATGTGATCGTGATCGGCCACTCTGTCCCCCAGACCTAACTGCTTTCCGCAAATATGACACGTCTCTCGAGTATTTTGCATCATCCTCTCCTCGTGACTCAACGGCAACATAGGTTTCGGATTCTTTAGAATATTATTATAAATGTTTTTCACATCTCGAGCTAGAGACAGAACAAATTCTTTAGGCGAATCCTTCCCCTTATAAACCCTCAGTGTATTTAAGCTGTTATCGTATGAGCACACGATGTAATAAGCAAATGCGCAAGGCACGTGTTGCTGAACATTGGTGGTTGAAGACGCAGACGGATTCGGCACACAAGTATTCACATCTTGCAAAATGCATTCAAAGTCCGCGTAAATGGCAAAGGGTACTTCGAGTCTCTTATTATGATTTTGAAATTGTAGAGTGCTATTTGTTGGCGAAGGCATTATAGTTACGAGTTTCCTGCAGCTCTTTTTGTGCTCCTCAAGTTTATCAATTCCGCTAAAATATAACAAACAGTTGTTACACATGAATATGTGATTTTTGTGTCGCGTTATTTGGCTTCGAACTAAGCGTGACATATTCTTGATCCACACATAATGGAAGTTCTCGTTCTCCTGAATCAACAACAGGTTAATGTGCTGAGGTTTCTCCGCTTTCGTGACGTAGTAAGGTCCGACTATGTTGATGTGGTCTTTTGTTTCCTCTATGCCGAACACGTTTACGCTGATACTATCATTTAACGCCTCAAATTGTGCAATGTCGCTTATTTTCAGAGGAAAGTGCAATTGACCAAACTTAATAACCTTATTATTGCGCAATGTGATGACGCTTTCCATGATATTATCAACCATATACGACGCGGCTCTGTTTGAATGCTTCTCGACAGGGAACAACGCAGAGATTATTGTCCATTTAAAACAATAGGGGTCGTTATAGTTTTGTACGTTTATACACGCTTTCTTCGCTTGCACCGAACCCGGTAACGGAATATAAGACGAACCTCGAATAGGATCGTATTTATTTACGTTGATTTCCAAATGCAGGATGCAGATCAACGCCCATCCGCTGTCTCGTTCCTGGAACTCGTCCATTTTTGTCAGGATTTCTCCACTCATGTCAGCGTACACGGGATTCAGTTCCGACACGTTAATGATGGTATTCATTTTTGTTTGGAATGATTTAATAGCCACTTCTTCGCTCTCTTCAGTCATCTTTATATATTCAGCAAACAGTTCCAAACTTACTTTGAACGCCCGATGCTTCTGTAGGTTTTTGGTTAATTCCACAACCGCTGGTCCTTCGACAGCCTCGAAAAACTTCGTGCAGTTTAAATTGGTATCTTCGGTATTTTCGAAAATCAACGTTTCGATACGTTCTTTAAAGCTGCTTTTGATAACCTACAAAGATCCCAAACACAGCGTTATCTTACTTGAGTTTAAGCATTTACATGTGTTAATATTGTTACCTTAAAACCTCTCTCATCCGGCACTGCTACTCTTTGCTTGTGTTCCGTAGTTCTCAAATGAGCCGACCATTGGTTAGCCGGAACTATTTTGAAACACACATAGCAATTTTTCTGCGGAAGCCCTGATGTTGATGATGTCCTACTAGTTGATGGTTGTTGTTCTAGATGATTATTGTTCACACTGCTTGCAGCCAGTGCATTATTCGGTTTCGCTAAAACATTATTTTCACAGTAAGTATATCCTTTCATAAACCCTATAAATAACACTGATCTTACCTGGTTTCCTGATATCGTGATCCCTTTGATGCTGTCGCAGCAAGCAGTTTAGCGGAAAACTCAATCCGCACACGTCACACAAATATGACTCGGTAGATGGGTGGGTCGGGGGATCGTGTATAGCTATATGTTTGTTCGGGGAACTGTGCCTCGACATATGCGCTTTCACATTATCTTTTCGCATTGTTTTACTGCAGACCGTGCAGGTTGCTTGTGACATCTGGTTATGTATGATCCTTTGATGCCGTAACAAGTCACCCCTTCGGCCACACTTTTTACCACAAAGTCACAACCAAACATCTCTAGTACTTTCTTCCACTACGACTGAAAGATTACTATCTCCACGTACTGTCGCACGTATCTTTTACAGTTATTTTCATACAGTTATTATTCTCAACTCCACATCACGTGGCACGGAATGTTTTTTGACTCGGCACGTGTATGATAATACACAATCGTCTCGAACAAATTTCTTTACCAACCTCATTAACGATTACGCAATATGTTTTTCGTTAAAGTTCAGTACTTGGACCTCTTTATCAACTCTGCGAGTTGATGCCTGTCTGTCCCTAATCTCGGCTGTTATTTTTGTCACGACACATTTAATTGGCAACCTTACTGCTGCGGATTGCGCAATGTGTTTTTCAACTATTTTAATTTTAATTACTGCGGTTCATATTTCGAAAGCGATATGCATGCTTATCATTTCACTCGTTAAAATAAATTGCGACCTCGTGACCTTTTGTTATCTGTTCTGGGAGTTCGGACCTGCTTATCTGCACTCTATTTATGCAAACGAACTGTTTTCTCTGTGTTCTCTCATTAGCTCAGTCGTGTGCTGTCTTGCATTGTGGTCGGGCGATTTTCCCAGCGCGCACTCTCGTCAACATGGCTAATTTTTCGCAACAAGTGCCCAAATTGAAGAAAGCTAAGAGTAGGCTTACTCTCTTGCAGAAATTCAACGCATTGGGTTCATATAATATGCTCAATCTACATTCGATGGAACAGAATAAGCCGTATGTTGTGACGTCGTTACGTCAGTGGCGGCTCCTCAATAAGTGCGCTCGTGCGCGCGCACTGCCTACAAAAAACTGCTTTTAACCTTTTTTGATAAGATTCAAACTAAAGTTTAAAACTTTTTTAATCTCCAGCGTTTAGATAATAAATAGTACGCGCGCCAAGCATCCCGCGTCGTCAGTTTCAAAATACCTAGCAGAGAATGCACAATGCACGTGCAAATTCATCCAACCGTCTCGTCTGGCGTTCGAGTGTAGCGTCTGGTGTATTGAAACTGTGAGCTTTTGGGTGTGGTGCTCGTACATTCGATATGGGAGCGAGATCGGCAAAACTCGGCAAGACGTGGGAAAATTCGTCATATATGATTTTAGTTTGGCTCGTATCCGAACACCTTTTCAGTACACACTTGGAAGTTGAAAGGTGCGGTTGCGCTAAGCATATGCATAATATATACGGAACACTTCTGCGGCGTTGTTTTTTTGTTTACCATATTTAAGTTTGAGATAGCTCCTGACTTTGCTTATAACGTGAGTAATTTAGCTGTATTATCGTGTTTATTATTTTGAAATATTGAAATTTCCAGTGGTTTAGTTTGTGGTGGTGGCGGCATAAATTCCGTTGACAATATTATTAAAATTAACTTTTTATTATTGGACTTGAAAAATTAAATCAAACTTGTGCAAAGAAAAAGGAAGGTCGGTCTTTCACTAGGCATTTCACCAGCGACGTTTACAAACTAAACAAATGGATATGTGGATGTACGGTAAGGAATTCTCTTTTTTGTTTTCCATGCTTGTTATTTTTTACTCCAAATATGGATAAGAATTGGAGTCGCATAGGCGTTACTGACTTGAACCATTTGCATGAAAAAATAAGAAAGCACGAAGTGTCCAAAGCTCACTTGTAAGCTAGTACCTACAGAATTTGCGTTCCAGATTCAAGTGAACACTTAAATATTGTGGAGTTAACTTTAACAAAGTGGTCGCCTGATTTTTGCATTTTTCAATATTATTATTGTGTTGTAATACTTACTTCATTCAGTTAAAAGTGAATATTGTTTCTAAATATACGTATAATATAGACTTTTGACGAAAAACTTGAAATAAAACGAAATGGAAGTCCTAAGCCTGAGCCGAGCGAATTATCAAATACTTTTCGAAAGGTCGCGGTAAAAGTTGTGTGCGAAAGTTTAACTTTTGGATTTGGGATCTTGTCAAATATTGCGTTGAGTGAAATTTCTTGTTTTAAAATGTTTTAAAATGGCTTCTAAAGCACTTAAAAAATACGGGGAGAAACCGCCAGAACCCCCCTCAACCCCTGAGCGGTGATTTCATTCCAGAGCACTGCCAAGTTCTAAAGTCACGAGCCGCCACTGCGTTACGTAAAACTTCTACACGATTTGGAGAACGAATTTTGGCAGAGTTAAACGAAGAGTACAAGATTTTTCTTCCCGAGCGCTACACTTCCTTCACCGATCGTCAACTCGTGGAACTCGGCAGTGGAACGTATTGTTTAATTAATCACGGTTTAAATGGTAAAGTCTATAACCTGCAACTTGTGAGAAAAGACGAAGTCGATACTTCTCAACTTCCACCATCATCTTCTGCTACGTCATCAGGAGGCCCTAACGATGCAGATGATGTAGAAACTGAAGAAGCTGAAGCCGGGGGCAAGGAGTTTTTGCACTATACTCCCGACACGCAGCAGCATTTTTATTCTCCGATATCGTTCTTATTGGTAAGTGTTTTTTTCTTTTGTTTTTGTTGTTGTTGTTGTTGTTGTTGTTGTTGTTGGTAACTAACTTAAACAAACACTTTCTTTTCTTACCTTTACTTGCTTTTATCAAACAAAAACATAATTTCTTTCTCTTGGCTACGACCACATTTCGCTACAACTCAAACCTAATTAATTAATTAAGTTGTTTTTTCTCTTATTCTTTCAGATTTTATCCACACCAAGTGCTGCTGCTGCTTCAACGCCACCCTGTAGCTAGAGAGAGACAGCTTAGTGCTGCAACACCCCGCTGTAGCTAGAGAGAGAGAGAGAGCTACTCAATCTGATTCTTTGTTATATTTTTTCTTTCTTACGCTATGTAATATCTAAATAAATCATACTATTGTTTAACAAACACGTGTTGCTGTTTTTACTCAACTTACACAATACAGGTAATACTCTGCTGCTGTTGTTTCACAAAACACAACCCAATCCCACCTCGCTTCCCATTCTCCCACCTCGCTTCACATTGCTCCGACACACCTCCCACCAACCAAGCACCTGCTCCCGCCACCGCCCCCGCCCCAGCCCCGCCACCGCCACCGCCACAGCCAATCACAGACCGGCACGTGATGCCTCGCCAACCAATCCACACCCAAACAATACCACGCTCATGCGCAGTTTCGCTGACGCCTAACTTTCGTGACGTCACAGCTAGGAGGCGACAGGCTAAAACGTATAAAAATGACGCCTAGGAAGGTCTAGAACCCCCCTAAACATACTACTCCGCTCAACGACCTCTTACACGGCAAAGCCAAAGGCAAGACACGCTTCGTCTGCAACCCCGCCTCGGCATCCGTTTTTCACGCCTGTAAAGAGAGTTTCCTTTTCGACCCGACTCTGTACCTCGATTCACAGAAGTACACGTACCCTCTTCTGACATCCCAATTTACTGCGACACATCCACGTCCAGCATCCGCCCTTTTGTCTCGAAGCCTTTCAAAAGACAACATTTTCGATGCTATCCACGGACTTTCGCATCCCGGCATTAAAGCGACGACCAAACGCATAGCACGACGCTATGTCTGGCCCGCCATCCGAGCCGACTGCAGGAAATGGACCCAAGCACGCATTCCATGTCAGAAACCGAAGATACATCGACGCATCTCCAGCCCACTCGCAATACGAGCAGCCCAGAGAGATGATCAAGATTTCAAACCGTCCAGCAACCCCACCGAGTACATCAAGGACCTCAGACGCTATTTCGATGCCCTGCGTCCTACTCCGGGGACTCGACATAATAATGTAAAAGTTTTAATTTTTAGAGACCTTGCAACAGCAGACCATGTGTTCCTCCTCCACGACGCCGTACGAACACCGCTGCAACAGCCCGCATACGTCCTAAACAACAACAACGCCAGCACACCCCTGAAGATCAAGAACCGCTCCACGTTCACGATCAGCCGACGCCTCCAGCAGCCGTCCCACGGACGACCCGAGCAGGCCGGAAAGAGACGATTTCCAGATCAATTATCGTTAATCACTCCAAGGGGGCTCCTGTGGCCTCCGTACCTACGCTACGCCACTGGAGAAACGTTTGACCCACTTCTCGCCGAAGTGAAATCAAGCACATAAACGCTGACAGAACACATTCCTATTATAGTAACCTTAATGTAATGTAGACCGCTTACTTAGCATTTGTAAATATTATAAATCGCACGCACTGTAAATACGACAGGAGGATGATATTATACACACTCGATATACACAATAAACGATTGTCAGTCGACACGCATCTTTTCTTCATTCTCGCCAACGAACACAATATTATATGGACCCACGCCCATATAGTAAAACAAAATTCATGATTGTTAAAAATAGATATAGTTCAGTTGATGCACAAAATCATGCAGGCCTTTTGATAAGTGATACAGTTGTAGAACAAGTGATGGAGTATAAATATTTAGGAGTGATAATGGATGAAAAATCTATCTTTTTCTAGTCATGCTAATTATGTTACCCGTAAAGCCGCCAAGAAAGTTAACTTATTATGTAGAATTAGTTATAATCTTAGTTATTGGACTAAGTTGTTGATATATAAGACAATTGTTCTTCCTCATTTAAATTTTTGTCCAACTATTTTGTTTATGTTAAATACAACTGAAGCTAATATCCTGCAAAGGAAGCAAAATTGTGCTCTTAGATGTATATTAAGGTGTAATCAGAGCTGGGCAAATTACCGTCTGAAAGTAATTGCATTACTAAATACCAAGTACCTGCTTGACAGTTTTTTTTCAAATACCAATTATTAAGAGAAAGACGAAGTATTTGAATTATGAATTACTTCTGAACAGTAATTATTTTTTTAGCAATTACCGGTATTTCCATTACTATATTATAATTGAATTACTTCTCGATTAATTGCAAATACTATTAGTAATTGCAATTACTTTGAATACTTACTAATTAATAAAAATGTAATTCAAATGCTACAGATGGGCAGTAGTTGTAATATTTATTTATTTAATTTATTTATTGTCTGCAATATAATTATACATATTATGGGATCTCAGAGGATTTAGTCCCATTTCATGCGTTCCCGTTTCGCGCGTCGATGAAAATTTTCCCGTTTCGTCGGGCATCATTCCAAACCTCTACCTGGTTTGAGTGCCGTTTCGTGCGCTGACCTGCTAATAATGCAGTAAGCCACTAATTCGAATTTATCTTTACAACACAACGCACAAGAGGTCTAGGGAACAGATGCTAGAGCTACGAAAATATTCGAACATGGCGATGACCTTTCTGTCCTTTTGAACTTGACCGATTTCTTGTTCATAAGAAAAAAGCTGAATCACTAGAGAAAAACAAATTCACCGTGGCAAGACGTGGGGGTACAATTTTATTATAAGGCCACACACGAACTGGCACTACTTAATTACCCAGTAAATTCTTGACGCTCGAATCGGCACGAAAACAGGTAGAAACCCAAAAATGCACGAAACGGGAAGATACCTCTCAGAGAGACTCCTATCTCACTCTAGAGAATTTACATAAATATTCGAGTGGAGTATCATGAAAAATAACTCACAGGATCTGATTTAATATCGCAACTACCCCTACCTCCCACCATCAAAATGTGCATATGCATATCTATGCAAGTCTGAACACGAATTTCAAGTAGATTTAACTATAACTACTCGAAAGTAATTGAATTACTAGTAAATTGAATTATCATTGCATTTCCAAAAAGTTATTAAATTACCAAGTACTTCACGAATATATGTGAAATACCAATTATCAATTACTTATTTAATAAAGTACTTCAAATAAACGTTGTCAATTACCAAAGGTAATTCAATTACTAATTGAAATACTTTTAATTGAAATACTGCCCAGCTCTGGGTGTAATAGATATACAAGCATTAAGTACCTACATGTTAGAAACTACAGGTTTGTTAAGTGTAAGACAACATGTTTTTTACAGCACTATGTTAGTTGTATTTAAGATAAAGAACGGTTTGTATCCCGAACATCTTCTAAGGGAGTTGGTTAAGTTTAATTGTTTACAATTACACCATTAGATTTAAAAAACTGTGAGCAATGTTGGCTACAAGAACTCTATGCGGAATGATGACATCTTCCATAATTGTGTATTTCTGCCTCTCCATATACATATAGGTGCTGTCTCGCCGGTAGAAGTAACCAATCGAATATTCTTATTGGTTGGCCTAATTTTCCACTCAGCCGCAACACCTTTTCTAACTATGGTGTCACTGGCTCCTGTATCGATGGTAATTTCAGTCTTCCTGCCATGAATAATTCTATCAGCCCATACTGGAGACGCATGTGTGTTATTTTTTTAAATTCTGTTCAATTTACGTTTCCCCGCGCACAAGTTTTTTTACTTTTGCGGGGAATATTTCAATGTTTATTTCATAGCATCTTTCAATGTTGTGATGTATGAAGTGTTTCAGGGGTTGAAATAAACGTTATTATTATTATTATTATTATTATTATTATTATTATTATTATTATTATTATTATTATTATTATTATTATTATTATTATTATTATTATTATTATTATTATTATTATCAATCATCAAACTATCCCCAACTCGAGCTAATCTTGACACATTCACATCTTGCACTGGGGCTTGGTAGGATTGGACTAGCTTTCACCCCTCAAAACTGGTCGACTTTAGTTTCCCGCGTACCTGGAGGTACCAGCCTCGTCCTCGTGCCGTTTGGATGTATTTAGGCACCTGTTGCGGAGATGGCCTTTCTCACCGCAATTCCAGCATCGTAAGAAATTCTTCCTTTCTTGCCATCCCCTCCTAGACCCATTATTGTTGCTCTTCCGTCCGTCCGTCAAGTTTCTGTACAACCTTCTCTACAACTTTTTCCAGGAGATCTTCGTCTGGTTCCTCTTTGGTATGCAGCTGCCACACTTTGGAGTATCCTCATGATGTTTGCTTCACCGCCTCATACTCCAAGGCGGGGGCCAAAGCGTCTGCCAAAGCTTTATGTCTAGCTAGCTTCAGCACCATCTTCGTTTCACTGTCACGCAGTCCCTCAATGAAGTTTTCCACAGCCAGGCTCTCCAAAAACTCCTCCGGGGCTGTTAGGTATGCCAATCGGACCAGTCGGGCGAAGTTGGCCTCAAACTTTTGAAGGGTCTCGTTGGAGCGTTGAGACCTACCCTTTAGCTGAGCCTGGTGGATTTGCTGGAGGTGTTGATGGCCATACCTCATCTCCAGGCGCTTAACTATTTCCTTATAACCACCCTGTTGTTCGGCTGTCATGGTATCCAGAATATTCAAGGCGTCACCTCTGAGTGAAACCACCAAATTCACTGCCTTCTCGGTACTGGCCCACTGGTTCGCCGCTGCCACTGCCTCAAACTGCGTGATGTAGGTATGCCTCGAAGACTTCCCATCAAATGTAGGCAGCTTCACTTTAACAACAGGAGCTCTTCTTTCTTCGTCCAATCCGGTATCTTCTGTCTTCAAGGTCTTCTTCTTCTCTAGTTGGGACATTCTCTCACTCATCTTCCATATCTCTTCATCCATTACTTTTCTTATTTCTTGTGCTTCTTCTGTAATTCGGTTCTCCAGTTTGGTCTCTATTCTAGCAATTCTCTCAGCTACCTGCTCTGATTTCTTTCTAAAGCTAACTTCATTTCTTCTCGGTTGGTTTTCATTGCTTCTAGATTTTTCTTCACTTCTTCTTGACTATTCTTCATTTCTTCTTCTAGATTTCTCTTGGTTTCTTCTTGACTGCACTTCATTTCCTTCAGATTGGTCTTCATTACTTCTTGGTTAGTCTTCATCGCCTCTTCTAGGTTGTTCTTCAATTTTCCACCAGCTTCCACAACGTTCTTCGCTCTTCTTGGCTCCACAAATCCCACTTCTGACACCAGTTGTAACGTATTTACACAATTTATTTACAGTGACTTTATGTACAAATATTTACAGATAAAAGTGATTTGAGAACAAGCAATTTTAAAATAAACAATAAGCAGCGAAATATACAAGCAACAAATAAACAACAACAAGCAATAACAAATAGATAATTACCAGCGAACAATTAAACAGTTAATTATCTAAACTAAACAATCCACAGTACACAAATCCACAATTCGAACTTCTTCAAGCAGTCTTACAAACTACGGTTAATTACGTCCGAACACACCCTGGTACACTTAAAAACGCGATAACAGAATTCACACTCGTACCGACACCAAACTGCTAAACAATTCGCATAAGACATATACTCGTAAAATCGTATAGGTAATCGCCCGGTCCTATCGCTCTAATTCGCTTGAAACTTCCAAACTAAAAAAACTATCCTCGGCTTCTTGCTTCCCATTTTATAGTTGTCTTCGAATATTCTCGTACTGGAAAATTGTTCTATTTCTCGAACTTTGTGGGAGTCATAAACAGGCGACAAGGTCACGCCGTAATAAATCAGCAGCAGCTGATGCAGACAGACAGCATGACTCATTACCATAAGAGTAGCTTTCGGGGCAAAAATTCGTATCAATACTTATATTTTTAATAGTGGTCTGCTAATTTTTTTGAGCAGTGTATTTCTGCTGTAACCGGAAGCCTGCCATCTTTGAAAATAATTTTGAAACATGAACAACTTTTGTACTTAGCAGTTTTTTCATATTTCTAACGGTAGTGGAGTTATGAAGGAAATACGCTAGCGTGGGACAGTGAAGAATTAAGGTCCTTTGAAGGAGGGTTGCAGAAGGTTTTTCTACAAATAACTTTCAAACCATTCAAGATACAGCAGCCAAATTTCTCTGGTATAGTAAAGTTACTACGCCTTTGATGTATGCGAGGCCAGTTTTCTTACGCGATGGTGGGGAGACCGCGACGCGCTTTTAACTTTGCAGGTGGCAAAACCAGCAGGAGCCGTATTTAAAAATTTTGCGAGCACCACAGAATTGAATGAAATATTTTATTTTTACTTTGGAAATAACGGAATTATAAATAAATAACTGTTAAAGGTATTCTGTTATTCATTGTTTATATCTATATATATAAAAGAAAGTCGTGTTAGTTACACTATTTATAACTCGAGAACGGCTGAACCGATTTGGCTGAAAATTGGTGGGGAGGTAGCTTAGAACCAGGAGACGGACATAGGATACTTTTTATCCCCTTTCCGTGGGACGTTTTCAGTAATGTTCTTAACAAACTTTGTGTCACACCAGTCTATAAACCGTCTATAACAAATTTCATACACTTTTTTAAATTTATCGGGCAATAAATCTGTTGTAGCTTCATTTGCTGTTTCAATTATATCTGCAGGAGTACAAATAGTTTCTTCCTCACCATCCGAAATCGACATTTTCGACAGTTTCACAACAAAATATTACAATTTTAAACTGACAACTTGAAATTAATTACTAACTTGATAATTTTGGTCATTGTACATAAATACACGTATCCATAGTTACGCAGAGGAACGTAACGTTTTTTTAGGTAACGCTCGATTTTATAAATTTTATTTGTCAAATCTGACAGTTGATAAGTGTCATATCAAGCCCCCGCCTCGCACAAAACAAAAATTCA